>BTHU01000011.1:81980253-82580253 GCA_036184795.1 Tokudaia tokunoshimensis
TAGGAAGAGACAAGGAGGCTTGCTACCTTGGCCAAGGACATTTGGTATTTTTTGAATTTGTTAGGACTAGTTTGAGCACAGTTCAGGGAGTGATGGGAACAGGCAGGGTAAAGGCAGAAGAAGGATGAATTAGTGGCCTTCTGTGCGCCATGGAGGAGTTTGAACACTTGTAGTTGGGAGAGAATGTTGATGTGAGAGTAGTGGAAGTTATGAAGGGGCAGTGATAAAGAATTACAGTTGTCAGAAATAGCTAGAGACCCAGTGAACCAAGTACACTTGGGGTGGAGATACCAGGAAATTCAAGGTAAAGAAAGTATGCGCAGAATTGCATGGACCATGGACTTAGTTGTATTAGTTCTTTGTATTCCAATAGTGTGTGCAAGTGCACACACACATACATGCAGACGTATGCATATGCAGTTTGTGCATGTGATGCATACAAGTGTGCACACATCCAGAGGCCAGGGCAGGACGTAGAATGTCTTCCTCTATCCCTCACTGCCTTATTGCCTTGACATAAAGTCTCTTATGAAGTGGAAGCCTGGCCATTTTTGCTAGGCTGGCCAGTCTGCCATTGAGCTCCTGGAGGCTGTCTGTCTTTACCTGCCATTGCTGGGATTACAGGCAATCTAAACCATGCTCAGCTTTTTACATCGGTGCTGGGGATACGAACTCAGGTCCTCATGCTTTCCGGCTGTGCACGCCGAACTATCTCCCCAGCCCTAATGAAATGTGTATTTTTAGAAAGAACATACTAGCAAACCCTTAATTTTCTGATGTAACTCTAAAAACATTTGATTGCTTGCTTATTAGAAATTAATTACACATGTAGCAAAATGAATGTGAGCTGTTTTTGTTTTTAAGAAGTAATGGGTAAGGGGCCTGTGTAATGTTTGTTCATCTTTGGCTTTTGAGGTCAGCCTAGGTAGTAGGTAAGACCCTGTGTTTAAATAAGCAAATCAATAAATGAGGAAGGAAAGTTTTAACATAAAGGAAGAATTTAGGTGATGGGGTCAGCTGAACTTTTACCTTTTGGCTGCACCTGGGCCTCTGGGTGGACGCTCGATGATTGTGTTTTGTCTTAAGGACTAATGAACTACTTGTGGAAACAGGTGAAAGCTATCAAAGGTAAAACATTATGGTGGGTAGACTGAATTTGACACATTATATTTATTTATTTATTTATTTATTTATTTATAGGCAGGGCTTCTCTGTGTAACCTTACTGTCCTGAATTTGACACATTATTTTATTTATTTATTTATCTATTTATTTATTTATTTATTTATAGGCAGGGCTTCTGTGTGTAACCTTACTGTCCTGAACAGTCTGACCAACTCACAGAGATTGATTGCCTCTGCCTCCTAAATGCTTGGATTAAAGGTGTGTGCTACTACTGCTGGGCTCTAACAAATGATTTTAACGTGCTTTATAACCTTACTTGCTTATGCTCATGTGTATATGCTCATGTGCGTGCTTGTACGAATGCCCACACATGTGTGCACTGGTGCAACTTTGGAGTTCTGATTTCTTTACCATGTGGCTTCTAGGGTATCAAATTCAGGTTTGCCAATAAGTGCCTCTACCTACATGAGCCCTGTCTCTGCACCTTTCTTAGACATTTCATTTCCCTGTTAGAAAGTTTTAACCAAGTGTCTGGCTTGTAGTTTCTAAGCTTGTTTGTGAGTAATAGGCCTTTGATTTCCACACTCATAGGAATAGTTGCATTTGTATCTAGAGAAGGGAGTTGTTTTGGGAACATAGGAACGTGGGTTGTAGTGATGTTCTTGCTTATAGAATAGTAAACTTTCCATAGATTTCGGGCAGAGGAACATAATTTTCATGTTCTCTATTCCGTTGTTGCTGAGTATTTTAGTTGTTGTTGGTTTGCTTGAAGCATCTCAACATACATCGCGGGGTGCACATGTGTACATGGTTCTTGATGGTAGAATCCCAAGAGTTGCGTTGTTGGTTATAGGCAGGGCAGCCTCACGCCCTGCTCTGTATCTGTTGTCTCAGCATAATCAACCTTTGTGGCTTTGGGTGAAGAGCTGTGTGGTTGCCCTTGCTAGAGCATGCATTTGTCTTACTGCTTACTGGTTAAACTGTTCCCCAAGAACACTCAATCCTGTCGCTTCTCTTTCCTTTCCTTCTCTCCGACTCGTTAACTTACAATTTTAGCCAGTCTAGATTTTGAGTAGTGAGCAGGGTGAAAGCTTTTCATGTGTTAGCCGTTTGGCTCTCCTCATCTGTGAAGTCCCCTCTGGCCCATCTCTTAATTTGGATCTGAGTCTTGTTTAGAAGTTCTTTATTTTGTGTGTGTGTGTGTGTGTGTGTATGGGTGCATGCATGTGTGTGGACTCATGTAACATGACTTGGGTGAAGGTCAGAGGACAACTTTTGAGAGTCAGTTCTCTCCTTCCACAATATAGGTCTCTTGCTCCTTTTTTTTTGGTCTGTTTTTGTAAGATTTATTTTTTTATTATATGTAAGTACAATGTAGCTGTCTTCAGACACCCCAGAAGAGGGCATCAGATCTTATTAAGGATGGCTGTGAGCCACCATGTTGTTGCTGGGAATTGAACTCAGAACTTTCAGAAGAGCAGTCAGTGCTCTTAACCGCTGAGCTATCAGCCTCCAGCCCGACCTGGAAGCTCTTTATGTACTGTGAATACAAGTCCTCTGTTCTCTGTGTGTGTTACAAATACATTTTCTACCTTCTGGCTTTCCTTTTCATTCTCTTTATGATGTCTTTCAATGAACCGAAGTTCTTAATTTTAATGGAGTCAGATTTATTGGTCTTTTCTTTATGGGCAGTGCCTTTTGTGTCTTATTTTAAAGACTATTTCCCCACCCTTCGGTCAAAAAGTTGGATCTTCTATGGAATATTATCTCCTGAAAGCTCTCCTGACTTTGTAAGTTGTGAAACTTGAGTACCCCACACTCTGCCTGACCGTAACCTTGCCACTGCAAAACTCTGCTTGCTTTTCTTCACATTTTTATGTTCTCTGTCTTGAATTTTTACTCATCTACAGCTACAGCTAAGGGCTAGGTGCTGCCTTCCCTAGTCTCTTAGGAGAAGTGGTCATAGACAGAAACTCAGCCAGATTAGATTTTACAGGCCTCCAGCTGACTGTATTACCCTTGCCCTTTTATGAGCTAGCTTTTTATTGTGCGCCTGCCCTGGTCCGCCACCATTCTTGCTTCCTTCATATCTCTTATCTCAGTGATTCCTCCTAATAGTTCTGTAAAACAGCTTGTATTCTCATTTTTACACATGAGAACTTGAGACTTAAATTGATTTACTAACTAATATGCCCAGTGTCCCAGTTTAGGTAGCTAGCAAAGTGCAAACTAGACCACAAACTTTCTAATACACTCCTTTTTTAAAAAAACTTTTTTGTTTTATTCTTTTATTTATTTTTATTGTTGTTTTGTTCTGAGACAGTGTTTCTCTGTGTAGCCCTGGCTGTCCTGGAACTCACTCTGTGGACCAGACTGGTTTTGAGTTCACAGATCTGCCTGCCTCTGCTCCCAGGTGCTGAGACTAAAGGCATGTGCACCATGCCCAACTTCTTGAATGAGATTTCTGAAGCCTATTTTTAAAACTTTATAACCAAAGAGACTTTCTTCCTTACCTTTTTATGTGTTTAATTTTGTTTTGAGTGGTGGTGAGTGTCCCAGAGCCTCTCACATGCTAGGTAAATATTCGATTACCATGTTACATCCTCATTCCTGACCAACTTACAGGAGTGCACCATCATGTCTGACCCCTAACTTCTGTACTCTTAGTGTAACCTGTCCTAGCTAAGGTGCATAGAGCTGTACATTGTGAACATGGATAAAGTGCATCTTTATACGGCAGAGTAGGCCAGCAGGCTTTCTGTGGCTTTTGGATGAGTTAGAGACTGGCATACGGATTCCAGCTTGAGAGGCCAAGGGTATGTTTCAGTTGTGTCTGTACCACCATGATGTGTTCATTTTCAAAAGTAGACTTAATAGGTTCTCTCTCTCTCTCTCTCCCTCTCCCTCTCCCTCTCCCTCTCTCCCTCTCCCTCTCCCTCTCTCCCTCTCCCTCTCCCTCCCTCCCTCCCTCCCTCTCTCTCTCTCTCTCTCTCTCTCCCTTTCCATCTCTTTTTTGAGAATATGGTCTAACTGTGTACCCTTGACTGGCCTGGAATTCAGAGAAATCTACCTGTGTCTGCTTCCTAAGTGCAGGGTCAGAGGGTGTACATGTATTACCATGGCCAGCTCTTTATAGAAATTTTGTGTGTGTGTGTGTGAGAGAGAGAGAGAGAGAGAGAGAGAGACAGAGAGACAGACAGAGACAGATGGGGGTGGGGATAAGAATCCCACCATGTGGGTTCTGGGGATCAAATTGAGGTGGCAAGCACCCTCACCCCTAAGCTGTTTTGCAGGCCCACAACAGCTAGGTATCCAGGGTGTCTGTGCTGAGGGAAGTTGCACAGTGTACTGAAGTAACCTAACCTGCCATTTCAGAATAACTTGGGTTTTGTTTGTTTGATCTGTTTTGTTTTTGAGACAGGGTTTCACTGTGTAGCCCTGGCTGTCCTGAAAATCACTCTGTAGACCAGGCTGGCCTTGAATTTACAGAGATCTACTTGCCTCTGCCTCTCAAGTGCGTCACTGCCTGGCTGATAAGAATAACCTCTTTCTCTTGGAGTGTGTTTGCATGTGTGTGGGTGCACATGTGTTTATCATTGGGGGAGGCCTGGTGTCTCCTGCATTACTCTCTACCTTACATATTGAGGTAGGTTCTCTTAACTGAACACAGAGAGTGCACTGATAAGGCTATGGGCAGCTATTCCCACCTGCCTTTTGTGTGGACTCTGGGGCATGGGACATGTGCTTTACCTGATCTCCTCAGCCTTCAGAATCATCTTAAAATTCAGATGACTTCATTTTTAGAGACAGGCTCTCATGTATCTTGGCTTTGAACTGATGCTTGTGCCTTCCACCTCCCAAATGCTGGGATTACAGGCTTGCAAAACACCCAGCAAATGATTTCTTAGTACATTGTTCTCTGTCATTAAAAACCAAATAAAGCTGACTTGCAATTAGAAACTTAGGTTTGAATAGAAAAATGTTAATGCTAGAAACACTCTAAATGTAGTTGATTATTTTTTAAGTGGAAATGCTTAGTTATTGTAATTACTAATCAGTGCTGGCTTCAAAGGTCCCCCCCCCCGCGCCCCCCCCCCCCCCACTTGAGCTGACTTCTCATCTTGCCTCAGATCCTCCCTTTACAAGAGATCAGATTCCCTGTGATGTTCCTAACAGTGCGATTAAATTTTAGAGACTGAAACTATTGAGCACTTAGATGCAGGAATGACTGTGCAAACCTAATTCATGGCTTCAACCAGGAGGCTTGGGACCTGTCCCTACTAATTTATGATGATGATGTTGAAACTAATCTTTGCTAGGGATTATGGAAGCCATAATAGTTTATTGATGGTTCAGTTATTGTTTGTTGAAGCAGATTTACACAATTATGGTTTAATGACATAACAAGGGTATTGTCAACTAGGAGAGCATGACATGAAAACTTAAACTTACAATTCATATAATATGTATTAGTTGAAATGATCATTTTCATGGTGATTTAGCATCTTAGAAATCCTTAGAAAACATTATTAGCTTATGAATTGAAACCTATGTTAATGAGTAGTGGGAAAGAACTTAGTATTCCTCTAAAAATATTGAGAATTAGAGATTCAGTCCAGCTAGCCTGCATTGACTGCATTAGCCTCGTAAAGTTAAACTAGATTGATGCTTGGAGGGCGCGATACTGCTTGCTCTGACTCCGTTGTCCTCCATCGTGGTGGCTAGATGTTGCCAAAACGATTCAAACATTTAACACGAATGGATGTGTGTGTGCTCCAACACTGTATATGTGCACGCTGTTTTTGGTGTCATGTGTTCCTGCCTTACCAATTTGATATGTCACATTTAGATGCCACTGCCATACTTAGTCACAGCTAACTTTTTCTCTTCTCCTCTTCTCTGTCTTTCTCTCGCTCTCATCTCCACTCCACCCTTTGATTTGCTTTGTTTTTGCTGTGTAACTCAACTGGACTCAACCTGAGATCCTCCTGTCTCTGCTTCCCAGTTCCTTATGTAGTCTAGGCTTGCTTTGAAGTTGAGATGCTCCTCTTGACTTAGCCCCCCAAATGCTGGAATTATAGGTGTCAGCCACAACGCCATGAGTTCAAGACCAGCCTATATAGTAGGCTGTATAGTGAGTTCCTCTACACCATAGGCTATAGTGTCAGACACTGTCTCAAAAAAAAAAAAAAACAAACGGGGCGGTGGTGGCGCATGCCTTTAATCCCAGCACTTGAGAAGCAGAGGCAGGAGGATTTCTGAGTTCGAGGCCAGCCTGGTCTACAAAGTGAGTTCCAGGACAGCCAGGGCTACACAGAGAAACCCTGTCTCAAAAAACAAAAAACGAAAAAAACAAAAAACAAAAAAAAACCAAACCAAATAAAGAAACCCCAAACAGGCATTTATACCTCCTTTGATCCAGTTGCAGCCTCAGAAAGTGGAGCACATGGAAATGAATCAAATGTGTGAGTGTTGGTCCTGTGGTAGTTTGAATGAGAATCACCCCCATAGATTCATGTATTTGAATGTGTGGTACCCACCCGTTGGTGGAACCAGTAGGTATGGTCTTGTTGGAGGAGGTGTGTGTGTCACTGGGGGCAGACTTAAGGTTTCAGAAACCCACCTCATTACCAGGCATTTCTCTCTGCCTCCGGTTTGCTGATAAGGATGTAATCGCTCAGTTCTGCTCCAGTGCCGAGCTCCTTCTTAAAGTGATGAATCATGAGCCCCACGGGAAATGCTGTCTTTTTGTTGTTGTTTCTATTTTCTTTCCTTTCTTTTTTTTTGGGGGGGGGGTTGTGGGAGTGAATTTTGAGACAGGGTTTCTCTGTGTAGCACTGGTTGTCCTGGTACTCACTCTGTAGACCAGGCTAGCCTCGTACTTAGAAATCTGCCTCTTGAGTGTTGGGTCTAAAGGCATGCTCTTCCACCACCCAGCTTTTTTTCTCCCTCCCTCCCTCCCTCCCTCCCTCTTTCCTTCCTTTCTTCCTTCCTTCCTTCCTTTCATTCATTCAGAGATAGGTTCTCACTGTATATTTCTGACTGTCCTGGAACTCTATTTGTCCAGGCTGACCTCAAACTTACGGAGATCTATCTGCTTCTGTCTCCCACGTGCTGTGATTAAAGCTGTGTATTACAACACCCAACGTAGATGCTTTCTATTATAAGTTGCCTAGGTCATGGTATTTTACTCACAACAATTAAAAAGTAATTAAGACAGTTCCTAAGAATTATATAATTGGTCAGTGCCAAATGAGCATAATCTAAATAAGACATGAATTTCAAAATGGTTAGAAAGCAGTAAGAAAGCTAGAAGTGTCCAGCTAGACAGAGGTGTGTAGCCTTGTCAGAAGGGTGGGCATTGGCTGCACTGATCTATGAAAAAAATCCCACTTGGCAGCCATCTAGGTTCTGTATTGTTTTCTATTTACTTACTTTTCTCTCAAGAAAGACTCTTGCTATGTAGCCCATGTTGGCTTGGAACTTTCAATCTTTCTGACTCCCCGGGCTCTAGTCTTGATTATAGGCACATCAGAAGATCCACACTGTCTTTCCAGGTTCAACTGAAGCACCCTGTACAACGGGTATCCCACCTTGGGTTTCAGCAAGGCTCAGTTGCTGTTGACTGGTTTCTAATCAGAAGAACATGTTGCTTGAAGCTTTTGTGGGGACCACTGGTAAGGCAGGGTTGCTGGAGTGGAGGCACTGAAATTAATAAGTTATGTGCCACCATGCCTGGTTTGTTTGATCTGAGGCAAGATCTCATGTAACCGAGGTTGACTTTAAACTTCTTGTGTAGTCAACGCTGACCTGTTCTGTCTTGAGTGCTAGGATTACAGGTTTGTGTTAGCAAACTTGGCTTTATGTAGGGCTGGGAATTGAACTCTGGGCTTTGTGCATGCCAAGCTAATGTTCTACCAATGGCGCTACATTCTCTAGTCCCTAGTTCCTTTTAGTTTTTTTGGGTGTGGTGTTTTGTTGTATTTGTTGACAGGGTCTCACTATCTAGCTCTTGCTGTCCTGGAACTCAATTTGTAGACCATGCTGACCTCAAACTCAGAGATCTTCCTGTCTCTGTTTCCCAAGTACTGGAATTGAAGGTGTGTGTCACTGAGCCTGGCTTTGTTTTAGTTTCTAAAAATATTTTTTAATAATTTATGGATTTAAAATCCATAAATTCATGTTGTTTTTGAGGTAAGGTCTCTCAGTAGCTCAGGCTACCCTGAAACTCATCGTATAGTCCAGGCTGATCTTGAACTCTTGACCAAATGTTAGGATTTTGTATGTGAATCACTACCCTGATGTTGAATTATTTTAAAGTGACTACTTAACTCAGTGGCCTTTTAGTACATTCACATTGTTGTCTGACCTCACCTCTTTCTATATCAAAGACATTCTCACTGATTCAAAATAAAGTCTCACACTTATAAAACAGTTTCTCTCCACACCTAGGTCCTAGCAGTGCATGCTTTGTTTATGAATTATATATGGATGTTTTATATAAATGCAGTTATAGGATATCTGACCTTTTGTGTCTAGTTTCTTTTACAGTATAATGTGTTTCAGTGCTCATCCATACTCTGTAATAGTATAGATAAGTCCTTAATTCATATTCATTCATATTCTCTCTCTCTCTCTCTCTCTCTCTCTCTCTCTCTCTCTCTCTCTCTCTCTGTGTGTGTGTGTTTGATCTATTTTACCACATTTTATCTGTTCTCCTGTAAGTGGATATTTGGACTGTTTGCACCTTTGGGTATTGTGAACAGTGCTGTTGTGACCATGTTTTGTCTGTATCTGTTGGAGAAGCTATTCTCAGTGTTTTCAGGTATATAGTATGAAGTAGACTGTGGGATCATGGTAATTCTATATGGAGCTTTGTGAGGCCTCACCGAGAAATCCTTTGTTACTTCTTAGTTGATTCTTGCGTGGTCTGGCTCTGCTTTGCCTTTCCCGTGGCATGTGCCATAAGACTGGGCAGAAGGCAGGGACTTCATGTCACTGAGGATTTATTCATTTTCTTTGACTAGTATTCGTAACCTTAACTCTCAGTTTACGCATACTAGATACAAGCATGTTTTTCAGGGAAATAGATGCATTTAGGGCTTGTAAGGTACCAAGCATCACCATGTAAATGATAGTTGATGTCAGACAGTAGATGGTTGTAAACCAAGGATACTGTTTTAAGCCATTGTGCCATTTGGGTGTGGTGGGTGGTAATGGAGGGAAGAAGTCATGGTTTCTTCCAGTGTGTATTGTATTGTGGGAGATATAGTTAGCATTTGTTGATGCTCACTCAGTTTATACAATGATCTTTGAAAACAAAGTCCCGGAGCTTCTAAAAGTAAGAGAGCTAAAAATAGCAAGTCAAACCCAGGATGATAAGAGAATACACTCTATTATTAACCTTTTGTTTTTCTACCAGTATTTTTGGCACATCTGTAATCTCATGGCTCAAATGTTGTGACACTAATTTTGAGATGACACAGTCTTTGCTACAAGCTTAAGGAGGCCTCTTCTGAGTGGGATATTTAGACTCTCCTTATGCTGCCCTGAATATTTCTGAAGAGTGTTGATATTTGTGTAATGCCAGTGAGGCTTAAAGCTCAGTGTTGGGCCAAGCATTTCCCTAGATCTGTGTAGAATGGCTTGTATCTAGTGCTGCAAATGGGGTTCTAAGGCTGCAAGACACAACTATGTAATTTGCCCATGTTTTCTTAGCCAAAGATAAAATGCTTCACAACCATAGGCAATAATAGAATGGTATAATTTGATGCAGCACAAGTCTTCTGAATTAATTTGGGGTGACTTGCTCCTTTGGTAGCCTTTAACTGTTAAGTTTTTAAAAGGGAAAAAAAAAAGGCAAGAGAATAATGATTTGAGTTTTAGTCGTAACTGGATACCCTGCCCACATGCCCAGCAAGTGGACTCTGCAGAAGAGAAGTGGTGGAGGTGGGTAATTTGAGTCAGGGGGAAAATCATTTTTTATGTGACTTTTGAATGAATTATGCATTTTTTTCCCCTGTCGATCTGTCGGTCTAGATACTGCTTGGGCCAAAATGAAACTGGTTTTCAGTGTATTCTCTTAGCTTGTACCAATTTAAGGTGGGACTGTGGGATGTCAGACAAATCAGCTCCAGATTTAAAAAAAAAATTGCAGTGGATAATGTACAAAGTAGATACTGTGCGTGTATTTAGCTGAGAATTGGCTTACAGGTAAGAGACTTCTGATTTCCCTCCTTTCCTAGCATATATATTTTTTAAACATTTGATTCAGCTTGTAGCAGAGAGCTTCTGGATTACATCAGCTTCTGCCTAATTAACTCTGTTGGATGGTATTGGATGGGAGCTCATTTTGAGATTAACTCGAGGAGAGGGGTGGCTGCGGGAGGGGAGAAGGATCTAAGGATGTCTGGCCGTTTTGTGTAAGATTAAGATACAGGTATTTATGACTTCTTTTCTTTTTGGTCTTTGAAGTGAAAATGATCACTGTGCCCTAAATTGAGGCTTGTGTTGATGAAGTGCAAAACTAGTGTGCCTTTCTCTCACAAGCTGGTAGCCCAGTGACTACAATAGCTTACCGGTCTGTCAGTGCTAGATAGCCTTGGGACAGGTATGATTGCTGCTTGGGAAAGTTAGTCCTCAGGACTAGTCAGTTGTTGAATGTTTGGACCCTAATGCTCTCATCTCTAAAATGTTGCATCTGCCTGGTGGTGAGTATTTTCATGAGAGGATTCTTTTTAAGAGGCTGTCACAAACCTAGTTTTAAATTTGGAGACTGTGCTCACTTGGATAGCACATATCCACCAGAGCTAGAGAGACTTGGAGATGAGCATGGCCTCTGAGCCATCATTACGCATTCACGTACTTACACAATTTTCTTCCTTTACTAAAATCATGGGTGCGGGTGTGTACCTCAGACCACATTCTGGGGTCAGAGGAAGACTTTAAAGGGCAACTCTCTCCTTCCACTTCATTGTGGCCTTCCGGGATAGAACTCACAGTGCTAGGCTTGGTGGCAAGTGTCTTTGCCTGCTGAGCCCACTCACCAGCCCACAGTGCAGTCAGTTTTGTTTTGTTTTATTTTTGCTTTTTGAGACAGGGTTTCTCTGTATAGTTCTGGCTGTCATGGAACTCACAGCACTTGTTCACAGCTTGCTTCTGCCACCTGAGTGCTGGTATCAAAGGTGTGCACCACCATTGCCCAGCCTGCAGAGATTTTTTTTTTTAAAAAAAGGATTGTTTATTTATTTTATGTACACTGTAGCTCTCTTCAGACACACCAGAAGAGGGCATCAGATCCCATTACAGATGGTTGTGAGCTACCATGTGGTTGCTGGGACTTGAACTTAGGACCACTAAAGAGTACTCAATGCTCTTAATTGCTGAGCCATCTCTCCAGCCTTCTGCAGAAATATTTTTAATGCAGATATCTCTGGAAAAAATTAGAAGGAGTTGTAGTTTAAAAGAAAAGTGAAATGCACTTCCACTTTCCTGAGCTGGTTGCTAATTTAAGGGATGTCCTTATGCCCAAATAAACATAATTGGGAGGGGCATATTTTCCTGGAGATGTGGACAATCTTCATTTTTTGTCATAGATTGTTAAATACTTAGAGTTCCAGTTTTGGAATTTCCTCTTATTACATTTTTAAGATATGAAATGTCAGTCTTGCTGAACTGTGTTGGTAATGGATATGGATGGCTATTTTGGTGGTGGATACTGATTGTGGTAAAAGCTTGCTGGGGATGCATATTTTGGGTGTGTATTTCTTGAGAAATATATTTTGCTTTACTGATGCTTTTTTGCTTATGTATCTAAAATTCCTAAAATTCCAACTTGGCGTTACTGGGCACTTTGTTGTGAAATCTTCTCACCTGCTTCCCTTGTGTGTGTTTTGTACGTCAGATCAAGGTAGTCATGGTTCCTTCTGAATAAATGACGAAAGATGAGATAATTACTTGGATACAGCAAAATATCTTCTAATGAAATTTTGCTGTAAATGATTTCGCTTTGAAGAGATACGTTTTCTGTTGTGCACGTTCTGACAAGGGGGATGCTTCAGCAGTTTTATCCCAAGCCCGGTGTTCCAGCTCTAAGGTCTGTCAGTGATTTATGTGATGGCATAAGTCAGAGAACTTAATAGATTTGCAGATGACAGTCAAGATTCAGACAGTCTTTGGCAGGTTAGAAGATAGTTCAAATCAGCTTTGAATATCACTCGATTTAAAAAGTCAAGGGTGGTGATACTTGCCTGTGAATTCAGCATTTGGGAAATTGAGGCAGAAGGTTTGCTGTGAGTTCAAGGTTAGCTTGAGCTATGTAAGACCTTGTGTAAAAAAACAAACAGCAAGAGGAAATGAGCAACAAGAATAACAACAAAAATCCAGCATTTCAATTTTTTAAGGAAGGGCTAGAAAGGCTTAGTTGGACAACAATTTTGAAGTAAGATCTGGGCATTTGGTTGGGTTGAGTGCTCAGCACGGCCAGCCCAGCGATTGAGGGGTCCTGTGACTTTGAGTTACACTTTGAACTGAGTAACCCCTGGGCTGGGGACTTTTACAGTGGACTACTGTCGGCAGTAGTGCACAGCCGACAGATGGCCGTGCTTAGAGATCTAGGATGTATAAAAGTTGAAGGAGCTAGGATAGCAGTGTTTATTAAGGGGGGTGTAGAGGTTGGGGTGGCTGATAGTGGCTTTTAGAAGATACTTATTTTCAAGTATCTGAGGGCCCGTCATATTGAAGAAATAGTAAAATGTCTTGGGATTGTTCTGGGGAACTCAACTTGTGTGTCAGAACCATAGGGAGGTGGAGGCTTACTTCTGTGAGCAAGAAATTTGTTATGGCTCCAGTTTCCTGTCAGTGCATTGAGTTGCCTCCAAAGAGTTGGTGGACTGTTAGGGAGACTGGACAAGGATCTTGTGCTGGGCACTGAGGAGTGGACTGGATGACCCCTCCGTCTCATCAGCTCCCCATTTCTGAATCTCAGGGAAACAGGAGCTGAGTGGGCCACTCTTGCAGGAACTCCAGGCTCTTGGAGAACAAATGTTGTATTCTTTAGTATCTATCTAAAGAATTTGAAATTTCTCTCTTTAGGTAAATACATCTAAGACAACAACCATAAAACTTTGACTTTGTGTTTTGTGAGACCCCTTCAAGGTCTGTAGACATTGAACTTAATAGACATGTATAATAATAGATGGATATGTGTTCTGAATAGTAAGTGCCATTCTTAATATGGTTTTAGTTACTAGCAGTTAACCCCATAAAACTTGAGAAATGAACATTTTTTTCTTTGTAATTTTAAAATTACCTTTATTATGGTGTATTATTAGGATTTTTTATTTTATTGTTGTTCATTTCTGTTGAACCTGATTTATAAATTAAAGTCTATAGTTATTGTGTATGTACAGGAAAAAAACTAAAGCAAGGCAATACAGTATATATCAGGAACAGTGTCTCTGTTGTAGGGCTCTGCTGGGGGACTTGGGACTTATACCCATTGGTAAGTGGGAATACTCTTCGTGTGCTGCCTGTAGGGAAAGCAAACCCAGGCTTAGGTCTCTTTAATTTTGTACTTCTCCACTAGGCAGTGATAGGGCTGGGGGCCAGAACCTTATCAGTGTCTTTGCAGAGGCAGAACCAGCTGAAGCAGGCTGCTATGGCTCAGGTGAGAACTGGATTGGACTTGAGCTGTAGTGTGCTGTTCATTGTTACATCCTCAAGCCATTTACATTTACAATTATGCTGACAATTGCATGATGTTTTGGGTGGTTGTTGTTTATTTGGATAAAAAGACAGTTTTACCAAGCTGAGACTGGCCTCAAACTCTCAGCCTTACCACAACTAAGATCCCAGGCTTATGCCATCGTATCACACCTAGCAAAGTGATGCTATGTGTGAACATGCTGTCATCTGGATAGAGCGGGCTGAGATGTAGACGTTACTGGAGAGCAGTAGGGCTGGCCCAGTTCCTGGGCCAGGATTGTACTTAGTACCAGACTGGAGAGCAGACGTCTGAGCGCACTGCTGTCCTGGCCAGCTGGAGTCAGATTCGTAGGGATTGTCTTTCTGTTGAGGTGTGGGATGAACTGGAACAGGTGTTAAGATAAGTAGATGACTGCCTTATTAAAAGGTGAAGGGGTGTTACTGCATTCATTTCAGTTTGCCAGTCTGTGTGTAGATGCTCTCACACACAGATGCTATGCAGAACAGAGCCCCAGAGTGTCCTGATCCCATGCAGATGGCTAGGTTGGAAGTTTTCCTCTGTGACCTAGCTCAGCTCAGCTTTACTGTGTCTTTTCTTAAGTTTTTGTTTCTTTGGAGACAGTTTCACTATGTAGCTTGAGACTCCCTTGTAGACCAGGCAGTCTTCTTCGAACAAAGATCTGCCTGTCTCAGTCTTCTGGGTGCTGGAATTAAAGGCATGTACTATCATTCCCTTTTGATATTTATTTTATATCTCTGGTAGACGTGTACCTTAGACTGCTTTCACATGATTATTAACTTTTTGATAACAGGAGTCAAATTTTCCACATTTTAAATTAACTTATTTTGTACTTTGAGGGGTTTGGGGCAGTATATATACCTCAGCATGTGCATAGAGGTCAGAGGACAACTTTGGGGAGAGAGGTCTTTCCTTTCACCGTGTGGGTCCTAGGGATTGAACTCAGGTAATCAGTGCTGGGGCAGGTGCCTTTACCCTCTGAACCATCTCAAGGGTGTTTGACAGATGTGGTCTCTTAAATGTTACTTAAGTCATTACGTGAAAATCCTAAAAAAAAATTCCTGCGCAGAGTGTGACCTAGTGCTTGGTTGGACAGTGTCGTCCTGTGGCTGTATTGCATAGTACCTGCCTGCCAGTGTTTGTTTTGTACCTGATAAAGAATAATGCTGAGAAGTCTTTATTTTTAGAAGTTCCATTATTAAGAGTCTTTTCTCTCCTTTTTTATCTTTTAAGGTCTTGGTTTCCTAAAGATGTCTTTCACTTGAAGAGTGCAGTCTTTCCCATTGGTGAAATAAGACAACCATCAACATTGCCTGGCAGTCAGTCCTTTTCAACTCTCTTAAGGATGGTTGTCCCTAAGTCGTTGCTTCACATGGGCTGGGATCCTCTGCCCGTGTGTTGAATTGTGACTTTTGAATGTGCAGGTTGTGTTAAGTACAAGGTGAACCTCTATGGGTAACGTCTGTGTTGGAGAAGCCATTTGTCAACCATGGTAAAACTTGCAAACCCACTTTATACAGAGTGGATTCTTGAAGCGGTGCAGAAAATCAAGAAACAGAAGCAGCGGCCCTCAGAAGAGAGAATCTGCCATGCGGTCAGCACATCCCATGGGTTGGATAAGAAAACAGTCTCGGAACAACTGGAGCTCAGTGTTCAGGATGGCTCCGTTCTCAAAGTCACCAACAAAGGCCTTGCTTCGTATAAGGACCCAGACAATCCTGGGCGGTTTTCATCAGTTAAACCAGGCACTTTCCCCAAGCCAACCAAGGGGTCTAAAGGACCACCGTGTAATGATCTACGCAATGTGGATTGGAATAAACTTTTAAAGAGAGCAATCGAAGGCCTTGAGGAGCCAAATGGCTCCTCCTTGAAGAACATTGAGAAGTATCTGAGAAGCCAGAGTGATCTTACAGGCACCACCAACCACCCAGCCTTTCAGCAGAGGTTGCGACTAGGGGCCAAGCGTGCTGTGAACAGTGGGAGGTTACTGAAGGAAGGACCACAGTACAGGGTCAATAGTGGGAGCTCAGCTGGCAAAGGGGCGCTCCAGTACCCCAGTGCTTTTCCGTCCTCACTCCCGCCCGTCAGCCTTCTACCCCATGAGAAAGACCAGGTGAGTGAGCATGCCTGCGGTACTGATGCGCTGAAGATAGTACTGTTTTAACTTCCACTCCCACTTAAGCCGTTCTCAGCCTGTGGGGCCCAACCCTTCGGCAAACATCTATCTCCCAAAATATTTACATTACAATTCATAACAGTAGCAAAATTACAGTCACGAAATAGCAACAAAATAATTTTATAGTTGGCTGTATTAAAGGGTCATACATAGCATTAGGAAGGCTGAGAACTACTGATGTGGATGGAAGATCTGATTGGAGTTTGAAAAGATCAGTTGTTTTTGCCTTGAAGCCGGCTTTTATATTTTATATTAGAATGTTTCATAGCATGATTGTTTAAACATCATTTTATGACATATTGGGGGTTTCTTCAGTGGCTAAGAGTTACATGTTATTTTATGTTGTAACTACCAGGTAAACTTGAATCCACCTTCTTCAAGGCCAAGAAAGGAGAGTGTGGGGTTTTCCTTTCCTTAATTGTAGAGAGAAAAACATTTTAATACTGATAATCTTTGCATATTGTGTGGCCTAAATCCCTTCTATTTAAAGCCGTTGGTTGTCAGTGGTCAGTGGGTGTAGGTGAACGTTTATTTTGCCTTGTTTGGTGTATTTGACTGTTTTTGTGTATGTGTGCACACATGCCTGCAAGCCATAGTGCGCGTGTGGAGGTCTGGGGACAGTTGAGGTGTTCTTCCTTCCACTAGGAAGGCCCTGGAGATCAAACTAAGGTTTGTAGACTGGCAGCAAGTGACTTTACCACTGAGCTGTGTTGCTGGCCCAAGGCTTTCTGTTATTTTTATAGCATTTTAAGTACACGACAGAGTGTTGTTTCTGCTGAGGTTTTTAGTCTTCAATTGGGTACGATTTTCTTGGTTTTGTTTTGAACTTACTGAATTAATTTCTCAAAGTCCTGTGAAGTAGAACAGCAGATTGCAAATCCAGTCCTTGGGTTTTGCATTCCTTTCCCAGCTTTTGGTTAAGTGCTTTCATTGATAGGATGACTTTGACCATTGTTAATAGGAGGCAGTCATGCCTGCAAACTGCATATTGAGAAGTATTGAAAGCTCAGTGTTAGGCTCAGTGGGAAGGTGTCTGCCTGCTCCCACGACGAGGCCTGGATTTCTTCTCAGCTCCTATGAGACCCAAGTATTAGCACAACTGGTTTGTTTCTGTTCTTTTGGTACAAAGAACTCATGAAACGGGCCCTGTTTCCCTTTTTTGCTTAGCTAGTAGGGGCCTACCTCTGAACTGAGGAAGACCAGGTCTTCACACAGATATCTGAAGTCTAGAATGGATTTCTTGACTGTGTTTATACCTTCTTGGTCTTCCACAACATTTATTTATTCACTGATTATGGATGTATCAAAAATGAAGTAATGTATGGAATTCTCTTCATAATTCTCCTTAAAAAAATTACAGAAATGACTTATTTGAATTCCTGAATACAGCCATTTAGATACCTGTTTCTCCTTGAAACATTTTTTTTTTTAATTTAAGAAAGTTTAAATTTTTATTCATTTATTTAGAGACAGGGCTTCACTATGAAGCTCTGACTGTTCTGAAGCTCTATATTTAGACCAGACTGGCCTCAAACAGAGACTTTCCTGGTTTTGCTTGTGAGTGCTGAGGTGGAATTCTTTGAGGGAGTCTAGAGCCATTTTTTCATAAGTTTGGTTATCTTTGTTTTTTTATTCTCAGCCATGGCAAAGTTGCATAATTATCAGGCACATGGTCTCTGTTCAGGCACTGTGTCCAGTTTTGTATCTTCATGGATAATTGTGTCCTTTGGAGGGAGGCATTTTCCGAGACTGGAGAGGGCAGGACAGGTTCTGCAAAGCCTCTCCTTCCCTGCAGCCTTGCTCATCAGTTCTTGCTAGCCTTATCATTTTTCTTCAGGCAGCATCTGTACAGAACTATTTTTAGTCTAAAGGAAAAAATTCATGTTTGAAAGTGTCTAGGATAGAGAACTGAGACATTTATTGCTTAGCATGCAATTGCAGTTGCTTTTTCTAGGATGTAGATCTTTCAGCTGTCCAGTTAGTATCATTATTTAACAAGGAAAACTTAGAAAACATGCTCCAGAATATTTAGTTGCTAAAATTTGGGGATTAATTGTATCAAGTAGTCATAATAAGATTTTGGTGGTATTTTATCAATGAGTAATCTAGCTTCAACCTAATATTATTAATATGTATATACATATACATACAAACATGTTATTTTTTTAGATAAAATCTCATTATGCATGTAGCCAAGATTGTCTTGGAACTCAATAGCTAGCAGAGAGGCCCCCCCCCCTTTTTGATACGGGGTCTCACTCTACAGCAGTGGTGACTGGCCTAGAATACTTTATGTAGATCAGACTGGCCTCAAACTTGTAGAAATCTTCCTGCTTCTGCTTCCTGAATACTGACCTTAAAGGTGTGCACCACCATCCCTGGCTTTCTTTTTAAATATCGGATGTCTTCCTCTATTGCTCTCCACTGTAATTTTTGAGACAGGCTCTGTCACTGGACCTGGAGCTCACTGGTTTGGCTATGTGGGCTTCCTAGAGAACCCCAGGGATCCTCCCTTCTCTACCTTCTCAGAGCTGGGTTATAGATGTGCATCCGCTGTAGCCAGGCTTGTTTTACTTGAGTGCTGGGAATCTGAACTCAGATCCTTTTGCTTGTGAGGTGAGTACTTTACCCTCTATACCATCTCTCCATCCCTAATATCATAAAAAAAATATTGTGACAAGGTCTCACTTAGCTTCCCAGGCTGGCTTTGAAGTTTGGCCCTGCTACCTTAGCCCCCATAAGTAGCTGGAATTTCAGGTATGTCTCCATGCTTGGCAGAATTGAGGATATGAATGGAGACTGTTCCAGGATTGTGCAGTCTTGACTATAGTTCGGTGAAATAGTCTTTTAAAGAAGCTGTTATTGTGATTACCTTTGAGAAGTTGAATGTCATTGTAAAAGAGAAAATAAAAATAGCAGCTAATGTATTGTAAGCATAAATGCTGGCCTCTTCCAAGTAGTTCACACTTCGCTCCTGACTCACAGTTACCGGAAGGGAGGTAGATTAGTGTCCTACTTTTTGCAGACGGAAAAACTGAGGAGCAAAGCTTAAGCTTTTGTTCAGGGTCAGTAGAACTGGTGAAGAGTCAAGCCAGATAGTCTTGAGTCCAGGGTTAATTTTTTCTGGGCAGTGTCCTAGTCGGCCCTGGGGCTACTCACAAACTGTAGTACAAGTCTCTCTTGCAGTTCTTCAGTGGGTCAGAAACAGTTTTCCTCCCACAAATAGACCTCCAGCATTTGAAATTTGGTAGTTAGGATGGCTTCTTGCTTTTTTTTTTCTTCTTCTTCTTCAAGCAAGTGCAGTTTATGATATCATCAAACTTGAAATGCAGCGGGGAAGTCTGTGCCTCATTAGATTTAACATCATCATCACTCCTCTGCAGGGAGGAACACAATGGAAGTTCACATAGGAGGCCTCTGCTTCCTGGAATGTAATTGCAGCACTTCTGAGACTCTGGAATGCAAATTGGGGATCACCATTCTCCCTTCTTAACACGAAATACTTGGTATTTATTTAAGAAAGCTTTTCTCTGCTGAGATGATAGGGAAATGAATTAAACCACTGAAGATAAGACTTTATCTTTGACTCGGTGTGGGAACTCCTAAAGGATAGTATTAATGCTTCTCATTAAAAGTGGTAAAGCTCAATTAGGTCAGATTATGAGGACTTTGGAAAGTCAAATATTCTGAGACTTCAGTTATCACACTTCGTAACAGTAAGATTCCATTTGCACATATGGGCTTTAGCATTTTTATAAAATCAGTTTAGTTCAATTTTAAGCAGATTCCTTTGTATTTCACTTTATTGAGAGTATCATCCTAAAATTTATTGAATGTCAAATCTTGGTGTATTTCCAGTGCATTGTAAAGTAGGGGAACTCCAAATATAGTATGTAGCCCAGGCTGGCCTAATTCTTATGCCTCAGCCTCCCAAGTGCTAAGATCGAGTGGCACTGTCATGCCTGTCTCTCTCCCCCACCCCACCCCCCAAGAGATTTGTGTTTGGCGGGGGGCGCTCTGGGCAGGGTGCTGTGTCAGTGTGAAGGTCTCCTGTGCAGAGACACATTTCCATCCTATGTCAGATTCATTCACCAGACCACAAATGAGAACATTTTAGTTTTAGATTGTCTTTTTTGTTTTCTCTTCTCTAACCCCCCTTTCCCTGTCATAATAGGACACCCTCCTCATCTTGTCTCTGGGAATTTTTCAGTTGGTACTTTGTGAAGGATCTCTATTAGAGTCCCAGTGTCTTATGTTGACTTCAGTTCATGTCCTTTCTATCAAAGACTCCTTGTTCTCAAAGAATATTTAGCTAATATGTATTCAACTGGAAGTTGGATAAAGCCTTAAATATTATGAAATATGCTTTTCAAAATTCTGAGTTTTGGCATTGACATGGATAAAAGTCGGTTTTAGAATGGTGAAGCCTGTTACAGCGTGAAATATCAGGTGGCTCAGTGCTCACGGTTCCAAGGTCAGGGAAGCAAGCGTGTGGATCCTGTTGTTCTGGAATTAAGCTCGAGAAGTTCTTCAGAAGGGTGAGTGCTCTAGGGCAGCTTTTGCCAGCAGGCAGTACTGGTCCAGTCACTGTGGAGAGCTCTCGGGCTGTCTCCAGCTAGGCAGCCAGGTCAAGCGGAAGATGAAGTGAGTGACTGGGTCTTTCTATTGCACTTGAAGCATGACAGCTTGTTCTACTTTTGAACTGTTATCAAGATAGAACTTGTCTAGGCTTCTGGAAGTAGCTTCAGGAGAGGAACGGCATCATGTCAGAAAGTTTGATTGTAAAGGGCGTGGTGAACATTCCTGTAACTCTTTAGATCTTAGGTGCTTTTGATACCTTTCCCACAACACTAATCCTATCCTGAATGAGCACCAACTTTGGGGAATTTATACTTGTATTCCCTGTACCTACATGACTTTCTAACAGCGTGTGTGTGTGTGTGTGTGTGTGTGTGTGTGTGTGTGTGTGTGTGTGTGTGTGTGTGTGTGTGTGTGTTGCTGGGAATAGAGTAGAAGACCTTAATGCTCATTAGGCAAAAACTCCTACTCAGCCATGTTCCTACACTGTGATACTTTTAATACCAAGAAAGTCAGTATTTTTAGCTTTGAGGTTATTTTAAAACAGTTATGTGTTGTTTGCTGGTTTATTCTGATTTTATCTTGAATGGCAAAGATTTTATTTTTGTTTTTTCTCTAGACTTCAGCAGATGATACACTTTAAATGTTCTCAAAATGAAGTCTGAATTGTTGTTGTGTTTTTTTTAATCTATTTTATCTTTGTATGTTAATGCCAACACATAGGAGATGTAATTGTTTTATCATTGAAGTGACAATTTTGCATGTTAAATTCCATGTTTCTAGATTTCATTTTTTAAGTCTTGAACATTAAGCTAGAGTAGATTTGGTAAAATTGTTTTCCAGTCACACCAAGAATTAAAATATGAATCTGAAATCTTCTTGGGCCTTTCATCTCTCCTATCCATTAATATTTCACATAAACAGCAATTAGCTTACCAAATTAGAGTTAGCAAATGAGTCAGCCATGTAATTTGCTGATGACATTTTGTTTGCAGGGCCATGAGGAAAGTGTGTGTTTGTTTGCATGTGGGTGCTCTAGCTGCCTTCAGGTGGTGGCAGGAAGTTAGTACACGTGCCTCAGAAAGAGGGATGGCCTCACAGTGCACTGATGCTCCTGCTTGGATGTGGACCACTTTGCTGAGAAGTCGCCAGGAGTGGAAAACCGCTTATTGTTGATCTTTATAAAAGTAAACATTGTAATTAGTAGGCTATAATGTAGTGCACAGTGTACATTTTTATTTTGTTTATGAAAGGTTGTGTTTTTGAGAGTGTAGAATGAGACAGACGGAAGTGTTAGATGAAACGATGTTGGATTAAACCAAAGCTGGTCTCTACAAAGGTGCAGGGTAAACCCTAATAAGTGCTCCGAGGGGATCCAGGAGGGATCTGTGTTAATTTGACAAGTGGGTTTAAAATTCTTGAGCCGCTATTCTTCAGAAGCCATCTTTGTTCATACATCCCTTTTCTAATTTGCTTCACTTTTGATCTTTGATAAACCAGCTGCAGTATTGTTTCATTAACAGACTTGACTGGTTAACAGATGTTTGCTTTGGCTTGATTGTGTCCTCCCTATTAAAAACAGCGTAGGCACTCATAGAAACCGTGCTGGGCCTTTTCCTGCCTCGCTAGACTGGCAGTTCAAAAGAGCAACCTAATTTCGTTTACAAGTTCGGTTTTTCTTCCTTGGTGTTATTCCGGAAGGCATGTGACATTTAGCTGGTGTCCTCCCTCATCAGGGAGGTCTGCTGTTAAGTCCCCCTGGCTGCTGCCTCTCGTCTGTGCAGCCATCACTTGGGGTTCTGTTGTTAGGCATTGTGCATTCTTAGCATGCAGGAAAGGAGGGATTGTGGAAGAGCTGATTGAGACATCGTGGACTCTTCCACATTTCAAGGGAAGGAGTGGGAACTGTCTGGAGAATGTAGAGAATCTTTCCCACCTTCTTTGATGTCAGACAGCTGCCATGTGGAGCGCAGGGAGAAGGAGGAGAGCCTGGGTCCAGGCTGCCTGTGATCTTCCCAGTGACTTGGGCTGGGAGCCAAAGGCAGTGTGGTTTCTGTAGTAGTTCCTGATGCCACCAGCCCTGTTTTTTGTCCAGTTTCCTGCAGTGCTTGTGACTCTCTCCAGGCATAAATAGGAAGGACAAAGCTTAAAATAAGAGTATAAAGATTACATGGAACAAGAGAAACAGCAGAAGAGAAGAAGGCACAAACTAACCCCAGTAACAAGGTCATCAAAGATGACGCTGTCCTCATGGTTGACCTGTTTCTCTGGAATTTTAATGTCATGTGTTTCTCTCTTACAACAAAACCAGATTTTAGCTGTTGAACTTGAATTGTGAGTAAACCTGCAGCACATAATATGTGCTTGTGGAAGCGTGGAGGCTATCTGAAGAACACCAGCTGCTCACTGCGTCCTGGGCAGTATGTGAGGGACCTGGGGAAGGTGGGCAGTGGAAGGAGCCAGGGTGCCTTCTTCCTTACCTTGGTAATTTAAAAAATTGTACTGTTTGAATAATACATGCCACATTCTTTCAACAACTGTTAGTACCATACCTATTCTTTCTCTACTAGAGAGAAAGAGAAAATGAGTAAATGAATGTGTATATGTATAATTTTTGAGCTTGGTGTGGTAGCTCAAGCCCTTAATTTCTAACAGTTGGGAGGCAGAGGAGGGCAGATCTGCATTCAAGGCCAACCTGGTCTACAGAAGTGAGTTCAGGACTGCCAAGGCTTTATAGAGAAAGACCCTGTTTCAAAACAAAACAAAACAAACAAACAAAAAAACAAAAAACAATAACAAACCAAACAGAAGATAAGTTTGGATGAACTATTGGAACATAAATGGCAGACATCATTATGTTACATCCATAAACATTTAGTGAAGAATGAAAATGGCCTCTTGCCTAGATCAGTGCTGTCATGGAAACACTTCAAGAGTGAAACCAGAGGGTTACCAATAGTTGTATTTTCTCAAACGAGTCTTAATGTTATTTATAGCTTGATTTAGGACCAAGCAAAGTTCACAAGTGGCATTTGGTCATCATGACTCTTAGCAAGAGAACAGCCTTTTTACTATTTACAGAGACATTGCCAGTTTTGAAGAGTTGTCTTGTAGGATATCTGGAGCTGATTTCTTTCACTGGAGATTTGAACACAGGACCTCCTGAATGCTATACAAGCCTTGCACCACAGAGGTACATTTTCAGCTTCTAGATCTTCCTTTGTAGAAGCAGTCCTTCTCTCTTCCCTTTTGTGACTAGTTAGTGCTCAGTGCCGGCTTGAGGCCATGTGACTAACCCTTCCCTCAGTGTGTTTGAATTTTCTGTTGCTGCTTTGCTCACATAAACGTAGCATTTAAAGCTTTTCAGTCTGTCATTGCATTCTGTGGTTAGGAAGTCTAACAAGGTTCTCCCCATGGTAAATGACGACAGCAGCATAGCCTTCTAGGAGAGTCTTGTTTCCTCACTTTTGTTCCCAGCTCCTGGACTGTTTACTTGGTTTGACCCATGGTTCCTGTCCTGCCTTTAATACCAGCAATGCAGCATCTCTGATCATTCCTCTATAGGTGCCCGGCTTTAAAGGATGCACAGATTACTTTTGGTGTAGCTGGTCAGTACTGGTTAGCTTCTCACACCAGCCTCCTTAGCTGGGAGTGGTGGGCATGACTGCAGTCCCAGCTGTCAGGAGGCCAAGTCTGATTTATTCAAGTTCAGGGCCAGTTTGGGCTCTATACTGAGACCTTGTCTCTAAAGCAAAGCAAAACAATAAATAAATCAAACCCACTCCTTTTAAAATTAAAAAACAAGACAAAGTACTTAAGTCCTTTTTCCTAAAGATGATATAGGCCCTGGGCCTTAAGTATGTATGGATGCCATGCATTGGCCATCGTGTGTCCCCTTTGGTGCACATTGCTTTACCCAACTATGTCAGAATATGCTTAGAGGAGAATGGGCCATTCTGTGGAAGTGATGCGGCCATAGGTTAGAGGCTGCTTGTCTGAGTTCTAGAACTGAAGGAAGTTATGTTCCTGAATTCTAAAAGTGTGAGCTGGACCTGTCTTTTGCCTCTACTTGGTGGTGTCCCTTTACTAACAATGAATTTACCAGTATAGTTTAGAAAGTTTGCGGGGCTGGAGTAGGATTTGAGACAGGGTCTTACTCTGCAAATTTAGGCTGGCCAGGGACCTGTAGTGTAGCCCAGGCTGGCCTTGAACTCACAATCTTCCTATCTTAGCTTTTGGCATCTTGAGAGTACACTTGTGCTAGATCCTGCTTCTGGATTTTTACCTCAGGTTTTGGAAATTGAACTTAGATCCTCATGTTTAGCATTTTTTTCTTCTTTTTTTCTTGAGATAGGTTGTGTTCATGTTAAAGGCACATGACTTAGATTGTAATTTAAAATATTTTTTTTTGAGGGCTGGAGAGATGGCTCAGTGGGTTAAAAAAAGTTGTAGAAGATTTTTTAGCTAAATGCTCACAGAGTACATTTTAAAAAATAGATAACAGTCCAGTGACGTGTCTCAGAGAGCTCACAGGGTAGGAAGGGGCTGATTTCTGCTGCTGTCCTCTCACCTCCACACACGTCCCAGTGTGGCCCTCACATTCCACAGTAAACACATACATGTAAAAATGAATTTTAGAAACAAAAGATTTTTTTATTGTGCATGTGTAGGTGTGGCATGCACATTAACAGCTTGGATCTGCATGGTGGAGTCCAGGGATCAAGCTCAGGTTTTCACATGAGCACTTTACCACCACCTGAGCAGTCTCACTGGCCTGGGACTCCCTGTGTAGACCAGATATGCACATCAGGCTGGCCTGGAATGCCCAGAGATCCAGAATCAAAGGTGTGTGTGTGTGTGTACCACCCGTCCTGTCTTTCGGTGCTTTAGAAACTAAGCAATTTTGGAAGCATTTTATGTCTGTTTCAATCTAAGCTAAGGACCTAATCTGTTTCTAAGGATCTAATCTGTTTCAAGCTAAGGACCCGGGACAGTTGGAAGAGATACCACACAGGTGTCTTTTGTTTGTTTGTTTGGTTGGTTGGTTCTTGAGAAAAATTCAGAGAAGTAAACAGCAAATAAAGGCGGGTGTTGGGGAGAGGGCTATAGGCTCCTTTCCCTTCACAATGCCACTGCATCTCTCCGGTTGTTGCCGGTAGCTGAAGTGCTTTGGAAATACCAAATGTTGCCAGTTGGTGAGGAATAACAACTATTTAGTTATCAGTCTATCAGTGTGCTTTCCAGCGCTGATAAAAGCTGCGATCTTTCCATCTGATGAGCTCTGACCTTCTGAAACCTTCCAGTTTATCTCATTTTCCACAGCTATTGAGCATAACACGATACCAACAATTACATGTCTCTTCCCCCACCCCCCCAGCGTTTGCGCCAACTTATAAAATCACCTCTGTATTGGAAAATTGTGTAGTATCTTGATTTCAATTTAGCATGGTATGTTGGTTACCAATAAATCTTGCTAATATATGAACACAAGTCTGCAGGCAGCTTGGAGAACACTGATCAGGTGCAAATTGTATGTATTTTGCAAGCATTTCAGAAATTCAGAGCAAAATGAAATAAATAGTTATGACTGAGAACACCACTTTTTTTTTAAAGTACTCTTGTGTATATCCTGTGAGAAAATTCTCAGTCCTTCCAAAGTTCATGATTTGTGTGGGGGACCATTTTTAGTTTTCCTAACTAGTCTGTGGCATTCAATGAAAGCAAACTGGCATGATTGAAAACACTGTGTTTGTGCCTATAACGTGTACATTCTTGGTAGTTTACACTGTGTTTTAAGATCATAGAAAACTATGTACGAGGATACTTATTTAAACACATTGTAATGTTCTTATGATTGAAAGTAGAGCTGGGTGTGCCAGTGCATGTTTTCAATGCCAGCACTGGGGAGGCAGAGGTAGTTTGAGGAGAGCTAGGGCTACATCAAAAAACTCTGTCTTGAAAAACAAACAAACAAACAAACAAGAAAGAAAGCCAACTAAATAATTTCCCATGAACCCTGAGTGACTGTGAGAGCTGAGTTACAGTTGTGCCATGTGGTATAGGCCTGAAGTCTCAAGCTACTTAGGAGGCTGAGGCAGGGGATGTCAAGTTCAAGGCCAGCCTGGGAAGCTTACTGAGAACCCCCCTCCCAAAATATTTATTTTAGTTATTTGTTTCTGTGTGTGTGTGTGTGTGTGTACCCACAGGAGCTAGAGGTGTTGGATCCTCATGGAGGTATATAGTGGAGGTGATGATGGGCCGGACATTGCAGATACCTGGGAATTGAACTTTGAAAGAGCAGGAAGTGCTCTTAAACAGTAAACCATTTCTCTAGCCTGAGATTTTTGTCAAGAGCTGGGGATTCATATTCTCTCTCTCTCTCTCTCTCTCTCTCTCTCTCTCTCTGACACACACATACCTCAATCATGAAGTGCTATTGCCTCCCACACCTTAAAAAAGGAAAGATGAATTTAGAAAGTTTAATAATTCAGTGCTTATAATTCAAAACAATGTTACAATTGGAATGTTTAGCAAAGTTTAACACTTTCATTAGTTTTTTTCCCCCTATTATTATTTTTAGTAGCATTTCACTTATTTTGAGAAAGGGTCTAATGTTGCCTTGGCTGACTTCATGTAGCTGAGGCTGACCTTGAATTCCTGGTCTTATTTACTTCCTAAGTTCTGGGATCACAGGTGTACAACACCATACCCAGCTCCTCTTTTCATTCTTTAGAATAAATTGATATTTCCAATTTTTCTTCTGAAGGGCTGAGTATAAATAGCTTAGTGATAGAGATCCTCCTTAGCATGCATGAAACCTTGGGTCTCACCTTCCCATTCATTGGTACATTTTAAGAACCACCAACAGAAGCCAGATGGTGGTGGCTTTAATCCCAGCACTCAGGAAGCTGAGGCAGGTGAATCTCTGAATTTGAGGCCAGCCTGGTCTACAGAACAAGTTGCAGGACAGGCAGGGCTACACAGAGAGACCCTGGTGAAAACCAAAACTCCACTGTTAGTGACTGACGAATAGATGGATACTAAGAAGCACCTTAGTCTCATAGACAGCCAGTCATTCTCCCCAAATATTAGCAATTCCTTATCTGATCATTTCCCAAAGATATTCTGTACACCTGTGTTTTTCCTTTAAAAAAATAAAAGGCAGCTTTTCATGTGTGTTTAATGGAGCATGTGCTATTAGAAATTGGACTAGAGTCATATAAAGCAACGTATGTTCTTTTTAATCAGTAATGTCTTCTAGTGGATTGAGGCCTCCTCCTGTCCTTTTGTGTCCTTCACACACCCTAATGTGTAGGATGTGTCCCTGAAGCAGTGGCCAAGTTAGAGGGCATACACATTTTTTTAATTTAGTTGTTTCTCTGCTGGAAAACAGTCCCATCTCTTTTATGGCCTCTGAGGTTCATTTTGTGCATAGGCCTGTTCTTCTGCAGGATAACGAGAAAAACAAATTCCACGTATTTTCTTCCAATGTTTTTCTGTTTTCACTTTTTATTATTGAGCTTTTGATCCATCTGGAGTTTATTTTACTCTAAGGAATGAGGTAGGAATCCAATTTTACTTTATTATCTTTTCATATGGCAGCCCAGATGTCCCGTTACCATTCGTTGAATAATCTCTTTATTCTTCTGTATATGAAATTCCATCTTTATCCTAAACTAAACATGTGTGTTTGTGTTTATTTTTAGACTCTGTGGTTTAGTTCCTTGAACTGTCAGTGCATGCAACTTTACCACAGGGTTTTAGCTACTATAGCTTCATAATATGTTTTATTACCTTGTAAGTAAGCCAGGCGCCTTTATTATTTTTTTCAGTCTTCATGAATAATTATACTTGTTTGTTTTTCCCTGTTGCTCCAAAAGATCTTACTGATAATGTTAGTGTTTGAATCGCCTCTTTTATAAGAGCAAGTCTGATGTTGAAAGAGGGTGTATCGCTCTGCTTTATCTTTTCAGTTAGAATGTTCTTCCTGTAATAAAGACCTTTTATCCTTGAGTCGGCATCGGGAGCAGCGTTGCCCCTGTCAAGGGTAAAGAGCAGCTCCTGAGCACCATGGCCTCAGTTCCTGCTCTTACTGCATTATTTTGGAGCAAAACCCACACATGGTGTCGTCATCCTGCCCACGAATTTAAGTGATAATCGTTGTTGTCATCTTTGTGTTCCTGAGTCTGAGAATGGAGCTATGTGGGTGGTGTGTATTGACACGATTTAACAAGTGCTGCTAAACTAAATCCTAGGTTTGATTTTTTTTTTCTTAGATAAGTCAGATCTTCCATTTCCTGGTCCCCCCCCCCCCCGCATTTTTCTAAAGGCTTTAAAATTTTAATTTTAATTTTATTTTAATTATTTAAGTTTTTGAGATAAAGTCTTACTATGCAGTCCTGGATGATCCAGAACTCTTAATGTAGACCAGGCTGGCCTTGCTCACAGAGATCCTTCTGCCTACTTTCCAAATGCTGTGTGGGATGAAAGGCATGTGTAGCATGCAGGGCTAAATTTATTTGGTTTTAATTAAGTATATGTTTGTGTGTGTATAGAATATTCATATTTTGAATAACAGTGCCTGCAAAGACCAGAGGCATAGGATCCCATAGAGCTAGGGTTACATGCATGTTACATGGGCACTGGTGACTGAGCTGGGCTAGCTTACACATGCACCCTTAACCACTGAGCCATGTATATAGAAAGCATAAACAACGTTTAGGTGATAAGTGTGTACATGGGAGCTTGGGCCAGAAACTAAGAGGTGGATGGCATCAGTGGTAGTGCTCTTCAGTGTGGTGAGGATATTTATCATTTGGGTCTTCATCCCTGTGAATTAGGAGAGTCCTCCTAAAGGGTTTCCTGCTGAAGTGCCAGGGTGTCTGAAGTTCACCATCGGGGTTCAGCAAACATCGCAACGTGGATAAATAATGAGTGTAAGCATAAGATGTAAAGGTTTAACGATAAGAGGCAGAAATGTGAATAACCAGTGATCCTAGTGAAGGGTATAGTAGTGTCTCCTATGTATACTTCAACTAGGTTCTATAGGGTTACCAGTTTTTCTGCACACTGGAAAGCAGATGTAGCTAGAATACATGGCCGATGATAAGGCTCAGCAGGTAAAAAGGCACTTGCTACCAAGCTTGAAGAAGAGTTTAGTACCTGGGATCCACATAATAAGAGAAGGGCAGTACTGATTCCTGCAAGTTATCTTCCAACCTCACACATGCAGAGAGCACACACTCACTCACACACACACACACACACACACACACACACACACACACATACACATACACTAAAAAATTAAATTGCCTCACTGCCTTTACCTACAGAAAAATAAATCTATATTGCTTTTATAATTAGCATTCTTTATACTAAATAGAAGGTGATTATACATGTTATTATTTAAAGTATTTTATTGAATTACAATTGAGTATTGTTTGCCAAAGCTCTGAGCCTAAGGCCTGCTCTCAAAGATTATCAAGCAGTAAAGAGATTTTGAAGACACACTAACACCACATTTAGGCTTTCACTGTGCAGTTGAGATTAGCATGCTTCATCTCGAGTCTCAGAGCATGTGGGACTCCACCAGGGATGAAGTCCCGTACTTGGGGACGCACTGCATCAGGTCTAAATGTAATGTTAGGAAAGGAAACTTCTGTACCAAATACAGTTTGGAGTGCCACCTTATCTGCTTTGGTCTGCATTAAATTGTTGTCATTGGAAATCTTGGTAACTATGATAGGTTGGTGTAGAGATGTCATGTTGTAGCCTAAATTGATACTAGTCTCTTGCTTTGAAGTTGCTCTTGTGATTAGGTCTTTGATTATCTTATCTTTCTTTTCATTTATTTATTTATTCATTTACTCATTTATTTATTGTTATATGTAAGTACACTGTAGCTGTCTTCAGACACACCAGAAGAGAACATCAGATCTCATTACAGATGAGTCGCCATGTGGTTGCTGAGATTTGAACTCAGGACCTCCGGTGCTCTTAACCCCTGAGTCATCTCTCCAGCCCCTATCTATCTTTCTAACATACGCACATGCACATGCACACATACAAACTTTTATGCACACACTGAGTTCCTGCTGTAACTTGGAAGGCTCTTGAACAGACAAGATCCAGATCATGTCTGCCTTGAGCTTTGTTATCCTCATACAAGATGTAATTGAATAAAACATATTGCCCATCTGGCTGGATGGCACTCAGAATAACTTAGTAACAAGTTTTTGGATCATGATAGCTTGAGGTTTTCTGTCCGTCTGTCCATCCTTTCCTTCTTTTCTTTTCTTCTTTCTTTCTTTCTTTCTTTCCTCAGTTTCTTTTTAGCTGTTGCTAAGAGAAGTCTCACTGACACGAGGGCATGAGGGAGGACATGTCCGCGTGCTGCCAGTTGTTTTATAGGCATTTGGCTCTGCCGCCTTGCAGATGGTAAGACTCTGGGTGGTGGGGAGCTGTGTGCTGATTATCTTATTGAATTAAGGTAACCTTTTGTTGTCCACTGAATTCTGCAGGCCAGTTGGCCATTGAGCAGCTGCTCGGGGTGCCTTGGTTCGGGGATTTGAGGAACACAGAGCGTCTTAAAGGGTGGCCATTCTAGTCCAGGTATCCAACAAAAGCTGAAAGCTTTCTTCTTCTGACACTGCTTGTGTTCCCACAGAATGGAGTGAACAACAACATTTTGTTTTAAATTTTTGCTCAATTATACTGAATGATTAAAACTGATTTATTATTTTGACAAGTCCTAGAAAACTACTTTTTACCTAACGTAGTAAGCTGAAGACAATATGCTTTCATAATATTTGATGCCAAGGCATCCTAATTCTATGGCAGTCTGTGTCTGAAGATCATGGTGGAATAACGGAATTGTTTTTATTTTGAGTTTATTATCAACTATTCTAGAAACTCCAAGCCTGCCTTACTGTTGCCATCTGTCTGCAAATCCTAGCTGTATAACTCTGAGCTTGGGTTGTTTTGGTTTTAGTCTGTCACTTCTATATGGAGTCTGCTCAATCTGAAAACCATTGCAGGAGACTGCTGCTGCTGCTCCTCCTCCTCCTCCTTCTCCTCTTACTTCTTCCTTTTTGAAACAAGGTCTTGCTTTGTGGACCACACTGGCCTCAAACTTGAGATCCTCCTGTCTCAGCATCCTAATGCCTGGGAAGCCTCACTCTTACCGTCAAGGGGATGTTGTTGTTGCTGAGATTGTGTGGCTTATTTCCCTTCTAGGAGAATGTTTTTGGGATCCTTTGGGTTCTTTAGAGCACAGTATAGGTGACCACACAGAAAATGGGATGGCCTGGTTGTTGTCAGAGAGAAATCATTCTGTAGTGTTTGAAGACGAACATCCATCTATTACGGTGTGGTGATTTCTTTCTTGTGCCTTTCTTGTCCTTTGAATTGGAAGTCCACATTTTCCTTCAGATGTATGTGCTACTAATAATCCTGCCTGCACATAGTTATTAAGCATACACTCTTTTGGGCCATGGACTTGGCCTCTTTTGCATATGCTTTTTTATTTTATTCTCATAACGTTGAGGTAGGTCTTATTAGCTCGTTAAAGACAAGAAAACATCTCCCTAGGGTAGTTCAGAAGCTGCTGGGTATCACATACTAATTAGGGCTGGGCATATGGATTTCGGGGCTCTCAGAGTGCAAGGCTTGTATGCTGGTGTGTTAACATCAGCCTCCTTACCAGACCCCACACTCTTGGAATCAAACTAAGCTCTCCTTCAGGACTTCAGAATCTGCGTCCATGCTAATCTTATTAATGGTAAAAACAATACACGTAGAAGTGTGTGCACGCATGTGTGTGCATGTATGCATGGTGGGCATACCGAGGTCAGAGGCAGTCTCAGGTGCTGGTCCTTGCCTTTTGATTTGTTGAAGACGCTCTTGTGTTTATTGCTTTGTATGCCAGGCTCCCTATCTGACAAGCCCTGGGTAGTCTTGAATCTCTTCCATCTCACTTCATGAGATTGGCTCACTTCAGGAGTCTGGAGGTGACAGCCACACACTAAGTACTACCAGGCCTGCTTTATGTGGGTTTTGGGGGGACCCAAATGCAAATCTTCCTGCTTGTACCACAGATCTTTTACCCACTAAGCCATCTCTGAAGCCCTGAGGAATTTTTTTTCATAACCCAAATATTTTTATTTTTGCCTATTCTTTTACATATTTTTCTATATACATGTTCTTTGAAAAACTCCTTACAGTCAGAGAATACATGAGCTAATGAGCATTATGTGTTTTGTTCAAAAATTACCACGGTGGGCTGGAGAGATGGCTCGGTGGTTAAGAGTACTCTTCCAGAGGACCTTCCTAGCTCCCACGCGGAGCTCACAAGCATCTGCAACTACAGTTCCAGGGTCTCTGATGCCCTAGCCCCCAGTGGCACCAAACACACATATGGTGCTCAGATATACATGCTGGCAAGCCATCTAAAGCCATCTAAAAAGTCATTTTTCTTGTCTTTGGATGTAGGTTCTCGTGTAGCCCATTCTGACCTTGAATTCTTGAAACTCTTAATTCTTTTAGCTGCATCTGAGAATAAGGTGGAGTTCTCCAAAAGGCACCAGGTTCTTTTAATAAGGCTAACAACATACATAGTCTGCCCTTACCCATGTGTCTGATTATTTTGCCACTTAAACTCCTTTCCCCATGAAGAACTTGGCCACCTCTCTTGCACGAATGCAAGTTGTTGTGTTACTTGCTGGCTTATTTAGAAACAGCTTGACACATATTTGTCAAACTTGAATGGTTTTTGGAGTTTGTATTTAGAGTGATCAGGAGACGTGTCAAGTTTTTCTGATATGCTGTCAGAGTTAATATACGGAGATTTTAAACATAGGTCTGAAATTAAAATTCCCAAGGGCAGACTTGGGTTTGCATGCTAGAATTGGTAATGTTTCAATTTGTCTCCTCCATGTCTCAATTAGGATGAGTGGTAGAGTCTTCAGAAGCTCAATGGTGCCTCGTGATCTGATAACAGCCACTTGTAAATTGATCCATTTGATAGTTTTCGTTTTGTTTAAGATCAGTTGTTTGTTGAAAGAGATCATTTCAGTTGTCTGAAGTTTCTTTTCTCTTTTACTGGGAATGGCACCGTACATGCTCGGCAGCCATTCTACCCTGAGCCCTCATTCCCTAGCCCTCAGAGCAGTTGTTTGGAATTTGAGGGGAAAGTTCAGCTTTTGAGCTCACAGAACAAGTGGATGAAGGGGTGATGGTCTCCCCTCCTGCTTGTTTACTTGTGCAGGCTTGCTCTGTGCGCAGTCCTCCCATTGTTCCTTCTAAGGGCTCCAGCCTTTCCCTTCACCCACAGAGCCTCTTGAATCTTCCCCTGCGTGTACTATCTCATGTAATGCTCCTGACAGCACAATGTTTGCAAGTAACTCCATGTTCTGGAACCTGTGCTGTAAGTAATTAAGCCATGCCAATAAGGTACCAATAAACGCTCCGCACCAAACACACTGTTGTAGAGAAGCTGACACTAAAGTTAGCTAGGGCTGCAGTCCTCAGGCCTCCATGTCCTAGCAAAGCTTTGGACGCCAACTTTGGAAGTCTCCAAGCCTCTAGTAATTTCAGCTTCCCTGAGCAGCTGGAGCATCATGTTCCTTATTGGTCTATACTTGCTCATTGGTCCAGTTTAGTGGGCCTTGACTTCCTAGGCTGGTTGTGAACTCCATGGCACTAGAAACTCTGTGACTGATCTTTTGTTTTTTTTAAAAAAATCCATTATCCACATTGCCTACCAATATGTTTTGTGGGTATGTGAGACATTTAATTCAGTTTTTAAAAAAATTTCATTTTATTTTCTGCATGAGTGTTTCACCCACATACATATATGCATATGCATATAAATAGATACACAGATTTACACACACCACCACCACCACCACCACCATATATGTACCTGGTACCTAAGGATGTCAGAAGAAGGAAGGTATCTAAGCAACTGATAATCCCCCCCCCTCAGTTTTTCAAGACAGGGTTTCTCTGTGTAGCCCTGACTGTCCTGGAGCTCACTCTGTAGGCCAGGCTGGCCTTGAACTCAGAAGTCTACCTGCCTCTGCCTCCCAAGTGCTGGGATTAAAGGCGTGCACCACTCACTGCCCAGCCATCTGATCTCTTGAAGCTGGTGTTATAGGCAGTCCTTAGCCTTTAAGGTGGGTGCTGGGAACCTGAACTCTGGTCTTATTAAATAAAGAACAATAAGTGTTCTTAACTGCTGAGTCATCTCTCCAGCTCCTATTTAATTCAGTTTTTCAAAGTAACTTGCAGTGTTGAAAAGACCCGCAAGATCATGTGATAAGTCTGTGCTTTGTGAGGAATTCCCACAAATGGTCATGTAGCCTGTGTTCCAAGCTCCAGGGTGGAGCTCCTGTGCCGCAAAAGCAGCATGTGTTGTCTTTAGAGACGACTAGGGTGCTGATTTGAGTCCACACTAGCTGATAGAGAATGTCAAGGAGGCACGATCTGGACTTGTCACTTGGTTGGTGTTACCGAGGACTCATGCTTATCTGAGTACTGGTTTACTTCCTCCTTACATCCACATAGATTCAAGAGCCTGTTGCCCTTTCTTGCTAAAAGAACTGCCACCCACTGACCGTTAGGACATCCTGTCCTCTCAAATGAGCCAAGGTGAGGGGTGGGTTGGCAGTATTCCCACTGAACTAAGAGGAAATTGAGTCCTGGAGGCAGTCAAGGCCACACACACATATACAGGTTAGAGTCAAATTGTGTCTGACAACAGATCTAGCCTTTCTGTTTAACTCTAGGCTTTCTCTTTGGGGTTAAGGAGCTCTCTCCTTTCCCAGCATTCTGAAGTTCTTTGTTTCAGCATGCTAAGAAACCTGTTCTTATTAATCTTGGCATCACCCATATTACTTACTTGAGGGTGAGTGTGAGACATGATGTGTGCCCATACTGTCCTGTCCTGTGGAAAAGGAGCTGACCGACTGCCCCTGCCAGTGTGGAATCTGTAGAATGAAGTCATTTCAGTGGCCATCCCACTCCCTGCCCCTTCATTTTATTCTTCCTCATTTAGGCATGATGAGCTTCTGCTCTGAACCATGTCATTTCATAGAATTCACATTCAGGATGTAATAGATGACATGAAGGAAATCAGTGGCGGGGAGAACATGGCTTTGTTGTATGTGCTGGAGAGCCCCACCTAGAGGGAGTCCTTCTGGAGGAGGACTTGAGAGGTTTGCAGGATCTAGGTGGAAGGAAGGGCCTAGTCAGTGTTTGAGCTGATGTGGCCATGCCAGAGTGGACCAGAGTAGTACAGTGGCAAGTTGATTAAGATTGGGGACAAGATGAGCGGCTTTGTATTTTAAAATCACAGAGAGGCATGACAGCTAAATAGAATAGGTGATGGGGGTGGAGGTGGGCTGTGTATAAACAGTAGTCAGTCTGAGCATCCCTAATCTGAAGAATCAAAGTTGGAAATGCTTCAAAATCTAAAACTGAACTGGTAGGATCTATTCAAATATTCTAACCCTCTCCACAAACAAACAAACAAACAAACAAAAACCAACAAAAGCTAGTAAGTTTGAAAATTCCTGGGCCAATGCATTTCCTCTGCAGCAAGTATTCACTTTGTAATGGGGGAAATTGTGAATTTTTGGAAGATTCATAGTATATTCCATTTATGGAATGGATATTTGATGCCAAACTTGATGACCCATTTTTTTAAAACTTTATTTTGTTGGTTTTTGTTTTTTAATTACATTTAAAAATGTAATTAAATAAATGTAAAATAATTACATTTATCTCTTTCCTCCCTCTGAACCTTCCTATACACCTTTACCTCTCTTTTTTAAATTCATGGCCTCTTTTCGTTGGTTGATATTACATGGTATCCCAAATATAACCTGTTAAATCCATATAATGTTACTTGTATGTATATTTCCAGGGTTGTTTGGCACTAGACAACTAATTGGTATCTGACCTTATTTTTAAGAGGTGTTAATTAAGACAACAGTCTTTGCAGCTTAATCTCAAATGGAAGGCAGGACAGGAGAGAGGTAGAGGGGACAAGCCAGGAGCATAGGTGATTGTCATAGTAGACTTGCAACTTTTTACGTTTCAACTTCTTCCTAAGGAAAACTTTTTGCTATTTTTCACATAGAGCTTGACTGCAAACTTAGCATTCTCTGTTTTGGTCTTTCTTAGCTTCCATACTCATGGAATTACAGCCATGTACTGCCAAACCTTGTTTGTGTGGTACTGGGTATCAAACACATCATGTGTGCTAGGTAAATACTCTTCCAAGTGAGTTACATCCTCTTTAAGTTGTCTTCTAAAATTCGAAAGCCACCTACAGGTTTATCGTAGAAGAAATCTCTCCTGTCATATCCTGCAGCCCTAAGGAAGTAAAGGACAAGCTAGCTGGGGCGGGTGACTGCTGTTGACTGTGGTGTACTGTCTTCAGTGATTTTTCTCAATTACAGTCATCCTCCACGTTGGTTTTATAACAGCAAGTACCGAATAGCAGATGGGGAGAGTTAGCGAAGTTATCTTTAGGTTACTTCTCTGTGCAATATATATATTGTTTATGCATGATTTTAAGTCAACCTTGTTTGTTTAGAGTAGTATTCAGGTTCATTAGAATTTATTAGAAGGGACAGAGATTTCCCGTATATACACCTACCTGTCAGATGTACTGCCTCCCCTGTTACCAGCACGAGTGGTTGGTTTGTCACTGATGAGCCAAGATGGAGACGTCATTGACGCCTGAAGTTCATAATTGCCATTAGGCTTTGGTTTGGTGCTGTATGTTCTGTAGATAGGACTTCAAATTTTTGCAGGTATTTAAAATTTTGTATGTTAAATTGTAAATGCCAGTATTTATTTCACAGAGATAAATGTTGGGTAAACAAAACACAAGCTACATATGGTGACACGCATCTGTAATCTGATCTCTTTAGAGGCTGAGGTAGTAAGACTGAGAGATTGAGGTCCTCATGGCCTACATAATGTGACCTTGTATAAAATACAGCACCACCAAGGAGACCTCTGCTTTGTGAACATCCATGGTGCACAGCAAGAGTTTGGTGGTGCTCTGGCAAGGAACCAGTCAACACAAAAGTAGGTAGTACCAGCTTTGTTTGGCTAGTTCCCAATGGCACATCAAAACAGCCTGGGGCAGTGAGGAGACCTTGTAAGTAGATTACTGTGACCATGCAAAGTGATAAAATAAATCTCCTTGGACATTTGACTTGCTGTTTCTTGGTCCTTCCTTTTAGGGTGGGAACATGGTAACTCTTACTGTACTGCTGCGTCTTCACACAGATGCTTCCCTGGAAGGCCATGCTTAGAGTTAACAGATGAAATCTTTTCAATCCCAGGAGGAGCTTGTCATACTAAAGCAACCAAGTTCAGATCTCTAATTCCTATTCCTTTCTAGTGTGTTCCGTTTTATTCATGTAGAATAAACATACAGCCTCAAATATCTTACAAGGCAAATAGACTCTTTAATTAACTGCTCTATATACAGAATTTTATCATCATGAAATTTATAAACCAAAAAAGGAACAAATATTTACCCTGATAGTTTCATGTCAATATTACCCACCATTAGAAACGCTCAGAAAATGTCAATGAACCTGTCTCCCTCCTTAAATCTGGCAGTAGGAAATTAGACTCCAACCTCCTATTCTTTGGATCATCCATCTATCTTATGGTCCATAGGGAATGGGGAAGGTACATGTAACTTCTTTCTCTGTGGATGGATACATTTATCACATAGACTTGTTTCCAAAACTAGTACTAAGTTTTCTTATTAATTGAAAAAAATGTTTTAAAAATTTATATGTATATGGGTGTATGACCAGCATGTATGTTTGTGCACCCTGTGCATGCGTGGTGCCTATAGAGGCCAGAAGATGGTGCTGGGTCCCTTGAAACTGGAACTATAGATTGCCATGTGGGTGCTGGGAACCAACCTGGGGTCCTCTGGAAGAGCATTTGTGTGTACATGTGCACGAGTGTGTACCTGCATGTGTGTGTGTGTGTGTGTGTGTGTGTGTGTGTGTATGAAGAGGTGTGTACACCCACATGGACAAAGCATACATACTATATTCATATATATAAGACACACAAAAGGATCTCTCTGGTCTACATAGCCAGTTCCAGGCCACCTATGGATGTTCAAAACTAGACCCTGTCCCAGCAAAACAAAACAAAAATCTGGGTGTGGTGATGACTGACATCTTGAGACTTGGAACATTAGACTCAAGAGGATCAGGAATGGATGGCCTCATTCCATCCTTGTAAAGATCTTGAGGCCAGCCTGGCTTGTGTGAAACTCCCCTGTCATACCCCTACCAAGGGGGAGAAGTGCTGAATGAAAAGACCCAACTGGTTCCAGAACCAGTTGGGATAGCTTGAAGCTGGGGAAATGAGACTGATGTTTCTAAAATTTCGAAGCTGTATGACTGTGCAGCTTCCTGTGCTTTCTGGTGCTGCAGGAGGCGCCTCTGCTTATTTTCATTCGCCATGTATGGTGATTGTGCTGTGCATGCAGCTCCAAAATGACTTTAAGGTTGCTTGGGTTATTAAAATATGTTTAATAAGCTAATCTTTTTCAAAGCCTCAAAAATAATTAAGATGCAAGAACAGATAAACCCTATGTCTAGAATGAATAATTAATTTGTAAACATTTTAGATGCTGAGGAGGAAGGAAGACAGTGGCTTATAGAATTCCTGTTGTTAGGTCAGGACGCAGAGAAGGGGAAGCAGAGAGAATTGTGTCCTTTTTCTTTTTTTCCTCTGAATATAGGGCCTGTTTTGGATTCTGATCCTGTATAGTCAACACTAAATGGCGGTGGTGCGGCCTTTCCTCCCATGCTGCTCTTTGCTTCCAATTAAAGGGACATACCAATTATATATAATAATTATGTACAAATATATAATAAAACATTGTGGTACTATAAAAGGAAAATTGTAAACAAGGTAGAAAAGTGTGTATTGAAATCAAGCCTTGAATACTAATAGAACCCCCGAGAAGATAACTCTCATACTTCATCCCTTTTGAAGCACAGCTCAGTAGAAATATTTCTGTAAGGAGCTGTGATGATACTGAATTTAGCAGGCAGTGGGTACCTCAAATTTGTCTGTAGTAGGTATATAGTAGGCATTCCTGTTTAGGAACCTCAGATGATAATGGGGTTATCTGATTCTCTCTGTACCCCTTCAAGAAGCACATATGTATTCAGTTAGGATTAGGATAAAGATGTAGCTCAGTGGAGTGATAGAATGTTTGCTTCACGTGTGAGGCCAGGGCTTGATCACATGTAACGATTTACTGATACGCAATAATACACAGTGGTCAACTAGTAATACTCAGCTTATACTCAACCAGTGTACACAGCTGATGTTAGTGTGTACAGAACACCTTGGAGTGCAAAGGAAGGAGGAGAATTTGCTTTCTATGGAAAGCTTTACAGAGAAAGGGTAAGGTTCTAGGTAGAGGAAATAGGAAGATCAGAGAGTGGGAGGCCTGCTGGGGATGCATATTTGGGTGATGGTAAGTAGTACTTGACCAGAGTGTGTATGACTCTGTGTAGGGGAGGTATGATAGGAGCCAGAAGCCCCGAGCCATATCGAGTGGTGACCCAGGTATGGTACATGCCTATAGTCTCAGTCCTCAGGAGACTGAGGCAGGAGGATGGAGAATTTGAGATTAGTCTGTGTTGCACAGAGCTGTGTGTTTCAAAAATAAAGTGTGAGTTTGTGCAGGCTTTAGGCAGGAGAGGGAAGATCTGTTTTTGAGTTTCATCACTGGAATGTTGACCTTGGGGGAGAGACAGAGGCAGTCTGCTGATTGAGGGAAGACCTGGGCCTCTGGTACTGAATAGTGTGGATAAATAAATGATATACTAAAGTATACACACTAAGTTGTGTGCGTTGAGGGATGATGGCTGCAAAGGTGAGGAGATTCATAGCAAATAACTTAAATGTATTTTTATATACAAATGTATATACTACCTTACTATCTAAAACCTAAAAAGAAAATCTTTGTCTTTTTGTTGGTTTGTTTGGTTTGGCTTGATTTTCCTCACATTATATATTTATTTATCATTGTGTACATGTGTGTGTACATACTGAGTACCACGGTACAAGTGTGGAGTTGAACAGCAACCCAAAGGAGTTAGACCTGATCTGTGACTGAACTCTGATCATCAGACTTGGCAGCAGGGACCTTTACCTAGGTGCTGGAACTGCATGTGTGTCATCATGCCTGGCTTTTGTTTCTCTAAGTCATACGTGTGCGTCATCGTGTGAGCCCTCCATTGCCCTCACCTAGTTATGGAGAGGGGCACATGTGTTAAGCTGCACATCCCTGAGGGAGAGGCAGAGTGTGCCGGTGGGCTTCACCTTGGTTTGGATACTGGCTCTTTCTTTCTAACTCTGCATATCTGGTTCTTCCATATAATCCCTGTACCTTAGTTTCCTCAAATCCGTTGTGCAGAGTCTAATGTTTGTGGAAACCTTGAGGAAAAACAATTTGTTGGTTCAAAATACAGTATCTCTCAGAAAAGTATATGGCATTTTAATGAGGCCTTTGAATTTTTTCATTTATTAAAAAAACAAACAAACAAACAAACAAAACCAAACTGAACCTAACTGAACCTAACTGAACCTGCTGTTCTTAAATGTCTGAGGCTAATATCTGATTTGAGCTGTTTTCCGGGGCAACTTTTAAGCTTGAGTGACTGCTGGCTCTTCCTTAGGGAGCTTCTCGGATGTTTCAGTTCTGCATGTGCTCAACAGCTTTTTAAATGGGATATTAGACAAGTAGGGACTGGTTCTTTGTCCCTTGGAGGCAGCAGTTGCAGGCAGTCGCCCACTGTTGTTACAGCCAGCTGCCCACAGTGCCTTCATACCTTTCAGATCCAGCATCTCTGCAGCTTCTGGCTTTACTGTCTTTTGCAGAGACGCTTCCCTCATACTACTTCGCAAAAAGTAGCTTCTTCAAGCGCAGGCTCTGCCCTTCTCTTCCCATAGGAGAAAGGTGAAAAGGTCCAAGGGCAACCACATGAGCTGTGTTCTCCAGAAATGATGCTCTCCCCAAAGGCTGCTGCTTCTGTGTTTCATTGGCCTGAGCTGAATCACATGGCATCCCTGGCATGAGGGTGGGGCTTGGCCAGTATCTCTGTGTCATGTATCTGGGTTCTCAGTCTCTGGTTAAAAAATAAAGGGCATAGGTGGTGCTGGGAATGGGTTTGTGTCATTCAAAATGCACCTTAGTTGAAACTACAGCATTATCATGGTGTAGTTACCAAGTTCATAGTCTTATCCAGGGGGACCCTGTTTCCCTAGGGCTGTGGTGTGTAGCTGAACAATTCTAAGAAAACCAGCACGGTTTGGCATTTGGTCTATCCCTTGGTCCTCCATGTCCTTAAAATATGGAAGGGAGTTATCTTTTAAGTCAGGAACAGCCATGATTTTTCTTTTAAAGACTGAAGAGTAGATAAATCATTTGCTTCAAGAAGTAAGTGGACAGGGAGAAAGTGCAGGACTTTGTGGGAATTGCTTAGTGCACAGGAGATTCTGATAAGAGATCTGAGGGCTAACTTGTCCCCAAATTCAGGGACTCTTTCTGTCAGCAGCCTGAGTTACATGGTTGCTCACAGGAGCCTTTCTAAATTGGATCAAACTTGCGTTCCTAGTCCTTTGCCAATGAAGGAGTAATGTCCTCTGGACATTCTGTGCCACCCCCACCCCTGCTCTCTACACTCCTGTGGATTTGAACCATATGTTTTTATTGTTGTTTCTGAGGTATAATTCACATCATGAATTTATGCCTTTAGTGTTCAATTCAGTGGTTTCGTATACCCACAGAGTCATGTAACCATCACCGTTTTCTAATTCCAGAACACTTTGATTACCCCAGAGTGAAACCCCACACTCATTAGCAGTCACTGCCCATTCCCTGCTTCCCACAGCCCCTGGCAACCACTAATCTACTTTGTGTCTCTATGGATTTGCTTATTATAGACATTTAACGTAAAGAGTCATGTAGTAACTGGCCTTTTGTGGCTGGCATCTTTCACTAAGCATACTGTTTTCAAGTTCATCTGGACCATAGCACGGGTCAGTACTTCATTCCTCTTCACTGTACAACGATCCCACATTTTGTGTATCCATTCACTGCTTGAAAGGTTTTAGCTATTTATGAACAGTGCTGCTGTGAATATTGGGCACAATTAGTGACTCACTGTAGCCCAGTGAGTGTCCCAAACTTGTGACCCTTCCAGCTCAGCCTCCTGAGCATTAGGATCGCAGATGTGTCCCGCTGTTCCTTACCCTCTGCAGTCTTCTCTGTGAACACACACTCTCCTCTCTCCTGCATGTGAGCCAAGAGTGGAATTGCTGGATCTTGGGGCTTATCACACTGTGCCTCCCTCTTCTAAGTTACAGAGTCTAGGGTTATCCCTAACCCAGAGGGGTAGCTTTGATATTCCTTATTAGTTTTATAGTTTGAATCTCACTTGAGTGAATCATTTCTCCAAGAAGTGAGGCTTTCAGACATCAGAGTTGTCCCTAGTTGATTCTCCACACCTCTGCTGCTGCCGCAATACTGTGGGACCCAACTGAGATGATTATGTAGTGAACTGATGCTATGGCCCCAAGCTTTTGGCTGCTGTCAACACCCGGTGACTTCTCTACACCACCATTTAATCCTCACCCTGTCAAAATACAAGGATCTAATCTCTTATTCACAGATACTTTCTCCTTTGTTTGGACTTTTAAGAGGTGGCTTAGCTCTGTAGTTCACTGGCTTCAGACCAGATCTTCCTGTCTTTGCTTCTGAGTGCCAGAGCCCTGTCATGGGCTCATTTCACTCACGTTTTCATTACACTGAAAACAGTTGTGTATTATCTAGCCATTGTAAAATGACATGTTAAACTCCATTGCAAGGCAACACACAGACTTCAAGGCTCTCCTCCCACATTTGGCTGACTTCTGATTGAGCTTGGGAACAGCCATACACTCAGTGAATGGTGGATGACACAGGATGGGGAGATAGGGTCTCAAAGGAAATGTCTCCCTCCGCTTCTCTACCTGAAGCTGCAGCCTGTAGGGCGGGCCCTGTCTGCCCAGGCTGCGGGGACTCCATCTCTTCGCCCCCTCTGCCTCTTCTTCAGGATGGCCCCCGTTTCCCATCCTCTCTGCTCAGATCCCTCTTTTTTTAATTTCTTTTTGCTGTTTTTAGTTTGTCCCACTGCCTCTTCCTTAACATCATCCTAAGTGTCTGATACCTTTTTGGCTAATGTTTGACATTAATTTCATTCTTCTCTTATCTGATAACTCTGGAACTCAGGTCTGTGCTTCTCAATTCTCGCCTCTTGTAATTAAGTTTTGTGAAAAAGAAGTGTGACATTCAGATATATTCTCTTATTAGCAAAGGTATTACTTGGTATTCGACTAGAACCGTGCATCTGTAATGAGTTGCTCCTCTCTGAATACTAATGCAGCTTAGAAGAAGCCTTTCTTTGTTAAAGACTTTTCCTACTCGGTCCACATATTTCCAGGTCTATTTCATAGTTAGTCATTTGTGGTTTTGAGGTATGTCAGTGGAGATGCTCCAGCCAGCACACCCAGATCCTGTTAGATAAACATGTGAGAATGCTTACTTTTAAAAAATTATCTTTGTTTAAAAGTTAATTTTGTCCCTAATGCTAGAGTAAAGAAATTCTTTAGTATTTAAGAGACCTGAAAATACTAGCTAAAACGTTTTGTTTTGCCTTCTTTCTAGGCATCTTTTCTAAGGGCTAATGTTAATGCTTGCTTGATTCACATACTTTTCTGAATTTTAAGAAATTCAGATTAGATTTAGTAATGTGCCTATAGTACACTTTTGGTGACCATATGGGTTTTCTTTATTAAGTCCAGATAAAGAAAATGTATGTGAATGATAGCATACATGTGAGGATGTACTTCTTGTTTTGTGTTCTGGGTTATTTGGGAGAATGAGTCACGTGGTTTTTTTCTCTTGAGCTCCTAAGAGTTTACAAAGAAATCACAGTGGGATAAATGGTGCATGTGTGAAATGGAAGGCAGCACTGCTCCTCTATTTGTTCTCCTCAGACCAAGGTCAACACCTGAACTCCCAGGAAAGCCCTGTGCTATGTCCTCAGGGTTTCAGTCCTAGGACCCCAGGCCCCTGAGGTTGAAGGATAAAGCGGCCAGCCCGACGCCCCTTATATGATTTCTTGTTTTGTCATAGAGCATATATCCTCCCAAAGGAAAAAGTAGTTTGTTTTCAGGGTGTTCCAAGACAAATAGTGTCAAGTACAAAGGGTTGCCAGCTTTAGGACTGAGCGATTTGAAGGAGGGGAAAGGGCAAAGTGACCCCAGCCCTCCTGGCAGTATTTGAGGGATGTATTTAGGCCCTCGTGAGTCCTTCAGAGAGAGCACACCCCATTAAGAAGCTGGGCATGATCTCAGATCTCAACTCTGTTACAGTGTAATGCTTGGCCAGCCCAGTGAACTGCAGAATGAGACTAGGGTAGTATTTTGTATTTTGAGACTATTCAGTCATCGATTGTTTCTTCCATTATCCATATGCCTGTCATCCAGTGCTGTTTTGTAAAAATTGTCTGGATATTGAGGATTGGTTCTAATGCTTTGTCTTATTTCGGCTCCCAAAAAGCTGAGCTTCCTGACCTGAGGGTCCCTGCCCCCAGCTGGCTTCAATTAATAATAAAGAATTGCCATGCAGCCAATGGCTGGGCAGAGGAGAGAGATGAGACTTTTAGATTTTGAGGGTGAGGGGCCAGGAGAGAGGGAGAATGGCCATGACAGGGAAGGAGAAAGATGAAACTTAAAGGCCCTCCGACACGTAAGAATCCAGGAAAGTGACCTAGAGCCCACTTCCCCTGTTAGGTCTTGGGTAGCAAAGATTAAATATAGATTTTAAAAGTTGTTAACGCAGGACTACCAGCGCGGGGTGTTTGCTAGCCATGGGGAAATTTAAAAGTGCTCAGTCATTGTGCTAGTCAAGGCATATCAAAATTAGCTGGCCCAAGAACTAAGAGAGAGAGAGAGAGAGAGAGAGAGAGAGAGAGAGAGAGAGAGAGAGAGAGAGAGAGAGAGAGAGAGAGAGAGAGTGTGTGTGTGTAGACACAGGCTGGAGAATCACTTGAGGAGCAGTTCTTTCCCTCTGCCTTGTTAGTTCAGGTATGGAGCTCAGGTGGTGGTCAGGCTTGGCAGGCATCTTTGCTCAGCTACGTTGCAGCACCTACTCCCTAGGTTTCCTATTTAAGTTTCTGTCTATTAAAGAATGTTGGTAGTGAGTGGATAGAAGAGACAGAGACAACATCCTACAGAGATTTTTGGTTTTGCTCTGTTCTACTTTGCATTCTTTTAAAAAATTACTACATTTTTATTTTAGCTGTGTGTGTTTTGCCTACATATATGTCTGTGTACTACACGCATGCCTGGTGTCATATCCTTCAGATGAAGCCAGAAGAAGACACCAGATCCAGTATAGTTAAACAGATAGTTGTGAACCACTGTTTGGGCACTGGGAATCAAATGCAGGCCATCTGGAAGAGCAACATGTACTCCTAACCACTGAGCCATCTTTCTTTGCAGCCCCTGGATTCTTACATAACATCTTCTTGGCTACTTTTTGCTTAGCATCAAATTCTCTAATCTTAGAAGGGTTACATATTTTGACTTTTATGCACACTAAAACCCAGAGATAGACATTTTTTTCTAGGAGTTTGCATATTATGCTTAATCCAAGACATTAGGAATTATATAAAGATTAGTTTTCTAAGTGACCATTAGCTAGACATTTTATCTGTCAGGAGAGAGGATTCATGCCACTCCAAGAATGCATTGCCTTCTGCATACCATATTAGTTTTGGCAGCTCAGAGATAAATGAACTTGAGCTGTGCTCCAATTTTTCATTGTGAGGAGACATATATTATTATAAAAGCTCTTCTCATCAGCAAGAGTGTTTCTTTCTGTTTTAATTAAACTAACGGTTTAAAAATTAATTATGACACTTTGATGATCTGATACTGGCTGCAAGTAAGGATTCTTTCTCAAGATTTATGATGCATCTAGAACAGTTGTTCAAAGGAACTCTTGACAAAGCAATTGTTCTTTCTGCGTTTCTGCATCCCTCAATTTAGTAGCCACCAAGCGTAATGACTTGTGAAACCAAGAGAGTAATGTTTTAGTTTTCTTTAAAATATCTATTAGTCTCATGGTCAATAGACAGGACAAATATAGAATAATGACATCCTGAGGCCCTCAGTTTTTGGTTTTTTTGTTTTGCTTTTGAGGGTTATGTTGAAAGTTTGGGCTGGTTAAGAGTAAACAATGAATAGTATTGTTGTGAGATATAAGAACTTTTTAAAAAGATGATGCAGGTTGAGCTGGGGAGGGAGATAGTTCAGTTGGCAAAGTGTTTGCCTGGCAAGCATGAGGACTGAGTTTGTTTGATCCCCAAAACCCGTTAAAAAAGCTCAGTCTGGTGTACACACGTTTAACCCCAACCCTGGAGAGGCCAATCCCGAGCCTTCTGACCAGCCAGCTTAGCCTGATGTTGAATTCCATACAGTTAAGAGTTCCATAATGTTAAGTTGAAATACAGTTAAGAGACTGTATTTCAACAAAATATGGCATCTGAGGTTGACATCTAGCCCGCTTCCCTTCCTCCCTCTTTTTCTTCCTCCCTCTTTCTCTCTCAGTTCCAGGTCAATTAAGAGACTATATTTCAACAAAATATGGCATCCAAGGCTGACATTTAGCCCTGCCCCTCTTGAGCACTAGCACGTTTCCCCACCCACTCTCAGGTCAGGGATGCAGTTCTGAAGGGCATACATTCCATGAGACTAGAGGTAGCGTTAGCCTGCTTCCAACAGAGGATGTGGGGATGCTGGTTTGGGAATTTAGCCATGGCTGGTAAAGTCGCGCACCTTTTAGTCTCTGGTCTGAAGTAGTGTTAGTTAGGCTGAGCAGATTGGCACATGTAAGTAACTTGCTTCTGCCCAAGATGTTTAGAAGGGGACTGAACCTGGCCACACCTTCCTGAACCAACACACACAAGCCCAGCTGGCATAGTGCCGTCCAGTACTTGTTCTTTTGAGAGATGGAATCAGGATAGCCATGCACAAAGCATTGCCTGGCCAGAAATCAGAAGTTCGTAAAGAATAGGCTTTATATTAATTAGAAGAGTAATCCTACCTCCATGGAAACAATCTTGGTATACATACGAATGAGTACATTTGCTTGAAGGTTTGAAATGTCTGTCACCAAGGACATCACCAGATAAAGACAAACCCTAACCTAGAAGCCAACTGGTTATGCATAGAAAGCAGGATAAATATGAAGATGTAAAGAACATTTTGCAAATAGGAATAGCTATTTAAGTGGGTAAAACTGATAAAAATGCATTTTGTGGAAAAAGTAAGAACGGCCAGTGATTACCAAGAGATGCTTATCTTATTAGCGATGGGGATCATACATTAAAGCAATCAGATGCTTTCTTTGCCATGAGATTGACAGACATTAAAAGGAATACTAATTCTTTATTGGCAACAGTGATTGAGAAATGAATACACTTATATAGTGTGAGCATGTAAATTGTTTGGACCTTTCGGACAGTGCTGGAGTAGCTGTGTAAATAAAGTCACATACCTTGAGTTGGTAATTTTGCTCATTTTAGCATAAATTAATGGTTAAGTGCTGGGATGATAACTATACAGTGGTACAGCCAGCACGTGGAATCATAACATAGCTCCTAAAAATTGTAGTATAGATCTTTGTGAGAGAACTTTATTTGGAAACTGTTATAAATTTTTAGTGGGGCAAAATTATGAAAGGGTCACATTTATTATGCAAAGTAAATTTCTTAAAGCTAGATCTAGTTATAAATGTATCATAGATGCCATTGTAAATGTACATATAAGACAAATTCCTTCAGATTCTGTCACAGCACGTTAGAAAAGCATTTTCTCAGTGCAGCACAGGAAAGTGCATTAAGTGAAAGTACCTGGGCAGGCAGAGCCATTTTCTTTTGCGGAGGGAGCCAGAGAGCAAGTACAGTGTGGCCACAAGTGCCCTTGCAGGTGGAGACTGCGCCTCACCTCATTGGTGGGAACTCTCCAGTCATGTGACAGAAGTCTCAGGAATGTCTGGTAGGGGAGCCAGGGAGAGTTGGGCAAGCACCGGGTGCTAGAGTTTGACAAGGAGGAAGAGATTTATGGAACGCCAGCCCTTGGCTATCCATCTAGCCATCTCTGAAAGAAAAGACCGTTTCTCGCGATCAGATTTCATGGATTCTAATACAGGCTTTTTAGAATTAGTGAAATCCCAGCACCTAACAATTGCCGTCATATAATCGAAGGTCTCTCTTGGTTTGGGTGAAGCATAATGTCCGTGAGAAGTGACGAGCTTGATTTGATGAGAGGTTAAATGTAAATACACTGATAACAAGCGAAGGAAGGGATGGGATGCGACTGAGGAGGGGTCCACAGAGGCCTGGCTTCATCTGCATTATCCATAGTTAAAGTCTTCTTATAGTGCAAATATATTCAATAATTACAAAATGAAAAATGTGAAAATATATTACTGTTAGAAGATAACTCTTGCCTGGACGCCCGTGTCTCCCGAGCCATTTGTGTGCTTTGACAGTTAGACCTGATACTTAGCCACCCCGAAGAACTTTTCAGGCCTAGATGCTGCTCTCAGCCAAGAGAATGTTTAGCTCCATTACCTTAATAACTGAAGATTCAGGTGATAGAGAACTGAACACTGACTTCCAAGACTAGGGAGGAGTCGACTCTAGAGCCAGGGCTGCTGGCTGCATGGAACCTCTTCCCCGAGGCATGTGGGCTAGTCATGTGGGCTTCCACCGTTGGGATAGGGAGTTATATGGTGAGGCAGAAAACAGGTGGAATCAAGGAATCTTAGTTACCCAGTACCATTTTCTGGCCAGAGCTAAGCCTTAATGGGAAAGAGCCACCCGACTCAGTGGCTTTTTAACTCTGAGAAGGTTATCCGCGTATAGGCCTGATCACAACCAGGGTCTTAGAGGTCTAGAGTCAAAGATGACTGTGTAGAAAGGCTCTGGTGAGACACGCGGGGCTGTGGGAGGCAGAAGAAGGACTGAGTCTGCCATGGAAATCAGGGTAGCCTGACCAAGAGGTTATTTATGTTGTCTTGTGACTGCAGAGACTGTGATTTCCAAGGAAGGACTCAGAAAGGAGCATGAACTCAGTGCTGCTCATAGGCGCAAAGGAAGTGATGTGGGGCGGTAAGGAGGACGGCTACTGTAGAGAAGTGTACTAGCGAGGCAGCAGGGCAGGCGGCCGACAGGGAGGGTAGGCAGGCAGTGCCACATGGCGAAGAGCTGAGGACGCAGGTGCTGACTGATTACTTCCCGTTTAATCTTAAGGCTATCATATATTTTTGTACCACCATTTAGAGATGTCATTCCATGCTTACTTTATAAGAGCTTTAGAATATGTGGCTAAGCCCAGGGTTAAAAGTATAAGGCATGGATGCCTGCTAATTTTGTACTTCAGCATATAAATGGTTGGATTTCAAAATCATGTTCGTGACACAAACTTTGTTTTCACTCTCTGCCTTGCAGCCCCTGCAAACATCCACCTTGCTTTCAGAGGTCATCCTGTGTTATTCCATTTACTTTAAAGCACAGAACTGAACGTTTTATGAGGGGGGTGAAATTGAATGTGAAGGTTTCCTGTGCAGCTAGTTGAGAAGAACATAGGTGAGCTCCGAGTGGGGAGCCGGGAGTTGTGAGCCCCACCCCCCACCCCCGTAGTGCAGTTTGGAGCTGCTGTGCTGTCCCTGGCCCTCTTGTCCTTGGTTCTTGCTGGTCTTACTGTTCAGTGCTACCCGTGGCAAGAAGCCTCTAGCTTCCTGCATTCTGGTTTGGGCTCTGCAGGCGCCTTCCTGAGCTGAGCTGAGCTGACCTTAGGAATCTGAACCTTGGGGAGTCAGAGGGAAATGTAGCAGCTCTTTTGATTGTTTTTGCCATTACTGCAAATTATCAGATCTTGGTTTGTTTGTTTTTTCCCCCTAAGTAGTACAAGGGGTTACTCATTTATGTCTGTGATGCTTTAAAAATAACAATTTCATAAGTGTCACAGCATGTATTTGTCATTTTAGTAAATGGATATTTTAATAGGCAGCAATTTGCAAATTCAAACATAGACAACATGATTTGACATTAAAAAATTAGAGAATTTCCTGCCATCTTTGCCATCAGCCTTGCATGAATGATTCTAGCCCTCTGGAGCTTTCGTTTCTGCTGACTGTGACTGATAGTCCCACACTGTTATTGGCATATAATGTGAACTGACAGAAACAGCCTTGTTTATCATCACCAGTGGTATTGTGTGTGTGTGTGTGTAGTTCTTTAAGGAGGAAGCTAAGGACTGCCTATGGATAGTTACTGTTCATCTTAAGTGCTCACAGGTGAGCTCTGGCAGCATCTGCCTTCTGTTTGAGAAGCCAGTGCAGTTCGAGAGGGCATTTGCTATTCTCGCCTCCTGGGTACTGTTGAGGGTTATCCTGGACTTTGAGCCCGGACAGTATCAGGACAGCATCAGTAGGATTACTGAAATATTCAAGATTTCTTTTCTGATAACACACACAAGTGTGACTGCAGGTAAAGTTGGCTTTCATTTATGTGCTTGTGTATATTGATACCTTGAACTACCATGCGTGTTTCTAATGAGAACCCTGAGCTCTGTTCAAACCCAACTGCCTGTCATCCAGGAGCTTGAGTCAACAGGATTGATATGGTTCCTGTGCAGCAGTGTTGGATTGTATGGTGACTTGAACATTTAATGGCGTTGGGTTTCATTCAGACTGTGGAGTCTTAGACTTGGTGGAGATTCCTTTAGTGTCTGCTAGCCCAGGATCTCAGTTTGGGTGGATCTCAGTTTGGTCTTTAGCAGGACACTGTCTAATTGTTTTATTTGTCTGGCTTGTCACTATAAAAACATATGTGACAGGATGCTAAACTGCTAAAGTGCATTTTCCCGCTGTCTCAAATTTTGGACCCAGGTCCTAAAGCTGCAGATAGTAGGAGTTCAATCGCCACACTACCTGAAAAGACGTTCTAGAAGCGCTTGTTGCAGGATGCACAAGTGGCCAGATGCATATCCAAGCTATACCTCTGCTCCTCCATAGCCCAGTCCTTGTAAGAGAGCCCTAGAGGTGGCTTCGTTGCATGGAACTCTAGGAGGAGAGTATTATTAGTTTTCTTTGGGACTTTTCCCACTCTCTACCCTCCTTCCATTCGAGGGCTTTAAGAGTGTAGACACTAGGATAGATTATGTCTTACCAGCTGTAGGGTTAATAACCAGTTAGTTGATGCTCTGAGATTAGAATGGAATTTTCAGAATGTTTTTAAGAGGGTGAGGTTGGCCTGGGGATGTGAATACCAAGGCTGGTGTCTTCCTCCTATCTGAACGTGACAGTGTGACTAGGCCCATGTGTAAAGAGGGCATCGATAATGCCTGACAGACCAGGTGGCTATCTGCCAGGTGTAGGACCCCCACCAGGAAGAAGGTTATGGGTATAGAAGCAGAATGGAGGCTGAGAGCTGAGCCAGAAGAATATATATAGTTGCTGAACCAAACAGCCTAGAGGTCCAGTCAAGGTGCTCTCATTAGATAGGACTAGCATTAGCATGTAGGTTTATTTAGCAAGACCTTTGGGGGGCTGGGCCATAAGGTAGTGGATTGATGTCCTTATCCTCACTCTAGTTTCAGAGAAGGAACTCTACATTGAATAACATCAAAATTAGTTTCATTATAGACTAGATTGGACTTTTTAATAGTCAAAGTTTGGCTTTATTTACATAGAAGACTATTTTTTTTTAAGGATGACTAGAAGTTGGTAGTTCTGATAAGTTACTGAACCCAGAAATGACGGCAGTCAGTCTCAGCACTACACACGGGAGCTGGCTTTTGTAATTTACTGCACTTTTCACCTGCTTTTATACCCTGTGGATTTTAAGCTTATAGCTTACTAGCAATTTCTGTGTTAGCAGTAAAATTTTGAATTTCACAATAACCTGAGCACTGTAAATTTACTAACTTAGTAGAAAGCTAATAATAAAGTTTGTAACCTCATGTAGGCATTAGGGACCCCTTAGGAATTAGCTGGAACCTCACCATCTTTAATTGTATTTCTTTTGACATTGTTAGTTTTGGGTTTATTTGTTTATCACGATAGAATTGTAAAATAAAATCTACCATGCTGGAAACGTAACCTGTTGGTAGAATGCTTGCGGGAGTCTCGGGTTTAGTCTCCAGTGCTGCAGCTGCATGTCATAGTGGCCACACATTTCAATCCACCAGTACTGCGAAGGCATTGCAACTTCTGTGCATACTTGTCACCTTGTAGTACTTTCTGCCTATATAGGCATACACGTGTGTAGAGATAGGACTTTAGTCCAGGCTGGCCTTGAACTCTTAGCCTCTGCTTCTCTAGCGCTTGGATTCCAGGGGTGCATCATTGTGCCCAGTTGTATTTATTCTTATTTTATGTGTGTGTTTTGCCTGTAGGCAAGTACACTACACACATTCAGTGCCTGTGAAGGCCAGTAGAGGGCATAAGAACCAAGATGTGAGCTGCCGTGTGGGTGCCGGGAACTTAGTCCAAGTCCTCTCTAGGACAGCAGCCGTCTCTCCATTCATCTCCCTCTATTTGCTTTTTACATCTAAATTGGCTTTGACATTACATTGTAGTTCTTCCTGTATCCTGGATAGTAATTTTCTCTTCTTACATGCCCACCGTGTGTTTGTGTGTGTGTGTGTGTGTGTGTGTGTGCGTGCGTGCGTGTGCGTGTGTGCGTGCGTGCGTGCGTGCGTGTGTGTGCGCGCGCGCATGTGCGCGTGCGTGCGTGTGTGTGTGTGTGTGTGTGTGTGTGTGCGTGCGTGTGTGTTGCATGCTTGCGTGCACAGGTTCTGTCTGTAGCTTGGATGGTTCGAGCTCACTGTTTTGCTTCTTCCTTCTCATCGCTGGGATTACAGATTAGTGTTACCACACGTAGCTTCATAGGTTACCTTTTCACTCTAATTATATTTTTGTAGTTGAAATACTCAGTTTTGAATGCTGAGAAGTTCACCAGGCTATAGCTATTCTCCCAGTATCTGCAGAATGCATCATTCTTCCAAGTCACTTTCCTTCCGTAGACTTGGGTCTCACCGACCTCCAGCTTTGATGTCTTCCAACATCATTTCCCTTGTGGTCCTCCCTCTCCTGTTGAAGGCTCTGTGAAAGAGTATATGCTGAGCCTTTGGTCCCTTCCATGAGGCTGTGCTTGAAAGATGGAATGCTATCCTTTCCCTCTTGCCTTTTTTTTTAAATGCTTCTCTTCCCCCAAAGACAGCTCAGACATGAAGATTTTCCAGTCATCCAGCCAGCTGCTTTCTTCTGCAGTGTCATATCTACAGCCCTGGCCAGAACCCTTGTCTGGAAGTATTGCAAGGCGTTTTTATAACCCTCCCTCACCACACCCCAGCTTAGTGTCTCTCTTTCTTTTCCCAGCTCACCACCATGCTTTAAGATCTAGTCCATATTACCTGTCACTTCAGTAACTAGGGCAGAGACAGAGCGGTGCCCTGTAGGAAGAGGTAACAGGACTTTTTACCAGTTGTGCTTCTAAAAATGCATCTCATCTAATCTTATCTGGCAAGACTTAGGCAGCTAGCTGTAGATTTTCCGCACTTACATCGGGCTGTCCTTGTCTTGTGTTATAAAAGCAATAATTAGAGGAGATGATCCTTCGAGAGGTTGTTTGATGAGTCCTATGTCTAACTAGCTGTGCTGCTTCAAGTAAACTGTACTGATGCACACACTGTCTCACTAGCTCAGTATTGAACCAAACCATCATGGTGATTAATATCCTTCGGTTACGTGCCTTTTAGAGTCTTTTCTTTGGTGTGTGTGTGTGGGTCAACAATCTAAAAAGGATTTATTGACTTTACATTTAGCACGGATTACTCTACTTGATTATATCATTCAATTGTGCGTTTGTGTGTGCGGTAGAAGACTGCGGTATTGGAATTCTGTTTTCTATTTAAAACACTGCTGTTTTATTAACTACTGGTGTTTAGATGTACTGCTTAAAAATTTTGGAGTGTCTCATTTTTAAGTGTACTTAAAAGCATTTCTTGTAATCTTGAGCCTAAACTAGCTTCCCCAAATCCTTTTCTGCCCAGACAAGCACAGGCAGAACCCCAGGGAAGTGCTGTTCTCTGACTGGCGAAGGCCCACCCACGTATCTAGGACAGCAGTCAGGTTCTGGATCCTCTCCTTGCTGCCCGGCCCTGGGCTCCCTGTCCCACTCAGCTTAGGTGCTTTTACTACAGCATTGTCTCCAGCAGACACTTTCCTGCCCTCGCCCATTCCTTCCTCTGCCTCCTAGAAACACACATGTTCTTTGTGTTCTACAGACTATAAAAAAATGGGGTCAGCATCTATTGTCTCTTAAGTAAGCAGTGAACTTCGACTTGATGTCAGGTTCTAGTTAGTAAAAGTGTAGCCATCAGAACATAAGTCCTGGGGACCTGTACATAGGGACCTGTTGCTTTTGGCTCTAATAATTCAAAGTGTAGAGACAGTTTCGTTTCTGAGGACTTGAAAAACCCACCAGGAAATTAACAGAAATTCAGTTTTCCTTGTTTTTGCCATGTTAATTTAGGGATTTAAAAAATCATAGCAGAGATAGCAGACAACAAAACTCTTAGGCTGGACCTTTTCTTTGTGGGTGAGTCTTTCTGTTTAGTAAATAAGGAACAACAAAGTACCTATAGAAGTTTTACGTGTGTGTTTGGGGGGGGGGTATGGGGGAGCTGGGATTAGAGGTTGATGTCAGCCGTGGTTTTGTTCTCCACTTTTAAAAAGTGTGTGTGTGTGTGTGTGTGTGTGTGTGTGTACACGCGCTCGCCCATGCCCACAGCATGCGTGTGGATGTTGGAGGACAATATTCAGGAGTGGGTTCTCCCCCACCAACACATGGGTATTGGAGATTACTCTAGCCCTCAGGCCTGGGGTAACAAGTAACACTATAAGAAGTGCCAATATCCCCTGAGCCCTCTTGCTAGCTTTCCACTCTACTTTTAGAGGAGGGCTTCTCCCTGAGCTTGGTGGCTAGCATGCTCTTTGACTGTACTGCCACCTTTCCTGCCCCGCTCCCTCTAAGTGTTGGCATTACAGACCTAAAACTACTGCCCAGATTTTTATGTGTGTCGGTCACCAGAGTCAGGCACTTTACTAGTCAATATTGAAGTAATTAAAATGTTTTACCTTTAGGTAGACCTTTAGCTTGTTTTTCCTTAATATGTAAGAAACAGATTATGAAATTAGGCCATATGAAACAGTAAGAAAACAGTGCAAGATGTAAATCTCTGAGTTGTGGTGTGTAGTGTCTAAGGTTTGAAGAACTTAAGGAAAGAGGGAGACCGGTAGGATTATTTGGTTTTTCAAGACAGGGCTTTTCCATGTAGCCCTGAATGTCCTGGAACTCACTTTGTAAATCAGGTTGGCCTCGAACATAGAGATCCATCTGCTTGTGCCTCCCTAAGTGATAGGATAAAGGCTCGCACTACCACTGCACGGTGACCAATGGGATTCTTTTAGAGAAAAACGCGGATGATGTTCTACTTTGATAGAGTAGGTCTTTTAATTCCTTTATTTCTAATATTTAAACATAGACAATTTGCATACCACCTAATGGCAGATGTCTAAAGACAACTAATGTTGCTAACACTGTAGAGGTATTAGCCCCGCAGCCTGGTTGCTCAGAGATATGCGTGCAGGCTGCACCTCTGCCTCTGCGCTTTGCTCCCTCTGCGCAGCAGCGTCGTTTGCATTTTAGTTCTGCCCTTGAGAATGGGGAAATCACTGCCATTTGTCCTGCCAAGAGAGCACTCCCAACAGGCCTAGAGAAACAGCTTGCTCGGGCGGGTCCTTCCCCTGGCACTATCCACCATCAACAGAGGCATGGGGACTGTGGTTTGAAGGATGTGTCCACTCAAGTGGCTGGGGTGCGAAGGCTGGACAGCTGTTAACAACCAGTGGGCTCCCCAGCTGAAAGTGGGCTCCATGTACCAGAAGAGGGAAGGGATAGGAGACATGCACAGGAGCCCCAGCTGGCAGTTGCCATAGTCACCAGCATGCTGTCACCCCTGCAGTGGAAGGGTTGATGGTGGGTGTTGAACATGAAATAGGAGGAGTCTTTGAAATGTTTGTTAGGCACAGTTCTGATAGGAAGTCTATAAGGCAACAGATCTTGACCTGTTTTCCCCTAATCCAATTGCAGGGTATATATGTTCAGTGTTGTAAGTGCTCGTGCTTCCAAATGGTTTGAAATGTTTATATGGACCTCTTGTATTTTATATTTATACTTTTCTCATTGTTTGGCTTTTTTTTTTTTAAATAAAGACAGAGTCTCACTTTGTAGCTCTAGAACTCACTCTGTGTGGAGTAGGTGGAGTAAGCTGGTCTTGAACTCAGAGTTCTGCCTGTCTGCCCCCTGGGTGCCAGATTAAAGGCATGCATGTATTCCCTACCCTCCCTCCATCGTGCCTAATTTGCTCTTTTCCAAGTTGAAGAATGATATTTCTATGGCCAACTATGAATGCAACAGCCCTCCATTTTATAAAGTAATTACTGTTGAATCAAGATGTTTGCTCAATGCGAGCCATCAAGTTACCTATCGACGCCAACCGAATAGGTGATTAGAAGGTTCAGATCAAAAGCAACTGGCTTATCTTCATGGTGTTTTTCATCCTTTAATTTAAAATGTGTCTGTCTAACTGATTATCTCACATTTTGTAAAGAAATATTGACGTCCAATAAAGTATTCAGTGACCTCACTCTGGCTGTGTGGGCAGTCTCACGGCAGGCCTCTGAAGTGTTGATATTCCTGTAACCTTTGAGCAAGATGTGTGTGTGTGGTGTATTAATGAGCTGGCTGAAGTGATGTACAATAATTTCATCCTTGGGTAAAAACAGATGTGAAAGATTCTGTTTTAATATTTAATCAGGCTCAAAGCCTCTGTTGGCTTGTTTAAGTTGACCTGACAGCATTATACCTGGAAACACTTTGAATTAAACTCTGAGGGCTTGACCTTGTTCAAACAGTTGTAATTTAATAAGGCTGCTGTCTTGGTGGAGATAGTGTAGCTAATGGGCAAATCCTTTCTGCCTGGGATTGTTCTGTGTGGGCGCTTGGGTGGGGAAACTCACAGCTTTGGCTGGGCACTGGGGTTTGAAGAAGTGTGTGTGTGTGTGTGTGTGTGTGTGTGTAGTGTGTGGCTTTAGTGAGAAATTATTGTGTTTCAGAAGATCTTTTAAGAACTTGTTTTTATTTTGTTGGAAGTATTTAACGTTTTAAGCTTTAAATGAAATGTCAGTTGGGCTCATTTTGGTTGAAAAGAGTGGAAGATTACTGGTTTTTAAAAGAGAATGGAATGTTCTTGGATATCAAATTACCAAAGGAAGAGGTGGAGGGTCAGTTGCTTTGGTTACCATGTCCTTCTTCTACCTGCCTGCCCATCCCACCTCCCCTCTGGTCTCTGCTTTTGCCTTCTCTGTGAACAACCTGCCTTCCCATCTCCCTCCATATGCCTTTAGTAGTTTGAATTCTGGTATCTGCCAGCTGTAGTCATTGCTATTAGCAAGTTTGCCTCTTTGTTCAGATTCTTCAAAAGGGTTGCTCTCTCTCTCTCTCTCTCTCTCTCTCTCTCTCTCTCTCTCTCTCTCTCTCTCCCCCTCCCTCCCTCCCTCCCTCTCCTCCTTCCCTCCCTTTCTCCCCTCTCCCTCTGTCACCCCTTAATGTCCAAACCCTCTGTGCTTAAAACAGTTTGTGTTTTCTAGAGCATGAAACCTAACAGGAAGTTTGAACTTAAAAGAAAAATTAGTTGGGTCAGGTATCATGAGTTGCCCAAGTTTATTTGGGAAAAATAATTTGCTGGTTGTTGTTGTTGTTTGTTTGTTGTTGTTTGTCAACTTGACACAAATGAAGACCTGTCTGGGAAGAGGGAATCTTAGCTGACAAAAAAGCCTCCATGTGAAAAGACTCGGGCTAGCTAGTCTGTGGGGCACTGTCTTGATTACTGTTGATATCGGAGGGCCAAACTCATCATGGATAATACCTTCCTTGGTTGTCATCCTTGGGTTGTATAAAGAAAGCTGGCTGAGCAAGCCACTAAGCAGTGTTCCTCCATGGCCTCTGCTTCATTTCTGCTTCCAAGTCCCTGCCCTGACTTCCCTCAGAGAGGTTTCCTTTCAAGTTACTTGTATTAGTGTTTTATCATAACAATAGAGAATCTAATTAAGACAAAATGATTGATGAATTAATTAAAAATAATTTTACAACAATATATCATTAATAAACACTGCACGTCTCCTGTACTACTACTACTCTTCAGATAGGTAACCACCTTAGTAGTTTTCTTGTAATGCATTGTTTTTTCTGTTAATTCATTAGAATCATGCTGGGTGGTGGCGATGCATGCCTTTAATCCCAGCACTAAGTATCTGGCTTCACCAAGCAAGGCATGTGGGTAAAATATCCCAAAATACAATGGAACTATTAAACAGCCTGTCAAGAGTTCTGATTTACGGTTTCTGTTTCAATGTTTCTATACTCTAGCCACCTTAAGGCTATCTCTAAAATTGACTGATCATTTTTTTTTAACTTAACAGAAATTGTGATACCTTTAGAGTTAAAAAATAGCAAACAATGCCAGTAATCATGCCACACACCTCTAATTCCAGCTCTTGGGAAGCAGAGGCAGGAGGGAATCTCTTGAATTTGAGGCCAGCCTTGTCTGTAGAGTGAGTTCTAGGACAGCCAGAGCTACACAGTGAAAGTAACTCTTGCCATGAAAAACTAACCAAAACCCAATACTCTGTATGGTTGAGTATGAATGTTTTATTAATTATTTGCTTTTAAAACTAATACTGTTTGGCACTAATGATAATTATATATTGTCTTTGCTTTGTCATGCACTATTTACTAGTCCCTTTGACAGGAGCTAAGTATTTCTATCTTTTAAGGTACTTAACACAGTGACTCATAGATAATTAGTTAAGTTTTTAAATGTAATTTTACTAGTTTTGAAGAAACTCAGTTTCTGGGACTGTGAGGAATGCATTGACAAGGTTCAAATTCAGTCGAAGAAAAATGGAAAAACTGTAGCATCCAGGATGCTAGGGGAGGGGCTAAGAAACTACCTCGGTTGCTGCAAAGCATCTGCAGTGATGTGCATGTGGCGTGTGAGGGCTTCTGGGGTTCTCCAGCCCTCCCCTTGGTGCTGGATTTCCTGTGGTTTAGTGTGTTTTGCAGAATTCTGACCGAGCCCTAAAGCTCTTCTGTTTGTATAATATCTCTTCCTTGAGTGTGGGAAGACGCTGCAAACATGTTACCACCCCGTGAGTATATTACCCAGTCTGGCAAAAGGGAGATTTTTCTAGGGGAAGGTAAACACACAGTTCATCGTAGTCCCCCCCCCCCCCCAACCCGGAGTCCGTTTTGCTTTTATGACATGGTCTGGAGTCCAGACTGGCTTTGAACTTGCAGCAGTAGAATTGCATGCATAGAATGCAGCTCAATAAAGTGTTACTGTCTGAAGATGGAGCAAGAGTAGCTTCTAAAACCTGCAGCTGACAGCCAGTGAAGAGGTGAAGTCCCTAGACCTGTAACTGCTAGGAACTGAAACCGCCAACAACCTAAATGAACCCAAAAGTGTTCATTCTTCCCAGGCGCTTCCAGAAAGCAGAATAGCCTGACATTCACCTTGACTCTGGCTGACCACATCCAGCAGAGACAGAAGAAGCTGCCTGGATTTCTGACGCGTGGAACTGCAAGCTGATGAGTGGGGTTTTGTTTGTTTGTTTGTTTGATTTTTTTTTTTCGAGACAGGGTTTCTCTGCATAATCCTGGCACCCGCTCTGTAGACCAGGCTGGCCTCGAACTCAGAAATCCGCCTGCCTCTGCCTCCCAAGTGCTAGGATTAAAGGCGTGCGCCACCACCACCCGGCTTGTTTTATTTTTTTAACTTATTTTATGTGTACAAGTGTGTTGCTTGCATGTATGTATGCATATCAAATGCTTCATACATGCAGTGTTTACAGGGGTCTGAAGAGGGTATCTGAATGCCTGGCACTGGAGTTACAGAAGGTTGATAGTCACCATGTGGGTGCTGGGGATTGAACCTGGGGCCTCTGGAACAATCCTAGTGTTCTTAACAGCTGAACCGTCTCTCTAGCCCCAAGTAGATTCTTTGTTGTTGTTTTGTTGTTTGTTTGTTTGTTTTACTCACTGCCAGTGTCAGTAGAAAAGCTACCCAGCATAAGGACTGGCTGATTCTTAGCTTTGTCCAATTTCAGCCTAATTTTGTCTGGATGTGAAAGGCAGAGTTCTTGCTAAGTCACAGGCTCATGCTAGCCTAGCTACAGAATCTGGCATCTGGGTCAGGCGTTAAGTGCATTTTGGTTTTAATATTGGGGAAGTTTTTGTTCCAGGCACTGGGATATTCAGTTTGGATGGTTAGCATATACCCACAGCAGAACTGTGTGGAAGTCAGGCCTATTAGTGATCCTGGCATCCAAAAAGAGTGAGAAGAACAGCTTTTAATCTTACACTGTGTACTTGTCTTAGGGTTTCCACTGCTATGAAGAGACATCACGACCAAGACAATTGGGTTTTTGTTTGTTTTTTGTTTTTTTCGAGACAGGGTTTCTCTATATAGCCCTGGCTGTCCTGAAACTCACTCTGTAGACCAGGCTGGCCTTGAACTCAGAAATCCACCTACCTCTGCCTCTTAAGCGCTGGAATTAAAGGCGTCTGCCACCACTGCCTGGCAAGACAATTGTTATGAAAGACATTTAATTGGGGCTGGCGTCCAGTTACAGGTTTAGTCCATTATCGTCATTGTGGGAAGTATGGCAGCGTTCAGACAGACATGGTACTATAGGAGCCAAGAGTCCTATATCTCCATCCACGGGCAGCAGATGGGGACTCTCTTCCTGCAGAAAGAGACTCATTTCCACACTGGGTGCAGCTTGAGCCGTAGAAGCCCTCAGAGCCTGCCTACACAGTGACACACTTCCTCTAGCAAAGCCATACCTATTCCAACAAGACCACACCTAATAATTCCACTAATGATGGGCCGAACATATTCAATCCACCACAGCACTAGAGAGTGTAAAAGCCACCCACTGCCAGCTCATCTAGAGTTCAAGATATTAGCTTTCAATTGGTGCATAGGAAATAACCATGAAGCAAAATGAATTTCTGAGTCCAAGCACTGGTTTACTGTGCTCCTTTTGCTCAAGAGTGTGTTTCTGTTGAAATCAGAATATAAACTTGAACTGTTGGAAGTTCAAGGTCCAAGTTCATTGACAATTGGCATAAAATTCAGTGGTGTATCACTATAGAACTGCGGGTCGTGGTTCCTAGGGGGCCTCTTTACAACTGGACATTTTGTCTCCTTAAGAGCTGTAACTTTCAAGAACTTATAACCTTTATGAGTTGTAATAAATGAGTCAATTTCTAACCACCCTCCCTTAAAATTATTTTTGAAATTACATTTCATTATTTTGTATGTGAAAATTCATAGGTCGGAGAACAACTTTTCAAAGTTCTCTCACCCTTTCTTTAAAGACAGAGTCTTACGATGTAGTTAAGGCTGGCCTGGTACTCACAGAGATCCACCTGCCTTCGTCTCCCTCCCGTGCACTACTGTTTAAGCCTTACACCACCACAACTGCCCAGGTTCTGTCTGTCTTCTGTGTGGATTCCTGAGGTCATCAAGTTTGTTGTTACTGAGCCACAGGCTTCTGACTCTGAAAACCTGACCCTGCTTATGCTGTAGGGGACAGGAGTTGTCCAAGGTCAGCATACCGGGGTCAAGATTTTTGGGGATACCTTGCTTACTGCCTGCCTATCTTGCTGTCTGACTCTTCAGTTTCACCAGAGTATCTGCCAAGATATCCAGTCTTGGAAAGCTCAGGCCTAGGCAAGTTTTACATCTCAAAGGGAGCAGAGCTGTGCACCTCTGCACCTGTTCTCCTCCCTGGTGTGTTTACTTCAGATGTTAACTTTGTGGAGTTAATTTTATTCTGTTAATCTTTTCTCTTTTCAGAGGTGGGGATTTGATAAAAGGAAATGACTTCACCCTAGTCCCCAAGTACCTCATAGCTAGACTTCTGTTTAGAGTTTTGTCGTCTGTGAGTTGTATATTATTAGAGGAATTCTGTCCTCACCGGAGTTTGAAGGTTGTGACTTAAAATTCTACTTACTACATGGAGGCACTAGGGAGAGGAAATAAGATTTACACAGTTTTAAAATATTAGCAAGTGAAGGAATGTATTCTTTCTCAGTATTTATATTCTGCATTTTCTCAGTATGGTAGCTTCCAGTAAAAAGCATAGCTAGTCTAAAATTAAAGCAATTAAAAAAAGTAAATGTTCCATTGTGGGAATTTTGACAGTACATAAAGACAAAGATGTCCTTGCCCATTAAAATGGACACCCAGGACTCCAAACTGTTCTCCTGTGCTTCGTTTTCACAGTTCCTGTCTGCCGTGAGAGATGATGGCCTCAGGCCACAGCGACTGTCTGTGTGACAGAGTTAACCTGCCCGCACTCTAGGGAAACTGTCAAGAAATAGGCCTTAAATTAGTAATGTAAAAGAATGTTCTCAGAGCTATACTCAGGTGTTGATTGACTGATGGAGAAGGTAAGAAAGTAGGCTAATGGAAGATGACATCCCAGCTCAGCAGTGACTCTCGGCTCAGCATCCCAGGGCCACTCCTGCCTTCTGCTTACTTTCCTTGAGAGGGTGTGACTTGAGGGATAAACATACAGACTTGGGAATCAGGTACCCAGAATAGACCCCCATTCCTCCGTTCAACTCAATCTCCCCAAGCCTCTGCTTCCTGTTGTAGTGAGTGTTAAAAGTATTTAATATGGTGGCTGAGCAATGGTGGCAGGCCACAGACAAACCCTGCCCCCCCCCCCCCCCGGCTTATTCGAGCTGTCAGCCCCAGTAGCAGGAGTCATAATTGTTTAGAACTGCAGGTGTAGGATAATAATAAAAAGCAGACACTTCGTTGTCACTATTTTAAAATCTTTTCCAGTCAATTCTCCTGCACCGCCTGCACCCTGGGCGGATCTTTCCTCCCCACTCCTTGAAATGCCACAGTCCCACACCTCAGCTCTTTTTACACACACCCTGCTGTTGCCCTGTGCACATAGAAGCTGAGGGGGTTTTCTTAATAGAAGGATGAGTTGATGTTATCTAACAGTGTGGTGGTAGAGGACCATGGTGAAAGCTTAGTTTTAATGAAACTAACAGGACATTTTTTAGTGTGGGTTATAATCCATTAGGAGAGAAATTGTAATAAAAACCGGTCTAAGAAGTAGAAAAGAAGAACTAACAACAAATTAAACTCGGAATATATGTATATGTTTTTGAGGGGTTCTGGGTATGATATTTCAGACATGTTCCCAATGTTCCCATTTAGTCTAAGCCAAATGGTAGTTCTGGTTGGTACCGCCTGTAGTGGAGAAGACAGGAGTGGAGTGAGGTAGCAAGAAGGAAGAGAGGAGAAATTGAGAGTGGGGAAAGTGACAGTCCTGCCCTCCTGCCTCCTCTCACTTACTTTACCATCCCCAGTCTCCTTCCACCTTTCCTCTGTCCTTTAACTCTCCTGTGAACAATCCTAGGTGAGCTGAGCTCGGTGGTCACGGCGCTTCTGTCTTCACAGTCCCCTTTTCCTCACTCACTGTGGCCCAGCCTCTGAACTTTCCATGCACTGCCGCCCTAAACTGCCTACCCATGGCCGCCAGTGCAGCCTGCAGCCTGCATTAGCGGCTTCTCACTGAAGGCTTCCCCTGCAGCTTTTGTCAGTGGCGCACTAGATGCTTCCGCCCAGCAGCACATGGCACCGGGCAGTTGCTTGCAGGCCTCCTTGTTCCTGCTTGTACATCTTTGTTGGCTTCAGCTATGACCAAGGCACATCTGGGTTCTGTAGAGGAGGGGCTGGAGATATTTGCCTTCCTGCATTTGTCTTCCCCTGTCCTCTTTCAGAACAGACCCCTTCACATCTACCCTGTCTTCTCTATTATGTCAGACAAAACCAACCCAACTCACCAGAGCATGCTTCAATTCAATTATAGAACATTTTGGAAAGGGAATCTCTTGGGAGAGGCAGCTACACATCTCCACTTCCCACTGTGACTGTCCTGTTTGGCACAGTGTATCCTTGTGCTGATTCTGGTACATAGTCGCACATAGTCATCTGCTTCAGGATGGCTTTCTTGACATGAAATATGCTACCTTAGTTACTCATTTGCACTCTGTAAACTTACAGATATTTGACTGTTTTTGACCATAAAAATGGCAGCTTTGAGTTGGAGAGATGGTTCAGTGGTTAAGAGTATTGACTGCTCTTCCAGTGGTCCTGAGTTCAATTCCCAGCAACCATATGGTGGCTCACAACCATCTGGTGTGTCTGATGACAGCTACAGTGTACTCATACAAATAAATAAATCTTTTTTTTAAATGGCAGCTTCATGCCATTTTTTCTTGATCTCATAGATCTTTCATATCTTTCCTGATCCTCTCCTTTTCTAGCCTAGATACTCTTGTGGTTTATCACTTATATCTAAGTTCTGAGTTTTCTTTGTCCTATACATAAATATTATATGCACTGTGAATCATCCCCAACTCCAAAGTGTCCCCTCTCCCAAGCAAGACAGAGTTTCTGTGTGTACTCCTGGCTGTGATGGAACTCACTCTGTAGACTAGACTGGCCTTGAACTCAAAGATCCACCTGCCTCTGCCTCCCAAGCGCTGGGATTAAAGGTGTGCGCCACAATTGCCAGGCTCAAAGTTTCTTAATCGCAACGTATATGTCTTTATGGGAAGAGTCTGAGAGGAGAGTAAGCATTGGGGACAGAAGACATCTGAGAAGCAGAGTCAGGAGATGGTACCCTGGCCTTGTTAACATGCACATATGACCACGCCCATTTTCTGCCACCTTTCCTGGGTCTGTGTAAAAACTGCAACTTTCATCTCAAAGGGAAGAGGAGATAGATTTTTCTGGAACAATTTTGAGTGACATAGCCTGGGAAACAGGGGTTAGGTGCCCCAGATTCCATATTTCAATATGGAAGCAGTTTCATGGAATTCCATAGCCTTACAGAGCAAAGAAGTCCTAAATCAAGACAAGTTTAAAACAAATTGGTGGGTACATCACAGGGGCAGTTATAGCAGAATGGGGGAAGCTTTTCTATAGGCCCAAGAGGCTATCTGATGGCATTCTTAGCTTTTGCGTTGGTGGAAACTAGTAGTCTGTTAAGTTAATAGATTCTTAAAGGCTTTTTATATATTAGTCACAAGATGTTAGTTCAGACACAGGGGTGGGCAAGGAATGGCTAGCTGTTCTGAAGACCTAGAACTAGCCCAAGATAAAGTAATTAGTCTCTGGACCTCTCCACAGTCCCGCAGTTCTTATCAGTCAGTCTTTGTAGACACAACTCCTTTCTAGGAGTTCTCATCCCCACTCCTCAGTTACACAGAACTGCTCCTTACCCAGCTTCTCATGGATAGTAGGTGGGAGGACTCAGATTTAGGGCGCTCTGTGATAACTAGACTTATGTGTCTTCTTGAATAGTCTCCCTGGTTGGTGTTCCCTGCCCATCTCCTCTGCCCCTGTCTGTGCAGGGCTTTCCCGTCACTCTTAGTTCTGCCTGGATATTGGCCTTCTGGATTAGAATCAGGTGCTGTGGTGACTAATGCTTTCTACAGCAAGCCTCAGTTTCCTGCCCTAGGCTTCTTGTGAATAAATGGCACACTCTGATTTTTTTTAATATTATTTATTTTTATTTATATGAGTACACTGTCGCTGTCTTCAGACACACACCAGAAGAGTGTGCATCAAGATCCCATTACAGATGGTTTTGAGCCACCTTGTGGTTGCTGGGAATTGAACTCAGGACCTCTGGAAGAGCAGTCAGTGCTCTTAACCGCTCAGCCATCTCTCCAGTCCTACACTCTGATTTTTTTTTTTTTTTTTTTTGTTTTTTGAGACAGGGTTTCTCTGTGTAGCCCTGGCTGTCCTGGAACTCACTGTGTGTAGACCAGGCTGGCCTCGAACTCAGAAATCCTCCTGCCTCTGCCTCCCAAGTACTGGGATTAAAGGCGTGCGCCACCACCGCCCGGCTACACCCTGATTTTTAACCTTTGTCTCACAGGACATTTCTCGGAGTTGTAGTATGCCCAGCTTCTGAGCTCCCCTCCTTTAGCTCCTGAGAGTCTCTCTTCAAGCATTTGCAGTCTCTTCTGCTGCATTGAGGCCAAGCATGCACTAAATAGGATATGGCACAGGGAGGACCTTGCTGTCATTGCTGTTACCAGTCTGCTCTGATAGGCTGTACCCAGCTGTCTTTAAACCAAGTTATTTGTTTAATTATAGCATGAAAAGAGACTATCAATCAGTCAGTCAGTCAATCAACCCTGTCTGTCCATCTTCCATCAGACCATCCGCCTGTCCCTACATCAGTCATCATTGGTGTTTTGAGACAGGTTCTCCCTGTGTAGGCCTGGCTGACTTTTAACCAATGGTCCTGTTGTATGCCTGCTGAGTGCTGAGATTACAAGTGTATGGCATGGGGCGTGTGATCTCTGCCCCCTCCAGCCTGTCCATGAGGATGATTTTATCAGAAGAAATGAGCTTAGTTTTGGAGGTTTAGACAACAGTCTGCTTTTTGAAGCTCGCTTACCACTTCTGAGTACTCAAGTAATAGGAGCTACTCAAAGTTCTGCTGAAACAGTATTTTTTTTAAATGTTATATTTTTAGGATTTTTTTGCTTTGCTTTTTTTCTTCCTTTTTAACCCACTAAGCCATCTAGTTAGCCCTTGGCCACCGCCTCCTCCTCCTTTTGTTTTGTTTTGTTTTGGTGGGGGGTTTTACCTATATTCTCTCCCTTTCTCACTAGCCTCCCTGAGTCTGCTTGGGTTTGAGAGGAGGTCTGTCTAGGCTGTAAACTTGAGCATCCACAGAACTGGAATTGCCGCTCCTGTGACGTTGGTGTCGTGGGTTGCACATGCAGGAGTTGTATGCTCTCTCGCTCCCTCCTTGATCCCAAGCTGGACTCGTCTGTCTGGTTTAGGGCACCATTGCCATTTTCATGATCTATTTCATTGACTCATGAGGATGTCACATGGGCTTTTCCTCCTGGAAACTGTGTGTATGTTTATTTACTGCTGCTATGCTGTGGATCAAACCCCAGGTCTCATGTGTGTAAGGTAACCATGCCCCACTGAGCTGACACCTCCAACAAACATTAATGTTTGTTGCGTATTGAGACGGTTTCACCCTATAGCCCAAGCCGACCTAGGACTTGTAGCTCTCCTTCCTCAGCCTCCTGAGTGCTGAGAGTAGAGGCATGCACCATCATGCCCAACTTTTAAATTAACTGACTTATTAATTTATCATTTCTTGTGACTGTGGACATCAAATCCAGGGCTTTGGTGGACTTCATCTGTCATTGAATCATATCGCCAACAGTTCTAACTGTCTGCACTGACTCTTGCATTATCACAGGAACTGTTTTTCCAGCTCCTTGGTTCTCCTACACTTTCACTGCCTTTCTTCTCACCATGATTCTGAATTATTGAATCATGTTGTAAGATTGCACTCGTCTCTCCATTTCAACTTACCTCCTTTTAGAGTATTTCGGTACATTTTTCTAGAATGACTGAGCATTGCTCCGATTCCAGATCAGAGAGAATGCAGTGGCATCTGTTTTGAGATGGTACATGGCCCTGTGTTCTGTACATGTATTGGACACTTTCCTCCATTTCTTATTCTTTGGAATTATTTCATTACAATCAAGTTCAGCTAGTGGCCCGGTGATGGCACTGGCCTGGTAAGCACTTTCTGACCCAGTTTGCCCAACATCAGCCCCAGGGGAGGTAGGAGCTTAGAGCATTTGTTATCTGAAAGTAGATTGTCCTTGCTATAGATTAGAGTGTTCAGTCAATTGTGGACAAAAGGGAATCTAACTTTAAGTGGTAGTTATGAAAATCTTAGAGACAAACAAGTATTGAATTTGGGGATTGAAAAGTAGGAGAGGTTTAGTGTAACCAGCTATTCAGTACAGCTAATGTGTAGTTAGGTAGCTGTTACATGTCTTTCCTTAGAGAGATTTGAAGTTACGCATTTCCCTGGTAAAGTTTAGAATGAGTTTAAAATCCATCCTGAGTTAATTGCTTTTATATTGACTTAGATCTTGTGGTAGAAGCACCTTGATCTGACTCTCCAGCATCAGTGCTGCTGCCTTTTGCCGAGAGAGAGAGTGCATGACTTGAAGAAAGCTTGTATGCCCAAGAGCTTGTATCAGCGTGTTCTCTGTTGAATAATGAAATGCTGTAACCGTAAAGAAAAGTTAGCTAGTTCTCAGTTTGGATCAAGCAGTGATGTCATTTAGTCTCTGGTAAGAGCCTCTAATAGTGGGTGATATCACAACCGGAGCTTGTTCAACAGGGCACTGCCACACGGTGAGACAGAGAGGAACTAGGGTATGGTGGACCAACACAAGTCTGTTCCAAAGTCAGCACTTCCAGGATGGCCTACCTCTTAAAGCCTGTGACTTTGTAACATCACCAAGCTGGGGATCAATCTTCCAACACAAGAGTCTCTGAGGAACATTCTTAAAAAACACATCCAAATCACACTGGACTTCGAGAAATAGGAAGCACGCTGTCTGACCTACAGGAAGCTATTGCCCAGCTCGATAGCTCTCGGCAGTGTACACATTCGTAACATGGCCGCGCTGCCTGTCTGTGCTCAAGCCTAGAACCAGGGTTGTTTGTCCATGCAGTGTGATAGTGTTTTATTGCTGTTTCAAAATGTAATTAGTTAATCCAGAAATTAAAAGTCCTGTGACAGAAACAGATGGAATGAAAAATAAAGTTTAACCTTATTTATTATTTAAGTGAATTATTTTTAAATTGCAAAATTATGTGGGTAGCTTTCAACTTAATTTTTCAATATGAGATGCTTAGAACTAATTTAGGTTTAGTTAGCTCAGCATTTATCACATTAAATTATTTATTGTAGAGGTTAAAAGCAATTTATTTCTCTTGGAAAATTTTAGGGACTTATGGATTGGGGACTTCAGCCAAAATTGGTGACTTTCTGAAGCAGCTAGTTCAAGGTTTTAGGGGCTTTTGTATTAATGAGTGTCTTCATTTCCCTCTTAATTAACAGTTTAGAAAGCCTGTGTAGTTAGGCTATGATGCTGTACAGATGGGGTTTTGTTTTGCTTTGTTTTGGCACACTTGGCTTTGTTTTCAAAGATGACTTTTACATTGTTTCTCTGTGTAGCCCTGGCTGTCCTGGAACTTGCTCTGTAGACCAGACTGGCCCTGAACTCCTAGAGATCCACCTGCCTCTGCCTCCTGAGCACTGGGATTAAAGGTATATGCCACCATTGCTTGGTTCAAAGACAACTTTTTAAGAACTCAGGTTCTTATTAACATGTGCTCTTTGGGGGAACATGTAAGTTTATTTATGTAGTAATCCTAATGACAAAGTATCAATGTATGTAGCTCAAGAGAACTAGTGGTTCCCAGCCCTTGTATTTCCCCACCAGGCTGGCGTCCGTCTGAGGAGTGCCTGGAGGCTTCATGCTTCTTCCTGCACCGCACACTCTGGCGCTGGGTTTTCTTTAATGTCTCGGATGTGTCCTGTCCCAGGTTCTTGAAGATGTTGCAGTGAAGAGCCAGGCCAGCAAAACCGCCCTTCATTCTTGTGAGTGCGACTCCGACCAGCTTCAGAGTCTCTCTTGGCTTCTCCAAGGATTACAATGTTTCATTGTAATCCCCAACAAGACAGGAATACCTATAGGTTAAAGCTATGTCCTTCCTTCAAATTTAGTATTTAGATAAGTAATTGTCTGCTTTGTCTTAAATAGAAATATTTTCAAAAGATCACCTATACTGGTGGATTGATTTTGATTATTAATCTAATATTGCAGCTCACTGCCACTGTTCAGGATTCCTGAAAGTGCTGTAAAATTCACCCTGCCTGTGACATAATTAAAACCTATATTTTTTTTCATGAATGTTACCATTGATGTGACCTTGGGATACTATGGTGCTTTACTGGTAACATCATGCACACAGCCTTGGTGCTTTTGATTATATCCATAGTTCTAAATGTTTGGAGTGATGTCTTGTGATGATTCAGGTTTTGTTTTTACTTTGTGTGTGTGTGAGTATTTTGCCTGTAAGTACATATATGTTTCATGTGTATACCTAACGCCAGCAGAGGCCAGCTGAGGGTTTTGAATCCCCTTGCCTGAATTACAGACAGTTGTAGTCCTACTTGTGAGTACTGGGAATGGCACTTAGGTCCTGAGCAAATGCTCTTAACTGCAGAACCATCTTTCCTGACAAAGCATTCACATTTGAAACCAACTCCTCACGTCTGTTTTTCTTGGTCTGTGATATTCTGCAGTACTTTGTAGAGTTTGGTTTCACTGAGTCTGCGTTACCCAGAGAATACTTACAGTGCTGGCCGGAAGTCAGCTGCTTTTGCCCTTCTCTGAAAGTGAAAGCTAAGGTAAAGATATTTATATTAGTTGCATTGACAAAGCAGGTCTCAAAATGCCCACAGAGACTTTGTTCTCTTGTTAAGTCTCATGAAGAACATTTTGAACAAGCACAGCAAGCTTAGGAAAAATATGAAATATGCCTTAAATATTAAAGGGGTACCAGGAAGTAGAGCTGAATCATGTGTTCTAGGAGATACCAGATTAAGGGAGTAGGACGTTGGCAGGATCCCACCCAGCTAAGTTTAGGAGACAGAGCCCTGCAGATCTCTGAGTTCAAGGTCAATGTACAGAGCAAGTTGCAGGACTGCCAAGCTTAGGCAGTGAGGGAGCTGGAAAACAGAAAGCTAGTGACAATGTAATAGGATAAGGGGGCCATGTTCCATCTCCAGCAAGCAGTAGAACACGGCAGCTTCGGCCATGTGGCTTTGACTTTAGAGTCAAGAATAGACGGGACTACTGGGACAATTATGCTGCTTAACTGGAGCTAAGAAATTAGTGGTGATTAAGAAGAGATTAGCATCACTGAGAGGAAATCTTCTGGAAGTATTTTTTGAGAGCACAAAGAAGCTGTGTTCCAGAGATAGCCAAAGCTGTACCTTGTGCTGCAGCTGTACTTGGTAATGTGTAAGAGTCACCCAGGTCGTACTGGTTTTGAAGGCATGAAGGGTTCATGGAGAGCAGCTAAGGCTTGGCACTGTGAGAGGCCGTGGAAGGCCATTGGTGAAGGTGCAGCCTCAGTTGCAGTTGATGGCCCAGGACTGAAGAAGTCATGCAAGAGATTTGAAGCTTGGCACATGAAGAGAGCCTATGAGAGGCTATTGGTGAAGCCTAGTTGCAGCAAAAGATCCTAGTGTATTGGAGATGCCAGTGCCATGGAATGATCACCAAGAACAGCAGCAGCAGTGGAGTGGATCAACTTGAGTTTAGAGTTGGCAGAGTTGGAGAAGTGGACACCAGCCCTTTGGAGGAGCCCAGAAGATCATGTGTGGATCCCAGACATTGAAGTTGCCTTGGAGACCCCAAGATGGTTGAGATGCCAAAGCCTTGGGCTATCTGCTGAGGGAAGCTGCTATAACAGGGAGTGGAATCAGCCCAGGATACAGAAGTTGGTTACAGTCAACACAGATGAAAAAGGAGTTGAAGATCTGAAGCTTTGACATCAGACATGGAGATGCAGAGTTTGGAGTTGGCCCAGCTGGTTTGCTATCTGCTTTGGGGATTATAGTTAAGTGACTGGATGACAATGTCAGAAGAGACTTTGAACTTTGGACTTTTAACATTGTTGAGATTGCTATAGACTATGGGGATTTTGGAAGTTGTTCTAAATGTATTTTGCATTATGCTATGTTTAGGTATAGCCCCTATCAACTCACATTTGAACAAGCCTATGGGGGGCCAGGGAGTGGAATGTTATGTTTTGTGTATGTTTGGGCAGGGAGTGGGCACTATTAGAAGGTGTGGCCTTGTTAGAATAGGTGTGTCACTAGGCGTGGCTTTAATACCCTAGTTCTAGCTGCCTAGAGGTGAGTATTCTGCTAGCAGCCTTCAGATGAAGATGTAAAACTCTCACTTCCTCCTGCACCATACTTGCCTAGATGCTGCCATGTTTCTACCTTGATGATATTGGACTGAACCTTTGAACCTGTAAGCCAGTCCTAATTAAATGCTGTTCTATAGTTACCTTGGTCATGGTGTCTGTTCACAGCAGTAATATCCTAAGACAGTAAGTTCATAACTTATCTCTTCTTGACTTTGATTGTATGCAGGGTGCTGTGTTCAAAGTGTTGGTGGAATTAGTCTAAATTGTGTTTCTGTGTTCTGCTTAAATCTGACTTCTGAAAGCCAGTCCGGTGACTAAGGTATAAGTTGAGCTATAGATCATCGTGTGGCAGAACAGTCGCTTTTTATCTCACTTCTTCCCTGGGTGTAGTCCAACTTCCTCAAGGATGGGCTTATAAAGGGACCCCAGAGCGTCAGTGAAATTTTACTGAACCTTTTCCTCCTGGTTCCAAATAACTTTCAGTCAAAGTGCCTGAGTGTTAGGCTCATTATTCTCGACATCCCATCTTTGACTGGAGATTCAGCCTGTCTCATTGGCCCTTTGGTACTTTATGGACATATGCTCAAATGCATTTTTAACTTCTGAAATGGGTAGCAGCAGGAGGAAATAGTCTAGTATTTCTTCCACAACCTGGAGGAGTGGGTACCATGGTTGGCTAGGTTGATTTGTTGTTATTGTTGTTGTTGTTGATGATGATGATGATTGACACAGGTCTTGCTATGTTTTCCACGGTGGTTTGAAATTAATTCACTGTGTGTCCCAAGCTGCTGTCAAACTTGATATCCCCCTGCTTCTACAGACATGCCCTACCAAATTCCCTAATTAAACATTGGCTGATTGTGTATTTTAAATGCTTAAAGCATTGCATGTTAGATTTTTTTTCTTTCTTTTTTTTTTGTTTTTTTTTTTTTTTTTTTTTGGTTTTTCGAGACAGGGTTTCTCTGTGTAGCCCTGGCTGTCCTGGAACTCACTCTGTAGACCAGGCTGGCCTCGAACTCAGAAACACACCTGCCTTTGCCTCCCAAGTGCTGGTATTAAAGGCATGTGCCACCACTGTCCGGCCGATCTTATAGTTCTTATCCATAGGAAAATGTATTCTCTACAACTGTTGGTCAGCTGATCACATTGTGATTTCTCCTCTCTCTTGGCAAGGCTGCTTTTGTCCCTTAAAGAGTGATTTGATATCATTTGAAACATGCCATGGCAGTTTTTCTCCTTTTTCCATTTCTGTTCCACACCAGACTGGGCCAATCCCAATTAACTTATCAATTCCTGGACACAAAAGGATGTTTAGGGTGCTGGAGAGATGGTCAGCACTGGCTTCTCCTCAGGACCCAAATTTGGTTCCTGGCACCCACGTGACAGCTTACAATAACCTGTCCCAGGTCCAGGAGATCTCATGGCCCCTTCTGGCCTCCCTGGGCACCAGGCATGCACCTGGTCCACAGACACATCCGGACAAAACTCCCCTATACATTTTAGTTTTTAAAATTCACATTTGTATTTTTAAACAATTACTTATGTATACAATTGCTCTATCTGCATGTATACCTGCATGTCAGAAGAGGGCATCAGATTATACTATACTATAGATGGTTGTGAGCCACCATGTGGTTGCTGGGAATTGAACTCAGGACCTCTGGAAAAGTAGACAGTGCTCTTAGCTGTTGAGCCATCTCTCCAGCTCAGCCAAATAATTTCTTAAATTGAGGATTTGCAAAGTATTGGTTTCTGATTCTATTATTTCTTCCAAATTAATTATTTTCCATCTCCCCCATTAAAAAAGAACTTTCCTCTTTTACTGTTAACAATGCCAAGAATCAGACCTATGGCCCTGCTCAAGCCAGACCACCTCCTTCTATGGTAGGAATCACAAGCCTGTACATCCCTAGCCCCATAACAGGCTCATCCCGCCCCACAGACAGTAGGTTCTCAGACTCCCTGGACATGGGAGGGCAGCCGTAATGGGTGTGTCTCACCTAGAAGTGCCCCTGCTCTTCAGAGTGACTTATTTCTTCCTGATAAAGCAAGACCTTCTTTCTCCTCCCCTGCTGCCTGCTGGGGAATCAGAGACAGCCTGGTTACGTGAAACCTTCCCCTTCCACCGAGACCTAAAGGAAGGGACCCCACACACACACTCTACCTTGGGGAACTTGAATTCTCTTCATCTCTGCAGCCATATTGTCTAAGTGTCTATGGCACTGGGGCCTGATCGCTCATGCTACTGCACACTGTACTGCTGTATGTTTGTGTGTCTAAGGCATTGATATTTCTTTTAATAAAACTCTTACCCCAAAAGACAAAAAAAAAAAAAAAAAAAAGGAATATTTAGGGGGCTTTGCTCATCGTTGTGTATTCCAAAATGAAAGATTATTTTGATTGTTTGAGATCTAAAATTCTGGTAATGAAGCTATATCAGTCAGATATAATGTATATGCCTTTAATTTCAAAACTTAGACAGTAGAGCCAAAAGGACTGATCAGGAGTCCAAGGCCATCCTCAGTCACATGGTGACGCCAAGGTTATCATCATGTACACGAAATGTTTAAAAAGAAAGATTGATATAAAAAATTTTAGGCTTAATTTACCTTAGATTTTTAATTCCCTTCATTAAGCCTTGGTACCAAATGGATTCCTAATATACATGGATTGCTTGAATAAATATTTTTGGAGTATAGGGTTTCTAGCCTTGCAATTTCTAAGAAAAATTGTCCCTTCCTCCTTTTTATGCATTTTTGGAGGCAAGTCTAACCCTGGAGTAACAATGTTGTCACTCAGGTGGCTGGCTGTGGCCCTTAACAGTTTTTTTGCCTTCAATGAACATGCATTAAATACCTGATGTGCTAATGGTGGGTGTGTCTCCTGCATTCTCATCTCTTAAACTGAACTCTGCTTTGTTTGAGCACACACCCCAGAGACCTGTCCAGCAGGTTCCCCGAACTCTTGCCCAGTAGTGGCTCTTGGGTGCTTTAGCAATTCTCTAGGAGTGCTTTGAACAGTTGGTTGTCCAACTGACCGCATTTATTTCACTTACAAACAAAATGCTTAAGCCAGTGTTGATTTTTGTGGCAGCTCTGTTGCTTAGAGTGAGGTGCTAATGAGGTGTGGGTCATAGGTCAGACCCCTGCTTAAGCTTTCCTCTGGCCCATGGCCACAGAGCCTGACTCCCTTGCCAGCTGTCTTGCACATGTGTGCTGTGGCTCATTATGGGGACTAAGCAGGAGAGTGAACATAAGAACAGCAAAGACTCTTCCTACTGATAGGTCAGTGACCTCTTCATTGGAAGGACAGCACATTAATGTTAGTGTCTGTAGCTGTGTCAGACTGAGTCTTCCTTAACTCGTGATTGCGTGGGTTGTCTGAGGGAAGTTTAGAATACAGCTCACATCTTAAGCATATTTCAATGTAAAGATGGCTTTTTCTTTGTAACTAAAACATTGTTTCATATCAGTCCATATTTTTATATTAATTTGTTTCTATTGATTGATTGATTGATTGATTGATTGATTGATTGATGTGTATGCCAGACATCAGATCTCTTGGAGCTGGACTGACAGTTATGTGCTTCCCTATATGGGTGCTGGGAACCAAACTCTGGAAGAGAAGTACTGATCTGATGTTAACCACTCACTGAGCCATCTCCCAGCTCTTAGAAGTTAAAATTGAGAAAGCCTAGGTGGAGGGTGGGGCACCTTGAGGGTGCCTACTACAGCTGCCCAGGTTAGGAAATACCTTCCAGTCCCCCTTTCCCAACCAGTTCCAACCGACCTCCTTTTAAGAAGGGGGTGTGTGTGATTTTCTAGAAAACCACACAAGCATTTTATTTATGAAAGCATTATTTGTAATAATTTACGACTCAACAGATTTGATCAAATATATTTCCCCATTTCAATTTTGATCACCTAAATATGACCAGCTATTGAGACATCTTTTCATGATGTTTTTCAAGTTAGTAAATATTCTGGTTCTATTGTGACTTGGAGGGATTTTAGGGGGTATGGGGGATAGAGTATGATGAGTCTTAGTCTTTACCCAGACATTCTAGATAGGACTCATAGCAGTCTTCCTGCCTTTCTCAAATACTGAGATCAGTGCTCTGAACTATCATATCTGATGTGACCTGCATTGTTAATTTACATGGCTAAAAAGAGGGAGGGAGGAGAAAGAGGGGGAGAGAGAGAGAGAGAGAGAGAGCGCGAGCGAGAGGGCGCGAGAGCGTGAGCGCGCACTCTTAAAGATATGTGCTGTATGTGTTGGGTTGGGCCTTTCTTTACATAGTTCTGCTTTCATGTCGATGTATGCTAGGAGAGTTACTGTCTTAAGCTTTTGATTTCAACCATTTTTTTTAACATTTACTTTTTAAAAAAAATTTATTTCATTTTGTATGTATGGGTGTTTTGTCTGTGTGCATTTTTGTGCACTACGTGTGTGAAGTGCCTGTGGAGGCCAGAAAAGGATGTTGTCCCCTTGGAACAGGAGTTATAGATGGTTCTTGTGAGCTACCAGGTGGGATGTAGGAATCCAACCCAGGTCCTCAGGAAAAATTGCTGAGACATCCCCCAGTTGAGGCATGTTTGTTCTTTTTTTGGGGGGGGGGAGTGTGTTGGAGACAGTGTCTCTTGTCTCCAATGTCAGGCAGTCTCAGACATTGGGGGATTAGATTGATCAAAGAGCAGAACACACAAATCTGTGCCCTCGTGAAATTCATTTACATTCAAATGAGACGAGACAGATAATAACAAGTAATTATATCATATATCAGCTGGCAATAGCTGCTGTGGAAGAGAGGTATGGAGTGGCAGGGGCAGGAAGACAGCATTTCTATTTTAAGTAGTTTGATTAACTGCCATTTACTCCAACCTGTACAGGACACGAGTGTGTCGTTCTGGATGGTGGGAATAGCACCCACAAGGGCCCTGATGGAGTGTGCTGTGGGTCTTTCACAATATAGGAGGCTGGCCATCTGGCTTGGAGCGAGAGCAGGGAGGACGATGTGATCGCAGAGACTGACCTGGGCACACGCATTCTGGTCTCCAGTCATCCTAAGGCCCTTGCTGACACTGGGTGGGAACCTTCTGAGCGGAGGAAAACATGATTTGACTGATTCTTACATCCTCCATCCCTGTTCTGGGGATTGAGTGCCTCATTCATCTTAGGGAGAAACACTTAGACATTTTAATAACATGTTTCAGCTGCCATGCTACAAGCTACAAGGTGGCAGCTAGGAAGCAGCCAGGGAAGTATTGCTGCAAATCAAACAGGTGACACAGAGAGTTTTGGGGTGGTGAGTAAAGACCACCCTTTATCTCTCTCTCTCTCTCTTTGGGAGTTCAGATGAGCAGTGTTTGGACTGACTTGGTGAAAGTGTTGGGAAACCTAAAGGTTCCGAGATTGCTGGCTTGAATAACTAGGAGAGTGCAGTTGTTTATTGAAATGGACAAAAGTTAGTATGTAAATAAAGCAGGTGGAACACATGATAGGAAAGATACATGGCTTCCTACAACTGCACACTTGTTAGTAGGAATAAATTCCACTCTAGTACCCAAGACCTGGTACTTGATTTTACTTTGAATTTTTATTGTAGATATGTTTTAAATAAAATGGTCATAATATATCTTATTGGTTCAGGTTTTTTGTTTGTTTATTTTGCTTTGTTTTTAACTTCTTTCATGAGCCATTGGGCTGTAAAGTTTATAGTTGGGTTATAAGCAAGGCAAACTTACAAACACCCATGGGAGTGGTGCACTCAGATGAGAGCTGTATTAGGCAAAGGTTCAAAGAATGAAATGGCTAAAAGCCATGATATAACAAGCCACGTGAATATTAAAGAGCTTGAATAGGAGGAGGGCTTGTCATCGCTCTTGCAAAGAACTATCCTGGTTGAATTCTTCTTTAATATTCACTGTTGGGTTTTAAAATGTAAATGTTGTCACTAAAGCATGTTGTTTGTCATTTTAAGGATATGGTATAGGGCTTGGGTATGCTAGGTGAATGCTCCACCACTGAGCTACCATTTTATTGTTTTACTTTCAAGCAGGGCCTACTCTACTGCCCAGGCTGGCCTTATTCTGCAGTCTAGCCTCAGCCTCATAAATGTTTGGATTTTAGGCCTTCATCATTAGGCACAGTTCAAAACATTATTCATTTGAAAAAAAAATAGTTTATTTCTTTTCATAGTAAATTACTTAACAAGTATTTTTATTCTTTGAGAATAATTTTATTATTACTGTTTTTGTGCTTATATGTGGGGGTAGAATGTGGGAGCATTTGCATGTGGATGGAGGTTATAGATGCTAATGAAAGTCGGTTCTCTCCTATAGTGTGGGTTCTGGAGATTAAACTCGGCTTGTCAGTCTTGGTGCCAAATGCCTTTGCCTAGCAAACCAGCTTTCTAACCCTATGTATGGTTTTTTGGACAGTTTTAGGTAGCCCAGACTGGCCTCCTCAGGTGTGCTGTATATCCAAAGATGACCTTTAACTTCAGAATCTTTTGTACATTCTGACTGATAGACAGTGCAGTGTGCATGCTATAGCTAGGCAAGCCCTCTGACCAATGAGATGTATCTCAGCAACTAAAACAGCATTTCTTACGCCTGTAGCTTTTAAGACTAGAACGTTTTGCGGCTTGCTTCCTGATATGTTGGCCAGGCATTCTTCTATTCAACAAAAAAAGAAAGCTTGTTTTTTTTTTCTAGCCAAGAGTAACCCTTTATCTCCCCATGGGCCAGTTAAAGGCTTCTCAGTGCTCTTCGATGGGCTCAGACGGTGGAACCAGCCAGTTGCTCTACTGGGTTTTTTCTTTTTTCTAGCTTCATTCATTGCCCTTTAGAGAATAAACTATTTCTTAACATCTGAAGGCTCAAAGGTCTAATATTGGAACGTATGGAATGGTTGAAGAGATTCCATGACCAAACTAAAATGAAGACCGTTTTTTACTGTAGGAGTAGCTCATGGATCCCCTTCCCTCTGCTGTACCTCCCCAATCTCTACCCAGCGTGATTAAAGAAGCTTGTTCTTCTAACTTTTCTTTATAGTAACATTTCTTTCCATAGTCCCAAAAGGACACGTGGCAGACGGATAACACATTTTGTGAAACATACCTGGGAATGGAGTCACTTCTGTTTAGGTTTTCCTCACAAACAGAGGTTCTGTCGGAGGAATGTTTGTTTTAAAAGCAAGTTACTAAGTGGTAGAAACTGCCTACCACAGACTGCTATGTTAGAAGACATGTGGACAAGATTATTTCCCTTTCCAGCATTTTCTAAGCTTTTTACAGAAATCCAGACAATACTCATTATGAGGTACGCGTGTTAACTTTAGGATCATTCTGCTGGGCACAGTGCCCTGAAGAACGAATCAGAGGCTCTCTGTCTGGCATACAGAGTGGGCAGGAGCCAGAGCAGGAGCCGGACAGATTCCATTCCTGTGGCTGCACTTGTCGCCCCTGCTTGTGGAGGGTAAGCGAACCAGGAAGCAAATGTAAGCGAATGATCACATCCACACTTAGACAGGTGGAGGGCGTTCTGAGTGCACCCTGTGCAGACACAAATAAGGATTAAACTGTCTGTATTAATGTGCATGTTACAGTAGTCAATGAGTAATTGTTACATTGACCTTTGAAACCAGGTAGACTTTAGGTTTAGACTAGTAAAAACCAGCAGTTGTACCTACATTGCCTCCAGCAGAAAATGCAAGATGCTATTTTAATTATCCTATTCTGTCAGTGTAGGGAGCAGACTTGCAGCCTTACACGTGCCAGGAAGCAATCCTTCCTCTGCCTCTCAAGTGCCGGAATTGCTGGCATGTGTAAACATGCCTGATGGACTGACTGACTGACTGACTGACTGACTGTTAAGATTTATTAATTTTCATTTTACGTGCACCACTGTTTTGCCTGCATGCATGTACATGCATACGTGCATGCAGTATCTGTGGAGGCCAGAGGAGCTCGTCAGATTCCCTGGACCTGGAGTTTCAGATTGTCATTATCTACTGTGTTGGTAATAGGAACCGAACCCAGGTCCTCTCCAAGAGCAACAGATGTTTTTAGCTGCTGAGCTATCTCTCCATCCCATGGCTGATATTTAATAACTTAACCTAGACTCCTTCTTAGTTCTGTGTCACTGCTCATGTGCTTTTTGAGTACTGCATGTCCACCTTTTAAGAGTGCCATTGCATTATTACTGCTGTGATCTCAGTGGGGCACAGAACATGCCTACACATAGAGCTTGGAGAGTGGGATGGTGTTTCTTTACTGAATGAATGCATCATTTAGTTTCTTGCTCAGTAGACACCAGAGGCATTCCCAGGAACCAGTAACTTTTAGTCAAGTTAGTTCAGTATCCAGTTTCTTCATTTTGCAATACTTATCTCTGCATCAGCTTGAGGAAGACTGAAGTATATTCGGTAAGTGCAAGGCAGTGGAGTCACAACACTCAGCTCTATGGTACTGCTGCTGCCCTGTTGAGAACGCCTCCCCCAAATGGAAGTTCTCTGGTAATTAACATGCTGACCCAAGAACAGGTGCTTGACAGACTTCCTCTCCACTGCACAGTAAAGGCTGCCTGTAAATTAGGACTCTTAGCTGTCAGCTGGTGGGGGACCAGCTCAAGCCAATGCCTGTGGAGTGAGACTTGCCTTTCTTGTGGCTATAGGAAGCCTCTCCTGGGAAGAAGGATTGATTCTGTCCCCAACTAGGGACAGCCACAGCTCAGCTGGAGGACTCTCTATTCCACCCACCCCTCACAGACTGGGGAAATTAGAAATCTCTGAAGAAAGAAGAGAGAGGGTGGGGGGAGAAGGAGGAGGAGGAGGAGGAAAAAGGGAAAGGGAGGAAGGAGAGAAGAGAAAACCCCAAATAATTTATAAAATCTTTTCTGAGGAATGGGGCAGGGTTTCCTTCACTCTTAACTTCTTAAATTCCTCTGAAATTGGCAATCCTCTGCTTCATCAATAACAACTGTAATTTATTTTTTAAATATAAATATAAAATGTAGTGTTTTGTATAGATGAGTTTTCGGGTTTTTTTAAACCTTGCTCTTAATGTTCTAGATTAATAATGGACCTATAAATATCTTAATAAAACAGCATAGGACAAATAGAAGAAGAGTTTATAGTTTCTTTTCCTAGGTAAATGGTCACTTACAGAACAATTAATTTAAAAAAAAAAAAGTTGTTCCAACTAGATGCTCCATTAGACCCTGAAGAGTCTATAAATGTGTATGACAACAAAGTGAGCCCTGTGATTTACAGGCTGCATATAACACTGGAAGCTCAGTGAGAGAGTGGAGATTGAGTGTGTAAAACAGTGTGAGTGTGTGTGTGTGTGTGTGTGTGTGTGTTTGCTCGTCCAAGTGTAAAGTCTAGAACAGAACTTGGGGTAGTGTTTTTTCCTTCTACCGTCTGGGTCCCAGGAATCAACTCCAGTCATTAGGCATGATAGTCATCTTGCTGCCCAGTGGGTAGGTTAGACAGGAATCAAAGACTTTGGTCGGGTGATCTCAAGATGTGTGCTATTCCCTGCATGCAGTTCAGGCAGTCCTAGAACATAGCATGGAGCCCAAGCGCTCTCGAACCCATGGCAGTCTTGCTGTAGCCTCCCAAATATTGGGATTACAGGTGTGACCCACCACACTTGGCTTGGATTGTTTGTTTGTTGTTGTTTTGTCCTTAATTTTTAAAGCTGTTTTGCTTTAGTTTTTTTTTTTTTTTTTTTTTAGAGATAGTCTCTCTATGTATCCCTGGCTGGCCTGGAGCTCACATGTATCCTGCCTCTGCCTCCCAGCTGGCAGGATTAAGGGTGTGTGCTACCTGCCCAGTTTTGGACCTTAAAAGTCTTTGCTCATTTAATATCATTTGCTGTGTGACTGTAACTTTTTGAGAAAAGGGATTTTGTTTTACATGACTATTAAAACGTTAAAAGTTTTATAACCCTTTCCTGAAAAAATTAAGATATCAAGCCAGTAAATATTTATGACATGTACATTCTTCAGTCTTTAGACAATAGTAAAATAACCCCGGATTAATGTCTGTGCGGATGACTTTGATAAGTACAAGATGGTGAGTGAGCTTGTAGCCAAGAACTTTTGTTTTCCTGCATTGAGTATTTCTCACTGTGGAAAGAGGTGGAACTTAGAGCCGAGGCTCAGACTCTCTTGTCTGGAGTTGTTTAGTGGATCATTAATCACATAAAGATTTGCAGAGCTCTCTGGGCTCTAGCCTGGGAAATGTTGCAAATGCTCGAGGAGGGGGTGGCTTGGGCCTCAGCACGTACATATCTTTCATGCCAGTATGCCTCGATTTACCAGAGATTGTTTTCCTCTTCCTAAGTAAGAAAGTAGCTGTTTATCTAGAATGAAATTAGTTTCTTCTCCTCACGCTGGGGCTTTAGTTTTCCAACCAAAAGATCTACTTTATGTATCTGCCAAGAACATATTTATGTATACGGTCTGCCTGTGTTCTGGCTAATGTTTCTAGGCACACACTCTGTTTTGAAAACATTTCATTTCCACATTGGGTTGCATATGCTTTTCTATACAGTGAAATGTTTTGATAAACATTTTCAGTTAATATAAAGTATTTAAAAATAGATGAATGGCAGTATTATTGTTGTACATTGACTGAATGCTTCCAGGGTATGTATGATCATGTATAGGATACATTCTAACACAGTCCCGGCTGGTTCCACTGTCCAATTATCTGTGACGTGATCATGTCAAAACAAAACTAGAGGACTCTCAGTGGAGGAAATTGTTTGCAATTGTGATTAATAACCTGCTGTGGAGACTGGGCATAGTGGACCATGCCTTCATCCCTGCCCTAGGTAGGCAAGTGAATTTGAGTCACCTTGGTCTACTTTGTAAGTTCCAGGGCAGCTTGGGCTATGTAGAGAGACCCTGTCTCAAACACCACCAAACCTGCTATAGGTAATTAATAGAAAATAAGTGTGACTCATTGTCAGTTGCTATTTTATAACACACATTCTGTAAGCAATGTATCCTAAAGAATTCACACTAAGTAAAATTTTACTATTAATATATTCTTGACTTAATTCTTACTTGCAAGTTAACCTGTTCAGTCAAAAAGATAAGTACATGTAAGTGATACTCTTTTTTGTGGTATGTAATCCTAATTTTAGTGGTGGTTCTTAAATGCTTTAATCACCCTTGTAGCCCACCACCTACCAGAGGTAGTGGAAAAGAAAGGATATGGGAAAGTGGACCTATCTAGAAAGGTACTTTGGAGCAATTCCTGTCTCTGTTTGGAAATCAGCAGCTCAGTTCATAAGTTAGCAGGCAGTGGGAACTTGATCCACTCGCAAACACCTCACAGATAAACCAGCAGTCCAGGTTGGTAGAGTCAGGTCAGCAACAACGGTGACATGACCTAGCAGAGACAGCCAGGCTTCAGCTCGAGACAGCAGAAGGAACCAACAGGAACACCAGGAGAAGTTCTCAGTGAACTCTCAGGGAAGACGAGAGACCTGCAAGCCTTGCACAGTGAAAGCTGTACCAACAAGCCACTCCATCAAGTCCTATTTATACCCTCCAAACATCAGGTGTCCTCCACGTTTCTTGCCTCAACACAGGTCTTGCCTCAGCACGAGCATCTAATCAGGCCGACTCCTCAGAGTTCCAACAAATGCAGCTCAACTACGCAATGTAAGGCGGACCAATAATTACATGAGTGTAGTTAGCAAAGAATCCTTTATCACGTGTCCTTTCACATGTTTGCTTTAGCAGAACGTTCTCTTTCCTGTGTCTGCTTCAGCAAAAGATTCCTTCAAGAGTCTGCCTTAGCCTTTCACACCTGTGTCCACTTTAATGAAATGTTCCTTCACATGTTTGCCCCAGCAAAACACCATCTTAACACAGCTGACTCTCCAAAGAACCCTCAAGTTTCCACTTCGGTGGTGATGTTATTATTTAGGTCTAAATGTCGGTCAGTTGAGTGCTCAGCTCTAAATGGGTGGTCTTCAGCACCCCTCAAGGCTCAGGGACCATCTTGGAAAGGGTGAGAAAGGAACTAAGAGCTGGAGGCCATGGTGTGAAGGTTGTCATCTGGACACACCTGGCTGTAGTAACTGACCACAGCAACAGTCTCCACCTGCACAGCAGCTACTGCCCATCCCCATTCCTTCCATCATGGGCAAGAGGCTCACAGCCTAAACTCTCTTTAACTGTTGTTACCTTAGTAATTTTGAGATACTTAGAAAATAATGCCTATTGAGCCAGGTGTGGTAGCACATGCCTTTAGTCACAGCAGAGGCAGGAAGATCTGTGAATTTGAGGACAGCCTGGTCTACAGAGTGAGTTCCAGAATAGTCAAGGCTATCTAGAGAAACCCTGTCTCAAAAAACTAAAGAGAAAAAGAAAAGAAAAGAAAAGCTATACAGTAAAAAGTGCTTGTTTAAATTCATTGTGTATATTAAGAGTTGTGGGCAAAATGTTTAACAAATTTGTATTATATTTACACTAGGTTGAAATGGGACAAAGTAACTATATTTAAAATTTACATATTTTGAAAAGTTTTCTATCAGTATGCTGGTATAGATTTTTGAGGGTCGTTGGGTTTTGGTTTTAGGTTTTTTTTGTTGTTGTTTTTAATTAATGTTTTTAAGAGAGAGAGGGGTTGTATGTTAGGTATAGCCCAGGCTAGCATTGAACTTACTATGAAGTGGAGACTAACCTTAAACTGCTAGCCATCCTGCTTGTCTCTTAATTTTTTTGAGAAAAGATCTCAGTTATCACAGGCTGATCTCACTCTCACTGAATAACCAAGCATGGCCTCAGGCTTCTGGTCCTTTAGTTTCTGCCTCCCAACATGGATTATACAGATGTATAATTAATCCTTGACCAATTTTGTGGGAGGCTTTGACTATGAGAGAATAGAACTTAGGACTTCATGCTTTCTAACCAAGCATTCCAGCAGCTGACCATATCCCATATAACCTGCCAACTTTTCACAGACTGTTGTATTAAAAAAATGCAAGGAATATGATATGGGGATTATATTGTCTTAAGTTCTTTAATTGTCTCTTGTGTCATTTGTGAATTCTGCAAAGCATAGGTCCTATGTTCTTACTCTTTGACTCTTCTGTCCCATAGCAGATAGAAAGGCCACTCTTTTTCCTACAATTCATGTTTTGAGTAGTTACCATGTCTTAAGTATATGCATATGTATAGTGTGGTATTTGGGTGTATGATTTGTAGGACACATGGGCGCGAGAGAGAGCTCGCGCGCGCAAACACACACACACACACACACACACACGTCATTCGTCCTGGTGATTGTTAACTCACGTTTTACAGATGTAGAAACAAAAAATTAAAGTAGTAAAATCCTTGGATCCAGCCAGTGAGTGTGGTTCCAGATTCTGTACCTTTTCATTTCTTCACCAGGCTGTGGCCAGTGATCTTTAGAGTCTTTCAATAAGTTCTCATACAAAGAAGAAATATGAACTTCCTTTAACCAACACAAGTGTATTTTCAGCATAGTCTTTAAATAGAGTGGATAGGGAGCCTCAGTCAGGCCTTATTGGAAAGTAAGAGAATAGAGAGCGAGCCTTCGTGGGGGCATCTTTTCACACACGTGCCACCTGAGCGAGGGTGGTGCATTTTTTTGAACCCTCACATCTCATTGCTGGGCGACATCAGGGATAGCTGTCCATCTGCTCTCCTCCAGGAGCCCCTGGATCCACGCCACTGGCACTTGGCTGCTGGCTTCTTGGCCTGAGGCAGTGAGTGGCTCACACCGGGGAGAACAAGGAGGCTCTTCTCAGTGTCAGTAATCACCATCACGTGACCATAACTAGAACCACACACAACCTTCTTATTCAGCCCGCAGCTCTCATGGACAGATTTCTGCTTACCCACCATGTTTTTCCTGAGGAAGTGGAAATGGAAATGGTCAGTGGATCCAGTCATTGACTGTTGAACAGAGGTTGGAAAGCCACCCCATGTTTGCTGTAATCCCTTGGTTTATAGCATTATAGGATAAGGCTGTATCCAGCCACACAAGATATGCCATTTGGAAGGACTCTAGTGCCAGCTTAAGATCCTTTCTAGAAAGAGTTAGCATGACATAAATAACTCGTGTGGAGAGACTTCTAGTTACTTTCAGTTTTAGCCCTTGAGGGCGATTTGAACTTCCTTGTTGTTACGGGTGATAACATTGTTTCACTGGTTTGTTTCACAGTGTTGAGAGATGTAGGTCACTGTTGGGTTTTGCCTGATGGTTTTGAGTTTGAGCAGATGTTGATTAATTCATGAACCCCAACTGCAAGGTAGATGTTCGGTATTGATTAGACACATGCCCTGGTTGTATGCAGTTAAAAAGGACTCTGTTGTGAAATACTCCTAAAGCTAAATCAATAAACTGCTAAAGTTGGCTTTACCTATAAATCTTGGTATTTTAATTTCCTTTTTCTAAATGAGAAAAGCTGTTAGGAATTTCTATGATCTGCCCTGATAAGAAAACTAGCTATGTCTATGGGACAATTGATGTGTTAACCATTCTAGGTAACTATAAATTATTTGTATGTACATCCTAACAGAAGAAAACTGTGGCTTCATGGTGGTAACAGGATTTCTTTGGGAAATTATCTTTATTCTGATGACATGGGTAGAGAACTTTGCTCAGAACTGATCTAAATACTAATAAAAATGTCAACACACAGATCCCCACAGTGTAGAAATGTCTAGTCTCCGTGGTGATCATGACAGCAATTACTGAGCAGTTCTCTGCACTGAGTGAGAAGCAAACCAGCTTCTTATCGGGGTACCTCTCTAATCGGGGTACCTCTCTAATCGGGATCCCTTCAGCAATACAGACCAACTTCTGGATAATAACACTCCCTAGGAATCCTAGAAGTTCCCAAGCTCTGTGGCTTCTGGGAGCAGGCCTCCGAGCTTTGTCTGCCGCCTTTAAGCTCCTAGAAGACCTGCCTGCATGAACTCTCCTTATACACCTCCTTAGCTCTTCTCATCTCTCTGTCTGCCTGTGTGAGGTTGTCGCCAGCCACCCCGGCTCCTCTCATTTCCAGCACCTGTGCAGACTCCGCCTTCTCTCTCTAAGCCTTCTCAGCACACCATCTTTTTCTTAAGCCCTGTCTACTACATTAAGCAGAGACTTGATGGCCTCCTCCTAATATTTCAGCAGTCAAAGACAACACACCTTTAGTTTCTTCCCCGATAAGCTTCTTTCCACTTCCAGAATGATTGTTGATCAGCTAGATGCAACACATCCCTAAACCTCTTCTGCCCTTGTTACTTGTGTCCATGCCGGTGCCCCAGGCTCTCTTCAGCAAGACTAAGGCTATAGCAACATAGTTGTAGTTTTGAAATAGTTTAAGGTCACAGGATGCACATGCAATAAATATTAGATATTAACTGTTATTGGGGGAGAGAACAAAGCATGCCCCCCACATCATGCTTAATATATATGCATATAAGTTACATGAATGTGCATACACAACCCTCTTTGGTTATCATCCAGAATTATAATATACCTATTTTTAGAAAATGAAAAAAATACATATATTCATATGAAACACAAAATAAATTTGAACAAAGCACTTGCCATCGAGGCTAGCATTTGCTCCACAGTAGTGAGGCGCTTGTTTCTGCCCACTACTCCAGTCTAGTATCTGCGGTCTGATCTTTTGAAAACCACAAGAATGCCGTATGCAAGCGCACAGGCACTTGCATACTTTTGGGTGGTGGTGGAAATATATTTTCCTTGAGGAAATTTCAAAGGCAGCCATTCATACAGCCAGCCAGTTTCAAGTAAGTTGAAGAGAAATCTATTTCTTTTTTTTTTTTTTTTTTGTTTTTGTTTTTGTTTTTCGAGACAGGATTTCTCTGTGTAGCCCTGGCTGCCCTGGAACTCACTCTGTACACCAGGCTGGCCTCGAACTCAGAAATCTGCCTGCCTCTGCCTCCCAAGTGCTGGGATTAAAGGCATGCACCACCACTGCCCAGCTGAGAAATCTATTTCTAAAAGAAGGATACCCTTAAAAATGACTGGAATGGAGCTGCAAACAAGAATTTGAGGAGTTTATGCATACCCTGTAGACTCCCATGTAGCTTCAACTGTTATTTGAAATGGCTTGTTGCATTTGTTTTCTTATTTTTATGATGTATAAGTATCCTGTTCCATGTTCTTGTTGAAGGCAATCTAAGCTGATTAGTTCATTGTTCAAATACATTGTTAAAATAATGTAACAGGCTAGTATTTGTTACTTGCATTTGAACATGTTAAAAGTAGATATTGTTGAATTAATTTCAAATAAATTACTTCTCATTTACCAGGATATATCAGCTAAGTGTTTTATTTTTAAAAAATTTCAAGATTTATCTTTGTTTATTTACATATATAAATATGTATGAAGTACATGCTCACCTGTATTTCTCAATACCCACAGTGGCCAGAAGAGGGCAGCAGATTCCCCTGGAGCTGTAGTTATAGGTGGTTGGAAGGCAACGAATCTGAGCTCTGGGAAGCAAATGCAGATCTCCTGTAAGGGGAATGTCTGTTCTTAACTGTCAAGTCATCTTTTGGCCTCAAAAAGCCAGTTTTAGATTTGGAGAACGGAATCTTTAAAAAACAATAATAAATAAGCTGGAGATGAAGGTGCATACCCTGATTCCAGCCCCAGTGGGTGGAGGTAGGAGGGGTTGGAGATAGGAGGATCTAGACTCCAAAACAGTGTTGGCTGAGTAGTTAGTTAGAGGCCAGCCCAAGCTATGTGAAAAACCTCCCAAGTTAAAAAGATACTTTAAAAATATGGTTTAGTCCACCAGTGCCGAGATAGAGAGGGAGGAGGGAGGCCTTTGAGAGCGCCTGCGCCTTGTGATTAAGTATGACTTGATTTTTCTGATTCCTGGTGTCATTGGTCATGTCTTTGAGGCTGCCACCCTTCTTGTGGTCATAAACATTTGAGTTTACCTCATTTTCCCTCGGCTCATGTGATTTTACAGCTCATGCCATTCTGTTTCACTAACGTTGGCTTTCAAAAATTAAAATTATTAGCAGCACACAGGAGGGTGGCATGAAAGAGGGGGCTGAAGTTTTGCTGTCTCATGTTTGTACCTTTCGTCTCTCATCAAGTGTAGATTTATTCCTAGTGATGCAAATGGCTGTTTTCTTTGGCAGGCACCAGAAGCAAGTCTATGTGAAATTATGTAATGTCTGAAAAGTTATATTCATGAGTAATTGGCCTAGCCTAGGCTGTGTGTGGAAAAAGGCAATCATGCTTTTTATTTGGCCGTGGGTTAAAGTACCCCTGCCTGGATCGGATTACTCTACAGGGCCTTTTGACTGAGGAATGTATGTTTAGCTTGGTCTCTGAAAAAGCAGAAAACGTTGCTTCCAAGCCAAGTGTGCTGGAATTCATATTCTAACCAAGGTCAGCCTTAGCATAACTCTTCAAAAGCAATCAGTTCCACTCTGCCGTACCTTAGTTAACAAATAAAGCCACGCTTCCGAGGAGAGCTCAGCCCATCTAGAGCGTGCAAGGGTAGCTTGCCAGAACCGTCAAGTGCTGGTCCCGACCTCGACCTGAACCGAACAGTTACACTGCTCTATTTGTCTGCTTAACTGGACTTTACAACAGGTAGCAAAGAAGGCCTTTAAGCAACGCCTCTTGGGGTGTCAACCTGAGAAACGATGACATTCATTTCTAACAGTGCGGATGGTTCTTTGTGTCTGTGGGTTCTACACCTCCAGTCAACCACCTACATTGGGTCTGAACTGAGTAGGCAGAGAGCCCGGGCCCCCTTCATCATTCCTAATTACATGGCATCTCTCCTGTTAGGTATCCGAAGCACTGGAGATAACACACTGTGCATCCTAGGATGCAGTGTCTCCTCCCACTATGTATTGGCCACCCCCCCGCCCCTTTCTCACCCAATCTAGTAAGGCATTTCTTATGTGTTTAAACCTTTATCGATCCTGTAATTTAGCAGTTCTGCATTTTGCAGATTAGATAATCTGTAAAAATGAAAATACGTTTTTTGTATGACTGTAAAAATACTACTATAAAAAAATGCACGTGCCTGTAATCCCAGCACTCAGGAGACTGAGGCAGGGGGATTTTGGCTTCTAGATCAGTCTCAGCTACATAGTGACACCTTGTCTGCTGACAATAAAAAATAATCTCAGAAGGATGGCAAGGCTGTGGTAGCACACACCTTTCCCCAGCATTTAGGAGACAGAGGCAGGTGGAAATCTGTCAGTTTGAGGCCAGCCTGGTCTACAGAGTGAGTTCCAGGACAGCCAGGGCTACACAGAGAAACCCTGTCTCACAAAAAAAAAAAAACAATGGAGGAGGAAGAGGAAGAGGAATTTTAACAGTTTTGTTTTAACTGTTAACTAAAAAGAAATGCCCATCAACTTTAGAGTGACTTAAGTCGCCTCTGTGAGACTGACACTTTACACTAAGGAAGATTCAGGAACCTTTACCAATAAATGCTGCTCAGCCGTGGAATAATTACTGATGCTAACAACTGTATGAGAATCTCAGAAACATGGAAGCAGGAAAGAACCCTATGCACAGCAATTCTCAGACCCCATTATATAAAATGCACCAAATTAATACATGATAACAGAGGTGAAGGTGCCTGTTAGTGAGGAACACGAGGGAGAAGAAGGAAGTCTCAGTGTTCTGTATTTTGAGGAGAGATGGGTGATGAACCTTTATTGATGCAAAACTTGTTCTACAGGTTATTATATATGAAATATACCTTTTGTGTGGGCAGCAGTATGAACATCCCAAGTGCCAGTGACATATGAACTTAATTATGTGCCCTGGTGGGCAGTGTAGTCCTGCTGTAATCCTAGGGGAGGCGGAGTGTAGCAGTAAGCATTGGTCTTACTACAGAATATCAGAAATTTTGCTTATTTCTTCTTCCTATTGTTTTGGTGGCCTTGTATACACTTCAGGAAACTGAGCTTGGAAAATCCCTGACCTGTCAGGGAAGCTTGTCCTGTGTGGTCCGTCCCTTCCTCAGCCAGTCTAGCCTAGCTGGTGAGCGCCAAACCAGTGAAAGTCTGTTTCAAGGGAAGTGGACGAGTTTGTGAGGATGACAGCTAACCCTGCTGTAGCTTCATAGGGGAGAGCGATGGGCTTGTGTGTCTCCCCCGACGCCTGGCAGTGACGCTTCAGTGCCAGAACAGTGTGTGGATCTGGAACTTGACACCACAACAGTGACCTAGGGGTGAAGCCGCTGCGCACACAAACAAGGGCCGGGCTCTTGACATTTGGGTAGTAATTATGCAAGCAACTCTGGTCTCCCTGCTTATGAATAGTGGAATTGAAAGGGCAGAGGAAACAAGGAAACCAAGAACAGAGTAGACAGGGTCTCAGAAACACTGTCTGCTGGATGGTTTGTGTGCGCAGAGGGAGGTTGAGATCCAAGTGTGGTGACAGAATTATGCCACTCTTAGCTCTTCTGGGAGGACAAACCCTTAGAGCACCAGTTCCACTCTGCTAGGTGGACTGTGGATCCGTAGTAATGTGCCAAGTAGTGCGCAGTGTCTCCCTGCCTCCAGGTCTCTGAATGTGAAGAACTGTTGAGGGTGGTGTTATGGGAGAATGTCTAATGTGTGGCTTTTCTAGATTGTTATTGGCCTACCTGCCTTACCTCTGTATTCTGTTTCCAGCTTTGGGTATTATTTATTGGGCACAAGTAATATTGCCAGTACCAACCTCTAGCAGTTGGTTCACGTTTTTCTTTGCATCTGGGGTACATCTATGTAAGGTTGAGAACCATACTTCCATTGAAGTGGACACCTCAGGGCAAATGCAGAAGCCATCCTTTCCCCTGGCAGATAGGCAACTCCACAAAGTAGTAGCCATCAAACTCCTTTCTGATGCGCAGTATGGCTGTCCTTTAATTTCTCCACTGCTACTGTGCACTGGCCTTGCTTAGGAATCGTTTTCAAAAGTTAGTACCAGTGTTTTACTTTTTTGTCTCCCCTGCCCCTTGCCACCTTTTTTAGTGGGGTGTGTGCACGTGCATGTGTACTAGAGGATAACCTCAGGGATCATCCTCAGAAATGCTGTCCACTTCCTTTGAGACAGTCCTTCACTGTTTGGTGCTTACAAGCTATGCTAGACTAACTGACCAGCACACTCCAACAACTGTCTCCATTTCCCCAGTCCTAAGATTACAAGCCAAGACCACCACAGCCCACTTCATTGGTATGAGGGTGCTGCGAGGCAAATTTGTTCTTGTACAGTATTTTGCTGACAACCCCCCAGTCTCTCTTTAAGACAGGATTTCTTCTCATTTGTTGGTTGTTTTTGTTTGCCTTGAGATTGACTCTCACTCTTTAGCCCAGTCTAGACTCGGATTCCTGGCAGTACCCCTAATGCTGGGGTGGCAGGCAGGAGTCACTTCCTATCAGTTTTCTTAGTTTTAAAGAAACAATGGTTTCGAAGTCTGGACTTTGCTTTTGCCAATCTCTTTAACCATCGAGGCTGGCAATCACTCGGGAGGCAGGAGCTTAATTTTTTTTTTTTTTTTAGCAAAAACTAAAGATTTGTGATACTTGATTGTTAAGTTTATTTGAACTTTCTATTTTCCTATATCTCAAATTATAGTGCTAATATAATATAAATGTAGAGCTTATAGTTCTAATATTGTGAAGTGCCTGCCAACGAGAACAGTTTGTAAATCCTCAACACTCTTCCTGTAACCGTATGTCGAATTTCCAGCTGTGTTGAATCAGACTTTGATCCCTCTTAGGAAGATAAATGCAATATCTGCAGCTTCTAATGGCAGGGGTGGAAGAGAGCTGTTCAGATGCAATCTTAAAAGCCAAGGCCCTGTCCAGATAAGGAATTGAAGGCCCCGGGGAAACTAATTATTTCGTTGTCATTTTTTCAAAATGTGTCGGCTTCATCTCTCAGTGAAAGGGTTTTGTTAAGCTCAGTGCGCAGGATTAGATTTGTTTTCTTCCAGTAGAATCACTCTCCTTAATCAGCATGCTTATAAATGGTACACCTGCCTAATTAGAACAAGTTCTAGACTCCAGGATACAGTGCGAGCATTTCAATTAGCTCCACACACTTGGGCAGCCGGCTGATGTTCTGAGACTGTCCCCTCACTTCTCCTTTGTGGCTGAGCTCTCATTGTTTCTTGCTTTCTGAATCCTCCCTTGATCCAGGGCATTTCCCTGTAGTCTGTGGTCATTGAGACGGGCTTACTTTTAAATGAAGGGGGTAATATTTTATGCATATATGCAGAAATACTTCAAATACTTGTTTTATTAGGCTTAGGGGTGTTGTTGTTACTCCTTTTAAATACTGAGATCCCATCACTGTAACAAGGGGCTAAAATACAACCATCACATTCAAGATCTCTGTACATTACCAACAATAAATCCTGTGCTCAGTGTGATGAAGAAAGCTAGTCCACAGAGCTGGTGGGATGATACACTGCTCCCTCACAGAACCAATTACCCACCGAGAAGCATAATGAGCAGGAGAGGTGAGACGGTGGAAATCCATAGAGCCAGAGTAAAATTAAGATGAAACTGTTACCCGTGGAACATCTTGTAGTAAGTGTGTCTCCAATTACCTCCCGGGAAAAATTACTTAGCATCTACTCAAGTCCAAATTCATGAATCTCGAGGAAAGACTTTAACAAAGGGTATGTGAACACAGAGAAAATGGCAGTATGCATGTTCTGATCAGAGTTCTGTCCTGCCCAGAAGGGTTTGAAGTAGACCCTGCTGCTTTAATGGGTGCTGGGCTCCAAACCTGTTTGGTGACCCATGGAAGTGTGAACAGCTCAGCAGAAAGAAGATGCTTTAGATCATCACAGGAAGTCCTGACTTTTAGAGTTTGCATGTTCCCTAAGACTATGTTAGACATGTTACTTAAAAGAGAAGTCCTAAGTGTGCATGATCTGTGTCCTAATCAGAACTGGGCTCAATCTGTTATAACAGACATGGGGTGAGTGAGTGGCTAAGTGAGAAGAAAGGAAGTTTAGTTCTTTGTTAGATAAATGTCACATTGAGTACTGAAGTGGCAGAAAAAGATGTAAGTTACTCTAAACAAGAGGAGCATTGTCAACCTATGTTGTCACTGCACTGTCAGGTATAAAGTTTTGACAATAAAACATTATCAGTCATAAAGCACCGATGTATATAAAGAACTTTTAAAATTTGTATATAAAGTACTTTTAAAATAGATCGATCCAGTGGGTACATCTTTAATTCTAGTACTTGGGAGGTGGAGGCAGACCAATCTCTGAGTTCTAGGCCAGCCTGGTCTACACAATGAGACCCAGTCTCACTAACTAACTAGATTGATTGATTGATTGATTGGTTGATTGATTGATTGATTGATTGATTTATATGATTCTAGCAGTCAGAGGCAGGAGGATCAGGAGATGAAGGCCAGCCTAAGATATAACATGTAGCCTCAAAAACATAAAAAGATAGATTGCACTCTAGGGTCTACTGCTGACACTGTGGTGCTTCCGTCTCACTCAGCGTCTCTGCTTTTCTCCTTACTTGTCCTCATGTTGGAGAAGGAAAGGGGAGGTGGAGAGGAATGGTTCACCACTGCAGAGACTGGCCATCAGACCTGGCTTCTTAGCATGTGTGTATTATATACTTACTTATTTTGTATGTTTTTCATTGCATGTTTGCAATGTATCTTTATCATATTCAACTCATTCCCTCTGGGTCTCCCCAATACTCCCTCATGTCCAAATTAACATAATTTAAAAATGATACTGGGCTATAATTGGGTGAGCCCTAAAAGTTAATATTCATGATAGTATGAGGGTAAATTTTCTTCAGGTGGCTTTACAACCTCAGGCCTTTTCTTGTCAGATTATGCCCAGGGAAGTATATGCCCAAGCAAACTTAAGTATCATTTATTATATGTGTGATGATAAAGAAACACCTTCAAGAAATGATGAACCCACATCACTATGCTGCTTGTCTTACTCGAAGTGCTTGCAGTCATTAAAGATAGACATAAACATATGAAAGCAGACACTAGTGGTCAGTATCCTGAGAATAAGGAACAGTTCCCAATCTCAGACATGCTCACCAAGCACGCCCTGGGGGTGCCATCCACAGGTAGGCATTCCTCTCATAAAGCTGAAGTTTTAGGAATAGAAGTAAAGTCAGTCTGTCACTGCCTAGAGATGAGTGCTCAACTGGAGAGTAAAGCACGGTGGGGAAGGTTCCAGAGCAGGCCGTCTGGTACTGTGACACCAAGTCAGACGCCAAATGCTACACAGGACAGACCATGGCAGGGAGGGCTCGGAGCTGTCTGGCCAGAATCCTTGGGTAATAATTTCCGTGTGACAGGCCGGGGAGAGAGGCATTGAATTTCCCCGGGAAGCAGATTGAGCATGGGTTGTGAGGACCAAAGAGACACACTTGAGCAGAGCTTTATGGTAAACAGGAAAGCAGGGCTATGTGAGGAGGGGATTGGGAGGGGGCAAAGGTCAGGATATAAAGTGAATAAATAAATTGATTAATTGATGAAAAAAGATGAAAGAAGAAAATGTAGCAATGTTGGGTAAAGCATTAATAAAGTTAGAAATAAAGAAAAAGTAGTGAAAAGAAAAAGAGGAATGTAACAGAGTTTGATGTGTGTAGAATATCAGTTTGGTAAGATAGAAAATATTGTACAAATAGATGTAATGATGTTTCCACAAAATTTTGACTGTTACCAATGAAGGCATCTTAAAATTGATTAAACTGATACATTTTATATTATGCATATGGTTGTGTATGTATTTATCTTTGTGTGTATATGCACATGTGCTTCAGTGAGCCGCAGGCTGCATGTGGCAGTCAGAGGACAGCCTTGGATGTTAATCATTCATTATCACTCTACGGGATATGTGTGTCTGTGTGTCATGATGGGTGTATGGAAGTCAGAGACCAACTTGTAGCAGTCAGTTCTATCTGTCTACCATGTGGCTTTCTAGGACTGCACTCAGATTAGCACACTTGCAATCTAGTGCTTTTACCTGCTGGGCTAGCTCACTGACCCTAGACAGGCTCACCCTGATGTATAAGCTGTGAATGTCAGGCCAGGTGGCCTGCAAGCTTTTAAGGATTCTCCTCATTCCACCTCCCGTCTTACCAAGGACTGACAACATCTTGGTTTTACATGGATTCTAGGGATTTAAGCTGGGGTGTTCACAAGTGCACAGCAAGCAGCTTACCCACTGAGCTGTCTCCACAGCCCTTATGTTACTTTTTCCGCACCAAAATCTCAAGAAGTGTGTTAATGACAGGGACAGCGATTGTAGGTCTTTTTGCTAGAGAGCAGGGCTGTAACAGTTCTGCTTTTGTTGGTCTGTGCTTTGTGCCCTGGAGCCACTGAGTCTAGCCTTCCACCTGCATGAAAATACCCAGCTTGCCACCTCCCAAAGTTAGAGTATACACCTCAGTTCCTTCCCTGGCTGTCCTGAAACTTCAAATGTTGAACAGGCTGACCTCGAACTCAGAGAGATCCAACTGTCTTATGCTTCCTTAGTGTTGGGATTAAATAGTGCACCACCATACCCAGCTAACTTTTAAAAACAATTTTACAGTTAAAGTCATGATCAAGAGAAAGGCATAAGGGCAAACACAGTGGCACATATATAGCACTTGGGGAGGTCAAAGACAGGAGGATAGTTAGTTGGGTGCCAGTCTGAGCTATATACAGAGTTTAAGGACAGTCTGACATGTGGAACTTACACATTACAGTTGTCTGGTTTTTCTTTCAGTCTTCTAAGCTACAGGTCTTGCTCACCTGCTCTGTCTGTCTACCTGTTAATTTAATTTTGAAGAAAGTGGATCATTTATCCACTGATTTTGGTGCCAATATCTTCTTTCTCTGTCAATGAGTATGTTTGCCCATCCTCAACATTTCCTGTGACTTGGTGGTTGGGTTGTTGTAGCACTCTATCCTGTGATGCTTATAACCCATCTATGTAATACTTTGCAGTGGACCTCTTTTGAGAGCAGAGTACCCCCTACCCCCATACTTGACTTGAAAATGTTGGAAATGGCAGGAAATGGACAGAGTGCTGTGGAATTCGTGTGTGACTTTCATGTTGATGGCCAGCTGGGCGCTCTGCTGCATGACCACCTTACTTACTGTGTTTCTGTGTGGTGGTGTTTTCAGAGTCATTTGAGAGTTACGGATATACCATGACACTCTTAAGTATTTGCTCATATCTCTGAAACTCTGCTGGTTGGCCATGGCCCAACCTGATCATAATATGTTGAGTTAAGTTGATATCTGGCTTATGTATAACTCGGTATTTAGTGCACATTCCCAATCATCCCAGTAAAATCCTTTATTGTGACTCAAGAATTTAGGGTACTAGATAAATGCCTCACAGTTGAGAGCACTTGCTGAGGGTTCAGGTCTGGTACCCAGCAGTAATGTGTTGGCTTACAATGTTCTATAACTATAGTTGCAGGGCACCCTGCACCTTCTTCCAGCCTCAAAACAATAGGCACACACATGTCACACGTACATACATGCAGGCAAACATGCATAATAAATAAATAAATATTTTTTAAAACCACAAATCCAACTAAGGATCATGGATTATATTTAGTTTCCATGTATATTATATCTCACATGACCGGCATTCTTTTGAAGAGACCAGAGAAATTGTTTAATAAAGAATTCTTCAATTTAAATTTGCCTAATTGTTTCTCTTACCAGTAGGTTCACCAAGAATGTCATGGCAGTGCTGTGCACTTTATGGGAGCACTTGGAGGCACATGGTCTTAGTCCTGTATTGGTTATACAAGTATCTGCTAGATTTTCCTTTGTACCTTTTCCCATTGTGACTAGTAACAATATAGCATTATAGTGGCATCCTTTAAGTACGTTCAAAACATTCTATTGGTGGTGGAAGAAAGTGGGTTGAAGAGGTGCTGAACACATCATTAAATGCCTTGCTCCTGGTGGAAAGATAATTTTTAATCATCTGTTTTCTGAGAGGCTTGGAAGATGTGGAGTTGAGCACTGGGCCCTAGGGATGCAGACTTGTAATCCAGATCTCCACATGAACATGTGCAAGTGTAGAGAACTTACCTAGCTGCTCAGACCCTCGGGTTCCTTGGTAAAGTAGGGTAATGCCACATGCCTGCTTGGTGAGTAACTGAGGTCGTGGGAAGAGGGGCTTCCTTCCCTGCTGCCTGGGTACCATTGCTTGGCCAAGGCAGAAGCAAGGCAGGAGAGCAGTGTACAGAACAGCCAGCTCCTTACCTCCTATCATCACCCTCCCTGAATGCTGTTCTTAGGGATTAACATCAGTAAGTAGAACCAGACAGCATAGAAAATTTGACCAACAAGTTAGATGCCATCATGAGATTTCTTTTGCTTTTTTCTTTCAAATGTTTATTTAGTATTGTATTGTTTATGCACACTAGAGGTCAAAAGATGATACTTTTTGAGTCAGATTCCCTTTCTGTCTATTTGTGTGGGCTTCCAGAACCAAACTTGGTCATTATGCTTGTGTAGCTGCTTTACCCACCAAGATGGCTATGTTGCCACCCTCACCCCCACCCCCACCCCCAGATATCAAAGAAAGGAATTAAGAATTTCCAAATACGGTTGGATGGCTTGGATTTGGTTTTGATTTTCTTTTAAGGGGACTAATGAGTGTGTTTCACTGTGTAGCACAGGCTAGCCTTGAAACTCGAGCTAGCTTTGAAGTCATTTCAGTCTTTCTGCCTCCAATTCCTAAGTGGTAGAATTACAGGTTTGTGCTGCCATGATCACCTTGGGCTTCTGTTTTCAAAGTTCTTAAATACCACTTGTCGTTAATAGATTTGTATGGAATCAAATTGCTATTTAATCAGACCTCATTCTGACTGGAATCCATTTTACTTTAAGGGATTATTTTTAAAAAAAAGTTTATATGTCTTCTGAAAATAGTGAATCAAAATAATTCTGTGACCCATTTACATGCATTACTGTACAAGTTCCATTTCATACAAGTGACAATTTTTTAAAGTTAATTAGACTCGGCTACACTGAGGTTAGCAAAAAAGTGCTTTGAATTATCAATAATTCAGCAGGGCAGACATTTCTGTATAATACAGTGGTTTTATAGAGTATTGTGAGATAGTTATCCTTAAAATAAATGGTTGTGAGCATATATCAGCATGGTGGGGCTCACTTGAATGTCGTGTGAAGTGATAGCATCTCTGCTTCTATTACTGGGCAGCGTGCGGGACATCAGTCTTTCTGACCATGAACTACTAGCAACCTTTGTCCTTTGTGTCACCTTTAGTTAAAAACGAAAAATGAGCGTGAATGCTGGCTGGCAGCCATGTCTCTCTTTCAGCTAAAAATCCATCTGGGAAAGAAAAATGGAACTGCGGATTTGGAGTTATTTCGTTGCGTGAATGATATGTGACATTTTGTAAATTATTTATCACTGAAAGGGTGGCGGCAGTGGCTTGAACATTGTTCTATCAAATGAAAGCAAGGATCCCATTAGTACAAAGACTGTGCTTTAGCCAGAATCTATCAGGGGAACGTTGTCACTTTAAAACCAGATTGTTCTTTTAATTGCTATTTAAAGGAACAAAAGTGTTCCCAAGGTACTGCAGCCGAGCAGTTGCAAGTAATAACTATGGATCCATAATTACGCAGTGCTGATTATCTGGCATTTCAGAAACTGTGGCTGGAGTCACTGACCAATTTGTTGTAGCTTGTCCTCTTTTTTTTTTTTTTTTTTTTTTTTTTGGTTTTTCTGGTACAGAATATTTCACACTGAGCTGTTTTAACAGAGCTACAAAAATACATTTGTAAAGCTACCTCAGAAAGTAAAGCGTGAGCATATTAATAGAACAAATTAAGCTGAAAATAAGGGCAGGATAATGAACACTCATATTGTAAGATGAAAGCCACAGTCATATTAACAAGTTTGTGAATGCTAGGTCCTAAGATGAATTCTTGACTTTCATGGCATGTTGTTAAAGGAACCAAGACATTTGTTGAATCATTATAACCATCCAAAATATTATCTTAAAGAAGCGGTTGATTTTTCTTTTTAACTGGCAGTTGCTTCTTTATTTATTCAACCAGTAAACATATTTTGAGAGCCTACTGTGAACCAGGCTATGTATTAGGCATTTGGGATTGAATAGTCGCCCAAATGAGGTTTATTCTGTGCTGCCGTTGACACAGAGAATTAGATCTAGCACAATCTTGTTTGTGATTTACATATAAAAACATTTGTGATTATATTGAGTTTTCTTGCCCTGAATTTTTGATTCATGACATTCCATATAAAGGCTTCAGACAACATGTGTGAAGGCTTGGAATGTGCAGTAAAATTTTAGTTTTTATACAGTTCTGGCTGTTCAAGATAATGTAGATCTGTAGGCACAGTGAACTGCATTCACATGGATGGAAATGTCTGCCCTGCTGGCAGTGGTAATCAACGGAGGAGACACAGAATGTATGTAGATTCACACATTGTTAAAAGCAATTGCCACAGAGAGGTAAAGGGTGCCAGGGGGTAGACAAACGTTTTGTTGTTTCTTTTATAAAGTGTGAATGTCAGAGATGGAGGGTTTATCTCCTCTGTGTGCCCTGGTTTCCCTTTGAAGCCCTTGGTGCCAGAGAGGTCTTGTTAATAGTCTTTTGATCTTCTCAAGTCCGACATAATTTTCGTTCCTGCTCGTTCTCTGTTCACAGGCTGTCTGAAGCATGCATTTCATGTCCGGTTTTTAATAGGTGAATAATCACAACACTTGATAAAGCTGAGTTAAATAATCTCACTAATGAACTAGATGATATCCATGGTCTTTATTGCTGAGTAGATGAATCAGTTTATTGTACATACAGCTTGCGGGAACACTTGGGATCACAGATGAATCCTTAATGTTCCTTCTGAAGGCTCTGTGATATTTAAAGGTCTTAGGTTTCACTGAATTCATAAAAATTACTTCTGGATCTGATGACTACATTTAAATGTATTCAGATACTGCTTTGCTACCACATAATTTATGATGAAAAAAATGTTGATTTTTTTTTTAATGCTTAATTTATCAGGGTTTCCTTAAGAAATATGTAAGACACTTTGAATTTAATAATTTGTTTTAAATTTTGAAAGGAAGGCTAACTATGTTTTGTTTTTGTTTTTTCTTTCTCATAGCCCCGTGCCGATCCCATTCCAATATGTAGCTTCTGTTTGGGGACTAAAGAGTCAAATCGTGAAAAGAAACCAGAAGAACTCCTGTCTTGTGCAGATTGTGGCAGTAGTGGTGAGTTTGGTTTGTGTGCTTTCTGCCTTGTGTCCACGGTCAGACCTTCATGCTCTTGATCTCTAGCAAAACATCGCAGCATATGTTGTTTAAAGAAATCATTTGGTGATGGAATAGGTTTAAAATGTAAGAACATTATACAGGTCAAGGGTGAAATAGGGATGTTTCAGTGCCAACCTATATTACATGTTTGTATGATTCTGTTCAGTAGTATTTGTAACCAAGCTCCATATCTGTGTGGCTAATTCAATGTCAGACTGCAGCACAGTAAGTAAATTCACAAGAGATTTTGTTTGTGTGACTGTTTCTTGAGCTGTCTCTCCATGTAGCCCAGGCTGGCCTCTAACTCCTCTTACTTGCCCCATGCTGAGCCTTTTGAAATGCTCAGTGTATTGCCTGGACCAAACTCTTAAATCCTGATCTCAGTCAGTCTCCTGCCTCACCTTCCCAAATTCAACTATTGCCACGCCTAGCTCATAGCAAAGGGTTTAAGCTGAACACAGTATCCCTTCTGTTCTCCCCAGTCTCAGAGACTCCAGTGGAGTCTGTATTGTTTCAGGTTATGACACCTACTGGTGAAATGGAGTAATTCAGTCCAGCTCTATGTTGACTGATTTTAAGATGATGCCTCCAGTTTTATTCAGAAATATAAAGGCAAATTGTGTTTATGTTTTTAAAGTTTATTGTTGTTTTTTTTTTTACTGACTATTCTTTTTGATACAGCACATAAAAGTTACCCCGGTTACATGTACATACATACACTTTCCTCCACATGAAATGATAATACTGGGTCCCCCATGCATACTTTTGTTGTTGTTATTTTTCTGGGAATCAAACTGAAGGCTGTATCCATGCTAAGCAAATGCTACTGCTAAGTTACACCCCAGCCCAAGATTTTAAAGGTTAATCTTTCTGCGTTTGTCTTCTGTTTTTCTCCCAGATAATGAAATATGTTTTTCTCTCAAAATGTTAGTTTAAAACTCATGGCTAACAGCTGGAGTTTTATTTCTGTGATAAAGCACTTGCCTAAGATCCAAGGTTCAATCCCAGCAAACAGAAGGAAGGAAGAAAGCAAGCCCTGCAGAACCCAGAGCATGCTCTTGTACAGAGGCAGCCACGGCCCAGACCCTTTCCTTCCAGTTAGTCACGTCATCATTCTACAAGGTGCTGTCCTCATTAGAAGTGATGGCGCTTACCTCGAGACTTAAAGGAACTAAACAGCCCAGTTCAGAGTCTGCATGGGCTATCCTGAGAGTACTGGAAGTGGCCCCCATTCTTAGGTTTCCCACGCTCTCGTGCTGTCCCACTTGATAGCTGTGAGTACTTTAAGATTTTGTTACCACATAGTACAGCTGCTTGATGGTTGGATAGAGGGAGCATTCCATAACGAGGAATGATCGATCGTGTTGTGAAATGATTCTTCTTTGGTTATTCAGAGGTTCAACTTGATGGGCCATTGTGGGTGAGCAGCCTCCAAGACCTGACTAGATGGAAAGAGCCTTCAAAATAAGACATGTCAAGCGCTACCTGAAAAATGTATTCTGGCTGTCTTTTTGGTGGGCTTTATGGATTAATTAGCATTCTTCTAACTTGGCCATGGTCCTGGATAGCAACAGAAGAGCACAGAAATGACTGTGTGCTCAGGTTAACATATTTCAACCTATGGTCCCCTGCTCCCTGGGCAGGCAGTGCTTCACCCACCACTCTGACTCTACTTATCTTGTATGTCTTCTCACAATGCTCATTTCAAATGAATTATATTTGTGTGTGTGTGTGTGTGTGTGTGTGTGTGTGTGTGTGTTACTGCCTGATCAGTTCTGTGGTGCCCACATATCTGGTGTTTATATGTGAATTTTAAGCTATACATTAAAAAATGCCCTCTACCATGTCATTTTAATATCTGTTCATGGGACACCTAGACAGATTGCGGAAGTACTGAAATGTGGGAAGAAAGATTCTCTTCATATATTCCTCACTGCTGATGACACACTCGGCTCTGCCAAGTTGCTAAGACTCTGGGACTTTATCCTAACTTCAAGGCCTTCCTTAAAGGGTATCAAGGTGTAGTTCTACCTAGGTTGGTCTCAGACTTTCTGATACTATCACACTCCCCTAGTTTTCCCAGGTTGATTACACAGCAGAGGAAGGTCTGACCCCCTCTGCACAAAAGCAGCTGAAATGTCTTTTCTCTGAAGCTTCCTACTTCTCCATCCTTATTTCCCAGAGTTGTCCTTTCTGCCCTCAAAAGTACCCTTTCTTTTCTAGCAAGTAAAGAAGGTGTTGAGGGTCTCTGTCCCTGGGTCACCTCTACCTTTGTTACAGGCAGAAATCCAAGCCTTGGGGCATAGTGTGTCTCTAGAACATAGAGGATGCCCGAAGGTGCCTCTCTGGGCTCTAAAGTAGAGCAGTGCTGTGGCAGTTCCTTAACCGTCTTTGAGTGTATCAGCTTGGATTTGACTACTTCAGGGGCTGGGAGAAGAAGATCCCAATTGTGGAAGATCCCATGTGTACCCTCTGGTCAATTAGGAAAAAAAAAACTGTATTCTTTTTTTCCTCTTAAAAATGAAGCATTAAGGGGCTGCAGAGATGACTCAGGGGTTAAGGGCACTGACCACTCTTCCAGAGGACCTGGGTTCAAGTCCTAGGACCTACATGGCAGTTTACAACTGTCTGTAACTCCAGTTTCAGGGTATCTGACACAGTCACATTCAGGCAAAACACTAGTGCACACAAAATAAAAATAAATTATATTTAAAAAAAGAATGAAGCATCAAAGTAAAATGTGATTAATCTTAGGAGGCGTTGGGGTACATGTGGTTTCTAACACCTTGGTCTTCATGAAGGAGACTATGATGAACCACATGCTTCTGCAATGCCCTGTCAGGATGGGAGCCATGCTGGCACAGTCCAGTCCTGCAGCTCCAGGGGACTAAAGGTTGGTCCTCCAGGTGGCCTCGTAGAGACTGCTGCCTTCCGGCCCTGGATGAGATTGGAACTATTTGTGAGAGTCAAAGGGATTTTGAACATAAGATATTTTTTGTTAAAAAAGAAAAATGTCCGTGAGTAATGTACAACCAGAAGGAGGAAGCCCAGATGCAGGCAGAAGGAAGATGATGAGCATTCAATGTGCTTCCCACATGTGCTCAACACTCTTAGTCACCTCTCTCTGAAGCCCCATTTCTATGATGACGATCGTACAGCGCTGAGCGTTCACAGACGTGAGGGTAACTGTTTCCTTCTGCTTCCACCATGAAGTGAGATCACTGGGCCCTCCTCTGCTTTTAAGATGACTGTGTAGCAAATGGTCAGAACTACCTTTTTTCCTTGCTAACAGTCTCATTTTTAAAAAGCTGCTCAAGGTCATGTGCAGTGAAAATGTGAAGTGAGGTCCAGAAAGCTGCTCCAAGTGTAGTGTCCCCAACTCCACGCCCTGCTTCCCTTCCTGCTGGCTGCAACCGAAGTTTTCTTGTTCTGTACAATGTGAAGAATAGTAAGTCTGTCCCCTGGGTTCATGGGGCTGGCATGAGGGTTGTAAAATGGTCAACCAAGTGACACATGTCCGGGGATTGTCCTAGTCACTCATAAGTCTGGGAACAGAGACAGTCCTCGGGTCTGAAGAAATGCTGAGACTGGGGAGTGATTTTACTTGACTTTCATGGGTCGGCCTACTTTGAAATTAACACTGTTCTATTCTCCTTGCCTCATTAAGGCCAAATTATCTTTAATTAGCTTCACATAAGTATTAGATATTATGCCAAATGAAATTTTGTGTCTGCTGCTCAGATTGCTGGGTGGTTAAATCTTACTTACAGATGAGTTGTGTGCATGTGTGTTTTCAAATTAGCAAATCTAAGATAAGTGTACAGTTCAAAATTACAGCATCGTACTAAGTGGAAGCTCGTTGAAACAGGAGGCAGAAGAGAGGCTGCTGTGGTGCAGCTGGGAGTGGGAGAGAGAGAACCCCTCTGCAGAACATGAGCAGGATCTGTGGGTAGAAGGTCACCCTCCCTCGGGAGCCTGGGCACCCACCCTCGCTTCATCTTTACTCCAGTGTTAATCCTAAGAAACGTGCTGGGGTAGCTGGGAAGGAAAGGTACAACATTTGGCTGTACGGTTTTGGGGTTTGAGGGTTTTTTTTAGCACTGGTTTCTTAGAGTTGTTATGTATAAATGCCTCAGGGAGCAGTTGGTTAGTCATCTAGTTTCACAGTGACTAGACACAGATTGGATCATTGAGTTGGAAAGCAGAGGCTTTGACTAGAAGGACATAGAAAAACTGGCATGAGAGCCCTACCTCAAAGGAGGAGTGGTTAGGAAGTGGAGGAAGAAGGGGAGCCCCGCCCCCCAAGAAGCCACAGTATCACTGAGTCATCACAGTGAAAGGCAAGTTTGGAAGGTTTTAGTTCACGGTCAGCTAGCTCCGTTAGGCCTGAGGTGAGGCTGAACATCGAAATATCAGAAGCGTGTTTACCTGGTAATGGTGTCAAGATCAAGAACGATGCACAGTGTGGCCCCTGGGCTTGGAGAACAGAGAAGGGTCTCCATTTGTTTGTTTGTTCAAGACAGGCATTCCCTCTGTAACCCAGGCTGTCCTGGAACTCGATCTGTCTGTAGACCAGGTTGGCCTTGAACTCAGAGATCCACTTGTCTCTGCCTCCCGAGTTCTGGGATTAAAAGCTTGTGCCACGACCTCCTGGCTGAGAAGGGCCTCCTTAACCACAGTGGGAGTGGGAGTCCATGGGACGGATCTGTGGGACGGATCCTGGAGGGCAGGCTGAGGAAGGTAGAGTACACAGAGGTGGAGGAGAACCCCATGGACTTGGAGAGAAGAACCAGTCAGTATCAGTGCAGCGCACAAAGGACTATGGTTTGGAATAGAGTTAACAGGGGTCCAATTTGGATGGGTTTTGCAGCCTGTATGAAAGAACTTACATTTTTTTCCTAAGTCAGTTTGGTAGCCACAGAAAAATTCCATGATCAGATTGACAGTTACAAAGGTAACTTAGGCTGCCGTACATTAATTGATGAGAAGTTAGGTCAAGATGAGCTTTAGGTTATTATAACAGCAAATCTGTGTGTGCCGAATGGAGATGCGTAGATCTGGTTAGTATGCAGGTTTTGGGTTAGGCATGCTGTGATGTGCAAGACTAGGGCAGTGGATGCCTTCTCTTTCTGTAACCCACTGAGTGCCACAGTGCATTTGCTCCAAGGGCAGGAAGGTATTCCTTTGCGAAGATGGTGTGGCTGGTGTTGTTCCATAGCCCTTACATTCGTGGTGCTGAGGATCGAACTCGAGGCTTTGTACATGGTGGACAAGCGTTGTCGAAAGTAAGGTTTTACTGTGTAGCCCAGGCTGGTCTTCTTTGAATGTTCAGTTCTTCTATCTTTGTTTCTGGAGTGCATTAATACTTGTCTTTCTGCTACATCACATGACCTGAAAGGGTAGGAATCACGTCTGTTTCTACTAGTAGTTTCTAATGTCTAGTGTTTCTATGCTAATTAAATGTCATTTGAAGAAAGAGTACTTAACACATACTGAAAGCTAAATAACCAGCCTGAAGGACCTGACACCTGATTATTTCTCTGCCTTCTTCCCTCGTTGTCTCCCACCTTCATTTGAATCAAGAGCCTTGTGCATGCTAGGTAGGAACCCCACTGGGATGCTACATCCCTGGCCTTTTGTTATTTTTCTATTGATGCCACAAATTTAGTCGTTTAAGACAGAATACTTTTTATTTTACAGCTGTAGGACAGAAGTCTATTGTAGGGCTCAGCAGATTTACAGTCAAGGTGTCAGCAGGTTTGGGGTGCTGTCTGGAAGCATGGGAGAGAGAAGATCCATGTCCTCGTCCATTGGTTGTAATAGGATTTGCTTACTTGTTTGCTAAGCCCTTGTCTTTCTGTCAGGTGAATCCCCTTCCCAGAGGGAGTGTCAGGGTTTGACTTCCGACTTTCCTCCATCTTCAGAATCTGCTGTGACAAGTGGAGACTGGTGCATGCTCCCAACGTCTCTTCCTTTCTCCTCATGAAGATCGTCCCTCTGTCAGACCCATGCCTATAGAGTTGCTTTGTCTACATGGCGTGAGAATTGGGGTTTATACATCTTTTAGGAACATCATCTATATTTACTATACATGGATTTTCTTCAAAGGGACTTCCTGGTTTGTGGCTCCCTTGGCACTTACCTAATTTTAAGCCATTCTTCTTTGGTTTTACTTGATAAAACTATTGTAAACTATGAATACTTATGTGCTTAATGAATAAGTGAATGAAGACTTAATGAGGTGCTCAAAATCCAATACGTTGCAAGCCACAGTAACAAAACCATTCCCAAAAAGACAAATCCTCTTGAATTCTCTCAGCAGAGAGACTGAGGATTTTAGAGAGTGCCTCAGTAGGAGGTAAGGAATTATATTATCAATACTATCGATTCCTAGTATCTCATTACTATAGATTGTACAGCAATACATCAAGACTCTACAATCTTTTATTTTTTTAAAGTTAATGTGAGGAAGGAAAATGGAAACATCTTCGAATTGCTCAGCATGTTTTACGGATAGACTCGTCAAGCTGGAAGGATCTAAAACCATTTCTTTAAAGCTAAATAAAGGGAAGATTTCGTCCTAAAAAAAGATGGACTGAAGATTTTGGAATTTGGTAGGGCAGCTTAAATAGTAATAGTCTGAGATACTATTCCTTAAAGTAGAAGAAAGCATTAAGAGGAAAAATGTTCTTTGCTTATGATTGAAAATGGCCAGAGTCTATTATTTTTGAAAAATGCAAAATTATTAAAAAGTCTCTATTGTAGGATATCTGCAGGAATAAATAGTAAGCTCTAATATGATATGAATTACCTTAGTTACTGAAGACTAAGCTACAAAGCACAAAAGGAGAGTCTAAGGTAGAGAAATACTCAGTGCATGAAATTGAGGTCATCTGTGCAGGTGATGTATGACTTACAGGAAGTAATAAAGGGGGAAGGAGTAAATGGTATATTTTTAAGCTGATAGGAAGGGTGGAATTTAAATTGCTCTTTAAAAGTTGAGTTTTTAGTCCTCTCAACACGGGGAGGGGGCAAGCTGATCAAAGTAGCCTCTAGCCCCTCCCTCACAGCCATACTCTTCTAGCTAACAAGTGAACTGTGCTCGTTTGCTGTTTCTGAGGGGAATTGATGCCCTTTTATATATTGGGCCTTCTCCCTTTGATTTGAATGAGAAGCCCTTAGAAGAGACTGGAGGTTAACTGCATCTGCCTGGGTGTCTCTCCAAGCCTGAGGCTGTAACCATTTGGCAGCATTTGATTTTTTCAACATCTTAAATACAGATGTTTTGATTTTTTTTTAAGAGTAAGGAATTGTGTACTTTTATTAATGGTATTGATGATTGATATTGAATGTTCTTACTTCAAAAAGCCAAATCTCCTGGTGAGTGGAATTTTATGAAGCACCTGTTAAGCTTTAGGGAGGAGAACCTTTTTGGCAGGAACCCAAAATACATATTTAAACAATGAAGCTGCCAAAGTCAGGAAATTATAAAACAGTTTTGAAATTACAGAATCTGCTTTTTTTATTACCCCTCAGGCTTCCCTTTGCAGCTTGGTTATAAGTTCTCTCACATGGGATTTTCTAATGTTCCTGCTATTTAAAGACCAGATTTTAAAAAAAGAAATAATAATCAAGTTTGGAGATCTCCTTGGTTGTGTGAGAAAGGGTCATTAGTTTTGAAATGGAGCTGCTTTCCAGAGCCTCAGCTCACACTGTTCCCTCAGGCGAGGAGGAGTCCTGGTCTTGGTCCTCTGCGGCTTCCTGCAGACTGGCCATGTAGAATGTTGCTGGGTAAAAAAAAAGTGCCCAGGGTTGTGTGGAGCAACACAGTGCTCACGAAAACCGAGGGAACCTGCCGAGGGTGGCTTCCTAACTTCCTCTGTCTGAATCTGTCTCTTTCAGCTCCCAGATTCCATACTTGTTCCCCTACTTTTAGAATGACCCAGGAACTGGATGGCAGTGGGATATTCTTGGTCTGTCCTAGTAGTAGATGTTCTTTGTGTACTATGTAATGAGTGACTTCATCAAGCCACTTGGAGTTGGAGCATTCCAAATAGCCTCAGCTCTTTGTTAAGACAGGATCTTGCTTTTTACTGGCCAGGCCCCTGAATCATGTTATTACAGGTGTGCATCCTCACCATACCAAGCTTGACCAATTTTTTGTTTAGCCATCTTTTTTTTGCTTTATATGATTTCACCGCACAGAGATCAGTTGTTTGAACCTGGGTACCAATATACAGCACAGCATCCTCAAGAGCTGTGGGCGACTCTCTCTCTCTCTCTCTCTCTCTCTCTCTCTCTCTCTCTCTCTCTCTCTCTCTCTGCCTTCAAGTCCTGTAAGACTGATAGTTGAAACTGAGATAAGTTTCAAGTTTAACTCAGGGAACGTATCATACAGTTATTCCATATATGCAGGGAAAGAAGGAAGAGACAAAGAAGAGAAAGTAGGCCTGTACAGCTAAAGTCTCCGACCTATTTTGTTCTCTAGTTCCTGAGGCTCACTGATCAGTATCAGTGACCATCCATTGAATGAAGGGAATGAGAGTTTTATAAACTAAGGCACTATTTATTGACAGAGCAATTGCTTTTTATTGCAGGACACCCATCCTGTTTGAAGTTTTGTCCTGAACTAACCACAAATGTGAAGGCCTTGAGGTGGCAGTGTATCGAATGCAAGACGTGCAGCGCATGTCGAGTCCAGGGCAAAAATGCAGTGAGTACTTCCCAGCTCCAGGGAGGTTATCTATCAGTGGGAGGGCGCACTTCCTCCGACACAATGTTGCAATGTATAAACATAGGGAATGGTGCACCACACTGGGAAACTTTGACTCCTTTATTACATCTCAAGGTTAACCCAGTAACTTGGGCATTGATGTTCTGCAATTGGTCTGAGTCTCAACAAGTCTCTAATCTATTGTATTACAGGACAATATGCTTTTTTGTGATTCCTGTGATAGAGGATTCCATATGGAGTGCTGTGATCCACCACTTTCCAGAATGCCAAAAGGTGAACTTTCCAACCATATTAAAAATGGGCTGGGAGTGCAAGTGCGTGGTAGAACACGTGCCTAGCTGTGTGAGGTCTGATGGAACTCCCTGCACTGTGAAACAAACAAGCTAAGTAGTTCAGTACTTACCTGCTAACCTGATTGTGATGTCTGGGAGTTCCCACTCCCCACCCCATGTTGTTGCAGGTTTCAGTAGAAGAATATTAGAAAGTCATTTGGTTTAGGGTATAACATAACATGGTAATTCAGACCTTGGAAGGAAAAAGACTCTCTTGTCAAGAGTTTATAACCCTGTCTGTATTATCCAATAAAAGAAGTGAATTTTGTATTTATAAAATTCATGATGACAGTGATGACTTCAGAGTACTAAAACAGGAAGTCATCACCAAGGTTTGGCTGTTGGTTGATGTTTCAGTACATGAACATGTGAATTCTCTGTATCTGGTGTAATATGGAGTCTTCTTCTCTGTTTATTTGTGTAAGTCAGCCATGTCCCTGCCCTCATGTTTGCAATATGTTAAACATTTAAGAATGAGTTTGCCCTTTTATTAATAGCATGTATATATTGACATTGCAGAAGGTATAGAGAATACAAACATAAGAGAAACATAAAGGGGGAAAAAACAGTTACCAACATGTTCCCTGCTTCTACACCACACCCTTTTCAAGGGAATGTTCTGCACATGTGTGTGTAACTGAGTTTCCCCCTTCTCAGTAGTAGATGGTAAGCATCCTCACATCATTGCTCGCCCTCCTGAACATGTTCTTACACAAGTCATGCTGAGCACCATAACACGGAGCAGGGCTCCCAGACCTGCTTGTGGGCCATAAATGAGCTTTGTCGGCACGATACTTTTCAATTTTACCTTGAGTTGTCTCAGTGGGGCATGCATGCTTTGATTTGCCACCCTGTCACCGCTCCCTGTTGTCACGTGCTCTAATTTGCTTTAGTCATATGCAGTCGAGGTGCTTCCTGAAGGTATTTGATTTTGTAGCATCAAGTATAAATGAACCATAATTGATTTAATTAACCAATTCTCTACGGTAGATACTTCAAATGCTGCAAGTGTTTCCCTCACTCCTGAAGATAAATTCGTGAGAGGAATTCTCTAATTAGAGGCCACTTACTTGAAAGGCTGTCAGTTTTTATACTGACCACCAGTGTATGAGGAATTATCCTCATGACAATGCCAATAGAGCCACTTGAGCCAATACATACTTCCTTTTTACCTTTTAGCATCTTTAAAATAATTTTTATCTTGTGAGTAGTAATATCTTAGATTTGATAAAACTATAGTCTTAATATTTTAAATCAGTTTGATAGTAAAGAAAAAATCATGACTTTTTCCCCCTTTCCATCGAGGCGACCCTGAGCTTCTGTATTTGGTTGTTGGCGCGCATCGTTGTGCAGTGCCTGTTTTATGCTTTAATCATTTTTCCGTTGAGGTTCAAGTACTTCAACTTCAGCTTTACATAAACATTAGTCAGGTTTAGATTCCTAGTATTTGCCACATTGTATTTTTCACATAGGATTGTTTGCCTCGGTTTATGTGATTTCTATCCCTACCCCGTGGAAATTATGTTTTAGTAGAGAGATGTTTGTGCATTGAATTATTTTTTTTAAACTTCTTTTCTAGTTAGTTTATAAACTTTCTGTAACAGGTTGTGGTAACTCACACCTGTGATCCCAGCACTTGGGAGACTGAGGCAGGAGGGTCTAGACTTCAAGCCCAGCCTGGACTACTTGAGACCTTATCTAATGAAGAGGGAAAGGGAGAGGGCCGAACCATTCTTGTGAAGAATAGGAAGTAGCTCTTCTCCTTCCAGGAAGTTCAACAAATTGTTTCCTCATTTCCCAAGATTTGAATTGGGACTTTTTGATCTACTAAACTTGTCTATAATATTTACATCTTTTGGGTTTTTTTTAATATGCTAGACACATAATTTCAATTATAGTGCCAGGATACCTAAAATTGTTAAGTTTTAATTTTAAAATACTTAAACTCATAGCCATTTTAGTATTGGAAATTTCTGAAAGCGGTTGATAAAACAAATCTTTTTTCCCTATGGAAGTTCAAAATTCTGATTGACTTAAAAACTTTCTCCCAAGTGATAAGAAAGAAATGAAAGATAAATAGCTTATGACTTGGGCTGGAGAGATGGCTTTGTGGTTAGGAACATTTGCTGCTTTCCCAGAGGACCAGGCAGTCCACAAGTACCTGTAATTAGTTCCAGGGGATCCAGTGCCTTCTCTGACCTTCTTGGGCATGTACACATGGCATACATTCATACACATGATACACACACACACACACACACACACACACACACGTTTCCCTGGGTGAGTATGGGGTGGTGGGTGGGTTAATGAGAACAGCTTAAGGAAGGAGTGGTAAGCTAGGGCCAGCCTCTGCTCTCATCACCTTGACCTGGGGTCTTTGACCTTCAGCAGTGTCTTTTCTAAAAACAGGGAGTGACCCACTTTTCTAGAGAAAGAGCTGCATACAGGCGTCCTTGGTCAGATTACAGCTACAGGGTTATATTTAATATCTTCAATTTAAGTGAAACATTAAATTTTTTTTTCATATATATATTAATTCAGGGATGTGGATTTGCCAAGTCTGCAGACCAAAGAAAAAGGGAAGAAAACTACTTCATGAGAAAGCTGCACAAATAAAACGGCGATATGCAAAACCCATTGGACGACCGAAAAATAAATTAAAGCAACGATTGTTGTAGGTTGAGATCTTATTAAAAGAAATCTTTTATGTTGTGCTTTAAAAAATGTAGGTAATTGTAATCCCCTCGAATTTTGTCAGATTTTTTTTAGCATAATTTTTTTTAAACTCAATAAGGAGTATTTTCCTTTTGCATAAGCTGTGGGATTTTCCCCTCAAAAATAACATTTGTAACTACACTTGGTATTTTGGGGTCTTCTTGGCAGTAGCTGTGATACCGAGTGACATATTTCAAGCAGCAAGATGGAAGTGTTGTAAGAACTGCAAACTTCCTCAGCCTTTTTTATTGGCTGAGCATTAAAACAGCTAAATTTTATAAATATTTTCACAGGAATTTTTTTAAACCAAAAAGTATTTTGTTCATGTCTTTAGAGAGTTTCATTATCATTCCAGATAGCATTAAAAAGAAAATAACTCTCCCTTCTGATGCTAATGTAATATTACCACTTTTTTTTTTTTTTTTTTAGATTTCTTCTCCAAAATAGTAGCTTCTGAGAAACCTATAAATGATTGTCCTGTAAAGAGTTAGACGGGTCCATTCAGCAGGTGCAGATGTGTGCAGAAATACAGAGAAAATATTTTGCAGTAAACCCCAAGTCTACTATGATAGCCCCATTTCCAACTTCTTTCTGTTATCTAATTGTTATTAAATGTTAGCTGAAAAAAAAGATGAAGAGAATGCATTTTTAACCTATAGAATATAGATTCAGTTGTCAGTATTAAGAGACACATACACAGGGCTGAGCGTGGTAGCTCAGGCCTTTAATTCCAGCACGTGAGAGGCAGAGTTTGAGGCCAACCTGGTCTACAGAGTGAGTTCCTGAACAGCTCAGATTGTCTTGGGGGCTTAAGATCAGAGGCCTTGTGCTTTATATACAAGAAGGTATTCTGCCCGCCTTGAAAAATACTGTGAATCTTACTTGTATAGTCTTTTTTCCCCTTACTTCACCTGAAGAAGTTCACTGTATTGAAGCCCGTCTGCACTTCATCTTCCAAAGGAGAAGTAGAAAGTGCAAGCTCCTTACTAGAGGTTTTTTGGGTTTTTTTTTTTTGTCATTGTCGTTTTTAGTGAAATTTAATGAAAGCCCTTTAACTGAAATAGTAGACATTTTTAAATGGATTTTTGGTTGTTAATTTCTAGAAACAAATATAAAACATTTATGAATAAAATCTTTCATTTTAGTGTCATTTGAAGTAGAAAAAAAATTTTTTTTTTCAGTTTTCCTCTGTAAGCATTGTTCCTGAAATGGGACAGTAGCCTCAAGGTCCATTTATAAAATCCAAATTAGAATATAAACTTTCTAAACAAAGGACACAGCTGAAAATTGCACCTGGCACCAATCCTAACTTCTTGTTTGTCCAGAATTGTCCTTTGACCTCAGGAATTTTTAAGACAGTCTGGGGAGATTTTCTTTTACATACTTTATAAGCCTATTATCCTTTCTGGCCAGTCTACCCTAGATCCAGTCCAGATGCAGCATTATAATGCAGACATTTTAGCCTGGATGAGTTGTTTGTCGCTAACCCTCACTGAGTCTTCTGGTGACACCAGAGATCTCCAGTCTTCACCTGATTTGGCTGAAATAGTGGTGCCAGGCAAAGTTCCTGGTAGTTGAGCCACCTCAGATGAACCTTACAGAAATTGGTTCATTAAATCTCTGTGTACAAGACAGGCACTAAACCGTGGTCTATTTGTAATTATTTAAGGTGTTCTGGTAATCCGTTATCACACCATTCTCAGGCTTCCATTTCTCCATTAGCTTTCAGCTAAACAAATAACTCAGCCTCAGCATTATCATGATCAGATGCAAATGGTTCTGTTGCCTAAATCTCTCCTGCAACATGGGAGCTTCCCAAGCCTGCCCATGGGAGGTGCAGGCGGCCAGCTGCCGCTCGCGTCTGCAGCCGTGTGTGGGGTGACCTCCCCCAACAGTATGGCCAGACCCCAACATCACCGAGGCGAAATGTCAGGCAGATAGGAGGCCGAGGTTCTTAGGCCCAGCGTCTGGTAACGACCATGGTAAACGTGCTGCTCCTTCACCAGACTTCCATGTCATGTCCGACCTGCTGCAGCTTCTCTTCAGTCATTTCTTCAGTTTTTTGTTTTTGTTTTTTTGTTTTTTTGCAGTTGTCCTTTTTTTCAGCAATATTTTATGCTGTAATTGTCTTTTCTCCTAATATTATTGGCTGTTTATCATGCTAAGCACAAACTAGAAGAGTATACCTTTATTTTTATTTTTTAGTACAAATTTATAGACATACCCAAATTGAACTTCTGTAGTTTTTCAAACTAAGTGAAAAAAATTACTTCTAACTAGAAATGAGTATATTCTTCTACTCTGGATCACACACATTTGACCTACTTCCTCTAAGACTTCTTAAAGGACGTTTCAGGAAATCATACTTGTAACAACTCTGGGGATGATTTTTCGTCTAATTATACTGAAAGCATTGGATGTTTTTAGTATCTGCAAATTTCTTCTTCCGTGTACTGTACTTGGGTCCATGTGGATTCTCCTAGTACCTGTTAGACGAGCCCTGGGAGAATCCTGACACACAGGTAGAATCTGTTACCTTTTCCAGGCAAGAAACACGTAGGTGGTGGCACCCACAAAAACCCATTCTTAAGGTTGCAGTGAATCTTTTCAAGTTCAGTTACATTGACTATGCATCTAGTTTCTATAGATGTGTTATAGATGCCGTTAGAGTTCTGTTATTTAATGCTGATACTATTCTCTAAATTCTTGCCTAGGTCTGTAACCAGTGATGAAGGATCCATGAATGCATTCACAGGAAGGGGGTCACCTGGTAGGGGTCAAAAGACTAAAGTCGGTACCACACCTTCATCTGGTCATGCTGCGTCTGGGAAGGACTCAAGCAGCAGATTGGCTGTCACAGACCCCACCCGGCCTGGTGCCACCACCAAAACCACCACCTCCTCCACCTACATTTCTGCCTCTACACTTAAAGTTAACAAGAAAACCAAAGGGCTCATTGATGGCCTTACTAAGTTTTTTACACCATCACCTGATGGTCGCAGATCCCGAGGTGAAATAATAGACTTTTCAAAGCACTACCGTCCAAGGAAAAAGGTCTCTCAGAAACAGTCATGCACTTCTCATGTGTTGGCTACAGGTACCACACAAAAGCTAAAACCTCCACCTTCTGCACTTCCGCCCCCCGCCCCCATCTCTGGTCAGAGCCCCAGTTCACAAAAGTACAGCACTCCCACCTCTACCTCTACCCAGAGCTCTTCCAGCCAGCCCAGTGAGCCCTCCTTTAGCAGTCTTACTAACAACAGCCAGCTGAAGGCACTCTTTGATGGACTTTCTCATATCTATACCACTCAGGGACAGTCTCGAAAAAAGGGACACCCAAGCTATGCACCACCCAAACGCATGCGTCGTAAAACTGAATTCTCTTCCACGGCAAAAGCTAAAGCCCGTTTCTTTGGAAAAAGAGATTTTAGGAGCAGGTTTCTGTCTCGCTCCTCCTGTAGCTGGGGGATGACTAGAGGACATATTTTTAAAGCCTTTGCTCACTTCAAGCGAACAACTTTTCTTAAAAAGCACAGGATGCTAGGCAGATTAAAATATAAAGTGACCCCTCAGATGGGGACCCCGTCACCAGGGAAGGGGAGCTTGGCAGACGGAAGGATTAACCCTGATCAGGATAATGGTAAGCAAAAGGTGAAAGCTCCAGCCCAACCCACGCCCGCCCTCCCCCAACCCCAGAGAGCCAAGGAACCAACCCCTGTCCGTGACATAGGCTCTGGCTCTCTCTCTGTGCTCCTCACTTTGACACACATGCAGTGAGACTTTGACCTTTTTCTAATTCTGACTAAACCTCCAAAAATGTTTTTCCAACTAATATCTCTGGCCTTCTATTATTTATTTCCATTCGTAGTGGCACTAGGCATTCCCCCCTCCAGATACCTTCATAGCGTTGCTCCTGGCTTTGTAGTCTGCATGAATAGCCACCGCCATGCCTCTGCCGTGCCCTCTCCCGTGCCGCCTCGTAGCCAGTGTCGCCTTGGCGTGTGCTGGCGGTGCTTCCAGCCAGGTGTCCAGCTCTGCCTCTCCCTCTGCCCCATTGCTTTCTCATGACAGAGCTCGTCCTGCTTCCGTCTCAGCAGAGCCTGGTCTGCGCTTCTGTGGAGTGTGTTTGGATCTGAGTGTGTTTGCGTGTGCACCCATCCACCTTAGGAAACCAATCTCAAAAGCTCTGTGAACAAATTGGCCCTTTCCGTCTGTTACCCTTTATCCAACAAAAAGCCAAAATATGTCATTTGGAGAAATTGGTAGATTTTTATAAACTCAGAACTAATGATGGTAATGTTATAACTAGACATCACTTATCTTGGTTGAAAAAATGTTTTGCTTTGTATTGTTCTTACTTTCCCTCATATTTGTTATAGAAAGATATACAGTGATATATGTAGTAGCGAGAGAGTTACTGCTGGGTCTGTGAGCAGGGCTTAGCTATATAAGCTTATACCGCTCAATGCAAAAAGAGATCCCATTGCCCACTGTGCTAATTCGGTGCCGTTTTCGGTAATATGCACTGGTCACCCATGCTTCAAATCAGTGAACACACTTTCTGCTGGTTTTAAATGACAGATACTGAAATTAAAATAAGCATCAAACAAGAAAGTACAGATGTAAATGTGATGGGAAACAAGGATATCGTGACTGAAGAGGATCTAGACGTTTTTAAGCAGGCCCGGGAGCTGTCTTGGGAGGTAAGGCCCAGATCCCACAGAGCACTACTGAAGAGCCGTGTGGCTTCTGACCTTTGCAGTGAGGCTGGAGAGTCCTTTGGGTTTCTTTAATGCTTATGCCTTTTTTTTTTTTTTTTGCTATAGCAATAAATGTAGATTATCTCTTCTTTTCAAAATAGAAGACTCCACTGATCTCACAAAACAGACCAAAGCAGTACTAGTTATACATATAGAATAATAATTAACTGGCCGTGGTGGCACATGCCTTTAATCCCAGCGTTCCAGAAGCAGAGGCAGAGGCAGGCAGATCTCTGAAAACAAGGCCAGTTTCAGGACAGCCGGGGCTACATAGAGAAAAACCAAAAAAAATAATAGTAGTGGCAGCAAGATGGCTTGATGGGTAAAGGCATTTGCTGTGCAAACCCAAAAGCCGAGTTCAGTCCCCAAAACCCGTGGTGGGAAGAGAGAGCCAGCTCCCAAGCGTTGTCCTCTGACCTACCCAGAAGCACAGCGCAGCGCATAGGTGCACACATGCGTACACACTCTCCAACACAGAATGAGGAATAAGGTAAAGCTTTAAAAAGGGACTCTAATAATTCTTGTCCACATTTGGAAAATAACAATTTCAAATTGTCACCAAAAAGCACATCCCTTCTCAGTTTACCAGTACTCCTGACGCAGATGGCTAGCCATGTGAAAGTGTGTCCAGTTCTAGCTTTCTGGCATTGATGAGCGTAGTGTTGTCTTTTATAATCAATTGAAGTCATCTTCATTTTTACTGTCTAGCAATTTCTCTAAATGGTTCCACTTACCATGTCAGCTCCACTTTGGTTGCTGTCAGCAGACAAGAAGTAAGGCTATAGACTTCTCAAAGACATACTAGTAATTACAGTGTTTTACTGTCAGTAGACAGTAGTGTGTGGCCAACCATCCCCTCTTCCCTTTAGGTCACACTGTCTGCTATGGGCTTCTAGCTTTGTTTTTTAGCAGCATCCTGTCCTGCTAAAGACTTGTGGTGCCTTTGATATGAAGAACTAGTAAGAGATGTCATTCCTTCTTCTGCCTCTTACAGAACACTTTGTGTTTGTTCTCCTTCAGCTAAAGCAAATGTCAGATTTCTCTCTTTAAAATTTTTCTTTGTGTGTGGAGTGAGGATATACCTACAGAAAAGTAAGGGACAATAGTCACTATCTGAATAATAATGCAGCCCTAAAGCCCTTTATAACATGACAAAGCTTATTTTTTTTTAAATTGCGTTAATCTCTTTGTCAGGGGAGTGGGGGCTTGCATACCAATGACATGGTGCAGGCCTGGAGGTCAGAGGACAGTTTATAAGAATTCTTTTTCTTTCATGTGGGTTCCAGAGACCAGATTATCAGTCTTGGTGGCAAATGCCTCACCTAAGCCATCTTGCCAGTCTCAAAGCTAGGGGTTTTGTTTAAGAAATATGTCCTTCCATATGCCGGAGAGTCTAGTAGACACTGAGGCCACGGTAGTGATTGCGCAGCCTCGTGTAGCTTGCTTCATGGGAGAAGGGGAAGTAACAGAACTTCTCCACTTGACACAGCACAAGTGATAACTCACAGGAGCTGGCATACAGCTTCCTGTAGGAGCAGGGACCTGCAAGGCTGTGGAGCCACAGCTACACCATCTCCTAATTGCAGTTCGGATGCATTGCAGTATGTTGTTATACCCTGGTGTATAGACTTTGGGATTTACTTACATCACACTTATTACCCATTTGGCATATTAGGATATTATTTTGCATGCATATGAATTATGTACAAAGATGCTTAATGTATTCTGTCTTAACATGAGCATTCATAGTTAAGATCAATGGCATGTTCGGGTAGCTTCAAATGGAAAAGGAGAAGCCATGTAAATGAAATACTCTCTTCTTGGAACTTGTATTTTATCATGATTTGTTGCTGTTGTTATTTATCAGAAAATAGAGTGTGAAAGTGGAGTGGAAGACTGTGGTCGGTACCCCTCAGTAATAGAGTTCGGAAAATACGAAATCCAAACCTGGTACTCCTCGCCTTACCCACAGGAATATGCAAGGTAGGGACTGAGCCTGGCAGGCTGTGTGGGGAAGGAAGGAAAGCTGTTCTACAGCAGGAATGGAATGATTAGGGGTATGCTTGGTACACTTGGGAGAGTGCTTCTGCGTGTGCTGAGGTCTGACTTCCATCACCACGAACCACAGAAAACAGGTCATGGTGTGCGCACCTGCACGTGAGCACCTCTGAGTGGAGGCAGAAGGGCAGAGGTTGAAGGTCATCCTTGTCGGTACATAGTCTGTTGATAGCCATGAACTTTTCTCCAAAAAATAGTGAGTGAATAAACAAACATAAATGTTGGTAGTCGCTTAGAAGTGTTTGCCGTCATCTACTTCTGTGGTGTGATTTTGTACTGTTAGTGTATATTATTTCACTCTTAAGAACCACAGGTAATGTAGATTTCTCTTTGAGCCAGGAGACAGTGGCACACACCTTTAATCCCAGCACTCAGGGAGGCAGAGGCAGGCAGATCTCTTGAGTTCAAGGCCAGCCTGGTCTACAGAGCTAGTTACAGGACAGCCAGGACTACACAGAAAAACTCTTGTCTCCAAAACAAAACAAAGATAAACAAACTTTACTTTGACTTCGAAGTCATGCTGTTTCCGTTTGGTTAGTAGGACAATTGCTGGTTTTGTACAGAACCAAACAGTAGTCGGTTAGAAGTGCTTGATAGATTTCTTACACTGGCTTTCTTTTAGTTAAGGATGAAGATTTTATCGATAATTTCTCATCCCTCCTTTTTTCATGGTTCTTCTCCCAGAAATGTAGCAAAATAAAAAAAATGGAGGAAGTAGTAGGTGGCAGGTAACTTTCAGAGACCCTTCCCAAACCACTTAAAGACATTTACAGCCAACATTTTTCAAAGAACAGAAAATGTTGTCAGTTTGTTTTTCTTGAACTAAGATTAACTCTAAGAGTGTCTTAGCAACCAACCATATCACCCAACATTTCTTTTCTTCTGATGCCCACATCAAATCATGTGGTATTCGTAGAATATTGGGTTTTTGCCTTCCCAGCCAAGACTACAAAGTAAGATTGCATCTCAAGAAATGGTTTTGTTAAGGAGAAGGAGAATGGTTTTGTTGAGGAGGAGGAGGAAGAAGAAGAAGAAGAAGAGGAGGAGGAAGAAGAAGAAGAAGAAAGAATCATCATCTAAGTCTCAGTAGAAGACCAGCTTAGCTGAGATTTCATGAATGATGAGGTTGCTAGGAGAGAGAGTGAGGACTGTGTCTGCCTCAGGCATATACACATTACCTAACACTTTGATACCACGTATGTACATGAACCTGTATGTGTGTATAATTTGCATATCTGTGTAATATGTGCATATAGCTTAAAGTGTCTGGAAAGACTTAATGGCCGGATCACTGAAGTGGATGTCTATAATGTGTGTTATCATACCTCAGCCCTTTGTTGTGCTGTGTAAATGGTACCGTTACTTTCAGAAGGTTAAAGAATATGTGCTTAGTAATTCTGCAGCACTGAGTGCAGATAACTAAGTTAAGAATATAATACTGCAGATAAAAACCCAAAACACTTTTTAATTTAAGAATTAGAGCAGCAGTGGAATTGGTAGAAAACAAATGTGATGCTTTGACTATCAGCCTTGTGTCGGCTACTCTAGACTATTACATTATATAGCTTCCTCATCCAAAGGCAGAAATAAAAGCCTCATTTTAGGTATCCATATCATTTTAAAGATAATAAATTCAGTTATAAATAAAATATCACTCTAGGTACAGCACTCTGCATTAAAACTATTGGAAATACAACTTTAAATCTGAATTTTTAAAAATATACTTGGTCACCCTAAAGAATAGCATGCTGAATTGTTGATTTTTAGGTGGTGACACCATGCATGAAAACCCTGATGGTTGGTCACAAATTAAAATCAGAACACCTTATTATAAGCTTTATTTAAAATATTTTAAGGTCTTTAAAATATTATAAGGACTTCTTTTTAGGCTCTCATGATGTAGCTTTGGCTGGTCTGGAATTAGATGTGTAGACCAGGCTGGCCTACAGCTCACAGAGACCCTCTCCTTCCCGCCTCTGACACCAGCTGTTGGGGTTGAGGGTGTATGCCACCATACCTGGCTTCTTTTTCCATTTTTAAAATGTTTTCAAAAGATTTTATAGCCATTTTATGTCTTAGAAAACATTGAACAATGTTTAGCTTCTCTCTCTTGAACAGTATAATCACTCTGATAGAGACTTTCTGATTTTTAAACTTTGACAGATTACCAAAGCTTTACCTGTGTGAATTCTGTCTTAAATATATGAAGAGTAAAAATATTTTGCTAAGACACTCAAAGAAGTGTGGATGGTTTCATCCTCCAGCAAATGAAATTTACCGAAGGAAAGACCTTTCAGTATTTGAGGTAAGCACATGTAAACAAAAACATCATCTTTTTGAACCTTAGTATTCCTAACTGTTGACTGTGTGTACTGGGACGGTTTGCATATATATCGTACAGTATGTATTCAATCTTGGCATTGGAATTCTCACTGTTCTTTAAAATAGCTTCATGGTTTGGACTATTTAACTACATTAAGTCAACCATTTAGACTGATGAAGAATTCTTACTCCATCACATCAACATTTTTTTTTTTTTTGGCTTTTTCTAATCCCTTTCTACAGCACAATATCCACCAGTGAATCAGTGATCTCCTTGGCTCTTTGTAAATTCCACATTCTTTGGCAGGAGAAATTAGCTTTGTTTAGCAGCTCCAGCCAGTGTCTGGCAGGTGCTCCCTCTTCCAGGGAATTGAGCAGCTGTACATATCTGCTTTGCACACGAACACCTGTGCTTCTGTCCAGTTCTTGCCAGGGTGGATAAATCCTCGGGGCGAGATCCCGGCAGATGTAGGACCCTCCCCCAGTCTCTGTGGACGGCTACCCTAGAGAACCCTGCTATTCACAGGAAGCCCTTGTGTTCACGTAGGTGTCATTGTAGGGTTCTTGAGGATATCTCTTGGTTTCAGAATTGATGTAGTAGCAGAAAGTCTTCGCTTTATTTTCCTTGTTTAGCCAGGCATCTGCTGCCAGGCTCAGGAGTCTAGTTTAGCTGATCTGTTGTATACTGAAGGCTCCAAGCTTTCCTTTGGTGGTCCTGACTGTCTGTTCTCGCTATTATCCTCCTCACTGTGGCTGCACACTTCTGTGCCTTGCTGTATTGTCATCTTTGTTACCATCTTGGTGTGTTGTTTACACCTCAGGGCGTCAGATCAAGCCTTCCTTCTACGGCAGACATAATGTCCTCTTTTTCTGAAAAGCAGCATCCTTTAGGGTCTCTTTCAAAATGCCCATGTTTCCGTGTGCCATTCTGCTGCACAGTCGCTTTTCCTCTGGCCTGCAGTGTCTCTCCATTGCAATAAAGGGATGGAAGGTCGGCAGTTTCTCATGTGACGAAGAGCCTTCTCAGACAGGGTTTTTTTTACCCTCCCAAGACTGGTCAGGTAACTACTGCTGTGGTAGTTTTTTAAGCACCTTCCTACTCTTTTCTAGTGAGCTTGAAGGGCAAGTGGAATTGTTTGTGAGACTGTGCTATTACTTCTTATTAAAGGCCAAGCACAGGCTTCTCAGTCCGAGTACTACTGACATTTCAAGCTGAATAATATATTGTATAGGGACTATAGTGTACGTTTTAAGGTGTTTAGCAACACCCTACCATCTACATCCTGCTGGCGGTGCTGCCAGTCCATTTGTGACAACCAAAAATCATAGCCACATAGCCCTGAGCAGAAAGACGGTGGGAGGTGGGGACCGGCTCCTGGTGAGTCTCCCCGGTGTGAAGGATAGCCGAGTACAGGCTACCCCACTTGATGGACTGTGGGGTCCAGAGTTGTCTCAGGGAGCCTTTGCATTGTGTCCGCTTTGCTGTTTGTTCCTTTCCTGGTGCCTTGGATGCCTTTCCTCTGACCAAAAGAAACTGAAACGACTGTTCATCTTTTCCCAGACAGCAAAACACATTGTTTGCCTTAAGTAATTATTGAATAAATCATCATGAGTAAGCCTGTGTGTGGACGCTCTGATCTATCAGGAAGTCATCTGGGCAGGATAATCAGTCTTGTTAGGCATGTGTTTGGAAAGCACAGAGATGAAAGTCGCCCAGAAGTGTAGTTCATTCCTACACTGAGGGTGAGGAGGAAACCCTAAGGCCCTATGCTAGCATCTTGATTGAAGGTATCAGTTATGGAAAGGAAACTTTTAGATTTTTTCTGTGACTTAAAAACAAGTAAACAGTAACCACAGAGTACAGGTTTTGTGAGTTTCTTCTGTACCTGCCCCTATTCTTAGACTTTTCTGAGTTGATCAGAGATTTTTTTTCCGTGTTTTCATTTGTGTTTCTGATACACAGATGTGCGTCACTGTTATTTCATGTGTACAACACTGTTTCCAAAAGGACCATACTCCCAAATACATCAAAACTTCCTTTAATTAAAGAGAGAATTGTAACCTCAGTGCCAGTTTCCTGTATTTGATTATGTTGCTATGTGAGGGACTAAGGTTCTGTCCAAGGGAAATAGTTATATGAAATCTAAAAATAATTTGTGCAGTATAAGAACGAGTATGGTCCACAGGAGACCTGGGAATGGTCAAGTTCATAGTTAAAGAGCTCGGGGTAGCAGAGCCTGTCTCCACTAAGAAGAGTGCAGGGTCCGCTTGGCTCTCTGCTTCAGCAAGTCACTACATTTGGTCAAAGACACTGGTGTCTGTGCCTTAGCTCCCATGGAGGCCTTGGTGTCCCAGCTTGAGTCTTTTATTTTGAAGAGAAGTAGACTGATACTTCTGTATCATACTTCATGATACTTACTGTAGGTTTAAATTCACCTGACTCTCTCTGTAAGTATTCCCAACACAGAGATTGTATCTTCTCCAGTTATATTAAAATGATACTTGGATAAAACCAAAATGGATGCCTCTGCTGTTAATTCACACTTTTGAAGAATCAGAATAACTCAGGCAGTTCATTTATTTTATTTTTAATTGAAGTCCTTTTGAAAATAACAAAAGTTTGACATGCACAATGAAATTTTTATTTGTTTCTTTAATTTTCAGATTTACTTGACTCCAATTTAAAAGTAAGAGGGCTTGCTTGATAAATTTTAACTCTTAATAGATTGCAAGTGAAAGTGACTTTGCTAGCATTGCTGTTTTCTTGAACGAGCTTAAGGAGACGTTCGCTGTCTTGAATTTACCTTAACAAGAGGAAAGATGGGATTCTGACTCTGCAAATAACGGCTGTTCCCTGGTTAACACTGTCTTTGTTTAATGGAGTTTTTAATCTTTGGATTTAGAAGTAAAATTATATACTCTTTTAAATGATATACAGTTTATATTCTAATGATACTTTTATGTTAAATAATGTTGTCTGTTTCTCTTTTGCTAGGTTGATGGGAATATGAGCAAAATTTATTGCCAAAACCTTTGCTTGTTAGCCAAGCTCTTCCTGGACCACAAAACATTGTATTATGATGTTGAGCCATTCCTTTTTTATGTGCTTACAAAAAATGATGAAAAAGGCTGTCATCTGGTTGGATACTTCTCTAAGGTAAACCACGAGCCGACATGACCTTCATTCTCTCTCGCAAATGTTTTTAGTGGAGCTCAGTTCTTTGAACAGGGTTAGTTTGTTGGTTTTTTTTTATGACAATAATTTGAGTAAGTGGCTCATATTTCTGAAAATCTCGGCTTTTTGTTTAAAGCTCTTTTTGAAAAGACCAAAACAAAACAAACAACAACAAAAAGGTGCCTAGGAAGTGTAAAGGACCCCAGCTCCCTGTGCTGTGCTGACAGCAGCCACATGACATGTAATTACCGCCGTGTAGACTGCCTAGCAGCTTTGATTTCCAAATGTTAAGCTTCTTTCTCCTTACAAGTGGTGTGCACATGAAGCTTTCTGTGATGTAGCTCTTACAACCTCAGACTCTCTGGCTCCTCTCCTATCCTTAGTGGTCAGCAGTATCCAGCGTTAGAGCATTGGTAGGGCTGGGGGCTACCGAGATAGCTAGTGAGAAAGGGCCAGTACCTGCTTGGTAGGAGAAAACTGACTCCCAGAAGTTGTCCATGTACTGTGGCATGTGTGCACCCCCACCCTACCCCACACCCCCCACCACACACACACACATACACACACACACACACCAAGGAATAAATGTAATTAAAACAAAAACACTACTGGCAGTCAATGGCCTGGCTGATAAATGACTGGTTTTCCACCATGGCCTCTCATGATCTAGTTTTTAAGTTTCTAGTTTTAAACTCATGCTGTAGTTTTTTAAGTTCTAAGGGAGTCTTGTCTATAGAAAACCCACCTGTCTCTAGCAGTCAGCATGGGGAAGAGCTTAGTGGCTCATCTTTTCACTGGTTCAGAGCTCTTCCTTCAACTTCTGTTCAGAAACTGCTATTGATAACTCATGCACCTTGAAAGAGAGCTGGTTTTGAACATGTTTGCCAGGTGTTGAACTTCCTCGAGTGTGTGCCTGAGACTGGTTACATAAACAGAGATGTTAATTATCTAGATGCCCAGCAGTTGAGTGACTTTATTGGATCTGCTTTTCTTTAATGTTCATGGGACATTCCATAGAAGTGCTGTTTTCACAAGGAGTAAGAAGCTAGACGATCTGCCCAGTATGGTGGCATATGCCTCTAATCCAAATACTCAGAAGGCTAAGACAAGGGGATCACAAGTTTGTGGTCAACCTAGTCCCATTATATATCCCTCAATGCCCCCCCCCATACATACACCATCCAGAGGCACCCCCGTCTCATCCCTGGGAGTATAAGTGTGCAACTGTTTTGACCTGTCTGTCTGTCTTTCTTTCTTCCTTTCTTGGTTCATTGATTTATTTGTTTGTTTTGTTTTTCAAGACTGGATCACACTATTTAGCTCTGACTATGCTAGAATTCAGAGATCCACCTGTCTTCTGCTTCCTGAATGCTGAGATTAAATGCTGCACCTCTATATCCACTCCCCACCCACTCCAGACAGTGTTTCTCTGTGCAGCAGCCCTGGCTTTCCTGGAACTATCTTTGTAGACCAGGCTGGCCTGGAACTTACCAGGAAATGCCTGCCTCTGCCTCCCGAGTGCTGGGATAAAGGGTGCACCACCATGTCTGGCCATCCTTTCTTTTAATGTAGATTTAAGCCTCATGCTCCTGGAGGCCCATGCTGGCAGAGCAGACACTTTATTTATTTATTGGGCTAGGTTGCCAGCCCAGAAACATCTATTAAGAAAAGGAAGCAGATTGCTCTTGGATAATATTTCAGTGAACTCTCAGGGGTGAGAACAGTTCTAGGCAGAGAAAGGACGGGCATCAAGGATATAAATCCTCTTTGCCCAGAGTACATCTCTTTTTAGATAGAGTGACCCATTTATCTTACTTTGCACAGTAAAATTAATTATTTGAGCCTTTACTATTGGCATGCACATCCAGGGATGGGCAATTTATCTCCTAGAGACCACACAGTCTCGTTGTTACTTCTCAAGTTTTAGAGATGCCACAGATTGCTACAAGTGCACACAAGTGGGACTCATCTTCTTTCACTCTGCCCTTTAGACTTTTTCCACAGTTGTTTCCTGTGGCCTTTGAAACTGGTTCGTTAAAGATCTGAGTGTTCTGAAGTGATCCTCTGATGTGGTTCTATTTGTGAGCAGTCTCATTTGTGGTTTATATTTGGCCACATCACTCATGGCCTTAGAAGCCTTTTCCAGATCTTCCCTGTGTAGGTTTTGGTGGTGTCTGTGTACTGTGAATACAGTATTGCAATTGTGAACTCTTTTGAGCTGTCTCTCTACTCAGCCTCCCTCCTGGTTTTAGTCTGTTAGTAGGATTTCCATCTCACTATTGTTCAGAGGCTTTGGGGTTTCTTGGTGTCTTTTTTGTTGTTTGATTTTCCTAGTTTGAGATACAGATTAATTATTTCTCTGGCTTTTTGCTTGGCCTTCTGATTCACAGGAGACACATTTGTGTGTGTGTCCACTCACATGTCTGGTATTCCAGTGCCACTGGGGCATTTACCTCAGAGGCAGAGGACAACTTGCCATTGTAGAGTTGTAGATTATCATTTAGCAGGGCTACCCGCCGAAGCCCAGCTTACTCCGCCGGGTGGACTGCGTGGTGTTCTCCCTCTCTCCAACTGTGTGAGCAAAGAGAGTGGCCATTTCCTACTGTGGGTGTCCTTTCACCCTGCACACATTTCCTAGATTCCCTGTTCGCACATATGCTCCTAACTTTGTAGAATACAGATACAGTTGAGGAGCATAGCCAGAGCGGATGGTTCGTTGTTACTTGATCGTCTGATTAGCATAGTAGGATTATTCTGGTTGGTCCTGACCCAAGCCACTGTTTGACCTCAGTGGAGAGTTTGACAAGGCCGGTGGCAGGTGCTGGGAATCGCCCACTGCAACAGAGCTCTGATGTACTTGCTATGCTTCTTTTTCCCATAGGAAAAGCTCTGCCAGCAGAAGTATAATGTGTCCTGCATAATGATCATGCCCCAGCACCAAAGGCAAGGATTTGGACGCTTTCTCATTGATTTCAGTAAGTGAAATAAAACTTTACTTACTTTCACAGTATCTGCTGGTTGTTACAGGAAACTGTATCACATAAAGCTTTATTTAACCTGCTGTGTCGTTGTTTTATTTTTGTAATAATACATAACGGGTCTTCTATTTATAATCACATGAATCAGAAGGTCTTCCTCACATGACAATTTTTCCTGCCACCCACTTACAGTCTAGGAAAATGAGACTAGATCTTGCCACAGTGCCCTTGGCTCAGAAAACCATTACCTGGAATGAGCTGGTAGAGTTCTGTGGTGCTGTGCTCATTGGTATCATTAGATAATTACTGGTGACTAAAGCACAAGCGATTGTTAGTTACAAGGAGTTTTAGCTTTCTCAAATTTTGGCAAATAATCTTTGTGGAGCAGAGGAGACCAGGGATAAACAGAGCCTGTTCACCTGAGGGAAGGAAGCTCTTGTTACTTGCCCATTTGCTGTTACAGAAGTTGCTTGTAACGAGAAGTTTCTCAGGAACTGGATGCTTTATATGCACTTGTATCCTCTGAGCCTCTTTGGTGAAAGCTGGATGCTTGCAGTAATGCAGTGGTTGTGCTTCTTTCTTAGCCGTTACCTTTTTCTTCTTGCTCACTTTATGTTAGATAAGTAAACGTGAGGCCAAGGCTGCATTCGGGGAGTTGATTCCAGTTATCTGGAGATAGTGACCTGTGAGCCAAGTACCCTGTGATGGCCGTAGTCTCTAGCTGTATGACAGCTGTCACTTAGAGCCCTGTGCACGTGAATTCGTAGATTGTTAGCTGGATAAAGGAAATTTAAATATATGTACAGGAAATACAAGACCTTCCATGTAAATATGCTGTGAGGGTCCATAAGGAAGTATTTTGACTCTAAATCTGTATCATTAGATTCTGAAATGTTGAAGTATGTAGATAAAATAAATAAAATTTTAGCCTGATTTTGTATAATTTACTGACACAAAAATAAAAAAATTAAAAAGAATTTTGGGTTGATTATTTTTATACCTTCAGATAGTATTTCTAATTGTTAATTTATTTTCCTAGTCTTACTGTTCTGGCCTAGTTATACCCAAGGAGGGCTATGTCCTAGCTCACTGCTTTTCCTTTACAAACTCCTAGCTGTCATCAGCTTCTTTTTCTTTCTTATTTTTCGATGTTTTAAATCATTGTTCTTTGACGCTTTCATACTTGTCCATAGTGCACTGATTGCCCTTCTGCTGCCCTCTCTCATCTCTCCCTTGCCCTCATCCTTCCCCCTTGACCGCTACTTAATCTCTTTCCTGCATTCGTGTCTTTATCTCTGTCCCTCTGGGTTTGACCAGGGCCATCTGCATGGCTTTAGTTCCTGGTGGCATATGAGTAGGCACACATCTGAAGACCCATCATTACATGAGTTTAATTACATGTTTTTTGTTGTAGTTATTGTTGTTGTTCTTGCTTATATTGAATAAGTAAATGTGTGGTTTGGGGCCATATTTGGAGAGTTGATTCCAATTATCTAGAGATAGTAACCTGCGAGTTAAATACCTGCTACAGTTATTTGGAGAGGCAGAATGCCTGCCTTGTTATAGAGTATTTTACAGTGAGCGTCCATGAGACACTCATCTCTAACTACACCTTCTGGGATGCATCACAGCCATGTAGGCCTAAGACTGGGGACAGTGTGGGACTTCCCAGGATATAGTTCCAGACTGCCTTTTAAAGTTTTTGACTCAGTAGTTTGCTTCTCTAAGTTCTTTTTCTGTGCATGGCCTTTCCCTGTTCAAAATCATGCTCATGTGGTAACAACTCCAGAACCTCTTCTCTCTGATGCTGTCTTCGTAAGTTCCATCTTCTGCCATCTCAGCCATGTTCTATACAAGCATGCTTAGGCCATGTTCGTCCTTTTGTGCTAGACATCAATATATCATGCTTCCAAGTTACCATGACATCCTGGGGTGCTTTTTTGGATCAGCATAGTTCCCATAACAATCTGTATTAGATGTGGTTTTGCTGATATGAAGTGATATGAAGATATCTAAAGTGATGCCTAAATTATAAAGGAACTGGTACCACTAGGTAAAAAAGCCAGGCCCTAAATACAGTGATATTGTTACAGTGATATGATTACAGGGGGCATACATAAATGAACAACCCAGGTAAAAGGCATTCCCTTCAAGTGCTAAAACTCTTTTAAAAGTTCAGACATGAAAAAACAAGGTGGGCTTGAACTTTTCTTTCCTTTGAGACCGGGTCTCACTTCTGGCTGACTTGGAATTCACTATGCAGACCAGGCTGGTCTTCTTCTGCCCGAGATCTGCCTGCTTCTGCCTCCCACGTGCTAACATTCGAGGTGTGCGCTGCCATTCCTAATCACCACCCTGTAATTTCAGACATGAAATACAGAACACAACAGAATATTTTCTGGGACATTTGAGGCCTTTGTTAGGAATGTCACCCACTGGATGTGACTAGGTTTAGTAGTCCTGACAGTCTGGTAGAACCCTTGGCCTTCTCCCTCCACTGGAGTGCTTAAGCACTGTGATAAAGATTTTAGTATAGCTGAAAGAGAGGCCGGGGGTGTGGCTCAATGGGAGACCTAAGAAGCATTAGGCTCTCTGGAGTCAATCCCTATTGTCTCTGAAAGGGGTTGCGGGTGGGGAGTAGTTCAAAGGGAATTGGTATTGTTCCCTCAGAGTTTTACAGTACTCACAAGAAAACTGGAACGGGTGTGTAAGCCCAATAAAAATTTGCTTTAAAGTCACAATTATTTCTTGACTGACTGTTGTAAAGAAGACAAGGTATGCTATTGAAAAATTAATAGCATCTCCTTGGGAGTCACTTAAAATAATGGTAGATAAATATCTTTCCAGAACCATTTGGATCCAGGCATTCACAGAGGGAGGGAGCGTGTGACCTCTCATCAATTTTGCCTCATAGTTCAGTGCTCTGGGTAAGAAAGATAAGCAGGTGCTGTAAGGTTTCTAAATATGTTCTATTCCATTAAAGGGACCTCTTGATCAAGGTTTACATATCAACTGTAAAGTAGGGAAGTCCTTGTCAACAATGATTGCAATTTAGCAAATGGAAACAACATACAGGAGAGGAAGCTATGACTACTCACCTGCACCTGGACTTTAGATATGGAGAGAGAGAGAGAGACAGACAGACAGACAGACAGACACTCACTCACTCACTCACTCACTGAAGGATGCATGCACAAGACTTTGCCACTGTTGTCCGGTTCAGTAAGAGAACTGATGGGGTTGTCCATGGGTCCAAATGCTGCTCTTCCAAGAAGTTGTCTCTTGCTTCTGGGACTGCTTATCTGGCATTTGTCAGAGTGAGGTCTCCCAGGAGACTGTTTGCACAAGTTGGCCAGAGTCAGTAAAAGGTGCCAGTACTCAACCTGCTCATAGACTAACTCAGGGTTTGTGACTGCCTGAGAGTGATAGACACAGGCTGGAGTTGATATCACTTCATTTTCTCCTGGATTCTGAGACTTCCTCTCCCTTCATCAAAAACTTTAAACCTCCTACACACACAGAGACAACTCTCCACCCTCACCAGACATGTCAAGACTTCAAAGAAGCCCACTTCCCACAAAACTTCTGCTACTCTTTGCCTCCCACAGACAAGGAAAATAGCTGTTCTTCCCACGGGGTACTGCTAGGTGCTGGGGAGCTAGAATGTTCCTTCCTGAGCCCTGGCCTGTTTCTGCTGTTGTTGCTGCCCAGCAATGCCTTATATATTTCACTGTTTCTATATTTTGAAAGAAAATTCAAACTTGAGGGAAAAGTTACAAAATTGTGCCTAGAATTTCCATGAATTCTTTACCCGGACCCCTGGGCATTGGCATTTATTTACTGTGTCTGTTCTTTTATTCTCATTCTTCTCTCTCGTCTGTTTGTTTGCTGAATAGGGATGAGGATGGACCGAGTGTGTTAGTCCATCTTTAAAGATGCTCTGCTGTGTGTCCCACGGACTGTCAAAACCAAAAAACCCCTGTTGGCTCAGCACTCTGTATCAGTGCTAGATTCTGGTTTTGTCTTAGCAGTGTTTCCTGCTGTCCTTTCTGGGGGAAATACCTCCCAGTGTGGGTTCCCATGGAATATGACTATTATCTCTCACCACATTCAGGCACTGGGTCTCTTAAATTTCCCAAGATCTGAGTGTATTGGTGGGTTTGTCTTGATTTTAGTTCCTTAGACATTGTGAAGTGTACAGGGACACGTTCCGTACAGCACCTGCCCTTCCGTTGGGGCTTCTCTTACATTTCCTCATTATTAGATTTGGGTGGTAAGCTTTGGGGAGAAGTACCAGAGAAAGTAAGGTTCCTCCTCCTCTGCGCATAAAATGTGCTTACCATGTTATGAGGTGGTACTGCCAAGTCATTGTAATTAGTGTCTGGTAAGAAGATGCCTTGAGTTTATATAGATAACCATTTCTCCCATTTTTTTCCTCCTAGTTTCATTGATGTGATTTTTTTTTTTTAAATTTGGTGTTTGGAGGCAGAGCCTCACATAACTTAGGCTCCTTTGACTTCTGACCCTCCTTCCCCTACCTCCTGAGTTTGGGATGACAGGTGTGTACCTGCCCAACTCCATGATTCTTACCTAAAAATGATTTTCACAGGGACTGGAGAGATGGGCTAGCAGTTAAGAGCACTGGCTGTTGTTGACCAAAGATCTGTTCCGTTCCCAGAACCCACATAGTGCCTCATAGTGTGTGACTCCAGTTCCATGGGGATCTGGGTTCTGTGGGCCCAGTGCTTCCATGGTACACAGACAAATAAATGTACATGCAGGCACAACCATCCACATAAAAATGATTGGTAGGCTGGTAGGTAGACAGACAGACAGACAGACAGAGTTGTGCATCTGAGATGCTCCCTCTCCTTTTTGTACTAATGAGCACGTAGATGTGCACTTTCTTTGTTTTTTTTAAAGATTTGTTTATTTATTATATGTAAGTACACTGTAGCTATCTTAAGACACTCCAGAAGAGGGCATCAAATCCCATTACAGATGGTTGTGAGCCACCATGTGGTTGCTAGGAATTGAACTCAGGACCTCTGAAAGAGCAGTCAGTGCTCTTAACTGCTGAGCCATCCCTCTAGTCCATTTTGCTTTTTTTAGCCTGTATCAGGAATCACTTGATATAAAAAAAGATTCTCTTGATACACATCCTATGGATATACATGGTTTATTTCACCCATCTCTATGTACATATGAGTTATCTCTAGCATTCTGCTCTCTGCACACACATGAGTGTATGTACACATAGGTACATAAGTATCACATACCCAGCACACGTGGAGGCCAGGGACCTTAAGATTTATTTTCTTTTTAATTACATGTATGTGTGTGTGCATGTAAGTATGGGCTCCCTCAAAGGTATCCCCCGGGAGCTGGAGTTACAGGAGGTTGTGAACTACTCGGCATGGGTGCTGGAAACTGAATTTGGGCCCTTGGTAAATAAAGTAAGCATTCTTAAAACCTGAGCCAGGCTCAGCTCACTGTCTCAAGCCTTAATGATTGGGATGCTTGAGGTACACTCCACTGAATACCTGAATACCAGTGACTATGTTAAACAGCTCTTGCCAGTGTCCATGTTGACTTATCGGCCAACAGTGGCTGTGTGCAGCATATCTGTGTATCGAATATGTAAAGCTAACAAGCCAGGCTGAACATTGAATTCCAAGCTTAGGGAACTGGTGCGCCCCTGAGCATGTCTTCATGAGCATGTGTGTTAGATGTTTGCTTACTACCGACAGATTAAAGACTCATGGATTCCTGTGCTCATGGAGTCTGCATTAAGAAAAAGCTAGTAGAAGTTACTGGGCATGCTAAATAATAGCTGGAGTAAGGACATCCAAGGTGTGGTGTGTAGGGAAAAGAGGCTGGGGAAGGGGACTTTGGGACTCCAGAAAACAAAAGAAATGAGTGATTCAGCGCTGATTGATCCTAGCACAGCTGGGATTTGTGAAATTCTTTCTGTGTGTCACCTGAATTGCACATGTGAGCCCAATTCTCACAGATAACTATGAGGAAAGTGACACACACAGACACCAAAAAAAAAAAAAAAACCAACAAACCTGTCATAGATCCTCAGTGTCCCAAAGGAAAAGGTGTAAGAAGTATTCCTTGAAGACTGTGGCCTGAATAGAATTCAAAATAAAAAAAAAATTAAAAATTTTTAAAAATAGATTTATTTTCTTTTTAATTACATGTATGTGTGTGTGCATATAAGTCCAGCACTGGGAGGAAAGGCACGTGTTGTACAAACCTGATGTGAGTTTGATTCCTGGAGTGGAGTCCATGGTGGGAGTGGAGATCTGTATCCAAAAAGATGTCCGCTAACTTTCATGTACAAACATACCCCACACACAGCAAAGGAAACTTTTAAAAGAAGTAGATTTACCCAAGAATAATGTCCCACATCTGTTATTCTAGGCTGAGGCAGAGAAATGCCTTGGGTTCTAGGCCTGCTTGGACTACAAAATGAGACCTTGTCTCAACAAAACTCAGAGCAGGGAGAAGGGGATTCAGAAAGCACTGTGCTTTTTTGTGTGTGTGTGTGTGTGTGTGTGTGTGTGTGTACGTATGTACGTACGTAGACATGTGTTAGGGAACACTGTTGAGAAATATTGAAGTGAAAACAAAAGTAATACCCAGGTGCAGTTTTTATTACAAAGTCATAAAAGACATTTAGTAAAATTAGGTACACTTTCCTAGCTAAAAGACCAAAAACTCACTAACTAGAATTATAGATTCTAGAGTCAGCAAGATAACTAGTTCAGTGGATATAAGTGCTTGCTGTGACCTGGTGACCTGCATTCACTCTCAGGAACCCAGAGGGTGAAGAGGGCAACCAGTTCCTGAAAGTTACCTTCTGACTTCCATATACTCAGGCATCTACATGAAGATGGTAATAATGAACGGGTTTTTTTTTTCAAGATTTTATTTATTTTTATATGTAAGTACACAGTAGCTGTATTCAGACACCCCAGAAGAGGGCATCAGAGCCCATTACAGATGGTTGTGAGCCACCATATGGTTGCTGGGATGTGAACTCAGGACCTCCGGAAGAGCAGTCATTGCTCTTAACCACTGAGCCATCTCTCCAGTCCCAATAATAAACGATTTTAATTAAAAATATTTTGTTTACAAATGGGCTGCTTCAGGGCTGCTGAGATGAATGAGTTATTTCCACATTCTTCTCTTCAGAGGACCCACGCTTAGCATCCACATGGCCTCTTAACAACCCTCCGTAACTCCAGTTCCAGGACACCAACACCCTCTTTTGGCCTCTGTGGGCACTAGGCATCCACATGGTGAATGCATGCAAGCCAAACTCTTGTGCATATAAAATAATACAGGAAGAAAAAAAAAGCTGCTTGCTGAGTCTGGTGGTACCTGTCTTTAATCCCAGTACTCAGAAAGCAGAAGTAGTAAGGGTTTGAGGCCAACCTGGTCTATATATCAAGTTCCTGGAAAGCTAGACTACACATTAAGACCCTGTCTCAGACAAACAAGCAAAAAAGAGTAGGCTGCTGTTCTTAAAAGAGCTTCCACATACTTAAAGTAGAACTTTAAAATGCTTAATCAGAAATTTCAAATGATTTAAATCTGCAAGAAACTGATTTTTTTTTTCTCAAAGTTTGATGTTGGCTTGTCTCTTGTAAGGAGTAGCTTGGGTTCCATTGGCAAGCATCTGCCAGTTGCAGTAGTTGAGATAAGCAGGTTGCAGTGCCTGTCATCTTGTCCTTGCAGTCTTATCCGTTCACCCTGGAAGCCAGATGGATTCACCACATGCGTGATGGGGAATAGTCTTAAAGCTCCCACTAGGACACACCCTGAGCCCGTGTGAGCATGGTTGGCCATATATCACAGGGCATGTTTAGAAGGGAGCATGCCTGACTCGGGATGTTGTTCTACGGCTGAAAACATCTCTGTGGTGCAGATTGAATGAGTGGTGGTGCTGTACAGTTTACCTGTGCTACCTACTCAGTGCCATTTTGCTTTCTTACCTTTTTAAAGTGGCACTGTCCTAACCCATAGCTGTGTGTGGCACTTCTCTTCCCAGTGATGCTGGTCTGCCTGCCCTCTGAGGCCTGTCATTGGAATGAAGGCTGTTTCTTTAGATCACTTAAGTTGCTACAGAAAGGATTGTCCTTGTTCTCAACTGCCAATCTTGGGCAGAGAGAAGAGAGATGTGACTAAATTGGTTAGAGAGATACTTATCTTTCTCTTATTCAAATAAGATGGACCATTTCTTGGCACATTTATTTTAGAAGGACGATTCCAGTGTTAGTCCTCAGAAACTGTCAAGCCAACTCCTTTCCTCTGTCACTCTTCCCCCTGGTCAGTGCAGTCAAGGCAATTGTTAAAGAAAACAGATGTCCTTGTAAAGTGGTGTTAGGGTCCTTGCAGCTCTCAGATAGGGACCTCTCCTCTCCCTTGACACTTGGAGATCTTGGGCCAGCCACTGTCATTGAGAGACTTGTTTTGATCTGTGCAGTTAAGTGTGATGATGGCATTCTAGAGTCCAGTCTGTAATCTAATAATGAAGTTGAGCTTCTTTCCTTATTTTCTCATTGTAATAAGTTTCTCTAAAAGCTTTTGCCACAACTGTTTTAGTACACGGAGCTGATCTGTGATACATTTTAATATGCTAAAGATAATATTGAGGTTGAAAATTGAGTCTGTGGGAATTTATTCAGAGGTTGACAGTTACTGAATACTTTGAAATGCATTGCATGAGGCGGTGCACCAGTGGTTTATGTATCTTTTTTTTCAAAGAAACTAAGCTTATCATAAATAAGAACAAATATAGTTTGTATAAAATAGTGTGTATTCATTGCTTCAATGAAAACATGTGACTATGAAACATACAGTCTGCCATCCTGTTTTTTTCTGAACGCCACTCCTTTACATAGCTCAGAATTTTTCAGGTTTTGGCATGCAGGTGAATGTTGTTGCTGTGTAATCTTTGTTCAGATTGCTAACCAGTGGGCATATGCAGTGAGTCGTATTGGAACCCACTACTGGGCAGATTCCATTCAGATAACCAGTAAGCATCAGTTGGCAGTGGCATCCTGGAGACGGGGACTTTCACAGGGTTGAATGCCCAGCCATAAGCACAGTGCTTGTCACACAATGGGCATGCAATAAAGATCTGTTAGGGGAGTAAATGAGTGTCTGACTGCTCTTTGTACTGCTGGGAACTCCTCCAAGTACACCCAGCCGGCGGCTGATGGAGGTAGCTCTTGATCTAGGATTTTCTCGTAGCCTTCTGTCTTGTCACATGCACACCTTTACCCTTCCTTTCTGCAGACACCCTTTGGACAGGCTTCGGCCAGTGTGGCCTCAGTGATGCAGCCGAGGCGGGGGTGGTCCATGATCCAGTCCTTGCTGTGGGGTGTCAGACACAGGGTTCATGACTCATCTCTGCAGTGCTAGGTGTGAGGGCTATCCCGAGGCTTTGCAGTGGAAGTGCTTCCGACTCTCGCATTGGCCCAGTTAAGGTATTTGTGAGGCAGAACCAGATCGCACAAGCTTTGTTCTTAGTGTTTGAAATTAGTGCTCTCCTGATTTTAGTTTCCAAGGAAACTGTTACCCATACATCTGCTTCCCAGCTAATAAAAGAAGCAATGGACTTAATGTTTTGTTTTGTTTTAAGTAAAAACCACCCTACTATAAAACTTTGCTTACCTCTTCAGGATACTTTTAATAATGCAGATGACTTGGTAAGACTGTGGTCAGAAGGTGGTTGTATTTTCTTGTTTGCTCTTTTAAAAAAATGCATGTATGTTTTGGGAGAAAATATGTTTTTCTTTATTTGCTTAAAGTTATGTTAGAGAAATAGAGTTTAATGTACTTTACAAAGTCACGGTCCTAAGTCATAGTCACAAGAGCAGTCGCCTTTTGGTAATCCACTAAACCATTGTATGTGGTTGTCTGTATTTGTTGGAGGCGTGTTTTGTTTTAAGCCATTGTTTTAAAGTGGGAGGTCATATACTCTATGGCCTTTGTTTTATGGCTGTAACTCTTAAAACTGGACAGCCTTTTCTATTTATTGGTGGTATTACATCAGTGGTGTTGTAAAGAGAGATAGTTATTCACCTTTACTGCTCTACATAAGAAACTTTAAGTACATAAGTGCTTGGTGCTTGGCACCAGCTTCCTGTCGGCCTTTGCAAAGCTGTTTTTATGTGAAGCAATTGCACCAAACATCACCTAGACTCAGGCCCTCAAGTGTTGAATCTCTTAGAGAATGGCCTTCCTGTAACTTCTGCTTCCACTCTTAAACATGATTGAAGACTGAAGGGTGATGAAATGGAAGACTCAGGTAAGAAATACTTGTCCGGGACTTGAAAGGTGGCTCAGTAGTTAAAAGCACTGGCTCCTCCTACAGGACCCGGGTTCAATTCCCAGAACCCACATGTATCTCATGACCCCCTGTGACTCCAGTTTCAGGGGATCCAGTTCCCTCTTTTGGCCTCCATAGACACCAGGCACCACAAGGTACACAGACACTGTATGTGGGCAAAACACTCATACCCATAAGAAGTATAAAATAGCCTTGACATTTTTAAATGATAAGAAAGAGGTGTTTTTACCACGAAGTGGAGGGTCAGAGAGACGAAGCCGAGACATTCCAGCCTGGGTGCTCAGTGCTTTGCTCTCTTCCTGTTGATTAGGCTCCGGACACTGCGAGTGTGAGTGGGAATCCCCTCTCTAGAAGGCAGGGCTAACGCACTTGTGAAATTTGGACATTTAGAAAGCAATGTTCACAGAAGAGAAAATGGGAAAGAAAAGGGTTAGGTTGCCAGAATGACCTAGAGTTCATCTGTGGCCTCTCCCCCCCCCCCCCTCTCTCTCTCTCTCTCTCTCTCTCTCTCACACACACACTCTCACATACACACACACAGTAGGGGGCTTACTGACGACAAGATGGCTGTCTGTTCTTTTGCCTCAAGTCCTTCCCTGTGCTTTGCCCAATGCAGGATCTTTCCCCTTGAATTCAAGGAAGTTGTGTTTTTCCAAACCACTGTAGAAGGTGCATCCGAGGACTCTGTGTCAGCCCACCTTCCAACCTGCAGCTTTTCATTTGCCTCCAGTTAAAAACTTACAGACCATAGGAAGTACTTTTAGAGAAGAGATAAAATGAATGGTACTTGTGAATTTGTTTTAAACACCATTTAGAATACAGTTTAGAAAACTCTTCCCTAAGAGAAGTTACCAGCTTTCATCACTACTGGGAATTTTTCAGAGAATTTTCTTTGAAATACCTTCCTGCCAGGTCTCCATAAATTAACTTTCTTTAACCTCATCACACATAATTAAATGGCTGCTAAAGGGTTAAAACCAAGGACAAAGTAATTGTGTCTCTCCGACTGTTTCTCTGCAGATTGCACTGGAAGTTTGTTTCTGTCCTGCTGCAGGGTAATTACAAGAGACAGTTACATAATTTACAGTTCAGTGTACTTGTCCGTAATCACACACCTCCACCTTGTCGTATATACCCTCCTGAGTGTGTGCCCTGTCCTTTGATTTGTAAATGATTACCATATGATCTCTTGCAGTATAGCATTGAGTTATCAGTAATGAACTTCAGCTATTAACCATGTGTGTGTGAGTTCCCCTTATTTATGTATTTTGTGGCTCTTAGATTTAACAGTTGCCTGGTAATGAACAAATTAAACTCCCTGAGATTTGTCTCTAGCTAAATAGTCTTGGGCACCCTAACCAGAACAGTAACTAGGGTGCACACAGTAGAAACTCAGCCACTGAAACCTTCCCTGTACATTCTAGAACTTTGAAAGTTGGTAATTCGGTGATTACCAATGTCCACACAGTAGAAAGACTCATGGGAATGATAATTGTGATATTATGGATAATGCCGTGCTCATATTAATTTATTGTTACTGATGCCTCAACTCTTGCTGCATCCCGTGTTAGAGTTAGTCTGAACAGCAGGCAGAAAGTACCTTGTGCAAGGAACTCAGAGAAATATACTGTCTACAAGCTGGTAAATAAAGCTGGACACAGAGGCACACCTGTAATGCCAGTGCCCTGGAGGCTGGGACTGGTAGATCACTAGTTCAAGGCCACTCCATAGCAAGATTCTGTCTTTAAAAAAATAATTCCAAGATGTGTGTGGTGGTGCTTGCCCTTAATTCTGGCACTTGGGAGATTGAAGCCGGAGGATTGTGAGTTGGAGGCCAGCCTGGGCTACAAAGTGATACCTTGTTTCAAAAGAAATAATAATTATAATAAACCCTTGCTATTGCTATAATAATCCCTGCTAGTACAATGCAGCATATATTCTTGTTTCTCTCACAGAAACATCTAACATAGCCAGAGTAAATGTCCCTCTATGACCAAAGCTATTGGCAAATCAGCCAACCACTGAAGTACAAGTCACACCTTACCCTGGTTCCCACACCCAGCACACACTGTCCTATTGGCAGTGAGTCGAGCCACTACCCTGTCACAGCTATTTATTACCAGAAACCTTGTACCTCAGATTGTGTTCAAAAGCATTTAGCATGTGCATCAGGGAGGGGTGGAAGCATTTGTCTCGCTAACCTGGGGACACTAAAAGATGCTTCTGAGCCTTCCATTTTAAACAGCCTGTGAGCAGATCAGAGGAGGGGCTGGGCTTTGATCTCAGAAAGTTGTCTCAAAGACTGACAACTCCCTCTTGAGATGTACTTTTGAAAACAAAGGGAAAATGGAAAGAGATTTGTTCTTCCACGTTTCCTGAAGCCATGCTATACACAGTCTGTGTTTGTCAGGTGAAAACTCAGTTTCTAGATAGACCTGGGTGCTGGTGTGTGTGTGTGTGTGTGTGTGTGTGTGTGTGTGTGTTCACGATAGACAGACAGTATTTGTAGAGCCGTAAAAATGGACTGGGCAGGGGAGAGGGAAAGGGAAATGGACTTACACTTGTAACTGTTCAGCTGCCCTGTCTTCTAGAGCCTGAGTTTTGTCTTTGTAGTATTGGGTATTGAACCTACCTCACACATGTGAGGTAAGCACTTTACCACTGAACTACATCCCCACCCCACCACATCCCTTCTAACTGTTGGTATCAGTGAGTTGCTCAGGCTGGCCTCGAACGATTACTCCTCCCATAACTTCCTGAATAGCTGGGATATACAGACTGTACCACCAGGATGGCTTCTGAGCCTGATTCAGAAGCAGTAGCAGCATCACTCTCACACACGCGCACACACACACACCTCTTTGGTGGGTTAGCTGAGATGTGCATTTATTTATTGGACTCAACTAACTCAGCTGCCCCTCCAGAGCTTTAGGCCTATAAAAGTGGCCAAAAGTGAGGCCAGCTTGGCTTTAGTGGTGGCACTTAGAGTTCAATTCAGCTGTGGTATCTCAGCGCCAGGGCAGTGTCATGGGTGCTGCACTGTAGGTGCGCACACAGCCATTTGATGAACGTGCACTTAACACGAAGTGTGCATGAGTTTAGTAAGATTTGAAATCATGTAGCTTTTCAGTAGGAAAGTCTTGTCAGGATTTTGTATTTGTATGTAGAATTTTATTCAAGGTTTCAACTTGGATAGCAATTTAGGGTGCTTTTTTTGCTGATATGCATTATTTTTTTAGAATAATTTTTTTCAAGCAGTCTTTAGTGTGAATTTTTTTTTCTAAAAGAAGAAATTGGTTTTAAATCCCAGATTACTTACTAACTTTTCTTTTTTGTAAACCTTTGCACTTTCTAAAATATCCTAGAACTTAAAATAATGCTACTGCATTTAATATGTGTGGGTGCCACAGTGCGTGTAGAGATTAGAGGATGACTGGTGGAAGTGAGCTCTCCTGCCGCGTGGCGATCAGGGAGTCAACCCAGCAGCAGCAGGACTTTACCTGCTAAGCGTCTGCCAGAATTTCAAAGCAGCCTTTCCCCATTTCTGTCTCATCAAAGCAGTGGCTCCTGGTACTTACTCTACCATCTCGCAATAAAATTGCCTCTGGGTACAAATCAGCTTGACTAATATTTTGGAACAGTAGTTGACTTTGTGAACAATTTGATTCCTTCTAAAATATGTTTATGTAAACATTTAAAGAATCATTTAATTTTTAAACTTTCAAAATTATTTTAGTTTGGTCATATGTGTTATTGGTAGCATATTCATCTCTCATTCTACAACATCTTTCCCTGTATCCCAGGACCTTAATTTCCCTAACAGGGAAATTATGGGTTGAATTCAACAGTTGGTCATCTTTTCAAGAAAAGAATCCAGCACTCAGGAGGCAGAGGCAGGCAGATCTCTGAGTTCGAGGCCAGCCAGGGCTATTACACAGAGAAACGCTGTCTTGAAAAACCAAAACAAAAAATTCTTCTGATACCCTGAAGCAGGATGTAGCTTGCAGTGACTGTGCTGGTTGGCTTCAGCTAAAGCCGTTCAAGGAAGCCTCCATTGAAGGATTGATTGGCCTGTGGCTATGTCTCCAAGAGATTGTCTTAATTAATGATCCACATGGGCAGGGCTACCCCTCTGCAGGCTTTATAAGAAAGCTAAATTAGCAGCCAGGCCTGGTGGCACATACCTTTAATCCCAGCACTGGAGAGACAAGCAGAACTCTGTGAGTTCAAAACCAGTCTGGTCTACATAGTGACCTTTAGGACAGCCAGGACTACACTGGGAAACTACATAGAAAGAGAAGGCTAGTTGAGCAGGAGCCAGCAAGCAGCTCTTCAGTAGTGATTTCACTTCAGGTCCTGCCCTGACCTACCTCAAATGAACCTCTTCCTAGACTGTAAGCCAAATAAGGTCCTTCTCCAAGCGACTTTTGGTCAGAGTGGTTTCTTCCCAGCCACAGAAGAGGAAACTGGAACACCCTTAGTCCCCAGCTCTGATTGACTGAGAGAAACCTTCGAAGAGCTTCCCATGTCCTCTTTACTAACAACACTTTACCTTCTGCCCAAGGCTCTTACTAGACAACATGCCCACCTTTGGCATGGCATTGATGGCGTACCCCTTTAACATTCTGGTTTAAAGGCAGTCCTCAAGACTTTTGCTTAATACTGTATCTGAAACCAAACTGTTCTGGGGAAAGCAAGACTTGCGATTTAATGCGACAGACATGAAGGTCTGGAAGTGATTCTAATGTGCAGCTATGGATGAGAACCGTAGCTAGACCAAAGGACAGGGAAGAAAGCTGGGGAGAGCTCCCACTAAAGCAGGTGGTCAGTTATAAGGGCACCACTGACTCATCTTCGTAGTGTGGCTTTGTCTCAGGGATTTGTCTCTGACCCTCAGACTGCTGCCATGCAGCAGATGCAGCCCTGGCCATCAGTCTCAGCAGCATATCACAGATGCGCAGCACCCTCTGTGACAAGCATGGCAGGAGGAGGAAAGTCCCTTTTCCTGCCATCTGCCCTAACAGTAAGTATATATCTAAACACCACATCTCCCCTTGGTAACTGATGCAGATTGACTGCTGCCTTCTAGAGCATCCATCCACCGCCAACAGGGAACCATCAAAACTTTGACAAACCCTAACATGTGGACACATGTTCTACATGCCACCAGGGGGTTATGTCTCTAGTTCAGGCCTCCCTATGGGAGGAACATGAAGACCATTCCTCTCTGGAGTAGTTGTTGGGTAGTAGGGATATTCAGTAAGGAACACTAGAGGCTTTGTTCCACACAACTGAGGTAGAACATAGCAGTGGAGTGCTTTTCCAGGAAGCTAGTGCATCTTCAAGATGTCTACGCCTGAGATGTGACTCAGCCAACAGACCTTTCCCAAAGACATGCTGTCTCCGCTCCCTCGGTTTTCAGGCCGTTTTCCCAAGACACACTTGAGTCCTCTAGAATCTGTGAGTCTTTGTTATATTTGTCTGGGGAGCTTGTGGTTCTTCTGAAGCCTCAGGCAGTCACTGTGTTTGTGGTTTGATGGGCTAGTTGTTTCTTCAGGGTAGTCATTGAAGTAAAATACTTGACAGCCAAAAGGAATTTGGGACCAAATTATGTTTGCTGGGAATTTTCAGTAGTTAATTTCTTGACTATTCCTGAGGCCAAGGGGTGGGGGGAGGCTTTTCCTTTAATTAAATTTATATTTGGGTGGTAGGAAACTTCTGAGACAGTAGGATGGTCTTGAGGTATCTCAAACAAACATAGGAATAGGAAGGAGGCTCATCTCAGTCCGACTCCAAAGAGCACTTTGACGTCTTTCTGTCCACATTCTCTTTATTTCCCCTACATTAGGGGTTTTTAGTCATCTAAATGAGCGCCTCTAGATATAGCCCTTAATAGCTAATCTTTAAGCCAAGCATTATTCTGTGTATTTTTTATTAACCCATGTAATGCTTCCAGTAACTGGAAGAGATAAGTGATCATTAACTGCATAGTCTGAACGAGGATTCAGACATACATGGAGATTAAACAAGTGCCTGGGATCACATAACTGGTATATGGTGGGTCCTGCTGAATGAGGATTCAGACATACACGGAGATTAAACAGGTGCCTGGGATCACATAACTGGTATATGGTGGGTCCTGCTGAATGAGGATTCAGACATACACGGAGATTAAACAAGTGCCTGGGATCACATAACTGGTATATGGTGGGTCCTGCTGAATGAGGATTCAGACATACACGGAGATTAAACAGGTGCCTGGGATCACATAACTGGTATATGGTGGGTCCTGCTGAATGAGGATTCAGACATACACGGAGATTAAACAAGTGCCTGAGATCACATAACTGGTATATGGTGGGTCCTGAACTCACACAGCTTGTGGCTCCACAGCCTGTGCTCCCAGCCTCCTGTGAGCTGTCACAGTATAATCTGTAGATGACAGTTCTGAGGTTCTTAAGGGCTGGTTCTCAAAGTTCCTATTATTCATATATACAGTCTCATAGTACAGTCCAAGCAGTCCACAGTGGCATAAGTACTCCAAAGTAACGCTACTTTTCCTCTTTAACTCTTCTTCATTCATGACTGTAAAGTGGGATTTTCCAGAAATGTCATGACCTGTGGTAAACACAACAGATGAAGGACCAAAGTAGACATTGACTGGAGTGTAAAATGTAAAGCAAGCCTTCCCCCTCTTTACTTCGTTTATATTTTTAAAAATGCAGGGAAGGCTTTTTTTCTAATTATCTAAAATTATAGTAACTCTAGGTTTATTGTTGTTTTAAAATTAATAAATGTCACTTCTCAGTAAAATCAAGATACAGTTTTTTTATAAACAAAAGCTCTTTGGAGTCTTAAATAAGTGTTTAAACTACAAAGTTCTGAAGCCGAAATGTCTTAGAACCCCCACCAGTGTATCTCAGCAGGTATAGTAGTGTGAGTCCTGGTTAGAGATGCATGCCCTCTATGTTGGAATTCCCGTGGTAGCCAGAGTTCTTTGGTTTGTTCAGAGCATAGAACAGAGCAATCAGCCACTCAATTGACTCCAACTAACTCACACAACCTGATAGGGCTTTAGGAAATCCATTCTGTTCTGTTCTCTCCCAGCAAGGAGCTGATGGGCCCTTACTTACCCATTGTGCATTCAGTGTCTCTCCCACTTCACAAGCCTGTTTGCCGAGCAGGTCCTCAAGGACGTTGACCTTGAGTCACCCTTAGGGTCTTGTGAGAGCACAGGTTGCTGCTGTTCTAGTAGTTGCTGAGCCTTTAGTCCAGTTGTTACATAATTACACTGAGCCCAAAGAATTATGGTGAAGAGTATCTTAAACTTCCAGTTTCAATTCCAATCTGTTTCAAAATGTCTACTTTGAGAGGCATTCTCAATCTTTTGGAAAGGTCATCTTTCAGACATGTCACAGGTCATTTGGAACAGTGCTCTCTTAAAGATACTAACTTCAGGATCAGCACTGAATTCAAACAACAGATGGCCCCTCGAATTCACCCTGGTAATGAAACTGCTAACTGTCCACATGGTCAGAGTGCTGCTAGCCCAGGAATGAATAACCAACTGCACGACCATGAACTGCCACCTCCAAGGGACTATGTGACTAAAGGCATCGGCTCTCCTCCTGAGTGGACATAAGCCCGTGGCCTGGTGTCAGTCCCCAGGCCTCCAAAACCCAAGTTGTCTTCTCATTTGGGTCCTCCATTGGAGTCTGCTGAGCCACGCAGGTGTTGGTGAAAGGTGTATAATCCTCAGAGGTTATCTTCCCCTAATACAGCTGAAGACTCTGAATTCACATAATCCAGATAGATGGGAGTTGGAACTGGGTAGCAAGCCAAAGTTTATACTTTGTGTCTGAGGAAGTTCAGATGGTTTGGAGTCAGACGGTGACAGATGGAAGTACATGGATGAGGGCAACACTTCTAAAGAGAGAGGCCCTGATCTCTTGTCACGCCCTTGCCTTTTTTTACTCTTACTCCACTAGGTCATCCTGTATAGCACTTGTTCAAAAAGAGGGAATTTCCAGATAAATGAGGCTTGGGGATCAAATTGATTTTGATTTATTCATGACTGCAGAAACAAACTTTGACCTCATCTAAATAGTTACCTCCAGAAAATGGATCTGCCCTGCTTTCCCAGAGGCAGTTAACCATTTCAGTCTCTGGTCAGGGCCAGGTAACAAGAATTGACACTTCAGGCCATCCTCAATAGAGGCCAGGTGCCCTGTGTGCTGTGCTTGGAAATGCTTGTGTTTGTAGACTCACAGCACTCAGTTTCCCTGCAAGAGGATCATCTCTGAGTTAAGCATGTAAGACTTTGGCTGCCCCCCCCACCTCCCCGTTCCCCTGTTGTGCAGTTCCAGTGAAGCAGAGGGGGGAGCGGTCATGCTAGTATAGGGCAGTTAATGCAAGTGATGGCGTGTGGGCTGCTCCATTTCCATTATGAGGTTCTCACTCGTGACTGAGTGCGGTCTACCCGCATCTTGGGCTCACAGGCAAGTTCAAGGGATATTCTCACCAGCAGTTATTTATCCTGAAGCTCCTGGGACTTGTCTTCCCACATCACTTTTTCTGTCTGAAACAGTAGGTTTCCCCAGGGATAGTTGATGTTTTCTGATTGAAACTTATCCTGCGTTAAGGAGAGGTGTGAGCACGCCGTGGGGATCTATTCACCAGGGGTGTATTGTACTTGTTTCAGATGCTTCAGGACAATACACCGGCTTCCAAGATAAGTGCTTTTTATTTCCCTGCATCTTAGATCACTTATTTGGAATCTTTTTGGTAAGTTAAACTTAAGAGCTTAAACCATCACATCTCTGTAATTAATAAGTCAAATGTTCTTACCAAAAATTACTGTGTCTGCTCTATATTGTAACTGTGCTTAGAAGAGCCCAGAGAAAGTAGGAAGGAACAGAAGGTGGCAGGAAGTCCCTCCCTTAACACCTTGTCGTGAAGGACAGCTTAGGTCAGCTCCCTCCAGGCAAGCGTCTCCTTGCAGAAGACATTTATAGCCTGTCTTCTGTCGTCAGTGCACAACTGGAAGGCACCACACCTTTCTGAACGGCACAGATTGTCATTCTGTATGTGATTTCACTCAGCTCGTAAGAAATAAGAAATATATTCATGGTCATTTTTATCGTTCCTGGTGGATTCTGTTTAATATGAGAGCTTCCTCCCATCATGGGGAGATTGGTTCCAAATAGTTCTTGGCAAAAGTGCCATGTTCTTCCCACTGGTTGTAACTTCTTTGAGGGTCTCTGGATCCCTAGAGAAAGAGGAGACATGCTACAGGCAGTGCCAGGTACCTCAGGGCATTGGCTTTGGGTGGCGTTTGGTGCCCGTACATGTCATCCCTGAAATGTGTGTGGTAGGTTCTGACTGGACATTGGATTTCCAGTCATATGCTCAGCACCCTGTAAAGTATCCCTCCCAACAAGTGCTCGCAGAGTCCCTGCCTCCTCGCAGCCTCTGAGTGCACACACAACAGGAGGGTTTTTGCTGGGAAAGACCAGTGGGCTCAGTGTCCGTGACACATAGATTGTGTTACCTTCTACCGATGGACAGCAGTCATGGGCTACAGTCAGACGTCCAAGGAATTGTCAGGAGTTGACATGGCAGGAATGGTGGGTACTGAAAGGTTTGTACTCCAGTGCTCCCCAGGGCCTCAATTTGCTGGCTTGGCAGAGTGACCTCATGTGTTTTAGATTCGAGGTACAAGAACAGGAACAGCTAGGTAAAATGGAAGTGGGGAATACTTCCCTCTTAGCTCAGAGTGTGGGAACATAGAGACAATAAAAAACGTGCCTCCTGGGTAAGGTAGTCCTGTGCAGTGTCGAGCATAGGTGGGAGGGGAAAACTGTGTCACCAACCTTCTCCTTGTAAGCCAAATTTCTGCCTTCAACAGTGGGATTCACATGAACCAGTGAGGGCCTGGGGACTTCCATAGTCACTGCAGGGAGCTTTTAATTGTGGGATCTCATGGACAAGGGGAACAGTTCTCATCCATGGTTCTTTACCTGCGCCTCATCCCCCCAGCCCCGGCAGAAGTACAGAGCTGGATCCCCCAGCTGACTAAGTAAATTTCACTGAATATGCCAAGCACTTAGAGAGCAGGTGACGGGATGTACCAGTTTTCTGTGCTGAGGTTTGGGCTTCACTGCTCTGGCAACAAAGCACTCCCCATGTTGACAGGACACGATATGGGCTGGCTTTAGCACAGCAGCTGTCTACGTTAGCATTCCTGACACCGCCATTGAAAACCTCAGTGTGGCAGCGCGCGCCGACAGTGGTTTGGCTGTAAAAGTCTGGTGCTTGTTCGCATTCAGTCAGATACTTAAACATGAGGTGGGCTAGACCAAAACTCTTAGGCAAAACATGATGTTTATTTCTATTCTGTATAGTGACATTCAGATTAAAGCTATAAAGATTCAGAATGCTGTTGAGATAGGGGATCTTGTTCTAGATTTCTGCATTATTTGCAAGTGGTTTTGAGAAAGAGGAAAAATGGATCCGGGGCATTGATTTCTCTTTCTAAAACAGAATATTCTTGCAAGTGCAGCCATTTTGGAAATGTAGATAAAGAGAAGTGCTGAGGGTCTGTCTGGGTGGTTATAGAGTAGCCTGGTTTGGTAATCGCTGCCACCTACTGTATGTGGTTGATGTTTGTTTAAACTCAGGAAGTTCACGAAGGTGAGGCTGTTGAAATAATTAGAGCAAAGAAGACATCGCTACTTGACAGACAGCATTTCTTCTCTCCTCCATTACTGGCTCTTAATTACCGAGGCAGCTGCCAGCTTCCGTTCACTTCCTCTTAAGTGGGCTGAAAGTCTTCTCATTTCAGAGTTTCTTGGTCAGAAAACCTGTGCAGTTCAAGCTCAGGGGTTTTCAGTGTGCACATGGAATCGTGTGTGTTTTGTTTTGCCATATATTTTATTTGTAATTGTAGGAGCAACATTCTCAGGTTGGCTTAAAAGTTAATTTTTATGAAAAGGGTAAAAATAAAGCTAGCAACGTAGATTTGTGTTTACCACCGTAGGCTTGAAAGCCAGTGTTTTATTAGTCCTAAAACAGCTTCAGATCAGCCGGCTAGTTAAACGGAGCAGGCAATACAGACTGTGTCAGCCAAAGCCCCTTTATTGAGCCCCAGCTGTCAAAGGGTCATCCCGGCCTCTTGTGAAAAACAACCTGCCCGTTAATGTCGGGGTGGTCCCTCCCCAGGATCCGAGAGTTCCTGACATTTGAGTATCTGAAAGAGTTTCAGGCTTGCAGGGGATTTATGTGTTGAGACTCCCCAGAAGTACTCTCTTTAGTCTTAGCTTTCAGTCTCTGTGACGAATACCACCATGTCTGTTTGCTGCCACCAGCTGTGTGAATTGGCTTGAGATGACATGCTTGACAGGACGCACTTCACCTATGTGATGCTTTCACCTTGCTGCTGATGACATTGTTCCTAGTGGTTCCTGGGCCTAGCTCTGAACCAACCAAGCTGAGCGGAGTTTTGCTTTTCCTGCCCTAGGCTATTTGCTTTCTCGAAGAGAAGGCCAAGCAGGGTCTCCCGAAAAGCCACTCTCTGATCTGGGCCGGCTCTCCTACCTGGCCTACTGGAAAAGTGTCATCTTGGAATACCTCTACCACCACCACGAGAGGCACATCAGCATCAAGGCCATTAGCAGAGCCACGGGCATGTGCCCACATGACATTGCCACCACTCTGCAGCACCTCCACATGATTGACAGGAGAGCGGGCAGGTGAGTGCCGTGGTCCCGGACAGCAGGGGCCTCCCCACAGCAGGATCAAGTCTGCTGTTTGTGCTTTTGCTGCGCTTTCCATTTTCACAATCTGGGTCAAAGGAATCTGGGTTGGGCCAGGACTTTGTTAAACAGACTGTGTCAGCCAAAGCCCGTTAGAGCTCAGGCAACCTTCAAACTCAAAGTGATCCTCCTGCCTTAATGCTGGATTACAGGTATGCACCAGCAGGTCCACCCAATCTTGAGTGAGTTTGGGGGTTATTTTGTTTGTTTGTTTTTTGTTCTTTTTTTTTTTTTAAGCAGTGCCCCACTGTGTAGCCCTGGCTACCCTCCATCTCGGTTTGTTAGACCAGGATGGCCTTGAACTCACAGAGAGCCTCCTGCCTCTGCCTCCCCCAAGTGCTAAGGTTAAAGGTATGTGCACCCAGATAGCTCTCAGTTTTTTATCCCACTTTGTCTTATCTTCCTATATTACAGGTTTGTCATCATTAGAAGGGAAAAGTTGATATTGGACCACATGGAAAAGCTGAAAAACTGTTCCCGACCCAATGAACTTGATCCAGAGAGTCTAAGATGGACCCCAATTTTAATTTCTAATGCTGTGGTTTCTGAAGAAGAGCGGGAAGCTGAGAAGGAGGTGATGCTGCGCTCCATCCTCCTGAGTCGTGACTTTCGTCTTGTAGCTTGCTTAAGCTAAGAGAGCATTAACATCATTGTAAAAGCTCCGTTATATAGCTTATGAAATGATAAAGCACTAATTTATCCTAACTGAATAAGACATGATAATTTTATTGGATTGAGTATGAAAAATGAGACATTTATCATTGATCACAACGCGGCACTCTGGCACTGACAGTGTGTAATCAGATCAGACTTGGTGCTGGGCTGCAGGGCTGCCATGTTAATCGATTCCTTGTGTTTAGAAACTTGCTTGGAGTGCTCCATGCCAGTGAGCATGTAATGTAGTGATAAAGAACTGAGTCCATTCACTGCATCAGTAATGCCACTAAATATCCCGTGAAACCCAGCCAGCTATATTAGGTTGTTATCCTAACTGATGCCGGGGGTCCTGAGATGATGCAGCTGGAATTTGCTTGGCCAGCTGACTGTCCTGATCAGAGCTCACTTAGAGACCCTTTTCCCTTGGTCCTGGAGGCTCCAACTGTGTAACTGACCTCACCCATCACCATTTTGCCCCCCACCCCCACCCCAGGCTGAACGACTAATGGAACAAGCCAGCTGCTGGGAGAAGGAGGAGCAGGAGATCCTGTCGGCCAGAGCTACCAGTAGGCAACCATCTGCAAAAGTACAATCAAAAAATAAATACCTGCATTCTCCAGAGAGGCGGCCAGTGACTGGGGAGCGAGGACAGCTGTTAGAACTGTCCAAAGAGAGCAGTGAGGAAGAAGAGGAGGAGGAGGAAGAAGAGGAGGAGGAAGAGGAAGAAGATGAGGACGAGGAGGAGAGCATTCAAACATCTCCCCCACGGTTGACTAAGCCCCAGTCGGTTTCCATTAAGAGAAAGGTGTGTGCGTAGTGAAGCTGTTTTCAGTCTGTCTGGCTTCTCTTTGAAGTTTTCGTTTCACTCTCTGTAGATGGAATTTGCGTGTAGCCTACGTCTCGGTGGTCCAGTGTCATGATTATTTATCTTACAGTTGTGGTTGTGTTTCCTGTTGTCCAGCGGCGTGCTAACCACCTTAGTCTGGTGGTCACTGCCACCTGCTGGTCTGCAGGACAAGAGTAAATCTACTCATGATAAGCAGATAAGCACCTCAGAGGCCAGGGAGGTCTCATGACTCACTAGAGGGCCAGCCGCACCTCAGAGCTCCAAGCCCAGTGTTCCTGCATTAACGTCCCTTATTCTCACATCGGGTTCTTAGGTATTCCAGACCCTTGATGCTGCTGCTGGTGTTCTGCTTGTGCGGCCAGCTACACAAAAGGAAAACTCTTCATATCCTGGTTACCAAGAGGTCTCTCCAGATGGCACCAGTTCATGCCCAGTGGGTTAGAAAGTGCAACATTGGTTTTTGTGTGTGGGTAATTGTTCTCCCACATCTGCTGTCTTTGTCTGTAGTTTCTACCTGTGACATACAGCACATACAGCGGGGCAGATATTGTCAGTACAGCCCTGACAAGGAGGGATAACGTGGTAAAAATGAAAGCTCTTCCCCAGGGCTGTCCTGAGAAGTATTTTCAGGCAGTTTGCTAGTCTAACTCCCAACTAGGCACAGTTGGAGGCAGCCAAGGGAGCGTCCCATGAAGTGCACTTGTGTCTTCTGAGCATTTCAGCTTCCTACACAGAGAAGGCAGTCTTGTGTTCTGGGTACAGTGAGAGGAAGGGGATCTGTAAGCATGAAAAGCAGAATCATTCCAGGCATGGTGTGGGCCATGGGTCTCCCTACTGATTCAACCTGAAGGAAACCAGCTCTTTATATTGGCTGCACCTGTGTTTGCGGGAAAGGCGTAGTGGTTTAGGGAGGGCAAGCAGACAAAGGGGACCAATGGATAACAGCAAGGGTTAACTACTAATATGGTTAAACTTTATAGAGTTATTAATAGGATAACAGCAATGGTTAATTACTAATATGGTTAAACTTTAGAGTTATTAACAGGCCTGTATGTGTTCTTTAAGAACATTGAAAGCATTAAAAATGTAAGATGCAGGAATTCTTCGGTACTGTTTATCTGGAGGTAGTGCTCCCACCGCTTCGACATGCTGGGAGTGGAGCCCAGTGCCTTGTGCATGAGAGGTAAGTGCTCTGCCAGTGAGCTGCACCCTAGCCCTAGAGACTGGCATCCGTGTAGACACACTGAACCCTCGCAGAGCAGCACAGTTTCGTCAGTTTCATGGTTCATTGACACAAATCTTAGCAGTGAATCTACCTGTTCCTTTATTTAGATTTTGCATATTGGATTTTTTTCCCTTGGGAAAATAGCTTACTGTTGCACCCACGGGAAATCATTTGTGCCATTATCTTATTCAGAGGCTGCATCACTTTTTAAGGTATCTTCCATATCAAAATAGTGTGTAAAATTATTAACTGCCCACATCCCATTAGCCAAGACTCTCTAGCTCTGCAGTCTTCTAACCAGTAGAGTAATTATTCAAGCACCCTTTCATTTCTGGGACAAGGAGGTTTACCTTAAACCCACCATGTTTCTTATAGTACCTGTCATGCAGTGGACATCTCCAGAGCAGTTACAAGGTATTAAATGACTGACCTGACAGCTGATTATTGCAACATTTATAAAAGCGCATTATAAAAAACGTTTCTAGAAACGTCCGATGTGCCAGATACTGAAGCTAGTTGAGTGCCACTTAGAAAATATATGCTGGAAAAGCAGTGCTAAGCTTTTAAAATCTGCAGTCGAGTTGCTAGGATGTTCTGTCCCAAAGCATCTGCTTGAGTAAACACGTGTTTTATTTGGAAAACACTTGCCTGTGTTCTTGGTGCCCAAGAGGGATGTTCAGCATCAAATGGAAGGTTAAGTACAAAGGCTTTGCAGAAGTCCTGATGTGTAAGAGTCCCGGGCGCGCAGTCAGTGCACGGTTGCTGCATATCGCTCCAGCCGTTTAATTTCTCAGGAGCACTTACGTATTATGTTTGGAATTAATTTCAGAGGCCTTTTGTAGTAAAGAAGAAAAGGGGTCGTAAACGCAGGAGGATCAACAGCAGTGTAACAACCGAGACCATTTCTGAGACTACGGAAGTGCTGAATGAGCCCTTTGACAACTCAGACGAAGAGAGGCCAATGCCGCAGCTGGAGCCTACCTGTGAGATCGCCGTGGAGGAGGCGGGCAGGAAACCAGTCCTGAGAAAAGCATTCCAACATCAGCCAGGGAAGAAAAGGCAGACAGAGGAAGAGGAAGGAAAAGACAATCATTTCTTCAAGAACGCCACCCTTTGTAGAAGTAAGTGGAGGTTTAAACAAGCTTTAGCCACAGGGTGTGCCAGCGCACCGGAAACACATGCCAACCCATCCTTTCTCCTTCCCAGCGTCTCGCCCCCTTTTCCTTGGAATGGGGTACTTTGTTTCTAAATCAGAATAATCCTCTAGATGGGTTCATCTTACTCTGTAGAAATTGGCTCACCCTAAACTTTGAAGACTAGTAAGAAACACAGTGCACGTTCCTTGATACTGCTGTGTGATCTTCTACCTAGTTAGCTTTTTAGACATCAGAGTATTCATTGCCAGTGGACGGTGAGTGTGCACTTCTGTCTTCCTTGAAAACAACTTCTCAGTGCATCAGGGTGTATCCTGACATTCCTCAGTGTGCTCCAGAACCATCTGAACTTCGCACACCATCAGTAGCAGCTTTGGTAAGAGGGGGTGATACAGAAATCCCAAAGACAGACTTTGTTTTGGAGTTGACAGGGACACCCTCTTCTACAAACACGCCAGGCTCTAGTGCATTGTCTTGGATGCCCTGGTTAAAGCACGTATCCCTTACTCTGTTAGCACAGGCACTCCAGGATGAACGGTGAGGATCTGGAGGACAGCTCCCCGTAGCTGGAAGGCTGAATGACTCTGTCCCAAATGTGCTGCGGCCTAGGGAACAACTCGCCTCCTTTCTCTGGGAACTGCAGGAGTTGCTATCTGCGGTTCTTCTTCAGAACATAAGCCAGCACCTCCCTGACTGAATATCTGCTGTTTCCTGTTTCTTTTTTTTTAAATTTCGTCCTTTCCTTTTTTAAAGACAGACTCTCCCTATGTAGCCCCAGCTGGCCTGGAACTCACTATATAGATACACTGGCCGCAAACTCTGAGGTCAGCCTTTCTCTGCCCTTCAGGTGCTGGGATTGACCAGCATGCCTAACCCATTCTCTTTCCCCCCCTCCCCTTTTCATCTCTGTCTCTTTTTATATCTCTCTCTCCAGTTTTCCTTAGAACTCAACCTGTTTGAGCTAGCCTTGTACCCACTGAGCCCCCCAAGACCTGTCAGTCTTCCTCTGCCACCTCAGTGCCGAGGGGTCCCAGGCACAATGCATCATCCCCCCTGGTCCTTGTGCAGTATGAGGGATCTGAACTGGAGACTTCAGGATGGTGTGGCAAGCTCTTACACTGAGCCTTCTCCCTGGCCTCTTGTGTACCTGTGAGGCGCAGGCAGAGCTTGCTTTCCAGGTGTGGAAATTGAGCCTTATTTCCACTTGTAGATGTTTGCTCAGAAGCGTGCAGATGGGCTATCGCTGCCTCTTACCTCAGCTTTTTCTCTTTGCCTTTTATGGTCACACTCTACCATATTTCTTTCACGATCCTCTCCTTTCTTAAAGGAGATTATGAGAAAAATCATCTTCTCATCTAGAAATGTATTCCTATAGAAACCGTATGGTCAGTGGTTCCTAGAATAAAGTGTGGGTAGAGACACTTGCTGCCAAGCCTGACAGTCTGATTTTGATCCCAGAAATTCCCATGGGAGCAGGAGGAAACCAGTTCCTTCAAGTTGGTGGCACACGCCTTTAATCCCAACACTCAGGCAGGAGGCAGAGGCAGGTGGATCTCTTGAGTTCAAGGCCAACCTGGTCTACAATGCTAGTTCTAGGACAGCCACGGCTACACAAAGAAACTCTGTCACCAAAAAGGGGGTGGAGGGGGGCCAGGGAGGCACTAGAGACATTGTACCTAGTGAGCCCCAAGTGAGCTGATTCCTGCCATTGTGAATGAAAGGAAATGGTGTGAGTACCCTTGGAAAGTGGCCGAGGCCTGGAGCTCAGCACTTAGGCAGAGTCCTCCTCTGTAACCTACATGTTCTCAGCTAGGTGGTGAGTGTGATGCCCGTGGGGAGGTTTATGAGCAATCACTTGATTATGTAAATGAGTTCACCTTGCTGGACTCATCCATTCTGGCATCAACTTTGTGACTTTGTTTTTATTATTCTCTAAAATACTGTTTGTTTATTTGTAGACAGAAGCTGTCCTAGAACTCACTGTGTAGACCAGGCACCACCACCCAGCGAAAATAGTGTTTTAATAAGGAATGTCCTAAGGGCCTAGGTGTTTTATGTCTGCATACTTATTCATGAATATGTATATTTGTTTGCTGTATTTGTAGGAACAAACATTCTTATTTCTGTGTACATATAGGTACAGAAGAATAAATAGGTTTTGGAATTGCAAGAAAATCTTCAATTACATCTGGTTTCTAATTGTCATTCTAAATCAGGCATTATATTTGAACAGCAAACTGATCCCTAATATACCATGAACAGAATCCCTGATTTAAAACAACAACAACAGGGACTGGAGAGATGGCTCAGTGGTTAAGAGCACTGACTGCTCTTCCAGAGGTCCTGAGTTCAATTCCTGGCAACCACATGGTGGTCTGTAATAGGATTTGATGCCCTCTTCTGATGTGTCTGAAGACAATGACAGTGTACTCACATACATAAAATAAATACTTAAAAACAACAACAAAACCCCCTGTGTTTTAAATATTCAGTAATAATTTTGGTAATTGTATTTTAGCTTGCGTCATTGATAAATTGTGGTGCTAAAGATGATGATGATTACAGCTGCGCTGTTGTGTGTAGTCACTCATTCAGTTCAGAGGTACACAGTAAATAATGTCTGGGCTGGAGAGAAACCTTGGTGGTGAGAGCAGTGACTGCTCTCCCAGACGACCCAAGCTCCATCCCCAGCACCCACATAGTGGTACACAGCTATCTATAACTCCAGTTCCAGGGGATCTGATGCCCTCTTCTAGCCTCCTCTGGTACCAGGCATGTGCATGGTGCATAGACGTGCATGCATGCAAACACCCACACACATAAAATAAAATGAATAATAAATAATAAGAACAAAGTAATATCAGTTGGGATCGTCTAAATCTAGCAAATGTCCACAAAGAGAAGGTCCTTTCATCAGGGAGGTAGCAAATTAACCCTTTTCTAACCCTTTGAGTACAGTGATGGTTTGGATATAACCTAGTATTAATCCTGTCCTGCAGTATTTTCAGATTTGTTGATGTTGAAATTGGTTGTTTTGCTTTTTTAGTATTGTGGAGCTCCCAGTTTTTATATCTTAGAATGTCATTGACTTCCTAGGCCTAAGTTTCTCGGGTTGGCTTATTCCACAATATTCCTGGTTACCTTTCTCATCAACTCTTAAAAGTGCTAAACTAAAAGCAGCGCTTGCTAATATATTTAGAGGGGTGTGTTAAGGTATCTCTGGCTTTCCTTCCTAAAATGTGTGCTTTTCTGTATTTTTGTCTCCTCATTAAGAAAATGTAGATGATAATGCAGAACACTTGAAAGAAGGCAGCAAAGACAATCCTGAGCCTCTAAAGTGCAGACAAGTGTGGCCGAAAGGAGCGAAGCGAGGGCTCTCCAAGTGGAAGCAAAGCAAGGAGAGGAAGACGGGGTTTAAGCTGAATCTGTACACCCCACCAGAGACACCCATGGAGCCAGAGGACCAGGTGACGATCGAAGAGCGGAAGGAAGTTTCAGAGGACAAGGGCAGCCCTGTGGGAACAGAACGGGAGGTGACAGAGACTGTGGAAGCCCTGCTGCCTCAAGATGGGAACAGAAGGGAAGAGACAGGCATACCTGTGAGTCCACATAAATCACCAGGTGAAAAGGTAGATGAGGAGGACCTCATCAAAGGTGAGGAGGAGGAAGAGGAGGAGGAAGAACGGGAAGAACAGGAAGAGGACGAAGGAGAAGGAACTGCAGAAAAAAACCAAGATGGTGCTAAAAGTAAAGAAAAAACAGAACCAGAGATCTCCATGGAAAAGGAAGACCCTGTGCATTTGGATGACCATGAAGAGGACGAGGATGAGGAGGAAGAGCCGTCTCACAATGAGGACCATGATGCAGATGATGAAGATGATGGCCATATGGAGGCTGCCAACATGGAGAGGGGAGACCTCCCCAAGGAAGCCTTCAAAGATGCACTAGAGGGCCAGGAGGCTTTTTTAGACCTTAGCGTTCCACCAAGTCACTCTGACCCTGAGGTCTTGATGAACTGCGGTGTTGATCTTGCAGTGTCGTGTGGCAGCGAGCCAAAGGAGCTTGCTGGGGACACTGGGACTACACCTGAGTCTGATGTGGAGCTCCCAGAACAGACGCAGAAGCAGGACCAAAAGAGCAGCGATGGTGCCGATGCTGAGCTCAAAGAGGGAGGCACGGCCGCTGTGGAGACTGACTCCGAGACTGCCCAGGCTGTGCAGTCTTTGACCCAAGAAAACAGGGAGCAGGATGACACCTTTCAAGATTGTGCTGAGACTCAAGAGGCCTGTAGAAGCCTGCAGAACTATACACACACAGACCAAAGTCCTCAAATAGCCACCACGCTGGATGAGTGCCAACAGTCAGACCATAGTAGCCCAGTTTCATCTGTCCATTCCCATCCTGGCCAGTCAGTTCGTTCTGTCAATAGCCCCAGTGTCCCTGCCCTAGAGAATAGCTATGCCCAAATCAGCCCCGATCAGACTGCCATCACAGTGCCACCTCTGCAAAACATGGAGACCAGTCCAATGATGGACGTCCCATCGGTGTCAGATCACTCACAGCAGGTCGTTGACAGTGGGTTCAGTGACCTGGGCAGTATTGAGAGCACAACAGAGAACTACGAGAACCCCAGCAGCTATGACTCAACCATGGGAGGCAGCATCTGTGGGAACGGCTCCTCCCAGAGCAGCTGCTCCTACAGCAGTCTCACTTCTAGCAGCCTGACACAGAGCAGCTGTGCCGTCACCCAGCAGATGTCCAACATCAGCGGGAGCTGCAGCATGCTGCAGCAGACCAGCATCAGCTCCCCTCCAACCTGCAGCGTCAAGTCTCCCCAAGGCTGTGTGGTGGAGAGGCCTCCCAGTAGCAGCCAGCAGCTAGCTCAGTGCAGCATGGCCGCCAATTTCACTCCACCCATGCAGCTGGCTGACATCCCCGAGACCAGCAATGCCAACCTTGGCTTATATGAGCGAATGGGTCAAAGTGATTTTGGGGCTGGGCACTACCCACAGCCATCTGCCACCTTCAGCCTTGCCAAACTGCAGCAGTTAACTAATACACTTATTGATCATTCATTGCCTTACAGCCATTCCGCTGCTGTGACTTCCTATGCAAACAGTGCCTCTTTGTCCACACCATTAAGTAACACAGGGCTTGTTCAGCTTTCACAGTCTCCACACTCCGTCCCTGGAGGACCCCAAGCACAAGCTACCATGACCCCACCCCCTAACCTGACTCCTCCTCCCATGAATCTGCCACCACCTCTCCTGCAGCGGAACATGGCTGCATCAAATATTGGCATCTCCCACAGCCAAAGACTGCAAACTCAGATCGCCAGCAAGGGCCACGTCTCCATGAGAACCAAGTCGGCATCTCTGTCACCAGCTGCTGCCACCCATCAGTCACAAATCTATGGGCGTTCCCAGACTGTAGCCATGCAGGGTCCTGCACGGACTTTAACCATGCAAAGAGGCATGAACATGAGTGTGAACTTGATGCCAGCGCCAGCCTACAATGTCAACTCTGTAAACATGAACATGAACACTCTCAATGCCATGAATGGCTATAGCATGTCCCAGCCGATGATGAACAGCGGCTACCACAGCAACCATGGCTACATGAATCAAACACCCCAGTACCCTATGCAGATGCAGATGGGCATGATGGGAACCCAGCCATACGCCCAGCAGCCAATGCAGACCCCACCCCACAGTAACATGATGTACACGGCCCCCGGACACCATGGCTACATGAACACAGGCATGTCCAAACAGTCTCTCAATGGGTCCTACATGAGAAGGTAGACAGCCTGGCAGCCCACCGAACCCACTGGGCCCTACTATTGGACTGATCTGCACAAATACCTTTGAAGAGTACGATTTCAAAACCAGCATTGGTGTGAATGCAAAAACATTTTGTTGGCACCATTTATTTAAAAAAAAAAAAAAGCTGTATGCAGCAGAAAGCCTTATACAAGTTGTTTTTCTTTTTTCCTTTTTTCTTTTTTGGTACCTTTATTTCTGTTACTTTTATATAAAATTCTCTGCAAAGGAAGGCCTCTCTTAGGACTACAGTTGGCAGCGGCCACACTTCGTGCCTGCTTCCATTAAACAGTGTGGATACAAGCCCCTCCCCAAATCACCTGTTTTAATATTGAACCTCCAGCTTTTTTCCTTCCTTGTCTACTCCATGTAAATGCCTTTAGCATTTCAATTACTGTATATTTTGTTTAAGGTGACCCTTCAGCATGCCGCTAATGTCTTTGTTAGTGACAGTGCGTTTTGTAGTACTGTACAAGTGTTGTGCTAACGGTAAGCCATTTCTTAAGTTTTTTGCCTTGATTAGGGTGCCCTAATTTGAGGGTTTAAAAAAAAAAAAAAACAAAATTCTATTTTTGTTAATTATAAAACTGTAAAGAGCTATCAGAGCTATCCCCGTCTGGTTAGTGAAGGGGGTTTATTGCTAAATGTTTGGTGTAAAGTTGAGAAGACCCTTTTCCATTTTGGTGGCAGGCTCCTTTGGGGAGAGGCAGCTTTCTGTTTTATAAATGCACACTTCTGTTTATTGAATGAAAGCATATCTCAGTGTTTATCTGTCAGGTTTTGAAGCATTTCATATATGTCCAAATACTTGGCAGGATTTAAAAAAAAATAGTGAATTTGGTGTAAAGTTGCTATTTTATGGAAATGCCTCTAACTTTACATTTTCATTCCATCTGTAGATTTTTCTATCTTTATAAAATATTGGAGTTATTTTTTAAGGAAAAATAGAAAAGTAGCTTGTGAATAGCTCAAACTAAGCTTACAAATCGCATGTAAAAAAGCAGAAAAGTTATTTGTGTCTGTTTATATTGCTTCCTTTTGTAGCCTTTGTACCTGTACAGGTGACAGTAAGGGCCAAGCAGGAGAGGCGTGACCTTGTATAAAATAGGAGCCAGGGCGCTCTTGTGTTTACCTGTTCTCTTTTTAGTCAGTTACTTCAAAAAAAAAAAAAAGAAAAAACAAAAAAAAAAAACAAGAAAGCTGTACATTTTAACATAAAATAAATTATGATGAGCCATTTTTAGCCTCTCGTGTCCTGTCATGTTATGACTGATGGAGAATGACCAGCCGAGCTGTATCACGTGTCACATCTCAGAACACATACACGTTTGGGGAGATAAATTATTTAGTGTAAATTGAAGTTACAAGATTTTTTTCTGTTTTGTTTTGACTTTGGGAGAGGGATTGGCAATAAATATGAGTACTATCTAATAAAACCATCACATATACCAAATACCTATTTAATAAATTAATTTATAATGGATTTTAATGCTTTTCATGAAAGTTTACTTTATGCTGGTGCATACCTTCTGTATGCCAATCATTGTCTTTAAAATAAAGTGAGTTTGTTTTTTTCTTTTTGACTTTGATCTTCATTTTGCCCAGAGTTCCCACACAGATAATCCAGTTGCTTCCTTTGTGCCACGTGTAGAAACCCCTAAAGGTCTGGTGCCACACTAGCAAGCTCTTTTTTTTTTTTTTTAAATACTGTCATAAGCATTCAATTCTTGGTGGAATGTCTCAAGATTCATGTCTTTTAAAAAGTGCGAAAGTTTTACTGTCATGAATGATTGTATGTTTTCTTTAGTGTTTATAGTAACACGCACAACATGAATGTTTATACACATTCCATGGCATTCAGAGAAAGTTTTGACTGTGAGTTAAAATATTTGCTTACTTGGGGAACAAATTGGGAAGTAAATTCTTGGCTTGGTACCTGTGTGTGTTTGGCCCACTAAGTTTGCAAGGCATCTAAACACAGGCGCTTGCAACTCTGCCGATCTTAGACACAAACCATAACTTGGCCTCGAGCAGGCAGGGTAGAGTGCATTCACACCAGCACAGAAGGCCACCCCAGTGTTCTCGCCATTGCTTGCTCTCTCTGCGTGTACAGTGGGGTTAGCATCCACATTTTACCTTTGAGCCTTCCGCTCCCAACAAGCCAGTGGAGTAATATCTGAAGTGGATGAGGGAGGCTTCGAAGAAGGCAAAGGGAAACCAGAATGTAACTTTTGGAGAGAGAAAGCATGCTGTCCATCTTCTAAGCAGCAGGCGGTGGTGCGCAGTTTTTCTGAACCAACTGCTAGAGCAGGTTGGAAGGGGCCGAGGGTCCCCGCGCTGCACATCTGACAGGAAGCCATTGTATGTCTAGGAATTCCACAGAAACAATTCCCTTCTCCACCAAGGCCCTCCTTGAAACTCTTTATATGCTAATTTAGTATCTTGTGTTAATAGTCTTTGGGGGTCTAGGCACCCCATTTCCCTGACAGTAGTAGCTTGTTAATCATACCTTTGGCTTGTGGGAAGTCTAGACCCACTGCCCCACTCCCTTACTTGTTCCACAGTCCAAGGGAGCTTATTGATCAAGTGCTAGTCACTGCTCCACACCTGTCAGAACATCACAGTGGTTCCTCATGATGCAGGGAGCTGTCTGTAGAGCACCAGGGCCTCACTCTGAGATTGGCTTAGATCCGTCGTAACACAACTGCTGTCAGACTGGAATCCGCTCGTAGCCCTCATCTTTAAAACCAACAGCATGTGTTCTTTTTCTCCTTTGTAAGAGTGATCATCTGATGCCAGCTGCACTTAAATTGCTCACATGGTGCCTGCCCAGGTATGCAGCAGGCCTTGCTTGCCAACATACTGTTAGAAATCATGATTCAGACTGCTTTTGTTGACACTCCGCCCCCATAAACTACACCCACTGCCCAGAGAAGTGGAAGGAACTCAACAAAGTTAATGGCCCCCAACTTGCCCAGCTACAAATTGTAAACTGCAATCTACCCAGGTGACTGAATCAGCTCTCCTAAACACTAGTCTGAAAAGGCCCAAACTTATCACCTCTCTGATTTGAAGGCTCAGCTAAAGAATCTGTGATGTCATAAATTCTGTACTGCTCTGTGAATGCAGGTCCTTTATTGGAGGACTCAAACCCAGGAGCAGGCTTCTGCCATTGCTTCCGGGAGGGGGGGGGGGACTTTCCTGCATCTTCCTCCTCCTCGAAGGCCTATTCTGCAACCCCTGGGCCAAGCTGCATCTTTTCTTCCTCTTATATCTCATCCAGTATGGTGACCTTAAGCTCTACCCACTGGTACACACCCAGAATTTTATTTCCCTCCAGTCATGAGCATTCCTTCCACCTCTAGATCCCAAGTCAAATTTCTAGAATCTTCTGCCCCCCCCCCCCGGGCTGTGTGCACCAAGTACAAGCTCCCCTTGTGTCCTCAGATTCCCATTTTCCTACTGAGGAAGAGGGCTATGGATTATTCTCTAAAGGTTTTGTTTTCATATTAAATATAGGGGTGTTTTGCCTGCACTGTATGTGTGAGTCCCTGGTACCCATAGAAGTCAGAAGAGACTTTGGAGCGAGCCCCTGGAACTGGAGTTGCAGGCAGTTGTGAGGCAGCATATGTGTGCTGGGAATCAAACATGGGTGTCCCTTAGCCATTTCGCCAACCCTCCAGCATAGGTCATGAATTCAAAACCAGTCTGGGCTACACAGACAGTGAGATGCTTTCTCAGACCCTCCTAGCAATACAGGTTTCTCTTTGAGAAATGAGCAGCTTTGGGTTTTTTGGTTTCCTAGCAAAGGTGGCTAACCCACCAAGAGCCAGTATTCCCTAGGTCACCCCCACCTTGTAAAGCTTTTATTCGAATCTTTTCATCTCCCCCACCCTGTAAAACTTTGAAGTAAAGGCTTTGGCTCTTGGCCATTTACGCTTTCCTTCATTTCCTTCTTGATGCTTTCCAAATTAGCCAGTCTGGGGTAGACTGTGAGATCCACCCTCAGTTAGTCAGGAAGCCTAGCTCCCCCTTGCGTTAAGGATAAAAGACAGAGGCCATCTTGGCCCTCTGTTCCTTACCAGCCCCTTGGCTTGAGCACACCTTGGTTTGCAATAAGAAGTGGCCTTACCCAGTTAACTTCGAATTTATTTCAGAATACAAGAGGAAGCAGATTCTTTCCCAACACCCCACTAACTTGTCTAAGGCAGCCTCTCCCCACCATTTCATCTCCCATATCCCACACTGCATTTTATTACCCTCTGAATTTTGTAATTTGCTTAACCCAGATTCAGAATGTACTATAAATCTCAAGGATGCTTTTTTTAACCAAGCGAAAACTTTGCTTATGAAGTCTTTAAACGCTCTGGCTAAAATTTCGTTTCCTCCATTCTCTTACTTCTAAGTCCCAGGAGACACCGGGAAGAGACCAGACTCCCAACACTAGGTTCTCTTCTTCAAAAGGACTCCACTCCAAGGAGAGGTGGGGTGTGGTATGAGGTACAGGGACGGTAGTAGGAAAATCCTGAGTGGGGCTATATATGTTCTATCATACATGTGTGTTCACTTAAAGCGAGTACGTCATGAAAATAGAAATGCTGACTCGTCTGGATCCTGAATGGATGAGACTAACAGAGCTGAGGTCAGAGGGGGGTCGGCAGGATGCTACAATGAAAAGCGCAAGTAGGAACAACTTTGACCCTGGGTTCCTCCCCCAGAAGCCCTTGGTTCATAGGACACCAAGTCTGAGCCCTCAGGGAGTCAGTCCATCTGCAGGCCTTTTACCTCTCCAGTATTCCCTCCCTCAGAACCAGGAGAGCCCTGCTTTGTCTAGTCAAGCATCTGGCCAACTTAGCACTGTCTTCACTTCAGTCTTGCTGCCAGACAAGACCAGGTGACTCCGAGTGTTGTCGGGACAGCCTTGCCTGTTGCCTTTGCAACGTTGTGGCAATGTTTCCGTTTCTTATTAGGAAACCAATATTGTAACTGTTAAGTGAGTCTCTGGTAATCTCCCTTACCTATGTTAAGATGAGGACCCAGCCTCCTCCTGGACTGAGGTGACACCCAGAGCATCCTCAGAATTCCTGGAAACCAGCCAAATCCCAAGGCCCCAAGCTACAAGTGGCATGAGAGTAAAACAGCTTCCCTAGGTGTCACAGTGACCTGGCTGGCTTTCCCCAGCTGCTCTGGACTCCAGCACCCCGCCAGGAAGAGTATCTCTTGGATTCTCTAGTTCACACTGGAGACATTCCCAGCAGGCATTAGAACCCCTCTGCTTTCTCCAGGCCGCCGTCTCGTTCGTGGTGCTCCATTGCTGGTCTCTCTCAGCGGCCTCTCTAGGTTCCATCTCTAGGCTCCTGGTTCGGGAACCCCGCATGCGGGGCTGTGCTGCTGCTGCTGCTGCTGCTGCTGCTGCTGCTGCTGCTGCTGCTGCTGCTGCTGCTTTCTCAAGAGTGAAGAATGGCCATCACACGCTAACTCAACTCTCAAGAGAGACCAGCTCACGCCCCAGCTCATCTGGCTGCTCTGCCCTCCCGATCCGTGCAAACCACACATCTGCAAATACTTGAGGGTATGGATAAAACCAAACCACCCCTGCTACCCTTACTGGAGCCAAAGGGAAAGGAGTGTTCCGGTCTCCTAAAATTAAGTATCCTGCTTCTCCTTTTCTCCCAAATTGTGAGGTTACACTCTTCCTTGTCCAGATTTACCACAACTCATTTGGGTGATGGCAGCTCTGGCTGTGATGCAAGGAAAAGCTGTTTCTGTTCAGGGGCTCAGGATGCCACGCCCGCCCGTCAGGCACATGTGTACTTGGACACTGGCCGCCACCGAAAAAGAAATGTGATTCAGTGGAGGCTTCCTCCTAAATCATAAAACCTGTCTGGTAACACAGTTTACCAGGCAATTTTCTGTGTTTTTTTTTTTTAAAAAAGCTCTATTTTTTAAGTTATCTTTATAATAACGTGATTTTTTTCCCCAAACATTTAGTCACAACACAGTACCCACCCACACATTAAAACACACACACACACACACACACACACACACACACTCCAAAAGAAACCAGCCCAAACAAACAAAGGAAACCCTTTTTTGCTTCCAACTTAAAGGACAGGAGACTGTGAAGAGCGATACCTTTTCCTTATGCAGTTGCCCCTGCAGCTGACTGGGCCCACTGTGAGGCAAACAACTAGTCTCAGAGGAGACAGCGGGCATCCTCCCTGCCTCGCCCAGCCTGTGGCTTCACTGTCTCATCTCCACAACCAACAAAGCCTCAGTGCAGCCGCGCTCTGGCCTTCCGGGGGCTTCCACTCTGGGCGCCAGGGTTTCCGATCCTCCCTGGGGAGGGTCCCTACAGCCCCAGCTCACTGTCCCCTGGCCCGGCCCGTCGCCGCTGCTTCACCAGCTGCTTGTCCAGCTCTCGGAGCTGCTTCAGGAAGCCCCGGTTGGGCAGGACACAGCGGTTCTTAGCCACTTGTTGAATGGCGTCCACCAAAGTCAAGTTCTTGTGGATCATCAGGTAGGCCAGGACCAGAGTGGCTGACCGGCTTCGGCCCATGGCACAGTGAACCAGGATCTTACCTGCAGGTGGAGGGGACAGAAAAACCAGTGCTGAACGGGATGCAGTTCCTTGACCCACACTTGTTCTATCGCCCACAGTTTGGCTTGCGCCATCAGCAAAATGGGGACACTGTCACTTGGCTCTTTCATAGGGGTGTTGGGAAGGCAGTCTCTGCCCTGCACTTGTTTGCTGTTGAGCACATGATAGGACTGGTAAAAGGCAGACATTACAACTCTTGCTTGGTAAGAGAAGGCACCAAAGCATCTGTGAGATGGCCCATCTCCATGCCTCAGAGGGTGGCCTCCTTTGTCTGTTTTAACGTTTATTCAGTCATGTTTAGCAGGGCTCAAATGTCAAAGCATACCCCAGGAGACCCCACACACACCAGGTAGACTCTCCAGAGCAACAGGTGGCCCCTATCCTTTATCTCCTCTTCCAGAGAAGAATCTGCCTAGAAGAGTCTCCCCTTTACTGTACATCACGGCTTGCCTCCCCCCCCCCCAACTCTCCCCTCCCCTTCTTCTCTCCCACCTCCCTCCCTCCCTTTTTCTTCTACCATGGATAGAAACCAGGGTCTTACCCCTGCCAGACAGGCACTGAACTACACTTGCAGCCTTTCAAAAACCTTTTCTATCTCTTGCTTATTTCATTAACAGTTGACGTTTGAGATCTCTACACATCAGTATATAAATAGTTCTCTTTTCTTTGAGCATCCTCACACCCCATGCTGGGAATAAAACCCAAGACCTTACACATGCAAGGCAAACACATCCTCCAGCTACATCCCCAGCAAGAAATTATCTTCAAAGCATATGCCTTCCTTTCTTTTCCTATTGGTGCTGGGGAATCAAATCCAGGGCCCTGTATGTGCTCAATACCCATTATTCCACCGAGCTAGACCCCTGCCCTGACACATATACATCTTGAAACTACTCATTTAACTATTTACTTATTTATTTATTTATTTATTTATTTATTTGGACAGAGTTTCCCTGTGTAACCCAGGATGTTCTCAAACTCAACATCCTCCTGCCTCAGTCCCTCAAGTGCCAGGATTAAACAATTTAAACAGAATGCAGAACGGATCTCTGAGAGGACCTGGAATGACCGTCTTGTCTTTGGACTGACGGTGAAGGTAAAGACCTGTGTGCCTTTTCCGCCTATGAACATCACTGGCCATTGACTATTCCAGAGCTCCCACAGTCCCCATAGGCTTTGTGAGGTCAGGACTCAGGGCACATGAGAGTCTGCTGACGTACAGACATGAGACCAGACTCCCTTCTGGTGCCAACTGGGTGACAAATGACAAAGCTACTCAGCCTCGTAAGTCTCAGTTTCCTTGGCTGTCAAGTGGAGGGGCAGAATCAGATCAGTAGTGTAAAACCAACTTAGGAAAATATCATATGGTGGCAGGCCAGGCTTTCAAACAGTGAAAGCCATGAGTCCTGGCATGAACATCCCACCAGCTAAAACTAACCAGCTCCATACTAGTTCTGGAGGGGGTTTGGTCCTGCGTGTACCAGGCTAGCCTTGAATCCACCATGTACCTCAAAATATTTTCAGCCTCCTGGTCCTCCTGCCTCCACCTCCAGGGTTCTGAGATTACAGATATGCATCACCATACCCTGCTAACAGAACCTGTATGCAACTGACTCTTGACGGTGTTAGCATACATGCTGACTTAGTCCATGTCACATACACAAAGACAATGGTGACTTAGCATGACAATGTCATAGGCATCAATTATACAAGTAATCATTGCTATGTCTGTCACCACACACTGTGGAGGGGGCAGGCGATTCCCTTACTGTTTCCCTCAGTGAAACAGTAAAAATGATGTACAAGCAGCCAGGTCCCTCAGGTCTCCACTTGGTGGCGCTGTAGAGCCCACCCAGTACACCCACCGGCCCTGCCTCATTTCCGCTTTGGCTTTAGACCTTGTTATCGTTGTCACTGCTTTGCGGATGGAGAGACAGGTTCAGGAGGTGCAATGTCTTGCCAGAGGCCAGAAGAAGCATCTTAATGCAAAACTATGATGGAGGCCCTCACTGTGTGCCACTGTGCAATGGGGTTTGGCTCTCTGCTCTCTCTCTCCCCGTGGTGGCTGTTCCCCATGCCTGAGGGACTCTCTACTGATGTTCAGCTAGCTGGCTGGGGTATCTGTGGCTGTGTGACCGAAGTGCTGCCTGTCTTTCTGCCTCTCAGCGTGATGCCCAGAGAGATAAACAGGAAGTCGCCTGTGGACATTTTCTGCATGGGCTCTCTCTGTCCTTTTTAGCTCTCCCTTCTTCATGCCCAGGCAAGGGCAAGAAGCCAAGACAACAGAAGAAATGAAAGAATTCCCACACATTAGGTGTGTTGGTTCTCCTGTTCTCACTCCAAGTGGGATGGGAAGTCCTGTGCATGACCAGCTGCAAGGACCACTGGTGGGTTGGGGGAGGGAGGGGCTGGCACAGAGATGCCCTCCAACTCCTCACAATTAGTGCCTTTCTCTGTCTACCCCAGCCAGCAAGGAGGGCAGGAAGCAACCCCCTGCGTCTTTAAGGGGGCTCTGGTCCACATTTTCATCCAGCGTGACCATCCAAGCAGATGGACATCCACCTCCGGTGCTCTAATCCCAATAGAGTGTTCCAGATAGAAGCTGTCTGGCCTCTGGCCAGCTCTGCTGATAACTGATGGGTTTCTTCCTCTCCTGTCATAACTAAACACTTGTAACAGATGAAAGCTTTGGGGGAGCCTGAAGTCTGTGGAGAGAAGGGGTAGAGAGGAAGAAGACGGGGAAGGAAGCTGGAGAGGAGGGAGGGGGTTGGGAAGGAGAGAAGGGGGCTCTCAGCTCTTCTGGAGCGCTTGGAGCCAAATGTGGTTCATATTATCAGCCTGGAGAAAGAGGCCCACTTACCCAGGGTAAGAGCTGGTTGTTCTCTGGAGGTCTCAGGTGCCCCTGGGCCCCACCAATTTCCTGTCACCAGAACTCCGGGGTCCTGTTCCCTCTTGGCTCTGGAACTCTGCCAAGTCCCACTGTTGAGGCCCAGTGTTGGTGGTGGAAAACCAGGGTAGTGAGAGAGGCCTGTTCCCAGTCCTTGCCTGAACTTCAAGAAACCTGGAGGCTCTACAACCTCGACACCACCAGCTCCTGCAGGGTCCTGAGGTAAGGGACTGTTTCCTGGTTCAATTCACAGCTGACTCCCGGGTAACCTCAATTACCCTGGGCATTCTTCTGGGTACTTTATGGGTTGTTTGTTTAGGGTCCTGCAGCATCTCTGAGGCCTGGCCTTGAACTCTCAGTCTTCCTGCTTCTGCCTCCCTGGATGGCTAGACTCTCAGGTGTGCACCAGGATGCCTAGTGCCCATGCACTTACTTCGCGTATTTTATTGTAGTTCTGTTGTCACAATTACCCAATGGCTCCAGTCAAGCCATCATCACCATCCTAAAGATAAGGTCAATGAAGGATATGCAGAGAGGTGGCTTGTCCCAGTCACATGGCCAGTGAATGGCAGGCCGCGCTCCGAGCCCAGGTGGTGTGACACCGAAGCCCAGACTGCTCTGTACCTGCTGCCAGTGTGTGAGTCAGACAAAGGTTTTACTAATAATATGTACCTTCGCTACATGCAATTTGGGCTATTATTCTCTGTTCTTTCTAATCTATTCAATTAAAAAGGCAAAAAAGAAACAGTGGGCACATCCACCATTTTTATCTTATGACCCATTGATAGGTTGCAATCTGTCTGAAAATGTTAGCTTTGGTAAACTATTTACCAGAAGGAGAGATGCCACTACCAAGAGAAAGCCTAAATTCAGGATTTCTAATGTATCTACCTGGGCATGGTAGCGCATACCTATAAGGCCGAGGCATCAGGGTTATCATGAAGTCGAGGCTTGAGGCTGGTTTGGTGTACAGAGTGAAACCTTATCTCAAAGTAAACTTTCAAAAACTCTACCACATCCAACTACTTGTTTTCAGTGGTGACCCAAAGGTGAACTTCTGTCACTCAAATCAGATATATATCAGGAGCCTGTGGGACGGCTCCCTGGGTGAACCTGCTCACTGGACAAGCTGATGACCCAAGACCCATGCCCAGAATCCACTCAGAAGAAGGAGAAAATCAACGCCTGTGACTTGTCCTCTGACTACTACAGCTGTGCACCTCTGTGTACATATCACACAGACAAATCCTCCTCCTCTCCCTCCACCTCCTCATCACCATCATCATCATCAGAAAGACATACCTGCCAAGCCTGTGGCCCACAGACCTACCTGCTGTCCAGACCTAACATGTGCCTTCAACAGTGCCACCGTCCTTCCCCGGATTTAGGGACTGCCCTGGCCTGCTGCTCACTCACTGTCTTGGAAGCTGCTTTTCTCAGCAGTGCAGACAGGGAGGGAGAGTTCCTGCTCCACCCTAGACAGATGTGAGGGTGCAGAGGTACTCAGAGAATGAGGACAAGGTGTAGGTACAACAGAAAGGAAGGGGACCTTCAAACAAACACTTGGGGACAATCTGACCTAGCTGAAGCTTAGATGCCCCAGAGAACCAAATTCCTGCCAGAAAGATGATTTCATCTATATAATCATACCCACTCGGTCTGGTGTCTGTGTGTGTCCGTGTCCGTGTGTGTGTGTGTGTGTGTGTGTCTGTGTCTATATGTGTATGTGTGTATGTATTTATTTGTGTGTATGTATGAGTGTGTGTGTGTGTGTGTGTGTGTGTGTAGGCCAGAGGTTAACCTCAGATGTTGTTCCTCAGGCACTGTTCACCTCGTTTTTTGTAGCAAGGCCTCTCACTGGCTTGGACCCTGCTAGTAGGCTAGGCTGGCTACAAACCCTGGGGATTAGCCTGTCTCCGCACCCCCCAGCCCTGATATCACAGGGTGCATTCATTCCCTTGTCTAGTTTTTGTTTGTTTGTTCGAGTGGGGTCTCACATGATCTGAGATCCTCATGCTTTTACTGCAAGCACTATCCCAACTGAGCTATCTTCACAGCCTAGATTTTATTTTTCTAAAACTATTTGTTTGTTTGTTTGTTTATTTATTTATTTATCCTGAGATCAGGACTCACTATGTAGCTGTGACTGGCCTGGATCTTGCTGTGTAGACCAGGCTGACCCCAAACTCACAGAGATCCATCTGCCTCTGCCTCTTCCTTCTTTGTTCCTGAGAGTTCCGGGGATCCAAACCAAGGCTAAGGAAATGCCACACCATTGAGCCACATCTGTGGGCTCTGTAATAGATTTTATGATGGCTTCAAAAGCAGGCTGGAACCTGTTTAAGACAAAGAATGGACTTGGGTGGTGGTGGCACATGCCTTGAATCCCAGTACTTGGGAGGCAGAGACAGATGAATCTCTGAGTTCAAGGCCAGCCTGGTCTATAGACCCAATTCTAGGATAGCCAGGACTGTGTCACAGAAAATCTTGTCTCCAAAAACTGAAAAATGAGAAAGAAAAGAAGGACAAAGAATGACTGACAGGCAAGCTGTGATACTGAATCTGGATCTTGCGAGTGGTGTCTGGCGTTTCCTAGGAGATTTCATTAAACTAGCCGTTCCCAAGCTCCCCATGCGCACCCATGCTCCACTGTAGGGCGGCATCTTGTCAATTCTTTCCCCAATGAAGGGGATGAGTTCACTTGTGTCAGGTCCTGTAGTCAGCTGGCTTTGTCTCCTCTTCTATGACACTCAGTGGCCTCTTAAATAGTATTGTCGCCAAAGAGACTCTCCCATTAAGGTCAAAAGACCCTCCTGAGAGGCTAGGGGGAGGGAGGGGATCTTCCCTAGCTTGTGAGTGATGCCCCTGGTTAGTTCTGTGACCCTGGGCACACCACCTGGCTTTGCAGGGCCTGTTTTCTCAGCTACCAGGTAGGATAACAGACTGAGTTACGGACCCCATCTTTACATCGTGATGGAGGTCTCCTAGTTCTTTGGAAAGGTCAAATTGGTGCAGAGTGGGGGTAGGAGTGGACCCCAGAGGCTGATGACAGGCTGCGAGTTTAACTCCACAGCACTACAGCATGTGATTTTTTCAACAAGAAACTGGGTGCAGTGGTAAAACCCTGTAATCCCAGAACCCCTGGCTGAGGCAGGAGGATCCTGAATTCTAGGATAGCTGGGGCGACTTAACAAGACCCTGGGTCAAACAAACAAAATAACAAATGAAAAAGGAAAAGAAAAAAGGGGGGCCACACAAGAGATGTAGGGCCCCAAGTTCAATCCCCAGTGTTACCAAAAATAAAAAATTCAAAAAGAGCCAGCAGGGAAGGACAGGGGACAGGGGGTTATTTTAAGTTAGGACTTGCCAACAAAGGGCAAGAAAGAAGGCAAGAGGGAAGAAAGAGAAAGGCCTGCCTACGGGCCAGCCTGTCTATCAACACTTATGTCAGGAGTATAATAGGAAACATGGGACCAGGTCTGGCTCAGAAATTCCACAGCAGTGTCCCTTGGTTCCCCAGTGCATGACTAGACAACTATCAGGCCACCCCCCTGCATGTGGCCGGCAGGCCAAACACCTGTCACCCATTTCTCCTGGAGTCTGTGGCATTGCTCGAGCTGAGCTAACTAGCGTTCTCTTTTGTTCCTCTGCCCACTCAGGGTACAGACGACAAGCAGATGACCCTGCCACTCTTGTTTGCCCTCTGACGGCACTTAAAACACATGAGCAGTCTGACAGTACGATCAAGATTGGAGGTTTTCTCTAAAAAGTCAGACATTCTGCCACACTGGCATCGATTCTCACCAGAAATGCTGGCGGGAATGAACCCGCAGCGGCCACCTTCAAAGAAGAGGCGGGGCTGTCCTCACCCCAAACCTCCATCCCACCGCCTTACAAGCAGCCGGCGCCATTCATTCGTAGGAGGCTGGTGTCTGAAGGCATGGCATTTCAGGCCCTGGCTTGGGGAAGTCTTTAGACATGTCAAATTCAAAGGTCACTGAGAATGGAGCCCAACCGCCCCCCTCCACCACCCCATCGGCCAGTGTGGTTATCAGTTTCCTAATCCCAGCCGGCTTGTTGTATGGGCACACTTGACTCATCTGTTCTGCTTCTGCGCACTCACTGACTTCAGAATAAGCTCTTCCCTCTTGATCCATCCTTTGCCGCGAGCCTTCCCCCGCACCCGGTCACGCTCCAGCCTGAAACCTTCTTGCTGATGTTGTGATCCCTCCCGCCCAGCAGGCCTCCTCGAACACCCGACTCCAGAGGCCGAATCTTTGCCGATTTGGCAGTGAGGAAGCTTCTCAAACAGTGTGCCAGGGTCCTAAGACAAGCTTTCATGTGAGTGTATCATACAAGTTCAAAGTCGGCATGTCTTTTTTCTCCCTCTCTCTCTCTTTTTTTTTTTCTTTTTCCTGTTTCGGATCGGAAACGTCCCGAAGATGAGGTGCACATGCTGGCATCGTTACAGGCTTCGCAGTGCACAGCCTCTCTCTACCGAGTGCATCCGCGGGCCTCCTGCACTCCAGGTTCCGTGCCAAGTGCTTTATGTATTCCGCTGCTGCCCCTCATTAGAGCTGCTCAAGGTAAATATTTTCATCACTGGAGGAATCACATCATTACTGAGTTTTGTGATGAGAAGCTAAACCCGGCCTTGTCTTCCTCAAGGCCTGCCAGGCCCCTTCCATTAAGAAGGAGTTCTAAGACATAAAAACAGCAACCGAGCACATGAAACAGATACTGAAGGACTGGGTTGGTGCACATGTCACCCTCAACCCCCATACACACACACCCAATATGTTTTCAGTTAACTTCAAATACAATGAGGTGAATTTTACCTCATGGAGATGAAACAGAGTCTGGTTGCTATTTTTTTTTCTGGATCCTGTGTGGAAACTCAGAATGTACAGGATACAAAAGATGGTCCATAAATAGAATCATTAAAGGACGGGTCAAAAATGATACATCCCTCTAATTCAAGCATGTCAGCTCTGTGGGTAGTTTCCATTGGCATAGTGTCCTCTGAGCCAGAATGATGACAAATTTTGTGGGTGGCTATGGCTGGTGGAGGAGTCAGGAGCCACCACAGCCATCAAGGTCTACGTCTGGGCAGACTTGGCGTAGGCCTAGCCCTCCGTTGCAAGTTCCTGAAGCAGGTCAGTCGGTCAGTGAGCCTTGTAATCCCAACCTCTTGTGGCAAGAAAGGCGTCTGGTAACTGGATCCCCAGAGTTAAGTGGTGATTCAGAGAGGGGCATGACAAGAGGCTGAAGTCAGAGCACAGACTGGGGAGGCGATGTCCTTTTGGCCTCCGTGGAATGTGCTGAAGTGTACCCAGCAGCAGTGACTTCGTCTTACCCATGATGCATACCAAAGCTGTGCCCTTCTCTCCAAAATAGCCTTGTAGCTTTCTCGGCATGAGAGCAGTCAAAACTGCATTTAGTGGGCAAGGACTAGGACTCTGACTTAACAGATGGGTCAGTGGCGTCGGGATACTGGGACTCTGTGGGTTCAGAGCCCACATCCTCTAGTATAGTTTATATTGAGCCCTCCACTTTTAAAAGGTAGGCATCTTAGAGAGTAGTCTGTGGGGTGTGCTTGGTTAGCAGAAGTATTTTAAGTCTGTACATGGATTCTCAAGCAAGCCAGTTCCTTAAACATTTTCTGGCAATGAAGGCTTTGGCTCTAGTCAAGTTTGGGTCCAAGTGTGATTAGTGTTTTGGCTACAGTTCAGTTTTGAGTGCTTCCAGACCACACTGGCCTTTCTTTAATTTTTTTTTTTTGTATTTTTGTTTTGGTTTTTCAAGATATGGTTTCTCTCTGTATCCTTGATTGTTCTGGAACTCTCTCTGTAGACCAGGTTGGCCTCGAACTCACAGAGATCTGCCTGCCTCTGCCTCCCGAGTGTTAGGATTAAAGGCGTGTGCCACCCTCCCCAGCCTCCACCCCGGCTCACCCCGGCCTTTTTAAGGGTGCTTGTTCCTCAGGAGACTCAGCTACAAGCCCTGACCCCTAAGCCTCCCCCTTTCTTATCCCAACACTGGGTATCAAACCTGAACACCACCAGCAACACCTATGGCGAGGCAGTTAGCTCAGCCAATGCCTGCCGACTATCCTCAGCCAGTACACCAGTACACCAGGTTTGAGAATCACTTTCTTGTAGATCCTGCTTCTGTCCCATTGGGGCAGCCCCAGGTTGGCAGATCCTGGGGCGGGGTGGGGGGAGGGGTATGAGGGCAGGACCTTTCCCCGGAGGGGAGAGTATACCACGCCTTGGGGTGTGGCCTAGCAAGGGGAAGAAGGCAGGGCGTGGGCGGGAGGGGTGGTGCCTCGGCTTGGGGGAGTGCTTTATGTCTAGGGGCGGGACCTGGTGGGGTGGGGTTTCAGCCTGGGGGTGGGGCCTTGGCAGGGCAAGGTAGGAGAGGGTCTCTTCTCTTACTGTGGTCGTCTCGGAGCGCGGAGTCGATGAAGGCCGCAGCCGAGTAGAAAAAGATGCTGAGGTCGAAGGTGGGCACGTCGTCGGCCTCGACGCCGTGATACTCGATGGCCATGTCTCGGTAGTAGTCCGGCCCGGTGTCCACATTCCAGCGGCCGTGCGCGGCGTTCAGCACGTGCGTGAAACCCGCCTTCTGCAGCCCATAGCGGTCCAGCGCCGTGGCCCTGGGCGCAGGGAGAAGGGTCTGTCGGTGGACGCCGCGCTTTGGGTGGTGCGCGCCTTCCACGCTGGACTCAGTAATCGCAGGGCGATTGCAAGCAAAGACCCAAAGCAGCGCTCTTCCCGAGCCCCAGGCCGCGGGGCACCCTTTGGTTCTCTATGAGAAAGCTACCCTCCGCCCCCGCCCGGGTAGATGCAGCCTGGGCGTTTGCCCTTTCCCTTTGGATCATTCACCCAATGCTGCAGGTCCTGGAGGTGGACCTGCCAGATCTCCCCAGAGGCAACTGAAACAATCTGTTCGTTTGAGCTTGCTTCACAGAGTCCCCGGGAGAACCTTTAAAAGAGGCCTGTGTTCTGAAGCTTCCAAACATTAATGGGTTTGGAGGTCATAGCTGGGGAAAAAATGGCTTTAAACCGGTGGTTCAGAGGATTTCATTGGGATTGGATAGAATTCTCGAATTGGTGCTGACAGGGTTGGAGGACACAATATGAATGGGGACTGATTGCTTTGTTGACCCCTTTGCCTAGCTGGGCTTTCGTTGTTCTAAGGAGCTACTTCTAACCCGAGTGAGTCTTAGTTTTCAGCAGGATTTCTAGGAACAAAAATAAGGTTGCTGGGGCTGGAGAGATGACTCAGCAGTTAAGAGCACTGACCGCTCTTCCAGAGGTCCTGAGTTCAAGTCCCAGCAACCACATGGTAGCAGGCCATTGGCTAGAGTATCAGACGAAGCAGTTATTCCTGGAGGGAGTGTTGGGGTTTCCTGGTGGAGAAACACCTTTAAATCTGCCCTGCTACAAGGGTGAGCATTTATTCACTACAAGGGTCAACATTTAGCGAGGAGAGGATGACGGGTGAGGCGGGCTGTGTCGAGGAAATACCATAAACTAAGGTGTGGAGGCTGAGGGTGATGGAGGAGACCTCACGGTCTGTAGTCGATCATTTATCCCCATAATGATATAGATTCTATGATGTGCTGATGGTAACCGAAGGAACAGTTCGATCAAGCCAAGGTCTTGGGGGTGGAGGTGGACTTCCATTCTAATGGGCCTGGAAAATAACAAATGAACGAATAGGAGTTGTGGAGAAACTGAGGCCACATGGCACAGCACAGCAGAGCCATGGGCTGTTTGGAAGGACGTGTCACAGAGGCCTCATTGAGGAGGCGGCATCAGAGTAAGGCGGGAAGCAAACTGGGGCAAGGGTGTTTCATTCAGGCTGAAGGAAAGGCAAGTGGGAAGAATGGGAAGGCTACCAGCGTAGCTGAAGGCTACCAGGATGAGGGGGCAGGGTGGGGTCACGGTTAGGCCACCAAGAAGAGGAGTCTGGATACTATTCTAAGGCAGAGATAGTTTAAGAAAGGGGTGAGCATTTTACTTGTTTAAAAGGCCAGTCTGGTTGCCCTGTGGAGATGGACGTGAGGGGGATGAGAAGCAGAAGCAAGTACAGTCTGTCGCTGACTGTTATTGTTGTATAAGCAAGAGAGGGAAGCTTGTCTCTGCAGACTGACTGGGAATGGGGAGAGGAGGAGGGGACCAAACTGTGTGCTGGGGAGGAGAGAGGAGGAAAAGAGAGGGAGATTTGAAGAGAATATGGCTTTTGGTCTTAGAAGAACTTGGATGTCGGGATCAGTGTTTGGGGGGGGGGGTCGTCAAAGAGAACTATAGTCTTTTTTTTTTTTAAGAATGTGTTAGGGTTTGGCTTGAAGAAGCCATGTTTGGGCTGGAGAGATGGCTCAGCGGTTAAGAGCACTGACTGCTCTTCCAGAGGTCCTGAGTTCAATTCCCAGCAACCACATGGTGGCTTACAGCCATCTGTAATGTGATCCGATGCCCTCTCCTGGTGTGTCTGAAGACAGTTAACAGTGTACTCATATAAATAAAATAAAATAAATCTTAAAAACTGAAAAGATGTCCTTCAATAACATAAAGACCAGCCTACTGCTCAAGGAAGGGTAATAGGGTGTCAGACCTTAGCACTAGAGTGCCCTCGAGGCATTCTGCTTCCTTTGAAGATCCACGCTACTCTACGTTCATCTTGGGCTGTGATAAATACAATTATCAAAAGCAACTTGGCGAGGAAAGGGTTGAATTAAGTTTACAGCAGGTTAGAATCCGTCAACAAGGGAAGCCAGAGCAAGAGCTTAAGGCAGGAATCTGAGGCAGGAACTAAAGCAGAGATCATGGAGGAATCCCAGGCTCACGAGTCAGCAACCTTTCTTGTATCAGCCTAGGGATGGTACCACCCACAGTGGTCCTCCCACCCCCATCAGTTAACCATCAGGAAAATGCTACCACAGACATTGCCACAGGCCAGGCTAATGGATGCGAAGCCTCAAATGAGAGTCCTCTTTTCCTAGGTGTGTCAACTTCATACCCAAGATTAGCCATTCCACATAGTAAGGCCACTGGTAAAACGATATGGACAGATGTAACCGTATTGGACAGGAGTAAGGACCAGCACCCTGGGCCAGGAGGAGCCTCGCATCAGCAACACACACAAAGTCCTCTGCCAACAAGCCTCCGTCCCTCCTTAGTGTCCTTCTTTCCTGGAGACGAACAGCGATGGAGTCTAGAGCTTGGAAAGAGTCAAGCACAGGCACTGGACCTGTGGAAAGATTTTTCGCAGAGCCTATAGGAGCTGTCTGTGTGTACAGCCAGAAGGGGTAGCTCATGCCTTTAATCCCAGCGCTTGGGAGACTGAGACAGGAGGAGTGCTACAAGTTCCAGACCAGCCTGGACCGGAGTAAGGCCCTGTCTGAAATAAACAAAAAAAAAAAAATGGGGGCCTAGGTTGGAGGTGCATATCTTTAATGCCAGTGTTTAGGGAGCAGAGGCGAGTGGATCTTTCTGGTTTTGAGATCAGCCAGCCTGGTCTAAACTACTGAGTTCCAGATCAGCTAGGGCTGCATAGTGGGATCCTGTCCCCCAAAACAGAAGGTCGCATGGGGAGTTGAGGTCCCATAATCCCCCTTCCCAAGCTGGCCCTTGGTGAAGGCAGCCTGACTGTAGAGCACATTCAACTTCCATCATTTTCCTTCGAAAGGTCTGGTTATTTTCATCTTTCTTCTTGTCCCCAAATATATATACAACAAAGCTTATGCTTTGGGGACACAGATCTGCACTCAATTAAAGCCTCCAATAACTCAGTCTGTCTTGCTGAGTAGCAATCAGCTTCACTTTGAGGTTGAGCTCGATGGAAAAATTAAAATTAACTGTCCTTGACAGGAAGCTCTAACCCACCAGAAACACTGCTCCTTCTGTGGCCGGCAACAGCCTTCACAGAATCCCGTGGCGGTCTGAATGAATTGCAGTTTGCACTTTGATGCTTTGAGGGGTCAAGGATCAAGGGGAGATAGCACACTAGCACATGCTGGGGTGACACCACTCCACTCACCCCGCCCGCCCAGCTGCCTTTGTGTCTAGGAGGAAAGGGTCCAACGGGCTTTAGGGCTGATAGTGTGTCTAAGATTCACGAGTTCTCAGGGCTCTATGCCCCCAAGCTGAGTGGGGGATGGAGTGGTGTGGGGTGTGTGTGTGTGTGTGTGTGTGTGTGTGTGTGTGTGGTATCCTCATACAACACGATGGGGGCTTCCCTCAGCTGGGAGTCAGGTTGAGACTTTGAAAGAGCATCTACAGCAGAATGGAAAATTTACAAATACAAACAAGTGCTTCCTAGACCTTAGACACCCTGGGTCCAGGTCCCAGTGGAGTGAGATTCCCAGCTCAGCAGTTACTGAAATTGGAGTGTGGGTGGAGGGTTATGTCTGACACTGCATTGTGTTTTGTTATTGTTTTTAATTTGAGGGCCAGATACATAATTGGCTCAGATAAGTTATATGGGAAAAGAACTGAGAAATCCAGGGATGTTTTGAAGTGATGGGAACAGAGGAAAGACCGAGTGTCTCCTCTGGTCATGGGGAAAGACGTCAGGGAACCAACAACAAACAGATCCAGGAATGTACTGAATGTACATCCAGTCAAAAGACTGGATGCGGAGGGACTGGGGAAGGGTCTCAGTCAGTAAAGTGCTTGCCGGGAAAACAGGAGGATTGAGTTCTATCCATCGATCGATTGATCCATTGATCCATTAATCGATCACCAGTGCCCCCGAGAAAGCTCAGCTTGGTGATGTGCCTGCAGACCCAGCACTGGGCAGGTGAAAGCAGGAGGAGGATCCCTGGGTCCTGCTGACCAGCTAGTCCTGCAGGACTGATGAGCTCCAGGGTCAGGGAGAGATCCGGTCTCGAAAACCAAAGTGGACAAGATAGAGCAGGACCTGTGCTATCTGTCTGCGGCCTCCGCATGTGCATGCAAGAGTATTACTTTCACCCTCCCACATGTACACACATACATATTACAGGTGCACAGGCATCAACGTGTTCACACACAAAATAACTTAGATGATAAAGCAGTCTTACTGTCTGGGCATTTTCTGAAAATTCTAGTTCTAAGCAATGTGTTTTTTTAAAAAAAAAAAATCACATGCCATCTGTTTCCAGAAATAGCATGCCCAGCAAGGATGTGGGAAATAAAACCCGCACAAAAATTCACTAGTCTTTCTACCCCACTAAAGAAAAAGATTATGTTATTAGTCTTTTAATGTAGGATTTTCCAGTTGTTTTTCTATACATAGGGGTGTTTTTTATAGAGGCATGTTTTTGATATAATACCATACAGGCATACTTCTTATTTTTATTTTCAATGTTAGAGATGAAACCTAAGGCCTCATAGTGCTATCTATGTGCTCTACCTCTGAGGAATCTCCTCGACCCTCTTTTTAGTTTTTATTTTGAGACAAGTTCTCATAAATTCTATAGCCCAGGCAGTTCTTGAACTTGCGATCCTCCTGCCTCAGCCTCCTGAGGACCTGCCATTACAGACTTGCACCATCAGGCCCGATCTATACCTTGCTTTATTGTGCCTTGTCTTATTGTCCTTCGAAGATTATATATGTGTATGCCCGTTTGTGAGCATGTGTGTGTCTATGTGTTTGTCTGTGAGCCTGTGCATATGTGTGTATGCCTGTACATTTGTATGTGTATATATGTATGTATTTATGTATATATATATTCTGGTGCCTGTGTGTATTATGTATACTTTTGCATGTGTATGCATGTATGTGTGCTTGTACATGTGTGTGAGTGTGCATGTATGTGTGTGTGCTTGTACGTGTGTGTGTGTGTGTGTGTGTATGTGTATTGAACCCAAGACCACCAGCAAGAAGCCAAGCATGTGTCCTATCTACCACTAAGCTATTCTCTGATGCTACATTTTATTATTTTATTTTATTTTAGAGTTTGACCCATATGGCCACAATAAGCTAAATCCATCACCAGCATTTTCCCAACAGCTCAGATGGCAGTAGCATTTTTTGAGCAAAAATGAACTGAAAGATATTCATTGACCTATATAATGTTAATCCTCAATAGACTGGTGAGTGTGCCCTACCTATAGCTGCATATGACCAAGGACAACTATGAATATCCAACACAAAACTATAGATTTACTTAAAATGTGAGTTTGTTTGTTTATAACGTGATTGCACAGTTTTCAAGATGACGCTGTTGGCTGTCAAAAGGCTGAACAGTGTGGCTGGAGGGATGGCTCAGTGGTTAAGAGCATTAGCCGCTCCTCTAGAGGACCTGGGTTTGGTTCCCAGCACCCAAATGACAGCCCACACCTGTCTGTAACTTCAGTTCCAGATGATCTTGCTCCCTCTTCTGGTCTAGGAGGGCACTACACACAGGTAGCACACAGATATACATGCAGGCAAAACACCATACACAATAAATAAAAATAAAATTGAAATGTTCTCAAGGAGTGTGTGTGTGTGGGGGGTAGGGGTAGGGATACTGAGCACACCGGATATGGCAGAGTGTAAATAGATGTGCTGGAGACCAAAGAATTCATCTAAATTGCTTTATTTTGATATTTATTGTGGTAGTTGGAGCCAGAGGTATCTCCAAAGGACATCTGTACACATTGTTCAAACACCTTGACATGGCAGAGTGCTGTGACCATCAGATGAAGTCACCTCGTGGCAGGGTCCTGTGAGCAGCTGATGTCACCTCATGGCCTTCAGCAGGTACACACAGCCACTGCCACTTCAGCCTGGAGCGTATCTGGCTATATCATTGTGAGAGACTTCTATTTATTTGTTTATTTTTATTTTTTTGAGACAAGATTTCTCCCTGTAGCCCCAGCTGAACTCTCTATGTGGACCAGGCTGGCCTCAGAACTCAGAGATCCACTTGCCTCTGCCTCCCAAGTGCTGGGAGTCAGAGGCTTATGCCACCACTGCTTGGCACAAGAGCCTTTTAAAGCAGAATTATCGGGTCCAGGGGAATGGGCAGTTTAAAATTTACCTGAGATTTGGTGAGATGGCTCAGTGGGTAAAAGTGCTTGCTGTATAAACTTGACAGGCTGACTTGGATCACTAGAACCCACATAAAGGTGGAAGGAGAGAGCTGAGTCTACAAAGTTGTTCTCTGTACATTGGGCTGTTCATGCACCTCATAGGCCCCCTCCCCCGACACGGCATACACATGAATCATAATTAGGTAAGCTATAGCTGATATTCACTCCTAAGTGGTAAGTGGCCCTTAAGAAAACTTAGCTCAGATTTTCATTCCAATTAAGAGAAAAGTGTCTTAAACTTTTTGTGTACATGTATGGATGTTTTGCATGTGTGGTGTGTGTGTCAGTGTACCAAGTAAGTGGAGTTAAAGACAGTTGTGAGATACTGGGTGGGTGTAGGGACTTAAACCTGTGTCCTCTGTAAGAGCAATAAGCGCTCTAAACCACTGAGTCACCTTGTCTGTCCCCTACAATCCAATTTTATTTATTTATTTATTTAATAATTTATTTCCATTTTATGTGCACTGGTGTTTGCCTGCATGCGTGTCTGTGTGAAGGTGTCAGATCTTGGAGATACAGACAGTTGTGAGCTGCCATGTGGTTGCTGGGATTTGAACTCAGGTCCTCTGGAAGAGCAGTCAGTGACCTTAACCGCTGAGTCATCTCTTCAGTCTCTCCAATTTTTATTTTTTGTGAATCTCATAGGCAAAGAAAGTGTGTCTCATTTTCATTAGTTTGCCTTAGGAACGAGGAGGTACATTCTTTCGCACATGAGCCTGGGAGGCTCCTGCGATTTGGTTGTTATTAACTGGGCCTCTGTATGTAACTCAGTTTGTGCTTGGACCTGTGTTCTTCCTGCCTTAGCCTCCCAAATGCTGGGCTCACTACCAAGTGCCACTATCCCTGGCCCGTGCAGTTTATTCTGAGAACATCGTAGATCCTGGGTTTGACTAAAGACTTCTTCGTTCCCTCTCTGGCCAAGATTTGGGTTCTAACTACAGCAAAATCCTTCTCATGTGGCCTGGTTTCCTCAGTTAATCAGAGCCCTTCCTTCCTTTCTTCCTTCTCATCCTTGTCCCAACATCCTACCTGTTCCTCTAGAGTTGCCGCCTGAAAGCTTGCTTCAAACTCCATAGGTCATAGTTAGCTTCAGTGGTCCACTTGACACAAACCTAGCATCACCTGGGAAAAGGGAACTCCAAATGAAGAACTGCCCAGATCAGATTGAACTATGGTCACGACTGTGAGACATTTTCTTACCCAAGGTAGGAGAGAGCCTGATCCAGTGTGGGTGGTGCCATCCCTAATCTGGTAGGTGTGGGCTGTGTAAGAAAAGTAATTGAGCAAGCCAGTAAGTAGTGTTCCTCTGTGGTCTCTGCTTTACTTTCCTTGGTCCTGCCCTGAGTTCCTTCCTTGGATTTCTCTGATGATGGACTGTAACCTATACACCAGGTTAACCCTTCCCTCTCCAAACTGCTTTGGGTCATATTGTTTATTCACAGCAACAGAAAGCATATTTGGCTGGGTGTTGTGGTGTACACCTTTAATGCTAGCACTCATGAGGCAGTGACAGGTGGATCTCTGTGAACTCTAGGTAAGCTTGGTATACATAGCTAGTTCCAAGACAGCCAGAGCTACAAAATAGAGAGGGGCTTTGCTAACAAGACAAAACAAAGCAAGAACAGAAAGAAGGAAAGAAAGAAAGAAAGAAAGAAGGAAAGAAAGAAGGAAAGAAAGAAAGAAAGAAAGAAAGAAAGAAAGAAAGAAAGAAAGAAAGAAAGAAAGGGAGAAAAAAAGAAAGAAAGAAAGAAAGAAAGAAAGAAAGAAAGAAAGAAAGAAAGAAAGAAAGAAAGAAAGAAAGAAAGAAAGGGAGAAAGAACATCTCCTTGGGCCACACACTGAGACCTTTGTTGTCCTGATCCCAGCCCAAGGCCCTCAGCATCTGCAGCCAAGACCATTTCCCTGTGTGCTCTTGTGCAGAGCCAAGGAGGGAGGCATATATGGCCTGAATACATAGATCCATGCAGAGCATCTGCCACCTTCTTTCAGCTGGAAAAACGAGCCACTCCCATGTTGCTGGATTCTGTTCTGGGCAGTGAGAGCAATCCCCTTCCCTGGTTCACTGGTTCCCTGGCTCTCTGGTTCCCTGGCTCACTGGCTCTCTGGTTCCCTGGCTCACTAGCTCTCTGGTTCCCTGGCTCACTGGCTCACTGGCTCACTAGCTCTCTGCCTTACTGGCTCACTGGCTCCCTGGCTCACTAGCTCTCTGCCTCACTGGCTAACTGGTTCCCTGGCTCTCTGGTTCCCTCTCTCAATGGGTCACTGGCTCCCTGGCTCCCTGGCTCCCTGGCTCACTGGCTCACTGGCTCCCTGGCTCACTGGCTCACTGGTTCCCTGGCTCACTGGTTCACTGGCTCCCTGGCTCACTGGCTCACTGGCTCCCTGGCTCACTGGCTCACTGGCTCCCTGGCTCACTGGCTCACTGGCTCCCTGGCTCACTGGCTCCCTGGCTCTCTGCCTCACTGGCTCACTGGCTTCCTGGCTCTCTGCCTCACTGGCTCACTGGCTCCCTGGCTCTCTGGCTCTCTGGCTCATTGCCTCACTGGCTCACTGGCTCTCTGGCCCTCTGGCTCACTGACTCACTGGCCTGCTGGTCTTGGACACATTGAGGTCATTCAGGGCAACAGCTTAAACTGCTGTGTGAACTAAATCCTCTAAACTAAAGCTCCGGGGCCTCCCGTTTCTTTGCTGGCCAAATAGTCCCAATTATACAGATAGTGCTTTCTTTACAGGGCTTGTGAAGTTGAGTTGTGCTCTGATCCAGCTTCTTTGCCATATTAAAGAAATTCCATGGGGGAGCAATGGGAAGTTTTACATCAGAATGTTTATCTTCGTAGAATGGGATTATAGGGAATTCTGATTTTTTTCTTTTAGCCTATTTTTTTTAAAAAATCAGTAATGAGCACCCTACATTCATTTACTATATAATTTCCTACTATGATTTTATTGATATTATTTCCTTAGTACTCAGGAGAGACAAGTTATTACAGAGACATGGGTAGATTTTTAATTCCTTTGGATTTTTAATTCCTGTTAGAAATCTCTTCCTGCTGGCCATAGTGAAACTCACCTGTCATTCCCTATCCCTGGGGATGCTGAGGCAGGAGGACAGGTTACAGAGAGATACCCTTTGTGTTAAACAGAAACCTTAGCCAGGTGTGGTGGTGCACACCTTTAATCCCAGCACTCAGGAGGCAGAGGTAGATCTCTAAGTTCAAGGACAACCTGGTTTACAGAGTGAGTTCCAGGACATCCAGGGCTACACAGAGAAAACTTGTCTCAAAAAACAAAACAAAACAAAAAACAAAACCCAAACAAAACAAAAAAAACCCAAACAAACAAACAAACAAACAAAATAACTAGAAACCTTTTCCCATACTGCTTCACTCCCCACAATTTGTTCCCCAAGATGGAGTCCAAGAAAGGAACGAGAATAAATGCTGGATGCCCATGTTTGAAACTTAATGTCCTGGTAATTAAAGTAGGCGGTTGGCTCACCGTACAGTGAAAGTCTTTCACATTGTTCAAACCTTGCCAGAGAGAGCTTAATCTAGCATGAAAAGCCCTGGCCAAGGCTTCAGGCCTCTTTCTTTGGCTATATGTGACTAGTGTCTACTTGCAATAGGTTCAAAGTTCAGATTTTCTGGTTCTTCTATGAAATATGCAGCCTGTGACATTGTTAATGCTGGCATATTTTGCTGCATCCTACCCTAGCCATGCCTCTCCTTGGAGTAGCAGGTCAAGTGTCAGCTTTGCTTGGTACTTTGAGGCCCTAATAATTTTGTGTCTGTGTGTGGGAAGATAGTCTCAGCCTTCCAGACACATCTAAGGGAGGGCCCCTCCTCCCTTCCCAGTTTCCCCAGCTCCAGACCCAGGAGATAGATGCCTCTGGATTTTGAGATTACTAGCTGGCTGGGAGCAAAGGAATCAGACCTGGGCACAGGCATCTGCCTGTAAGGGACTTGGCTCTTTGAGAAGGGTTTTGAGTTGTTGATGGCCCCCTGAAATGAGACTTTGGTGGGAATTGCCTTGGGCCCCAGCCATCTTACAGGCAGCATAGTTTAAGAGTTAAAGGACACCACTGTGAGGAGAGAAATTCCTCAATTACTCCGTGTCAACTTATCGTTATCAACTACTGCCCTGCCTAGGATTTGTGCAGTTCCTTCACAGTGGAAAGACGGTGCCCTTCTTGCTAACTATATGGAGAGAAAAAGGAAAGAAGGAAAGAAAGAAAGAAAGAAAGGTTTTTGCTAAGCAAATGAAAGATGTGAAGGAGATTAAAGTGAGCATATTTAAATTACAGAAGTTCAGAGCCTTTCGAGCACGCTCCAGCAGTTCTTGAAGCACCCATTTAGGGGCTGCTGATTGATAAGAGGCTATGAATTATTCTTATCTCCTAGTCCCTGGCTCTCTGGAGGGCAACACTTGGTTAACCTAATTTGAATCTAATTTAAATGACTTAAGAGTAATAACACAAGTATGTGCTTGAACCTAATAAAGCCTAATTTATTAAATAGGACGATTTTAAAAGAACTGTATGCTACAGCCAGACAGGGACTTTTGAAACCATCCTTTATCTAATAAATAAAGAAACCAAGTCCTAGAACAATAAAATGTTTTGCCAAAGGCCAAACAGTGGCCACACACAATGGGAACTTGAACTCTGTGCCCTGCATATGGCGGGGGGGGGGGGGGGAGGCTTTTCTCCACTCTCTGGGAGCCAGTGCTTCCCACTGGGGCAGACTTAGTCCCCCACCAAGTTATGGGAAGTGGGTGGTGAATGACGAAGTGTTCCCTATGGGAACATCTACAAGGTATCTTGCTGGCCTGTGCTGCAGTCCTCTACAGACCCAGCAGACCTTCTATGGGGCTGATGTATCAGGGGGACTTGAGGTTTTTAGGCATCCCAATGGGACTGAACCCCTTAAGACAACCTGGAACTGAGCACATGCTTAGAAATCCTGAAACCCACAGGTTCACGGGCATTCCTCAGAAGACTTAGGCTGAGAAGCCAGGAGAGTGTGTGGGGAGGTGCTGAGGGGCCTTCCTCCCACATTCTGCTGAGCTCCACGTAGGATGTCATGGGAGCTGGTTGATGGGTGTTGGTTTCTCTCTCCGGGCTATCCTAGGGCTAGGAGGACGCTCCCCTTACAACAAAAACCAGTGCTTTATTTACAATCTGTTCAATTTCTAGACCCCATCTTGTTGGTAATGGTTCATACTTGAGCGTGCTAGGCATTGCAGTAAACTCTGATGTGTCTTGAAATATTAAATCCTACATCTAATGGAGGAGGAAAGCTCAAAGAGCTCGATGGATGAAATTTGACACCGTGACCTGAGAGCTCAGTCATTCACAGGTCTCCACAAAGAGGACCTGGGAGAGAAAGAATGAACATCTTGGGAATAACCCTGACCCAAGAGTCACTGGCCTAGGCTCCAGCAATAGATGGTGGATGGCCTTGGTGTCCCAGGAATACCCATCTATTCTTACTCCTGAGTCTGGATAGCCTTCCACACTGTCCTCCAGAGTCTGGCATCTGGCTTTCAAAATCTTAGGTGCTTTATGGGTAGGTGGGAACTCATGCAAATGAAAACTGAGGCTTTATGCCTGGGGGGGGGGCAGCTTTAGGCAATACCTCCAGGGAGACCAAGAAACTCAGACTCTCCTGTGATCCTGCAGCTGGGGTTCGAGCCTCACCTGGTTGCTTGGCCATGAAATCCATGGCCCTTCGGTCTGTAAAGCTTGATAAGTGGGCATTATACCGAGTCCAGGATCAGGGTCAAGCATAAGGCTGAGCTGACTTCTGTTCTCTGCTATGGTCAGATCATATACAACTGACTGGGAGCTGCCTGGTCAGTGAGTGACTAAAGTGCATGTGTGTGCATATGTGTATATGTGTATATTTGTGTGCATGTGTGTATGTATATCTGTGTGTGCATGCATGTGTGTATATCTGTGTGAGTGTGTATATGTGTGCATGTGTGTACATGTATGTATACATGTATATGTGTATGTGTGCTGGGGCTTAATTAAACATAGTTGGATTGTATTGAAAGGGTAGTGACATTGTCTTGGTTGAAAGCAGCAAGGTTATATTCAGACAGCAGAAAGCTTCTGTTCTCAGTCACTCACAGTGCTTCCCGGAAGGCAGCCCTTCCTTCCCTGGCAGTCAGCCTCCTACAGGCTGCCCTAAACCTATATTTTTGGATGCTTCGCTAACAACAGTAACAATGATGTTTGAGTATGTCTGTTGGTTTATTATAGCTAAAGTGCTTTCCTTTAGGCTTTGAAGCTTCACAGCAACTGTTTTAGACATAGGTCCAGGAGGTAAAGGACCCTGTCCAAAGCCACTACATCATTCCAGGGGGCAGCACTAGGTGCTACTATTGTTTAAAATGTTTGTTCTCCCTCCCCAGGGTGGCTTCTGCTTTCCTGACCCTGTCAACAGGATGTTTTGATGTGGACTTACTTGGCCCAATGAAATAAGGATAAAAATGGCACGTGTCAGCTGGGACCTGGGGGCACATGCCTATGATCTCAGCACTTGACAGGGAGAGGCAGGGAGACTAGGAATTGGAAAACCAGACTGATATGAGAGTTTTTATAAACAAAAATAATAAAACAAAATGTGACATGCACCACGTCCGGGTCATGTCATGATGTAACCATGCTTTTCTTTTCTTTCTGCTGCAAGAGAAAAATATCCCAGCAGTACCGCAGTGACCATGGAACATGAAATACAGAGTCCAAGGTTGGCCCGCCGTGGACTGTAACACAGAGAAATAAGCTGCTGTGTTGACGGCAGCTGAGATGTGGGAGTGTCTTGTTTCATTAAGTCTAAGCTGACTGCGTAGTGGTAGGATCTGGATTAATCCCAGACCTTCTGAAGGTGTGCTTTCTACCACCCATGTTCCCAGGAGCCCATTGTGTTCTGTCAGTTGCTCGTACAAACAGTATTGAGCTCACATCCTTATGTACTGATACCTGTACCTGTGAGTTACCTTTCCTAAAGTGATATTTGAGGTCAGACTGTATGCACTCCTCCTTGATGACAGCTAAATTTGACTTATGGAAGGTTCACAAACATAACACAGAGGTTGTTTGGCAATAAAAGAGAATAGAGCAATGACACACGCTACAGTGTGGATGAACAGTGAAGAGTGTGCAGAGGGAAAACAAGCCAGCCCCACAGCCCGCCAGATCATACGATCCCATTGGTGTGCAATGTCCAGATTAGGCAAATGAGTAAGAACAGAAGGTGGCCTGGTGGCTGCAGGGGGCTGGAGGAAGATGGGAGGAAGAAGTGGCTGCTTAATGGGTCCTGGTTTCCTCTCGAGGTAATAAAAATGTTCTGCAGTTAGATATGCAGGCAGTGGTTGCACAACTCAGCGAATATCATAAAATCATCGAATTGTACAATTTAAGAGGATGGAGTTTACAGTACATAAATTATATCCCAGTAGAGCTAGATTCTAAGAGAAAACAGTACATCGAGTTCTGTGTACCCTTGCCTAAGTTTCCCTAATGTTCTTGATGGGGAATGACAGGACAAATTGTACCATAGTTGTACTGTGGAATATTAAAACTGCAGAACAGCATACGTGGTAGAAATTGTTTTTTAAAGAAGGAACTGTTTAAGCCTGAGCAACTGAGACCCTGTCTCAACAAACACAACAAAACACCCATTTGTGTTTTGAGCAAAAGACGCATACTGCATCTTTAGTTCATACTGCTCCTGTAGAGGACCCCAGTGGTTCACAGCACCCATCTTAGACTACTTACAACTGCCCATAACTACAGCTCCAAGGGATATGAGACCTCAGAACCCTGGCCTGGCAGAGGTTGGTAGGCAGAGCACCTGCACTTATATGTACCCCTCCCTGAAGGCATACATGTGTATACATAATGAAATAAATTCTTTAGAAAAATCAATCTGTTAAAAGAAATAAAAGTGCCTTGTGTGTGTGCGTGTATGCACGTATGATGTTTTTTAACCTTTGAAATAGCACACAGAAAGTAAACATAGCACATGAATTTAACATAGGTGGGCTAGCAAGATGGTTCAGTGGGTAAAGGTGCTTGCTGCAAAGACAGATGACCTGAGTTCAGAATCTCTGGTTCCCATATAGTGCAAACAGAACCAACTCCAGCTAATTGTCCTCTGACCTCCATGTGTACATTGTGGTTTGCACATGTATGCACACACATACATACACAATAAAAATGCTTTTTAAAAAACCCAAACCAAATTCTTGTTATTGGCAGAATTAAGAGTGGAAAAAGAGAGATTGTATGTTTGTTTTGTTTGAGACAGCATCTTATAAGCCCAGATTAGCCTTGAATTCGATATATAGCCAAGATTGACCTTGAACTCCTAATCTTCCTGTCTCTACCTCTGAAGTGCTAGGATTACAGGCATGCAGCACCATGTTTGGCTTGCAGTTTTCTTTTCTGACCCTCTACTTAGTTTACTTTAGTAGGAAGCAGCTTGCAATTTTTCTAACTTCCTATACCTTAAAAAAAAAAGATTAAGGGGAAAAAATAAGACAAGGGCTACTGCCCATGCTAAATAGTTTACCTTTGTTTTTCTGAGCATCCCTCTTGGTATTAAGATCACAGGCACAGGGGTCCTGCCCTTCTGCTCCAAGAACAGGCAGAGCTTGGGTTGCAGTTCAGAAGGATGGGGCTAGATTGAAGTAGAGGTCACGAAACTCAGCTCTCTCTCATTAAGGTACTTACTAAGTAGCTCTGTGACTCAGTTTCCTTATCTTGAGATATTCTCTTTCATTGGGTTATCATGAAAACCAAAAATGGTGGCCACGACCATCATCACCTGCCACAGACATTTCTTACCTGTGTGTGAAGTGGGGAAATAGACCGCAAGGACTATAAAAGAAGCAGTGAGCTGAGTTTTTGACTTGCTGTTTTTCAGACACATATTCTGGGGCACTCCTACGTCAAGCTCCTATTCCTACTATTGTTAATGGATAAAGCATAAGACTACATTTTCCAGCTTCTCTTGCAGCTAGGTTCAGGGGAAGTCTTAGGCTAGGCTTCCCCTAAGAAAGCTGCCCTTTTTACTTCCTTTCCCCTAACTCCCTATTGTCTGGCTCCTATGGGTCATAGCAGAGCCCTGTGAGCATTCTGGGTCCTGAACAACCTTAAATAAGATGCTAGACCCTCACGATGTTGAAACAACACACAGAAGCCCTTGTCTCTGGACCCCTGCACCATGCTAGACCCAGTTAGCCTCCTTTGGATTTATACACAAGAGAAAAATAAGCCTGCCTTCCTTAAGGCTCTTTTCTGGGTTTTCTGTAAAGTGGAGATGAGCACTAACTAATATACTTCTAGTAGAACAGCTGACCAGGAAGGCCAGGCCTGTCATTAGGCATTGGTAGAGAGTGATGGAGAGACACTGAATTCCCCAGGGCAACAGCAATGTAAGGCTGAGCCTGGAACTTACTCATCACCAATGTGGAGCCGAGGCCAGACCTCGTTGACGTGTGTGTACTGGGGACTGCCCTTCCAGAAGAGACGCTCCAGCTCGAAGGCTCCAGGGGTGCAGTAGTCCTCAGCCTCTCCCTCCTCCTCCTGCAGGGACAACCTCTCGCCACAGGGGTGGGCATGCTTGACGCTTGTCTTTGTATCTCCTGATGCCATTTTGGAGCCAAGGGAGGTTCTTTCCTTTCTGCATGAGAGAGGGTCAGAATGGGGTTAGCAGGGAATGGTGGGCATTGTAGAGGAGGTAATAAGCAAAGCTTAATTTGGTGGGCATGTCCTTGCCCGCTATGCCCCGCTTCTTACTCACCCCAGGCCACACAGGTAAGTGAGATAGGCCATGATGACAGTTAAACAACACTCCCCAACATTCCAGTGTTCACACAGCAAAAACCTCAGGAAGCACAAGCAGATTTATAGCAGACCCAAGAGCAGCTTGAGTCTAGGCAGCCAGTCCCCACACCCCCTTGTTTTTTATTTTTATTAGGTCCAATTTCTCTGCTGCCTGCTTTTTTTCTTTATCTGACAGGAACTTGCTATCTTGGGACATTTTGAGCTTGAATAGGGGCTCTGGCTCTCTCTAAATCTGCAGGAAGCAGCTGACCAGCAGAAAGGGCGCATGCCTGAGTCTAGAGTGGGTGTGGTTTGGTTCTGACAGTCACGCATAGAAGCAGGACTTCTGAAGCCTTGGGGTGGAAGGGAAGTCGTCTGTGTGAGGGGCAGCCATCTTAGGATACTCGGGGTCATATTCATAGCTCTCATGCTTGAAGTCTGACTGTGGCTACCTTATCCTCGCGGGGGGGGGGGGTCAAAAGAGATGTCCCTGCTAGATAGCTGTGTCTGCAGATTGAAAACTTTAGGGACAGTGCTAGTGGAATATGGAAGAAATGTTTCCACTGTCCCCAGGGAATCTTGTTGATTTGACAAGTAAATTGGACCTTTGTACCTGCTCATCCGCACAGCTCCAAATCCAAAGATTCAACCAACCAAGGATCAAAATACTCAAATGAGTGCCTGATCTGAACCCGCACAGATTTTTCTCTCTTGACATTACGCCCCAATTAACACTGTTCACACACTACAAATACTGTATCCAGTATTACAAGCAACCCAGAGATGACTTCAAGTCCCCAGGAGGATGTGTGGAGTTCATATGCAAATGTTGTGCCCACCCCCTTTGAGATAGGGTCTCTTGTAGCCTACACTGGCCTCTAAGTTGCTATATATGGAATGATGGTTCTAAGTTCTTATCTTGTGCCTCCACCTCCATAGTGCTGACATTAAAGGCCGGCACCACCATGCCTAGTTTATAGGGTGTTGAGGATCAAACCCAGGGCTCTGCACATGGTAGGCAAGCTCTCACCCAGCCTAGCTGCTTCTCCACTCCAACTGAGCCATTTTAGAGGAGGGACTTGAACATCCATGGACTTTGGTACCCTGAGGGCCTGGAGCCACTCCTCCATGGGTACTGAAGGAGGACCGATCATACTTACATAGAACTTGTTTTGAGACAGGTGCCGTTGTTCCAATTTCTTTAAAGTCACTAACTAAGTCTTAACTCTGTGAAAGTTGCCATTGGCCCCAAGTGACATATGAGAGAAGTAATAAAAATGTTCTGCACAGGCAGCACCCATCTGCTGAGAGGGAGGGTGATGGAAGCAACATGGTGATGGAAGAAATGGAAGACTGTCAAGAAAGGCTGGGAGCCTCAGAGAACACCAGGATCGAACGCTACTCGGAATGCAATTTGGAAGGCTCAGGCTTCTCAGAAAAGGACACTCTGGACATACATACTAAAAATAACTCCAGGGGATCCGAACACACTAAACACTTGAAGCAAGCTCACAGTCTAGAGATGGCTCAGTGGTTCAGAGCCTGTGCTGCAACTTCAGAGAACCTAAGTTCAGTTCCGAGTACTCACATGTCGGGTGGCACACAACTGACCATGACTTGCGCTCCAAAGGTATCTATTACCCTCTTCTAGATATTATTAGCACCTGCTCTTGTGTGCATTCTACACACACACACCACACACATAAACACATGCACACACATATACACACAAATGCACACACACATACATGCACAAAGCGCACACACACACACACACGATTAAAAATAAATCTTTAAGCTGTATATAATGACAGTTAATCCCAGCTCTTGGGAGGCAGAGGCAGGCAGATCTCTGAGTTTGAGGCTAGCCTGGTCTACAGAGTGAGTTCTAGGACAGCCAGGATTACACAGAGAAACCCTGTCTCAAAAAAGAAAAAAAAAAGGTAAAATACTAACATACTAACAGATGAATGATGTAATATCTAGAATTTGCATCATAAACATTATAGTTGGAGGACCAGCAAGATGCCTCAGCAGATAATAAAGTGCTTGCCGTATAAATCTGGAGACCTGAGTTCAATTCCCAAGGAGCCACATGGAAGAGAAAGGAAATAGACTCCAGAGGGATGTGTCTGGCTTTCACACATGCATTATGTATGGTATATGCACATATAAAATAAAAAAATCAAAATATAGTTGAATAAATGCAAAAAAGTGTATAGGAGACTAGGGGTGCTGATGGAGGTGTGGGTGAAGCAGGATTGGCCAGGGGTGGTGATTGGTCTGGAGGATGGTTACAAAATAGCTACTGTTTCTCTTTGTGTTCATTTGGGATTCTCTGTGACTCAATTTTCAAAAGTGCTAGGCTCAAGGGTACATGCTTATGGTTCAAAATTTTCTGAGAAGATGTTTCAGACCAGGAATCTAAGAGTTGAGAATGAGACTCCAATCTCTTTTTTTTTTTTTTTTTTTTTTTTTTTTTTTTTTTTTTTTTTTTGGTTTTTCGAGACAGGGTTTCTCTGTGTATCCTTGGCTGTCCTGGAACTCACTTTGTAGACCAGGCTGGCCTCGAACTCAGAAATCCGCCTGCCTCTGCCTCCCAAGTGCTGGGATTAAAGGCGTGCGCCACCACCGCCCGGCTCGAGACTCCAATCTCTTAAGAAAAATTTTAAAGACATTAAAAGCAGTAAAAAGACCAAAACCGCTGTGTCAGGGATTTGGTTTTCCCAAGTTCACAATAGATTCACGAAAAGATCAGTAGCTAACAGTGTCTGCCCATGAGGATGGGGGAGGCGAGGCTCTGGGACTTCTTCCTTATGATAGACTGATTCCTGGAGTGAGAACCACCATGGGGCAGAGGGACCCTGCTTTGGAGCCTGCCAGTGTGTTTGTAAAGACCAGTTCTACTAGAGTCATCGTAGTAGCTAAAAATACAGATTCTGGGATTATACACTGGGCCCAGGCAGGGGCCTGAGAGCCTGTATTTTAACAAGATCCCAGGAGAGTCTATGCATGATGGCCATCATAATTGACATGTGGCTGAAGAGTCAAGAGAAGGATTGTAAGGATACCCCAACTGCCTTTTGTCTTTTCACTGATACAGGAGCAGGGTATTTATTGGTTCCTGATGCAGATTAGGCCCGGGAGAGGAAAGACTTGGAGCACCTGGATGAAGGTCTCCTTAATCTCGAAAGTAAGTGGATGGATTGAGGGCTGAACGGATGAATGAGAGGTTACGAATGGCAAAGGCATTTGTGCAGCTTGGCTGAGATCTCAACCAGGGCTTTAGAAGCAGGGCTGAGGCTCTGCTGACCTGACGGTGCAGGGGAGCAAAGTGCGGAGAGGACACAGGGTAGACCCTGCCTCCTCCCCAGGGTTGTTGGTGAGACCTGTGCTTGACTCTTGGGCTTGCCTGCTGGGGTTTCGTGGAGGTGGGGTGGCCATATTGCAAGGCCTGGCTGAAGCGTCCCTGGTAGGAACCAGCTTAGACTCCTCAGTCTCCTAAGGCCATAGTTAACAACTTTCCTTTAGGCCCACAGCAGCCTTAATTACAAAGACACGCTGCTCAGTGCACCCCCATGGCATTCCACTCATCTTATTTCTAAGTCTGGCGTCATATTCCAAAATACTGTGGCTTAAACCCCTTTGAGTCCTGCTTGTCGCTAAGAGGACTTGGAAAGATGCGATTTTAGGGAGATGCTGGAATCTGTTCCGTTGTGGATCCTCCGGTGGGCCTTCTCTGACCGCTGAAGCTGACTGTACCCTTGGCGAGGCCCCTTTCCCCTCATTAGGCTGTGGAGGGAACCATCCCCGGCCCGGCCCTGCATTACAGCTTTGGCTGCGTTTCCAGACAGAAGAGGAAGTGGCGTTGTGTACCCAGAGCGCCTTGGCACTTAGAAGGGGCTCTGGGATCTATTATCTTCCAGCGCTGTGCAGGAAAAAGAACAAAGCACGGGGCTGTCCAGAAACCACAGACCTGTAATCTATCCAAATCCTGAAGACTGCCTGTGCACCCCCAAACCCCACCCACACAGCTCCCAAATCTCTCCTCCTTCTAGAGGCAGGGAGAGCCTGTTTCCCAGATCACAGCCCGAAGCGGAGGACAGATCTGCTCTGTTTGGTTTCCATAGATTCGACCCAGAGATTAACTGCCAAGGTCTCCATGACACACCATATCAATCACAGGCTAACTGTCATAATAAGAGCTGGGCAGACTGTCAAGACAGGCTTCCAGATTCCTGTTACAGCTTCATCCTTAAAGATCTGGACCCGAGGAACCAAACGCCAGCTCTGAAGGCTTCTTGGCCTGGGAAAGCATCCTTCTCAGAGAAACAGAAGGCAACCCCAGCTCCTTCACAAAGGGGACAGGTCGATGACATAATTAGCATAGTGGAAGGAAGTAGTTGGATACTAAAGAACAAATAATAACTTGACTATTAGTGGTAAGGAAGAGACGTTAGGGAGTAGTGAGGACTGTGGCACACTAAAGAGCGGTTTCCCCTCTGATACGGGACAATAAACATTCCATGTGCAAATGCCATCCAGATTTTTTAATATGTTTAAAGATACGTATGTTTTCACATGTTATTTACTTTGAGGGGGGTGTTCATGTGTACTTAGTGTACACAATAGTACACGGGTAAAGGTCAGAGGACAAATAGTGGGAGTTGGTTCCCTTCTTGCTCCACTTGGGTTCTGGTGACTGAACTCAGGCTTGGCAGCAAGTATTTTTGTCTACTGAGCCATCTTGCTGGTTCTTAATATTTAAAAAATGTTTTTATCACATGTAAGAGTGCATGTGCTGGTGTATGTATGTGTACATCTGCATGGATGTGTACGGGAGGGTATGTGTCTGTGTATGTGTGTGCATGTGTATGTGTACACCTGCATGGATATGTGTGTGCATGTGTACGTGTGTGTGTGTGTGTGTGTGTGTGTGTATGTACAGGATTGCATGGATGTATGTTTGTGTTATCAGTGGACAGCATATGGGGATTTGTTCTTTCCACTCTGTGGGTCACGGGGAATGAGAAGTAGTTTGTTAGGTTTGTCAGCAAGTGCTTTTACCTGCTAAGTCATCTAGCCAGAGAGTCAGCACATGTTTGGAAACTATTGGCTTTGTTTTGTTTTTGACACAGGACATCAATACATAGGCCTGGTTGGCCTAGAAATCACTATATAGACTAGACAAGCTTTAAACTTTGAGTAGTCCCCCTGCCTCAGCCTCCCAAGTGCTGGGATTGCAGGTATAAGACACTATGAGAGGGTTAAAGTTACAGTTTTGAAATCAGATCAAAATCATTTTCTCCTGCAGCAAAAGAAACCAACTGCAGGTACCCTACTCCAAAAATGGTGGTGCAGAGCCACGAGAGCCAGTGTGCTCCTAAGCAGAGCTGTGGCCCTCTGGTGGGTAGATAGGTGAAAGGCTTGGGGCCTCAAACTACCATAGAAAGGTTTCCCATGTCACCTTGGGGAACCCTGTAGTTACATCAGCCCTCTCATGACCCAACCCAACAGACGTGTTTGCGGTGGCTTGAGGAAATTAAAGAGAAAACGGACCAGCCACACCTCATGGTTCACTTAATCCCAGCATGTGGGAGGCAGAAGCAGGAGCATCTCTGAGTTTGAGACCAGCCTGGTCTACATAGCAAGTTCCAGGTCACCTAGGGGTCTAGAGTAGAACCCCATCTCAAGAGGAACGAGGAGGAGGTCATGGTGGTGGGTGTGGGGGGAGGTCGTTGGGAAGAAGAGACCGGAAGATTATAAAGCCATATGCACATGGCGATTTTGTGTTTCTAGAAAGATGCATGATTGACACTGGCTGTGTGCTTGTTGTGGGGCAGTGAGATTATGTCTGATTTTGTGTCCTTTGTTGTTTTGACATCTTCTCCGTGTCTCTGATATGCGTGCATGACGTCAGCACACAGAGGGGAAAATCACCCCAAATCCCACACAAATTCTGCTTTAGGGTCATTGTGTATATAGGAGGTGCTTACCCTGAAAACAAGGGCTGCCTTCCTGGGGGCCCTGGAGCAGCTGAGTGGTATCTACCCTACAGGTCTCCAGGCAGCAGTCAGGCCTAGCTTCTGTGGGATCATTCTAGTTCCTGTGCTTGCTGGGAAGTAGTGGGGTTCCAGTCTGTCGGGGCCCCAAAACTGGCACTGAGCCTTTAGGAAAAAGCCTGGCGAGTGAGTATGCAAGACCTCAGAGGAGGCTGTGTGGGGCGTGGCTCTGAGGCTGGGGATAAAAGCAGCCTGAGGGAATTCCTTCCTCCTCTGCTTGCATCCTCCCCCACCCACCCGAGAGGACTTGCCTCAGGCTGAGCCAGTGACCTCAAGGACACTCTGGGGTCTTCGGTGAGCTGGGAGCAGCACCGTTTTCTCTGTGACTTCACAGGACAAAGCCCACCAGGTCAGTGTGAGAAAGAATTGGGCACGAGCTGGACAGGCCGGGCCACAAAGATCTCTGGTATCTTAGAAATTTTTTACCTAATTTGGCTTATGATTTTTTTTTTTAAATCTGCTCTTGGGACTGGAGAGAATTAGTTCTGCTGAAAAAAACATGAGGTTTTTTTTTTTTTTTTTTCAGGCCCCATGTACAAAGCTGAGCACGACCATATGAGCTTATCGCCCAAGTGCTATGGGATGGTAGAGACGGGGATTGCTGGAACTGGCTGGCTACAGGCCCAGCTCCAGGTCAACAAGAGACCATGTCTCGGAGGACTGAGGAGAAGAGTAATAGAGTAGAAAGAGCCAGCATCGCCTTTGGTCATGTATGCACACACATACATATACATACATGCACGCACACACGTGCACATACACACATACATACATACATACACACTGATACATGCACACTTTTTTGAAAACCTTCTGCCCTCTTTTCAGAGAAATCTGTGGATATTTGTCTTCCTGGGGTAAAGTTAGTTCCAATTTAAATGCAATGTACACCACATTTCTTCTTCAACCTTCCCCGAGTTGGGTCTAGAATGTTCTCTGAGAGGAGGGAGTGAGAACACTGTTGCATAATGACTCTGTTAGCTGAACAATACCTATTGCTGGATTTGGGATTTGGCACGAGTGTCCATATATAAGTATATACATATTTTGAATTTGCCTCAAGTCATTGCTTGTCTTTATGCACGTTAAATTTACCAAAATGAGTCCAACCACAACATAAAATCTGTGGATTTCTTTTTTTTTTTTTAAATTAAAACTTGGACAAGAAAACCTAGGAATTTTTGTTGTTGTTGTTGCCTATAATTTACTTCTTAATGTACCAGATGTAATCCAAGTTTAACAGATTTTTTTTTCCTTTTGGATTCTGGCAAGTATGTTAACAGGAGGCAATTATGTGAAATAATATAAAATGCTTTTATTAAAAAAAAACAGAGAAGCCTTCATTTAAGAGGAAATTTAATATTACTTCTCCAATGGTGTCAATGTCATGAACTCATTTGATTAACTCTTCAAATGGTTCCAAGTGCTTTGGGTGGTAATTTATGAGCTCCTAATTGATTTTCCCAATCTTGGCTTGGCAGAGGTGGACCTCCTGGAGTTGGGGGGGCGGGGCTGAAGGCCCACACTCAGCTTCCCTCTCAGACAAGAGAGACAGCCTGGAAGGGCATTGCCCAGTGACAGAGGGGGGAGCTCTGTGGAGGGAGACAAGCGCCATGGCGCCCACAGACACCTCACCAGACCCGTTGTGGTTCCTGACTCCCGAGTAACTGGGCCTCTGCTTCCTCTTGAGATGTGTGGGAACGCTGCAGGCAGTTTCCCAGTGTGGCAAACTCTTTCAAGAATCATTTCCCACAGAGTGTCACCTCAGAACAAGCCTTATGTGAAAAAGGGTAAGGGGCGGTTTATGCTAGGGATGGGGGGGGGGTCCCTTGTAGCCCACAATGTGCGCTCCCTCTCTTTCCCATCCAGACCGTTTCTCCTCACTAGGCCTCCTTTTCAAATGCCACACTGGGAAGGCTGAGGACCTTGGCGAGGCTCAGGGCCAAGGCTGCTGTCTCCTAAAAACCACCACTTAAGTCCTCAGAGAAATCACAGCCCTGGCCAGACTCCAAGGAATAAATATACGGGTGGTTTCATTTATTGTATTCCCAGGGAATGACTGTTCTCAAAACCTCCTACATGGGACACAAGTGCACCACATTACACACGAAGAAAAATGAGGGACAGTGAAGTTAGGAAAAACGACACTGGATAGGCGTGATGGCACACGACTTTAAATCCCAGCACTCAGAAGGCAGAGGCGGGCAGATCTCTGTGAGGACAGCCAGGGCTACACAGAAAAACCCTATCTCAAAAAAAACCAAAAGAAAAGAAAAAGAAGGAAAGAAAGATGAGCTCTTGTGGATAAGCCTGGGCTTCTGGTTTTTCTTTTAACATATGCATGCATGTGCGTATGTGGGCACACATGTGTTCAAGTACATGTACATGTGCATCTGTGTGGCAGCCCAGAGTTGACACTGGTTGTCTTTGATCACTCTCCATTTATATTCTGAGTCAGGGTCTCTTGCTGAACCCAGAGCTCATGGATTGCAGCTAGTCCAGCCAGCCAGCCTGCTCTCAGAATCCCCTGTCTCTGCCTCCCCAGTGCTGGGATTACAGGCAGCTGGGATCTGAACTCTGGTCTTCATGTGCAGAAAGAACTTTATCCACTGAGTCATCTCCCCAACCCTGCCTTTCGATTCTGTGTGCTCCCCTCCTGGTATTATACAAAGTTTGTCCACATACTCTCAGGCCCGGGAGTCTTATGCACCTAGTATCTGGCATCCTCACAGGTAAGTGGGGCTAATGTATTAGGATGGGGATTTAAATGAGCTCATGAAGAACATTCCACAAAGCAGGAACTTGGGTGAACAAGGGAGGTGAGTGGCGTTCTAAGCCAAGGGGAGAGAGAGTAGAGAGGTGTGGCCTGGGCAGACGGTGCTGGCGGGGCATTAACAGAAGATTAACAGGCCAACAGGCCTCGGTGTCTACCTTTGGGTGTCAGGATTCATCGATTCCTATGTAAAATGCAAGTGCAGCTTTTCTGAGGTAATTCATTTCTGCCGGACTTACCAGGCTTCCAGAAGCCTTCAGCACCTCTTTACTGTGGAAACGGAAGACACAGTACCAACAAGAGTCGCTCGAGCAGAGATTAAACGTCATCTGCTCTGGAGTCAAGTAAGGGACAAATGTGGTAACATCCCCTAGCCTAGCCCCTGGTCCTGCTCCTCCCAGGCCCACACACCCCTGGGTAGGGCTCAGAACAGAGCAGCCAAGTGAGAGGCCCCTGTCGCTGCCTAAACCTTAAGGGCACCAGGCCCTAAGGTCAGTATACCATCAGGCTCTGAGGCACACTGGGTTCCAGTCTCTGCCACTGCCTAAGTCCTGTGACCTAATTCACCCATGCCTCAGTTTCCCCATCTGAAAAGAGGGGAATGAAGTGTATTAATACTTAAAAGGACAGCTCACAAAACTGTTCTGGGAGACAGGTATGGTGGTATCTGCCTATAATCCCAGTACAAGGGAGGCCGAGACAAGACTACTGTCCTAAGTCTGAGGTCAGCCTGGACTACATAGTGAGTTCTAGGTCAGCTTGGGCTACAGTGTGAGAGACACTGTCTCTAAAACCCCAAATCAAAAACAGAGAACAGCAACAACAGGGTACTGGGCACAAGGAAACACTTGCAAAAGCCCTGTGCCTGTCCTCTCCCCAAGTGCAAGCTGCTAGGTCTCCATAGTTTAGGAAGAAAGCAAATAAATAGAAGCCCCAAGTCCAACCTCCAGCCTTAGCACAGGGCTCTTTATCTGCTCTTTATCTGTCATGGGATAGAAATTAGTCACACAAAGTCTGCCCTACACTGGCCCCAGCGCCATCTCCAGCCCAGCTGTTGCCCCAGGGCTGAGACACCCACAGCCACTAATGGTGAGAGACCATTGCCTCTCCTCTGTTCCTCAGCACAGACCTGCCTTAGCCCATGAGGCAGCTTTAGAGCTGCCTGGCCTTCCCTAATTCTCTTCTGACCTTCTACCTCCTCCACGCCCAGAGTACTCCCTCAGAAGTCCGGTCCTGATGCTGCTAAGCAAATGTCGGAGTTCTCCAACTTATCCATAGAACCCATATGGTGAGAATGAGGAGGAGCCACTGGGAACATGTCAAAGCAGCAGAAAGAGCATGACGTGTGAGGGTCCCCCAGCGGCTGGTGGCCTCTTCACACATGACCCTCATGTCCCCTTCTTGGAGCACTTTCAGCTTCTGAACTGTCAGTGCCTAGTAGTCCCAACAGCTATTGAATTCCAAGCCTACCACCAGTGTCTACTGGGGCCACAGGACAAGAGCACTGGGATCTAATGGGGTAGCTTCTCCCTTCCTGCCTCACATGGTGCTGTCAGAGCTGAACAGCTCCATCTCTCCATCATCCAGCCTCCTCATCTCTATTGGGGTGCTTTCATCCCAACCCTGTGTTCCCCCTCAAGATTGGAAAAAATCTATGAAGGGTATCTATTTCGAATGAGGCTTAAGATTGCCAGGACACTGGAGGCTTGAGTACCGTTTGTAATTTGTGCTGCTGTACACATGATCCAAGGGAATCTGGTGCCTCTTTTTCCCCTGCTCTGTGATACGAAATACAATACAGAACATCCAAAGGCTCAAAGAACTTTAACCCGTTCAGTTATCCCTTAGAAATCATCACAGAAATTCAAATTTAGAGGTAAGAAAAGAGAAAGCAATTCAATGTTGCCTCTAGTGAAAGCTGGGATGGCAAGGAGCCTTCCATACTAAAAGGATGTTCTCTGCAGCTCCAGAAATTGCGGAAGTGAGATTTCCAATCCCCATAGCCATTTTCTCCAAAAACACTTGGCTAAACCCCAGAGGCAATAGTCTTCCCATTTCAAGGGCCTTACCTGTGTGCCCCAAGTGCCTGGTCTGAAGGGTGTGTGGCAGCCTTACACTAAACCTCCAGACCGACTCAGAGGGCCTATTTTTAGGGTCAGATCTGCTGACACTGACCTTGCATGCTGTCCAGTGTGAGAGGAGACCCGTGGCATTTGTTTGCAAAATGATTCCCCAGTGTGACCCGAAACCCTTGCCTTAAGCAGTCCTGTACCTGGGGGCCACATGTTTGTCTCTGGCTCAGCCACAGATACAGGACATGTGGCCGCCAGGGTGGCGACAGATGGGGAATTCCCCAGCTTTGTTTTCTTATACTGGATAAAGGCAGGTGTCTGCAGGCCCTCTGTGGGCTCTGTCTCAGGATGATGGCCGGGCTGGGGGAGGTTTGCCTGCTGACACAAAGCCCATAAAAGGCCGCAGGGTTCACAGCATGAAAAACTCTGACCTTGCATGCTGTCCAGTGTGAGAGGAGACCCGGGGCATTTGTTTGCAGCTCTCTCTGAGAGTTTGGAGAACTATCCCGTGGGGATGGATGGAATGGATAGGGCATCATGAAGAACAATCCATGAAACCCTGAGAAAGAGTCCCTGTGGGCAAACACTATGCGATAGCATTTTCTGCAAAACTCCCCTCAATCCCCAGTTTTTTTGGAGTTCAATGAGGACACACACACACACACATACACCAAGGCACACACACACACACACACACACACACACACACACACACACACAAAGAGAGAGTCATTTAAGATAGCCAGATAATATGTAGATGGATAGATGATAGATCAATGAGAGAAATATTTCTTACCTTTTTTTTAAATTTATTTATATTTATATGAGTACACTGTAGCTGTCAGACACACCAGAAGAGGGCGTTGAATCCCATTGCAGATGGTTGTGAGAGATGTAGTAAAGTCAAAGCCAAGAGAAGAATTTGAGGGGTATTATAATTTGAGTGTGAAATGTTCTTCACAGGCTGGTATAACTGTTTTGAGAGATTGTGGAATCGTTAAGAGGGGGAGCCTCGGCTGGAGAAAGCGGGTCATTGGGCAGGGAGGGATAGGGTGTGGTGCACTCTGTTTCCCACCTATCATGAGCTGCCAGCAAGCCACCCGTCCCCACCTGGAAGGGCCGTATCCCCCAGCTGTGAGCAAAAGCAAACCCTGTAATTTGTCAGGATGAGAAAAGCATCAGACACAGAGGGACTGTTAATTATCACCTCCGTGAGCAAGACCCCAAGCCATGAGCTAGCGAAGTGGTGGGCTCCTCCACTTCCTCTCAGTCCTTCATAGTACACTGTGCTCTGTGCTAGTCGTAGTGGCTCACACCTTTAATCCCAGTACTCAAGAGGCAGAGGCAGGGGATCTCTGAGTTTGAGGCCTGTCTATTTAGTGAGAAGAACAGCCAGAACTCTAGAGACCTGATTCAAAAACAAATAAAAAACCTAAAACAAACAAAATACCCAAAACAAAGCAAAACAAAACCCTCTGCTTGTGCTCTGAGTAGAATAACAGGATAGGGAAGACTAGAGCCATGTGGGGACATCCCCATACCTCCTCACGCAGGTGAAACACCATGTTGTCTGGAGGGGAGCAGGCCAGGCAACCCATCAGCCCGACTTAGAAGTGTCCAGCTAATCTCAACTGCTAGAAGATTACCCCGGGGTATGAAGATGTGCACCACAGTTAGCTTCTACAAGCATTCTGTTATGTTCATGCAGCTTCTCGAAAAATTGTACTGCTGTGAACTTGTAATGCTGTGGTCATTTTTGACATAGGTACCAACACTTCTCCAACCCATGTGATTTTCTTTAGCAGACTCTTCCCCCCCCATCCTCCCCCTCCTCCCTTCCCTTTTATAAACCAGTTTTCTTTCTCCAAATGCAGAGACTAATTGACACTGCTCTCTCCCACTTTCTCTCAATTTCGTTCAAATCGAAGTGTGAGGGGGCAGAATATTCTGTCCCCAGCGATATCCACGTCCTAATCCCTGAGACCTGCGAGTAGTGCATTGTAACACAGCAAAAAATGAATTAAGGACCCAGGAATTAAGACCATTCATATCTGACCTTAAAGTCCGGTGGTCGGCCTCATCATCCAAGTGGGCCCACGGTCACCACAAGCTTCTTAAAGTGGGGGAGGGAAGAAGAACTGGGAGAGATCTCGAGAAGGGTGGAACTGCTTACGACTTTGAAGACTAGAAGGGTCCCATGCTTAGCAGGAAGCTAAGTAAGACAGGAAGTGGGTTCTCCCCTAGGACAGCTGAGAAGGAGACAGCCTCCTGCTGACATCTTGGTTTCCCCTCAGTGTGTACACAGTCAACTCTAGCTGCTGTAACAAAACTCAAAGCTTGGGAGGTTTAAACAACAGAAATTGGGTTCTCACCCCCGAGCCTGGAAAGCCCGAGACCAAGGTTTGGCGTTGAATTTTGCTGCCTGACAGTGTAGGAACCTCTGGGACTTGTTGGTGCCGCGGTTGCTTGGGATCAGGCTGTCAGTGCTGGCCAAGCATGACTTGTTAACTCTAGTTTTGTGACACTAACCTTCCAGGTCAGGGAGGCTTTTGCTCTTCTTTTGTTCAGTGTCCTTAGATCAAAGGAGGGAGGGGGATGGGGAAGGGACAGCGTCTGAATTCTGGGGAGTGGGGTAGGCTGTCCTGCTACTGACTTTGGAAGGAGACATGGCTTTGGAGTATGGGAGTATGTGGAGGTACCTCAGTGGAAGACAACTTATTCTACCTGTCATGTCTGGGTACCAAGATGGTTTGCAGAACAAGACAGTAAGGGGTGGCTGTTTTATTGGTTCTGCCTAACAGTTCTGGGGTGCTCGAGAATGTGCCTGGAATTCCAGCAAATAGGACTATATATATGCATGTATGTACATGCATATATACACGTTTATTTTTTTTGAGATAAGACTTCGTGATGTATCCCAGCCTAACCATGAACTTCTGACCCTCTTCCCTCAGCTTCCCAAATGCTGCTGCTGAATGCCGTGCCTGCCCTCATAATATTCTTTCTTCTTTGGTGTGGTCTTATTTATTTTTATATTGTGTGAATATGTGTGTTTCTGTGTGTGTGTGAATGAGTGTGTGTGTGTGTGTGTGTGTGTGTGTGTGTGCCACGTGTGTATGGGTAGCAGAGGTCAGAAGAGGATGTCAGATGCACTGGAGCTGGAGTTACAAGGGATGGTTAGCCGAACTCCAGTCCTCTGGAAAGCAGTCCATGTACTAACCCCTGAGCAACCAGTCCTCCACCATTCTTCTTTTGAGACAGAGTTTTGCCATATGCCCTAGAGTAGCCTTGAGCTCTCAGTCATCCTTGCCTAGCCTCCCAAGTGACTGGAATTATAGGTGCACACCAGGACACCCAGTCTCAGTTTTAAATGAATTTGTGTATGTGTGCGTGTGTCTCTCTGTATGTGTGTGTGTATGTGTTGTGTATATACAGTGTGTGGCCTGAGTTTGATCTCTAGAACCTACATAAAGGTGGAAAGAGAATAGATGCCGAAAAGTTGTCTTCTGATCTCCACACCCACATCTGGCATCCATGCCCCCCCCCATTCATACACCATGCACACACACAATAATAAAATACACGATTTTTTTTTTTTTTTGGTTTTTTCGAGACAGGATTTCTCTGTGTAGCCCTGGCTGTCCTGGAACTCACTTTGTAGACCAGGCTGGCCTCGAACTCAGAAATCCTCCTTCCTCTGCCTCCCAAGTGCTGGGATTAAAGGCGTGCGCCACCACCACCCGGCAAAATACACGATTTTTAAAAGAACACTTTCGAAAATACATAGCAAGCCGGACATGACAGAGAATTCTCAGGAGTCAGGGGCAAGCATATCTCTGAGTTTTTGGCCAGCCTGGTCTATAGAGTGAATTCCTGAACAGGGGTATACAAAGAAACCACCAAAAGAAAGAGAGAGAGAGAGAGAGAGAGAGAGAGAGAGAGAGAGAGAGAGAGAGAGAGAGAGACAGACAGAGACAGAGAGAGAGACAGAGAGAGGAGGGGAGAAGGAGAAAGAGGGGAGAAGAAAAAAAGAAAGACAAGATACGTGGTGAAATAAACCTACCCCTTTGTTGTTTTTATTCATTTGTGTTTGGATAAAAGATGTGCACACGTGTTTTTCCACTTGGGATCCAGCAGATCCTTTTACTTTGGATCCATTAGAGCAACACTGTCCAACAGAAACATAAGCAAGCCATGCTTTTCATTTTTAATTTTTTAGGAGCCACATTAAAAAACTAGTAAAAAGAAACAGGTGGAATTAATGGGGATATTTTATTTAACAAAATATATCCTAGATATTACCATTTCAACATGTAATCAGAACGAAAATTTATTAGAGTAATTATTCGGCACCACTGGTTTTTTTTTTTTCCACAGTAAGCCTTTGAAGTATATTATAAAAGTCTGAGCGTTACAGCCCATCTCGATTTAGAACAGTATGTTTCAAGAGTTCAATAGCCCCATGGGGCTGGTCTACATTTCTGAGAACAGGACAGATGCTTCAGCATGGTGACCGGAACAGAGGCTTGGAACTTCTATTTGTTCCTCTGGTCAAGCCCCTCACCCTACGTCCCTCTCCCTGAGAAGGACACTTCTCATGTAACAGCCCTTCCCTTCTCCCCCACGCCTGTAGGTCCCAGTTCCTAAAGCCCACTGTGTGAGTGCCTTTGGAGGTTTCTGTGGCCTGCCTGGGAGTTGGCTGGCGGCTGGCCAGCCCTCATCTGCTCGAAAACTGTCACTTTTGACTTTGATGGCTGAGCTATGTGAGGACATGTGTTTGGAAAGAAGGCCTAAAGACCCGGGATGTTTCTCTGAAATCGATACTTCTGTTTATCACCTGGCTGTCAAAACACTGGGACTGCCTGCTGGGAGCTTTCTGTTGCCGGCAAATGTCTGAGCCCTTGGGGTCTAGGTCCTGGGCTATGCACAGGAGCCCTTCTTAATGACCCCATCTCCCAAAGGACCAACACCTTTTGAGCCCCCTCTCCAGCCTGTCAGTTATCGCAAGCAAATCGGTCACTTGTGTCTCCATTAGCACCTCGGTCCTCATGTCGGGGCTTGTTTATTTTACACGTCGATGGCTGTTTGTCTTCACAGCCCGTTAGTGCACCACAGTGACACTGATGAGGCTTGACAGGGCAGCTTGCTTGTGTAGCACAGACGGGAGAGTACCAGAGTAAAGGGCACGTGCTCTCCAAACATGAGGAAATGGGTTCAGTTCCTGCCCTTGCCACTTAGCTCTGAGCTAGTCCTGGTGTCCTGACTTCAAGCAATCCTCTCCTCTGTGGATTGGACACAGTAATGGGAGGCACTTGTGGTTTAAATAAGATAACACATTCAGAGCTCTTGGCTTGAAGACATAGTAGCCACTGCTGTTCTTTCCTGGTCCTCTCTAGATTCCAGTTAATTGTCTTAGCTTATTGGACAGATTAAGAAATCTCTATCAAAAACAAACAGCCTATTGGGGCTGGACTCTGCCTGCATTCCCACACATTAGACCTGTGTCCAGTCCCTGCTCAGGCACGCAGTAAGATAGGATGTCTCTGGTGAGCTCACTGTCCAGTGAGAAATGGCCTCTCTATGAGAGAGGGCTGCCCAGAAGAGCCAGTAGACCCAAAGGAGAGTTTTTGAAAGAGACCGACACTGAGACCAAAGGAGGACTAATTGAAACTGTCATATGATATGCTGATTGCCCTTGAGCCCTGTAGGACAAAGCAAACACTTGTCACACAGACAGTGGTACTCTTCCAAATCGCCACGGATATTTTGGTTCTGGGATAAGAATTAGCCAACCCACAATAGTTGAATTGTGCCCAGGGCTTTGAGTCAATAACAGTCAAATCTCAGGGGCTTTGGCCTGGAAAGGCAGCTCAGCAGTAGAGCCTTCGCCTGAGTTCTATCTGCAATTCCACACAAACAAAGAAACAACAAATAGATTTAAATATTTGGCGTGGTCTGGGGTTGAGATGGGGGGTGGGGGACGATAATGGGAGGCTGGCTTTTAAGAAGGAATGTGCATCTGTACAGTATGCAGCGAAACTTGTTTTGGTCAGAAATTCATCAGGGAAGGTTTGAACTGAACCAGTAAGCGGAATGCTGGAATGCAGCAGGGCGACTGTCTTACGGGAACCAACAGGATACTGAAATGCCTAGGAAACAGCAACCATGAAAAGTCATGTGATACAAACGAGGCTGTCGTCCCAGCAAAGGAAGTCTGCCTTCTCGGGCATGGCGGAGCAAAAATGTGGAAGGAACCTGGGCCCTGGAATGAGCTTATGGAGCCTTGTCTCCTCACTTGTCTATACTGCCTGTCTGCTTCTGTTTCATGGAGGGAGGGGGGCATCAACAACTGCTTAGATTGTATTCTAGAGTTTTTGTGACAGGAGCCTACCATACCCTAATGTGCTCACAGGCCAGCTCAGCTGATAGAAGAGCAGTTGATGGGCAAAGTAATAGCAGGTGAGGGTTGAAGCTCATAGGGCTTTGTAAGTCATGGGAAAGAGTTGGGATTTTTTTCTAGGGGGTTTGGTTGCATGACTGGAATTGTATGGTATTGTGCTGTACTGTACTGTATTGTTTGTTTGAGATGGCTCTCACTATGTAGCCCTGGCTAGTCTGAGCCTCTAACTGAGATACACCTGCCTTACCTCACGAGCACGTCATCACACCTGGCTGATTTGCATTCTTTTTTTTGTTGTTGTTGTTTGTTTTTCGAGACAGGGTTTCTCTGTGTAGCCCTGGCTGTCCTGGAACTTGCTCTGTAGACCAGGCTGGCCTCGAACTCAGAAAGAGGCCTCCTCTTCGTTAAAAGATCAAGCTTCCAGGATTCCCCGTTCTTGATCAGGATAGATTGTTAGATACACTTCAGTGCTGATTGTAATTAGTAAGGTAGGGAGGGGCCTTGACACTATGGGACCCTTGAACCTGGATGCGGTCACCTGTGTTGGTTGCAAAATTGCCTCCTCCAGAAACCTAACCAGCTAAAGAAAAAAGCCTTCCCATCCCCCCCCCCAGTCTATATGGCACCCCTACCTATATCTGGAACACTGTTTTAGAGATGAGTGCCCATTCCCAATGATGGCCACCCTCTCTCCTAGTCCAGCACCTTCAACCATTGATTGTTAAAGTTGAGAACTAAAATGTCTACCAACGGGCCATGTGTTAAAATATTGGTCTCCCGCCTATGGTATTGTTGGCAGGCACAGCCTGTGGTACTTTTGATGGGTACAACCTGTGGTACTATTTGTGGGCACAGCCTGTGATACGGTTGGCAGGTGGTGGAACCTTTAAGAAAGGGAGTAAGTTAGCTTGTTGAGAGGCTGTCTTTGCGGGGGGGAATGACACTCTGGACTTTCTTTTGTTCTTCCAGTCTGCCATGAGGGGAACAGTTCCTTGGCTCCGTGCTGCCAGCAGGATGTGCAACCCAGACTCCGAAGCAACATGCCAACCGAATGTAGAAACCTTCAAATGTGTGAGCCACATAAACCTCTCCTCTTTCAAAGTTGATTCTTGAACTCTCTTGCCCAGACAGTCTCTTGGTGTCTCTAGGATCACAATGATGGAGCAACCTCCAGGTGGCAGTGACCACTTGAGATAAATACAGGGAGGGTTTTTTTCAGTGGGGAAAGGGAGGTCTCATGTAGCCTAGGCTCATATAGCTGGCCTTGAATTCCTAGTATTCCTGCTTTTACCTCACAAGCCTCAAGATTACAGGTATATGCCACCACACCTGGATGTTAAATGCAGTTTTCATATATAACTATGTTCCCTGTGGTATTCGGAGCAAATTTACGTTTTAAAATACTTGTTTCTGAAATTGAAATGTAACTGAATATTTTATTCCCAATAATACCCCCCCAAGGAATTGTGCTTATGGGGAAAGGTAATAAAAACAAAGCCTTAGGAATCTCCAAACACTGTGCTGAGTACAGGACCCCCCTGTTCTTGACTGGAGAGACTCAGGCTTCAGAATACAGAGGCTGCTTACACTTGCTGTGAACGGTTCCCAGATCCTCCGAGGAGCCCACTGTGTGCAGGGAGAGGGTGGCAGTGAGGTGGGGTGGAGATGCAGAGGGAACTGACTTTGGCCTTTGTCTGTCTACCCTAATCAGACCACGTGGACTTCCTTGGAGTGTGAGGAACCTCATCTAGCCAGCAAAGAACTCACTCACCCCGGACTTTTAAGAGGATTTTTTTTTTATTGAGTAGTAATTGAAAAGAAAAAATAACAAAAAACAACTCTTAGATATCCCAGAGTTTACTCATGAGGCTGATTCAGGAGAGTTGAGTATGTGTGTGTGTGTGTGTGTGTGTGTGTGTGTCTGTCTGTCTGTCTGTGTCTGTTTCTCTGTGTGTGTGTGTGTGTCTTCTGTCTCTGTGTGTGTATTTGTGTGTGTCTGTATGTATCAATGGGTGTGTCCTTGTTTGTCTGTGCGAGTCTGTCTATGTGTATATCTGTCTATGTATGTGTCTGTGTGTCTGTGTATTAATACTCATACACACTGCCAGACCATGCCAAAATTAAGGAGAATGTCAAGAGATTGTTGTATAGGACATTAACTCTTCTCTAAATTAAAGACTAGAATAAGGTTCAGTCAGGTCTGCAGTGCCCATAAAACACTTTCCATTAAATCAAATGTTCTCTAGTCCTTGGAGAATTAACTGAAGGCTTGCAGAGCAGACTGTATTTGACATTACAGACTCCTAATGTCAGTTTATAACCCTACTTAAGAAAACTCGACAGCAACGCAGTCTGTTTTGTATGCAAAATTTCTTGGCAAAAGTTATACTTCATGTAAAATAATTAAAGGAATATGAAAAATAAATCCAGGGTGCTAAAGAGACGATTCAGTGGTTAAGAGCATGTGGCGTTCTCTCAGAAGGTAGAACTTCTGTTCCCAGAGCCCTTAGCTCACAAACCCCAGCTCCAGGGGATCAATGGCCACTTGTGTCTCTTTGGGCAGTACCCATGTGCATAGACCCACGGACAGACACATAAACACATAACTTAAAAAAAAGAGTTAGAGCTAGAGGACTGGCTTGGCAGTTGAGAACACTCGTTGTTCTTCCAGGGAACTGGGGTTCGATTCACAGTACCCACAGGATGGCTCACAGCTGTAACTCCAGTCCCAGGGAAATCTGACTCCTTGTTCTGGCCTCTGTGGGCACCGGGAAAGCATGTGGTGCACAGACAGAGTTGCAGGCAAAATATCCATACACACACTTTTTAAAATAAAATCTTTATTTAAATTTTAAAAAAAAACATTTTTTAATTAAAAGAAAAAAATTAGATAGGTGGGGGTGGCAGTGGTGGCAGGCATGTCTTTAATCCCAGCAGAGACAGGCAGATCTCAGAGACAGACAGCCTGGTCTTTAGAGGGAGCTCCAGGACAGCCAGGGCTACACAGAGAAAGCCTGCCTCAAAAAGGAGGAGGAGGAGGTGGGGGAGGAAGAGGAGGAGGAGAAGGGGGTGGGGAGGGAGGAGGAGGGGAGGAAGAGAAAGTTTTTTAAAAGAAGAAATCCAAGCTGGGCGGTGGTGGCACACGCCTTTAATCCCAGCACTTGGGAGGCAGAGGCAGGTGAATTTCTGAGTTCGAGGCCAGCCTGGTCTACAGAGTGAGTTCCAGGATAGCCAAGGCTACACAGAGAAACCCTGTCTCAAAAAAACCAAAAAAAAAAAAAAAAAAAAAAGAAAGAAAGAAAGAAATCCAGACACTGGCTTTTCAGAAACAGGCTACCTATGGTCACCCTGTTGTACACCAGTGTTCTGAGAAGTGATAGGGTTCTGTTTACAGCCCTCCTCCCATCCTCAATAAGGGCAAATAGACAGATCTTTCTTCTAAACCTGATTGTCTCTGAAAGAAGAGAAGAAACTCAAGCTTTTATTCAACACCTACTGTGTGTTAGACTCTGGGATGTTTTGTTTGTTTGTTGGGGGTTTAGTTTTTGTTTTTAATGTTTTGCTTTGTTTCTTGAGACAGGGTCTCACTATGTAGACCAGGCTGGCCTTGAACTCACAGAGTTTCACCTGCCCCTCTGCCTTCTGAATGCAGACAATCACACCTGACCCTTGGACCTGCTCATTGATTGGCACATTCCCAGCAGACTTACAGTGCAGCTAATGCTTGAGGAACTCGGGGTTCATAGGCCCTTACGTCTGCTGGCTCCCACAACTGCTCAGAGGATGACATTGGAATAGAAACCTCAGTTTCTGCGTGTCCAGGCTCCTGCTACACTATTCCAGCCTGTGGTGGTTTGAGTGACAAGTGTCTCCCACCATTAGTCACTTTTCTGTTGCTGTGAATAAATACCAAAACCAAGGCAACTTATAGAAAACAAGAGTTTGTTTGAGCTCACAGTTTCAAAAGGGTGAGTCCATCCTGGTGGGGAACCATGGCAGTAAGCCGCAGGCATGGCAGAAGGAACAGGAAGCCAAGAGTTCACATTCTCAGTCAAGAAGCAGAGAGAGTAAACTGGACAATGGATGGATTTTCACTTTGAAAGCCCTTTGCCAGGGACTTCCTTCCTTCCAAGCCTGTGCCACCTAAATCTCCCCAAACAGCACCAACTGGGGGCCAAGTGTTCAAATAGCAGACCCTATGGGGGACAGTTCGTATTCAATCCACTATCCCCCATAGATTCATATATTTGAACACCTGATCTGCATTTGGTGGTACGTTTGGGAAGGCTATGGAACCTTTAGAAGGTGAAGCCTTCTAGAGGAAGGATATCATCAGGGTCAGGCCTTCAGGTTTAAGGTCCGCCCCTACTCCCCACCCTCCCTCTCTGCTTCCTGGGTGTTGATGAAATGTGATTGGTCAGCTTTCTGATTCCCAGGCTGGCCTTACACCCCAGCTGCTAAGCCCTCCCACTGCGATGGACTGTAGTTCTTCTTGCTATATAAACCAAAACACAGCCTTCCCTCCTTAACCTGCTTCTTGTCAGAGTGCTTACCACAGCAATGCCAATATGATTATTGTATCACTTAGCTCAGTCGGAGAGCTGGTGGTGACGTGGGTAGTCAGCTAGCCGTGTGGGCAGTCAGGTATATAATAGGCATCTTTGTCCAGAACATCGGTGCTTCTCTGGAGGAACAGAAGCGGACCAAGAACAATAGCGTTCAAGTGCACACCTGCAGTTAGAGCACTTGGGAGGTGGACACAATAGGATCAAGAGTTCAAGGTTAGTCAGGTGGTGGTGGTGCACTCCTTTAATCCTGGCACTTGGAGACAGAGATGGACATCAGATCTCTGAGTTCGAGGACAGCCAGGGCTGCACAGAGAAACCCTTTCTAGAAAAGCAAAACCAAAGAGTTCAAGGTTATCCTCAGCCACATAGCAAGTTCAAGGTCAGATTCATCTATTTGAGGTGCTCTCTCAAAGAAACAGATCAGGACCGGAGAGGTGGCTCAACTGGTGAAGACACCACTAAGCCTCAATCCTAGTTCAAGCCCTGGGACCCTGGGACTGCGCATGATGGAAGAGCTGAAGCCACTCTCACACGTGACCTGTGGCCTCCAGGTCACTAGGGCGCACACACAAATAACAAACAATAAATGAAGCAACACCAAAAGCATAAGGTAAGAGGAGCTAGGCATAGTAGGTCGTGCCTGTGATTCATCCGCTCAGGGCTCTAAAGAGGCTGAATAAAGAGTATACGGGCAGCCAGGGCTCCATGGTAAGATCCTATCTCAGAAAAGAGAAGAAAGGAGAGCTTGGCTCCAGTCTGAATGTGCTGACACACTGTCTCTCAAAGGTCGGTAAATCAGCCTTGTCAGGCGCTGTCTGCGTTCTGACTGAAGTTTGTAAAGGGATGAGGTGCATTCAGGTGACCTCAGGAACGCATTGTGAGAACCTCTTTGGGAAATCCAATACTCCAGCGGAGATTGTAGCTCAGTTGGTAGAGTGCTTGCTGGGCCTTCTGGAAGCCCTGCATTTGGTTCCCCAGAACCCTGTCAACCAGGTCTCGCATACCTGTAATCCCAGCAGTCCTGAGGTAGAGGCAGGAGGAGCAGAAGTTCAAGGTCGTCCTGGGCTACGTAAGTGATGTCAAAGTCAGCCTCGGGCACATGAGATCCTGTTTGGAAATAAGCCAACAAAAATAAGGCATAAAAGAAAGCCAAGATTGTTGTGGAAAATAGAACTGTCTCCCAGGAAGTATCCATGATGTAAATGGCAGCTCTAATGTTGACAATCCTTGGGTATAGGCTGGAGCTCCCTGGGTTCTCCCTTTGTGCTTTGCCAGTGATGGTGTCATTGTCACCAGCTGACCCTTCTGGCTTCTCCACTCCTGACTCCTGCTGCCTCATGGTTCCTGCTTCCTGCTTCTCTCCACGTACCCCTCTATGTCCTATGATCTTTGACTCTGGTTCATTCCCACAACCCACAGCCCAGAAAGAGTCTATCAAGCTGGCATTCCCCACTCGGCAATGAGCCTCCGCCAATGAATGACATCTCTTTGTATTAGAGTGACTCCAACCTGCCCTGGGCAACTTGTAGATCAGAACACACAGTATATAAGGCCAAAGATAATGAGAAGTAGCAAAGACTTCAAAAATAGTGGCATAAACAAGAGAAAGATCTCTGGGGCTGGAGAGATGGCTCAGTGTTGCCCAGTAGTTGCTGATCTTGCAGAGGACCCAGGGTTGGTTCCCCGAAATCACATGACAGCGAGTGAGTCTGTGACTCCAGTCCCTGAGGATCTGATGCCCCTTTTGGTGTCTGCAGGCTCTGCATACTTGTGTTGGCCAGATATACACACAGACAAAAATCACATTTTCTTTTTTTAAAAGAAGTTTCTGTTTCATGTAAAGGAAATGTGGAGGCTGAGGGTATCCAGGACTGAAATGGAGTCCCAGAATCTCACTCACACTCCACAGGGCACCAGAAGTCCATGAGTGTCAGGGCCTTTCCCCTTTGCTCTCCAATTCAGGGTCTCTCTCTGAACCTGGAGCTCACCAGTTTAGAGAGGTTGGGTGGTCTCTGGCCTCCGATGATGGGTGTGCAGATGCCTTCCCCAGGCCTAGCTTTTCTGTAGTGCTGGGATATGAACTCAAGCCTTCATGTTACAGCAGATACTCTACCCACTGAGCCATCCTCCCCAACCCCATACCATTCTGTTTTAGACAGAGTCTCACTATGTGTGCCTGGCTGGGCTAGAGCTCACTCTGTAGATCAGACTGGTCTTAAAACTGTAGATATCTGCCTGCCTCTGCCTCCCAAGTGCTGGGATTTAGAGGCAAGTGTAGCCATGTCTGGGTAACACACCATTTTCTTTGAAAGAGACTTGTGTGAAGTTCTTGCAATGACTCGACTTATGTCTTACCGGCTGAGGTGCAGTTATGGTTATACATTAGTCAGCTCACTCTACCTTTTCCAGGCCAGCCTGTTTCCTCATGATCTTGGGAAAAGTCTGGCTTCTCTACCACCTGGGTCCTTAGAGCTTCTTTACCTTTGCCTACTGCAGCCCGAGATTATGAACTCCATCCACGGAGTCCCAGGAATGTGACCTGCTGAAACCTGAGCTCCAGGCCAAAGGGAAAGCTCTGTCCCAGCCTGTAGGCACCCCAGCCCAGGCAACAGGGGCAGGCTGCCTACACCAACGGGCCAGGATGATGACTTAGAAGTTGGCCTCTGGGGCCACTATTTTGGGTGCTGCTGACAGTGGATGAGCAGGAAATAGCAACAAGGTCTGAGATGTCAGGAGGAGGGGAACCTCTGGGGATTTCGGGTAAGTAGGTTGGGCTCTTAGCTAGGACTGTGTCTGATCCGGATAATTCTAGTTGCCACCAACTCCAGGTTGAAAGGAGAAAAGCTGTCTCTCCCTAGAGTTGGAGCAGCCATACATGGTAGGGCCGAGACTCTGGAATGAAGCCGGGCATATGAGCCTTCAGAGTTGTGCCCCGGAGATGTGACAGAGTCAGCTGGCAGCTCTTGTCCTAGAGCCTGAACCTACATTCTGTTCTGGTTTCTTCCTCGGAGCCTCAGTTGGCTTGTTTATAAAATGGGGGTGTGAACCCACCAAGCCAGAATACTTTCTTTTTGTTAAAGATTTATTTATTTATCTTATGTATATGAGTACACTGTAGCTGTACAGGTGGTTGTGAGCCATCATGTGGCTGCTGGGAATTGAACTCAGGACCTCTGCTTGCTCTGGCCCCGCTCACTCTGGTTGGCCCCACTCGCTCAGGCCCAAAGATTTACTTATTATTATATTTAAGTACACTGTAGCTGCCTTCACACACAGAAGAAGAGGGCGTCAGATCTCATTACAGATGGTTGTGAGCCACCATGTGGTGGCTGGGATTTGAACTCAGGACCTTCAGAAGAGCAGTCAGTGCACTTAACCGCTGAGCCATCTCTCCAGCCCGCCAGAATACTTCCAAGTAGATTATTAATTATGAATAGAATAAAGGGAAGCTAAGATCCAGCCCAGTGGTCAATTTTACCCTGCCAGGTACCCTGAGTCAGGACACTGTCTGCTGGGAGGAAGGAACACACGCAGTTCATTGCTCAGGAGTGCTTCCGCCCATAAATGTGGTTCACTTGGATGGAATAACCTTTTCCAATTTGCACCCAGGAGAAGCATCACCCCCCCCCCACCCTCAGGAATAGAATAGAGAAGGGAATGTTCTTTAATCCCCCATAGAAGACAGAGTTGACTCTACAGTCTTGGTGGGGACTCTGAAGAGTTTAAGGGACTTATGAGTGATGAATGTGGGGAGAAAGCGTCAGGTGAGCTGGATGAGAGATGGCGTGTGCAGTGCAGCAGGAACAGAGAGACTACCCAGTCCCAGGGCATGCCAGGATCTGATCTCCATCATGGCCTTTGTAACAGGACCACGTAGTAGTGGTGTGAACCCATAGACCCACAGAGCCATCCCCGAAGGGGCTGCTAGGGGCTGTGTCAAGGTTGATATGTCTTCTGGTTTGAGTCTGAAATATTCCCTTTAGGCTCTCATCTGTGTGAATGTCTGGTCCCCAGCTGATGGTGCTCTCGGGGAGGTTTTGGAGCCTTTGGGACATGGAAATAGATTATGGCATCTAATATAGATATAGGCACCTGAAAGCTCTACCTTTTTCTGATCCCAGCCTGAGATCTCTGCATCTGGCCTGATGTCTTAGTCACTGCTCTGTTGCTGTGGAAAGACACCATGGCTAAGGCAGCTCTTATAAAAGAGAGTATTTAACTGAGGGCTTGCTTGCATGGCAGTCCTAGAGGGTTAGTCCATAATCATCATGGTGGGAAGCAGACAGGCACGATGCTGGAGCAGTAGCTGAGAGTTTTTTATCCTGATCTACAGGCGGCAGGCAGAGAGAGAGAGAGAGAGAGACAGAGACAGAGAGAGATAGACAGACAGACGGAAAGACAGACAGACAGAGACTGGACTGAGTGTGGGCTTTTGAAACTTCAAAGCCCACCTCCAGTGACACACCTCCTCCAACAAGGCCACACCTCCTCATCCTTCCCAAACAGTTCCACTGAATGGGAACTAAGCAGTCAAACATAGGAGCCTATGTGGGCCATTCTCATTCAGTCAACCACACTGAGGTCTCTGATTCCTGGTCAGCTACAATGTGAGCAGCCTTACACTCCTGCTGCCACAGATAGAGCAACTTTGAATTTTCTCAGAAACTCAGAGCCAAAATAGTAATGTCTTCCTTTAAGTGGCTTCTATCAGCTATCTTCTAACAGTGGTAAGTAAAATCAATAAAAATACCTATCATTGGCATAGGAACAGTGACTGGGAACCTCTGCTATAAAGTAGGGAACAGCTAGAAGAGAGGGATTTGGGGTGGAGCACAGGATTATGAAAAATTCAGCTGAGGCTGAAGGCCTAGTACACAATGCAAATGAAGGTGGCTGGTGGGATGCCCAGGTTTGGAGCACAGGAGGGAGAACTAAGCCATGTTCCCTAAGGCTGTGAGAGCCAAGGCTTACCCAGAAAAGTAGGAGCATCAGGGAAATAAGATACAAGAAGACAGAACCCAAAGAAACCTTCACATTCTAGGGTCAGAGGAAGCGGAAGACAAATGGGACCATCCAGAGAAGAAGGGGGAAAGTAAATCATTTCATCCTAAAAATCATGACTAGATTGTGTTGTTTGTCAGTGAGGAACCCAAGGGGAACTTTCTGTAGTGTTTTCTTCTTCTTTTTCTCCTATAGCCCAGGCTAGCCTCAAAGTCACTATGTCCTGGGGATGACTTCGAACTTCTGATCTTTCTGCCTCTACCTCCAAAGGGCTGTGACACACAGGCACACCGGTTTATATCATGCTGTGTGAGGTGGCTTGAATGAGAATGACTCCCATAGGCTCACAGGGAGTGGCATTATTAGGAGGTGTGACCTTGCTGGGGTGAGTGTGGCTTTGTTGGAAGAAGTAAGTCACTGTGGAGGCAGGCTTTGAGATGTCAGATGTTCAAGCCAGGTCCAGTGTCACTCTTTCCCTGCTGCCTGGTGATCCAGACATAGAACATTCAGTTTCTTCTCCAGGATCATGTCTGCTTGCATGCCACTGCACTTCCCACCATGACAATAACGGACTAAACTGCTTAAACTTAAGCCAGCCCCAAATGAATGTTTTTCTGTGTAAGAGTGGCCATGGTGATGGTGTCTCTTCACAGCAAGTGAAACCTTAAGACTCTGGGGATCAAGCCTAGAGCCCCATGCCCACTAGGAAAATACTCTACCAACTGAGGACATCCCCAGCCCCTAGCCTGGGATTTACTATGTAGTCTAGGCTAGCCTTGAATCCACTCAGCCCTCCAGCCTCAATGCTAGGTCTATAGGTGTAAGCTACCGTGCCTTGCTGTTTTGTTGTTTGAGGTGCCATGGGTCACACCCAGAGGTTTACATACGCTAGGCCAGTGCTTCATCCCTGCCCTCCGCCCCCAGCTCCAACGGTCAGTTTTTAAAGTATGTTTTGAGAGTGTTCTGTTTTGTTATTACACTTATTAATTTTGGTGGGGTACATTCATGTCACGGTAAGCATATGGAGGTGAGAGGATGATTTGTGGGATTTGGTTCTTCTCCCTTTCTACCACATGGGTCCCAGGGACTGAACTCAGGCCATTGGGTTTGGCAGCAAATACCTTTACCTGTCCAGCTGTCTCTCATTCAGCGTTAATTTACTTTCAAAAATAAGCTTGATTTTATTTATAATTACTGTGTATAGGCACGATGCATTAGGGTGTGTATACGTGCCCTGGCGTGAGTGTGGAAGTCATTCCACACTCCTGGCCTCCATTCTTTCTCTTCATCTTTATAAGGCAGAAGATGGAGCTCAGGTTGCCAGGGCTTGTGCTCTAATGGCTCCCAACAGTGAGTTTTGATTGTGGCCCAGAGAGGATGTAACACTTGGAACTTTAAAAAAAAAGACAACCTCAGCCTTGGGTGAAGGTATGAAAGACACAGAATGAGGAATTAGTCGCCTGGTCTGCAGCACTGCACCAAACCTTCTTTTGGAGCCAGAACATTCTATCTAACTGATCCCCCCACCCCCACCCGCTCACTGTCCTTAGTTGGCCTCACTATGTCGGCAGGCTTCCTCCTCCTCCAGGCTACTGAGTCAGAGCTGGCAAGCCATCCTGAGTCATGTGGTCTTCGTGAGAATAAAGTCATTGTCACACAAACCATCTTTATTATGATGAGCCTTTTATTATAGAGACAGTCTGAAATTTCTTCTGCATAAAGAATTTCTGTACTGTGTCAGGGGACTCCACTTGCTGAGGGGTGCCACCCAGCCCACCCTGCCTCTGCCTCAGTGGAGCCCTGACTTGCTGGCGCCATCTCAGGATCTCTGGAAACGGCAGCGGCTACCATTCCCAGGGCCAGGTAGGTCAGGTTAGGTCGCGCTGGATGGAAGGGTCAGGGCTTCGGGTGCTCCCTAATTCAGAGTCTCCCTGTTTCCCGCCTCAGCCTGTTGTCCAGAACCTGGAGCTGCCGGAGGAACCCTGAGTTGGGACAGATGTCTCGGTGGGCCTGCACCGTCTGGATGGCGTCTACCAGTGTCATGTTCTCAACGATCATGAGGAAGGCCAAAACAATTGTGGCAGAGCGGCTTACCCCCATGGCGCAGTGAACCAGCACTCGGCCTGTAGGAAGACCCTTTGTGAGAAGGGACATCTCTGGCCATCCCTTCCATCCACCTATCTCAACACCTGGAAAACCGATACTGTCCTCAATGTCAGATGGGGCAACGGAAGCTCAAGGTCACACAGCAATTTAGTGTAAGGCTAAAGTGAGCAGCTGGGCCCCTTCTCCTGGTCCTGAGGGGCTTTCTCTGGTAGCCATTGCAACTCTAGGTGAGGGTCACCAAACTTCCGAAACCCCTTGGATTTATATCACAGGAAATATCCTCTTTCTTTCCCCTCAGTCCTGCTCGTTCCTTCTTGCCCATAAAGCCTTGCACTTATGTGTCCTCTCTGGGGTGCTTATCCAAGAGTCTTTGCAAGGTCTTGTGATTTCTGCATAATGCCTGGCTTCTTTCTAAAGGGTATGGTTATCCTGGTGATCACAGTGGATGGTGTGAGCGTGTGTGTGTGTGTGTGGGTGTGTGTGTGTATGTGCTGATGCGGTGGTACACATGACAGTATAGGTGTGCATGTATGTGTGCACATGCATCTATGAAAGCCAGAAGTCAGCCCTGGATGCTGCTCCTCAGGGGCTGTCCACTTTCATTTTTTTGCAATGGGGTCTCCCACTGGCCTGAACTCACTGTCCAGGCTGCCCTGGCAGTGAGCCTCAGATTCCCTATTTTCATCTACCTAATGCTGGAATAAATTATGAGCACACATTACCATGCCTACCTTTTCCAAGTGGGTTCCAGGGATTGAACCCAGATCTTCATGCTTGCACAGAGAGTCCTTTACTAACTGAGCCATCTCTCCAACCCCCACAATTAATCTTAGATCTACCTGAAATCACGGATTTTCATGATGTACTCATTAAGTGATAATAGCCATTTGCTCTTTAGTGTGGGAGGGCCTCTATAGTAGCTCCTCATCCCACCCTGACCCCCAACCCAACCCCTTCCCCAGCAGCTTACTTCGGGGGGTATTGAGGGCATCTCTGATATAACGAGCGACAGGCAGAAAGTAGACACTGAGGTCAAAGAAGGGGTTATCGTCAGCCTCAATGCCATAGTACTCCAGAGGTGTTCCACGGTAGAACTTGGCACCTGTATCCACTTGAAACTTGCCCGCAGCAACATTCACAACGTGGGTAATGCCCAGCTGGATCAGACGACTCTTGTCTCTGGCAGCATACCTGAGGGAAGGGTACGTGGGAAGTTGGGGGCGGGGGTGGATCTTGCTGGAGCGGAACTTACCCTTCCCTCACCCTCCATTCTCCTGCAAGTGCGGAGACCGAACAGTGACCTGCCCTGGTGAAGGCAGTCTTCCAGAGTAGTGGTTCTTAGCCTTCCGTACGCCACGACCCTTTCATAGTTCCTCATGTTATGGCGACCCCAGCCATGGAATTATTTTCATTGCGGACTTCATAACTATAATTTTTCTAGTGCTGTGAATTGCAATGTAAATATTTTTGGAGATTGAGGTTTGTCAAAGGGGTTGTGACCCACGGTTTGAGAACCACCGCTGCTCTGAACCTTTCACCTGGGGAAACTTCCTGGATGAAAGTTTAGCTATGTGCATCAAAAACCTTAGAAATGTGTCTATGCTTTGTGTAAACACTTCCTTCTAGGAACAGATTAAAGGGAAGAATTCTAAATGTGCTGACAGACATTATATAAGCTGAATTTAATAATATTTAAAACCAAAATATTAGGGAATGAAACATTTTTGATAGGAAAAAAAACCCTATTAAGCATGCTATAGTAATCCTTTTTTATCTATGGTTTTACTTCTTACAGTTTCATTAACCCTTAGTCAACTATGGCTTCAAATATTTTTTAAAATTCTATAGGTAAACAACTAATAGATTTTAAATTTTGTACTGTCCTGCTGTGTTGTACCCAAGGCTAGCGGTAATGGTCAACTTTACAGGTCTATGTAGAGGAAACCTTAATTGAGAAATTGCCACCACTGGACTAGTTATGGACATGTTTCTGGGGCATTTTTAAGTTATAAATTGGCATAGGAGGATGCAGCCCACTGTGGGTAGTTCCATCCCTAGCAGGTGGGCCTGGGCTGTATGAGAATGGTAGCTAAGCAAGCCAGAGGAAGCAAGTCGGGAGGTAGCATTCCTTCATGGTTTCTGCTTCAAGCTCCTGCTGTGACTTCTCTTGATGATCAACTGTAACTGTAATCCAAATAAATCTTCCCGCCAAGTTGGTTTTGGTCAATGTTTTATCACAGTGACAGAAAGCACACTAGGAACAAGGACAAGCCTTTTGGCCAGTGTATACACATGGCACATGCTACTTTTTACCTGTTAATTACTGACTATCTCAGTTATGAGACTGACTAACATGGTATCACGGGCAGGCCTGTGTTCAATTAGCCCTCACTTAATATAGTAATTACTCCATTTTGTTATTATTAGTGTTACTTAATCTAACTTACAAATTAAACTTCTCAAAGGTAAGCATTAGTAGGGAAAACCGCAGCATATATTAAGAGCTTTTGGCACGGTTTTCAGTTTAGATATCCACAGGGGAACATGGAACAAACCCTTCAGGCAAAACAAGTTCCTGTGTATCTAAATTATGAAATACCACGAATCACTAAAATGTGGTAAATGCAGGTAAACAGGGGAGGATGCTTATGTTTTACCAAGAACCTGTGAAGATACAGGATATAAAACAGAATGTTAGAAGAATTTTTAAATATGTAGTGTGATTAATTTAAAAAGCTTTCTATATAAGGCACATCTCAAAACAGTATTTCAAAGTGATGGCAGTTTTACCAAAAATAGCACTGTGGAAAAGCACACATGCACTTTTTAAAAGTCTACAAGGATTTTTATCTCTGTGAAAAGAGGACGATTGTTAGCTAAATATTAATCTATGCTTTAAGTTAATTCTTTTTAAAAAAGACTTATTTTTTTATATGTAAGTACACTGTAGCTGTCTTCAGACACACCAGAAGAGGGCATCAGATCTCATTACGGATGGTTGTGAGGTACCATGTGGTTGCTGGGATTTGAACTCAGGACCTCTCTTAACCACTGAGTCATCTCTCCAGCACCACTTTAATGCTAAAGTTCATTTATGTACATAGATGGGTGTTTTGTCTCTGTGAGTATCTGCACACCAGAAGACGGCTTTGGATCCCATGGGACTACAGTTAGAGATGGTTGTGAGCTGCCGTGTGGGTGCTGGGAATGGAATCCAAGTCCTCTGAAAGAACAGCGAGTGCTCTAAACCTCTGAGCCATCTCTCTAGCCTCCTAAATTTTTTTAAAATTTAAGAAAACTCTTAGAAAAAAGTAATAGTACAACCATACTCTCTATCTATCTATCTATCTATCTATCTATCTATCTATCTATCTATCTATCTATCTATCTATCTAACGGGTTTATTGAGCTTACACTTCCACACTGTTGTTTATCACCAAAGGAAGTCAGGACTGGAACTCAAGCAGGTGAGGAAGCAGGAGCTGATGCAGAGGCCATGGAGGGATGTTTCTTACTGGCTTGCTCAGCCTGCTCTCTTATAGGACCCAAGACTACCAGTCCAGGGATGGCACCACCCACAAGGGGTCCTCCCCCACTTGATCACTAATTGAGAAAATGTCCCACAGCTGGATCTCATTGAGGCATTTCCGTAACTGAAACTCCTTTCTCTGCGATAACTCCAGTCTGTGTTAAGTTGACACACAAAACCAGCCAGTGCAGATGTGTTATCTGGTCTCTACACATGCACTGCAGCATGTATGCATGTGTGTTCACACACACAAAAACATACGAGTGCATACACACACAAAGAAATGGTTTGGGTTTGGGTTTTGGTTTGAGGCAGGATGTCATGGAGCGCATGCTGGCCTAGAACTTCCTGTGCAGCTGCGGACACCATGCACAGATCCTCCTTTTACCATTGTCCTCAGTGTTTATGCCATGCTGGGGATTGAACACATGGATTTGTGCTAGCTAGGCAAATGCTTTACAAATTTAGCCACATTCCCCAGCCACCAAAAGATTTTATTTTAAAGATTTATTTATTTATTTAATGTGAGTACACTGTAGCTGTCTTCAGACACACCAGAAGAGGGCATTGGATCCCATTATAGATGGTGGTGAGCCACCATGTGGTTGCTGGGAATCGAACTCAGGACCTCTGGGAGAGCAGTCAGTGCTCTTACCCACTGAGCCATCTCTCCAGGATCCAAATGATTTTTTAAAATTTATATGTATATGTGTGCACCAAGTGCATTCAGGAGCCTATGGAAGCCAGGGGAAAGCATCGGAAGTTACAGGCAGTTGTGAGCTGCCATGCAGGTGCTGGGACCCAAACCCAGGTCCTTGGCAAGAGCAGTACGTGCTCTTAACTGCTAAGCCATTTCTGAAGTCCCATACAATTAACTTTGTATGAGAAATTTTCAGCTACTGTAGTATTTAGGGTAAAACTAGAAAGAAAAAAAAAGGCTGCTTTTGAATTGGGTGCAAATGGCGGTCATATTAAATGAAATAGCACAGACCGGGAGAACACGGCATGGATTCGCTCCTCTGTGGCTCCTAGGTTTTATGTAGTTACATAAACTCACGTATGTATTGCACACATATGACACCAAAGTCGAAGCAAGGTTGTCTGGTGGAAGGAACCAGACTAGTGGGAGGGAGAGAAAAAGAGGGCATGGGGAGAGGGGCACAGGGGTGCACGACTTGAATCCCAGCACTGCAGGCAGAGGCAGGCTGATCTCTGTAAGGTCAAGGCTAACCTAGTCTTCCTAGACACTGTTGCAACTTAGCTACAGTGAGACCCAGTCTCAAATTTTAAAAAGGAAATGGGGGAGAGAATAGGGAGGCGAATAAGGTCAAATACACAGTAACTTGAAAAATCTGCTAAACCCATCCCTATATACAATGAATATACACCATTTAAAAATTAGACAGGCATGGTAGCACACACCTTTAGTCCCAGCACTTAGAAGGCAGAAGCAGGAGGATCTTTATGAGTTTGAGGCCAGCCTATTCTACCTAGTGAGTTCCAAGACAGCCAGTGGGACTGAATCAATAAGGTCGATGATTTCAGGTAGGCTAGGTGCATAGCTCAATTTACAGAGTGCCTGCCTAGTACGTGCAAAACCCTGGGTTTGATCACCAGCATAAAACAGGCATGGTGGCAATACACACTTGTAAAACCAGCTCTTTGGAGGTAGAGGCTGGAGGATTAGAAACTCAAGGTATCCTCAGCTACATAGGGAATTCAAGCCAACTTGAGGTACTTGACATCTTGTCTCAAAAAAAGAAAAGAAAAGAAAAAAGATTTGCCCCTTAAAGTGTGGTTATCCACTAAAAAGGATCACTTCTAGAGTACAAGTAATTCTCTATTTCATGACCTGAAAGATGAAACTATGTATTTTTCTTACCAGGGTTCTGTTTCCATACTTAAACATGAGAAAGACAAATGCAGGCGAGGGAAGCATTGGGCGCCATCTGGAGGAGGCTTGTCCTGGTACTCACACCCATCAGCCACCCCTAACCCCTACATGGGTCTTACTTACGCATCTCCCAAGAAAAGGTTGGGCCAGACCTCATTGATGTGGGTCAGTGTGGCAGTCCGACGGACCCACAGCAATCGCTGCAGTGAGGCCAGTGTAGGTGGCTGGTAGGGGGACACCTGGACCGCCCCATGAATCTTTGGCCTCCGAAGTTCCTGCTTCTGTAGCGAGTCCATCCTGGGGACAGAGAGAACAGGACAGTAGCTGGAGCAGGCTCCCTAAGGGTTGCAGTACCAGGAGCCAGCGGGATGCTGTAGGGTCAGCCTCAGCTATGATGAATGAGGCTTTTAACCGGCTCAGCTGGGCTAGAACCTAGAACCTTTGCCCTGGGAACAAGGAGAACTAGAACTCTCTTGTCAATGCCATAGCGCTAAGCACACCTTTCCTGAGGCCATGGATGTTAGAAATGTTTGTCTTAGGGACCTTGGGGAATTAGTCTGTGGGACTAATCAGTACAGATCGCACCCCTTAAGTCACTGGAAACCCCAGCTGGCTGAGGCTTTTGGAGAGGACCCAGGATGTCCCCCCCAAACCCAGACCGCTCATCTGTAGCTCCCGCCCTGGGCTATTTCTAAGGCTGATGCTTGAGGTCAGAGCACTGTCCAGGCTCAAAGCCCAGCTACAAGTTGGCATTAATCAGCTTGTTCACACCAAGTGAGCTGGTGTCTATCCTATGCAGGATATATCCCTTGTGGTGTGTTCCATGTGCTTGGGTGTCGACTCAACTACACCCAAAGACAAATGGCTGAAGACTACCCTGGGCTTGATATCCAGTGAGTGACTTCAGTTCATTTTCCCCAAGCCTTCCAGCTGCCAGGGGGTGGTCACCAACTGGTGTGTCTCCTCTAGGGAGCTGTCAGAGTTGAGCCTCACATCTGCTTACAGGCCCCAGACTTTTTCCTCCTTACCCTTGTGGTTCAGGCCAGTGCACCTGTGCAGACCTCACCCGGATGGAGTGGGTTGTGTTTGGCATCAGCTGGCTCAGGCCATCCGGGACCTTGCAGAGCTGAGGTGTCAGAGGCACCAGAACCCGGGCCTGGTGCCCTAGAGGGAAGGGGAACCTACCTTGGCCAACTGCCCCTGGTCCCTTCAAGGAGTAACTAGAGAAGGTATAGACTGGGTATAGCATCTTTTCCCTCAGGCAGTCACTGCCAAGATCAGAAAAAGAAATGGGCACCCAGGAGGCCACTGGCTTGGCCACACTCACCCAGCGAGTGGATGATGAGCTAGGTGGAAGGGAGGACCGGGCTTTCTCCCTCATCCCCTTCTGTGACCTCTCTGGTAGGCTGAGTGGCCTGCCACCTACCTAGGGCATGGTCTGGGGCCAGGAAAGGGGGACTGGGTGCAGGGGCGGCCTGAGTGGGACGGTCCTAAGGCAGGTTCCGTCCAGAACACAAATGCTGTGAAGCGCCTAGAATTCCAGGTCCATGCAGTTGAACCAATTGGGGGGGTGGGGTGGGGGGGGATGAAGCCAGACCTAAGCTGCTTGCCTAAAGCAGTGGCCTATCATCTCTCCCTAGTGTCTCTGCTATTGAAAACACCTGTCCTTATAACCGTCCTGAAGATGGGGGCCAACTGAAGAAGTGCCTAGGGAACAGACTCCCCTTCATGCTTGACAAGGATATATCCTGGGACCTGAGCAAGTTTTCATTCCTGTCTGGGCTTTATTTCTTCACGGTAAAGACTGCTGGGGCTGCCTGACTTTTTTATGCTCTCTGGTGTTCTGCTGGCTGCAAGAGAATGGAATGATTCTATCTGAAGCAATGCCAGGACAAGGGACATTAGGGTGGAGGGGACCCCCAAATCCAGAGGAGTCCAATGGCCACTCTGTCCTGAAACCAGACTCCTCCAGCTGAGTGGAACTAGACAGGGATTTGGGGAAACCAGTCTCCGCTAGGCCTGCTAAATTTGGCATGGGGTAAGTCTGCCCTCTAGTGGCCAGTGGCTGCCAGGCAGCACAACTGTGTTCCCGGAGCTGCGTGGTGGGACTTAGGGGATGTCCTTAGCTTCCCTGGTCTAACTCAGATCTGTAGGAAAGGTTTTTCTTAGACTTCAGGTCTCCTGGTCAGGTCATACTTAGGGCCTTGCTCCTTGTGCTCAGGCTAAATGTAGCCCAGCTATCTGTGGTTCACTGATAGTTCCCTTCATCTATAAGTCAGAGCCAGGCCCCGCAGCCCACTCAGTGAGCCCTTCTTTAAGTTTTAGGCATACCCTCCCACACAAAAAGGAACCCAGGGACCCAGTACCCTGATTCCTGCTACCCCCTGGTCTGTGGAGGGCCCTGTTTGACACTGACTTGTACATCTCAGTCATGTGAAAAGGAGACATGGCTGGATGTCCTGTAGGAACAGGGCCCTGTTCACACTCATGGCTTCCTGGTGCTACCTGGCTTCTACTTCTCTGTGACTTCAGCAGAGAAGTTGCTTCTGTGGACAATGGTTTTCTTGCCCACACTGCCACTGATTACAGGGCAACACATACTTACCTTCTGTTGGCATTGGTAGCATCTCTAGCTTGCTCTCTGTTGCCTGTCTTTTACTTTGTCCCAGGAAAAATAGCCTTCTAGAACACTGCCCTGCACACCTTGGGCTGTGCTCAGCCACCCTGAGACATGGCAGGTGTTTGCTACCTACCTCTTTAGCTGTAACCTCAGAACACATTTCTCCTGGTCTCCTCTGCTGTTCCCTCTCCGTCTCCCTTCTTCCCTAAGTGAGCATAGACCAAGTGGGGCTAGCATTCTGATGGTAGGACATCGAGGCGTCTGGGAAAGAGACTTTGGCAGGCAAACGCCAAGGGTAGGCTGCAGTGGTCTCTGTCCTGTGTGCATCCCTGTAGCCCTGGAGGGAAGACAGGCCTGGGTGGGAGTCTGTGAGCCTGAATCTTCACATGGGGCTGTCACTCCCATGACATCATAAGTGCCTCCCAGAGGCCCTGCATCAGGGGAGATGCCACATAAATGAGGCATTACATTATTTACATTACTCCAATCAGTCTCATCCTTTTGGGGCTCAGTTAAAACCTGTAGAGGGTAGATCGCTATGGTCTGTGGAGGTTTCACCTGGATCTCCGTGTTTCTTGATTATATTCCCAGCTTGAGGAAGCACATTACAGACCAGACAGAGCCCAGGACTCACGTCTTCACACTGAGTCCACCCAGTGCTCCCATGAAGCAGGCAGTATCAACATTCCCACTTTCCAGATGAGAAAAATCAAGGCTCAGAGAGATAAAAGCAGTTTGCCTAAGGTCACACAGTGGTGAGAGGCAGGGTTCTGTGCCTCTATCTCCAATCCATTTGGATTCCCCCAACCCATCCTCACAGTTGCCCACCATACACACAGGCATATGCCCTGGGTCCTAGTACCCAGTATTCTCAGGGCCTCTGAATTCGGGCCGTTCACCCACCTGTAGGGAGATCCTGCCCAGGCTGCAGTCTTCTCCAATCCACAGCTTGTGCTGCCGGCTTCCAGCCGCCTGTCTCTGCACACTTGATGCCGTTTCTATTTTTTGATTTGAGTTTAATTATAAAGCATGCTGTCGTCTTCCTTTGCCTCCCCTTGCCACTCCCAACTTGTCCATTGGTCCCACGGCCTGGTCAGCCCCAGGATCAGCCAGGAACTTTCTCTTAGACCCAGGCCTCAGTCTTAATGTTAAGGATATGGGAAGCTCAGAGGGTTGCCTGAGGTGTGTGGTATGAGTGCATTTGAGTAGCTGGGTGGCGAGAAGGAAAAGCAAGAAAACCATCTTTAAAATTCCCCTTGGAGCCTGAATGGTGGTGTATACCTTTAATCTCAGTACTCAGGAGGCAGAGGCAGGGGCGGGGCAGAGGCAGGCAGACCTCTGTGAGTTCAAGGACAGCCTGGTCTACATAGTGAGTTCTAGGCCAGCTAGGTGTTTTAGACAGTCATAGTGAGACCCTGTCTAAAACACAATACAACAAAACAGAAAAACCACCTCTCTTTAGGACTGGGAGGTGTTACTCAACGGTAGAGCACTTATCTAGTATGGTTGAGACCCTGAGTTCCATTCCAGCATGCCCAAAACAAATACCTCCCACCCCTCTAATCCCTTGACTTTCAAAGGTTACCCAGAACTAAGGCAGAGATAAAGAGCTGAAGGGGTCTATGCTGGAGGACACAGATGAGACTATCTCAAAGCACATACACTGGTAGAACATCGGCACATAGGCCTAGGAGCCTCTATCTCAGGGTGACTAGTTCAAGACTACAGTCTGGCAGGTTCAGACGAGGTAGCACAGACAGACAAAGTTGTAAAAGGGCTATGGAGCAGGTTTGTGCACTCAGTGGCTTTATCCAGGAGCAGCTCTGCCTTTCACTGCCCTCTGTCTTCTCTCCCTCAAAGGCAGATGTCCCAGGCGTCTGCTAGTGAGGGCACACTAGATTTGGGATTAAAAACTATCCTTTCGATCCAGATGTTCTCACCATACACCCATACCATAATACTCTCCAGCCCTAACACACACACACACACACACACACACACACACACACACACACACACAGCTTTATGTCCACTCAACTCCCGTAAGACTCAGCCGCTGCTAAAATTCTTGAGCCTAGAGCTGGGGAGAACACTGAGAACCATTCTCCCTGGCCCTATCAGAGAACTAGGGGACCCTATCACAAGAACCTCAAAGACCAGTTGACAGACAGCCCACTCCCACCTGTGGAGACTGAAGACAGTGGTCGAGAGAGTGTGTGGAACGCCGGAGGAAGCTGTTGGAATGGTGGGTTCCACGGTGAGCGCCACACTGGGCCCCTTCTATCTTCCGGGCATCCACTTGAGCTAAGGCTGCCATCAGGGCCAGGGCAAGAGTAGCAAACTGGCAGAGCCTGGCGGCAGAGGGTAAGGACTGGCTCTGGAGAAGAGAGAACCTTCACGTTACAGGCAGGTAGGTGAAGGTCTAGGCTGGCTGGGACGTTAGGACAGGAGCAGGAGCTGTTACCTGACCCTGCTTTACCTCTGACTTCTCTATGCCAGGCTGAGTGGATACACGTACAAGGAGAAAGGGTGGGGATAGGTTTGATATCCATGGCTTATGTAGAGAGATAGCCCTTCTTCGCAGCCCCCTCACTTCGGGGCCTCAGCCGTGCGGTAGCTAGGGAGAGTTGCACAGCCTGTGTACTGCAAATCTCTGAGGGCTCTCATGACACAGACGATTCTGCGGATGTCATTTCGACAAATTGTGCAATGTTGCAGCCCTGCTCAACCAACTTCCCCCAAACCAGCTGTCTGATGGCAGGGCGCTGAGGTCAGAAGTCAGGGTGTCTGATATCCCAGGCTAAGGGAGCAGCGTGACAGGGCACGCTGTAAAATCTGCAGCTCTGTCACATGTCTCATTCCTGTCTGGGGGCGGGGCGGGGGGCGGAGAGCAGACTGTGAATATGCCATCTACATGGGGGACACAGCCTTGGTCACCAACACCAGCGTATTTCACAGGAAGTGTGCGACAGCCCAGTCCGGCTTTGATGCTGTCTGGGAGTTTGGTAAGTTCTATAGGCTCTCAGGAGAGGCTTGGGCAGCACCCAAAAGCAGGTAGGAAAAAGATATATGTATATATATGTATATGGTATTATATAAAAATAGAATGTATAATCATGAAATATACTATATAATCACATATATATTATATATCACACATAATAAACCATATACCAACATATAATACCATATATCTATTTAATATGTGATATACATGATATATTATAAATCATATATATATTATGATGTACATATATCACATAAGACTTCCTAACACTAACCTTTTGTTCCCCATCTCTCTCTTTTATCTACTCCACTGTCACAGCTGTGTGTGTGTGTGTGTTTGTGTGTGTGTGTTTGTGTGTGTGTGTCTTTGCCTTCTACCATGTTTTGAAATAGGTTATCTTGGGTTTTTGTTTTTTTTGTTTTTTGTTTTTTTTTTTTGTCTTCCATTTCATATGCCAGGTCCACTGACTTCTGGGGACACTTCTGTGTCCCTCTCCCATCCCACTACTAGGTCCAGCCTTATTTGAGCTCTGGAGATTCAAACTCAGGTCCTCATGCTTGTGTGGCAAATGCCTTATCTGCAGAGCTGTCTTCCATCTTTCTCTATTCTCTGGAGATCTAATGAACCCAGGTGGGAGGATTGCCTGCCGGGCCCTGGTGAAATCTTGGATGGACAAGGGGAAGCCACCAGCCTAGGAAAGGGAGCGAGCCCTCACTTTAGGCACACACCACCCTGCTGATCAACTTCATCTCAGCCCCCCCCCCGCCAACCCTCCCTTCCCGACCCCCCCGACCCCCCCCCCCCGCGTCCAGGTCCTCGACTGGCTTCTTGCTGCCAACCACGTTCAGCTTTGCCTCATTGACCTGCCTTACCTGGCTCCTTAGCTCTGACCCACAGCCCGAAGCTGCTGGTCCAGCTGGCAGAGCTGGCGGAGGAAGCCACGATTGGGGAAGACCCATCGGCGCTCCCTCACAGTGACTATGGCCTGCTGCAAGGACAGCTGTTGGTGGAGCATGAGGTAAGCCAGGACCAGCGTGGCAGATCGGCTCACACCCACCACGCAGTGCACCAGTACCTTAGCTGAAGAAGACACGCAGGTGAAGGACTCCTCCCTACCAGCCAGCCCACCCAAGGGATGGGGCCGAAACCCAAAGTCCATCCCCTAATCTGCCCTGGGTGTACCATGGGACCTGGTGTAAGTCCCTCAGCTTCTTATGGGCCTCAGTGTCTTGATCTTTCAAATGGGTAGACTCACGTCTATTTTGCTAAAGTCTTGAACTACAGTCCAAACCCTCAACATGACTTACAAAAGCCTTTGAGGCCTAGCCATTCATTATCCTGCACCTTGCCTTAGCCAGAACCCACCTCAAACTTCAGCTCTAGGAACACAGGCTGACTTGCAGTTCCTTGTCCTTGCCATGACCTCTGACCTCCCCCCACCCCTTCTTGGTCTGACTAACCTTTACTCATCCAGCCAGTCTCATCTCAGACATGGCTTCCTCTACCAGCTCTCCCCACTGCTGAGGGTGTCACTGGAGTCACAGAGCCAACAGCCCTTCCTGCATGTGACCCAAGGAAACTTCTGTGGAGGGAAATCCCCAACACCTCCATCCTCTGGAGTGAGTGTTTGTGGAGCCCTTCACCTCTACTATCTCATATCAGTAACATTCAGAATACAGCACTGTTGGGTTAGCAAGTTCTACAAGAGCTGACGCCCTGGCTTACTTAACTGTGGCTTCTTAGAATTTAGTTCTTTCCTTGACACAGGGTGAATAATGACCAGGTGATGGATGAATGGATGAAGGAAAAAAAAAAGTCAAAGTGCTTTGGCTATTACAAAGCAACGTGAACCTTAACAAATTCCTCATCATTAAAAAAATATGAGGAAACAAAAATCCAGAGAAGGACACACTGATCTGTTCAGGGTCACAGAGCAAGGGGCCATGGCTGTTTCCCAAGATGAACATACAGTAAGGGCTCCAGCCTCTCCAGACCTATTGCATCTTGGGTATATTGTTTTGTTCATTTGGAAGTACCTTGAGGCAGACCTCTGGGTACCACATGGTGCTTTTCCAGGGCTGCCTGATGAGGAATAAGAATTGTTCTGAGGGGGCTGGAGAGATGGCTCAGTGGTTAAGTGCACTGATTTCCTCTTCCAGAGGTCCTGAGTTCAAATCCCAGTCACCACATGGTGGCTCACAACTATCTGTAATGAAATCTGATGCCCTCTTCTGGTGTGTCTGAAGTTAGCAATGGTGTGTATTCATACATGTATGGAAATAAATACATCTTAAAAAGAAAAAAATTGTTCTGAGGATTGTATGAGCTGGCTTCCAGTCTCACAGCTGCTCCTAATTCATTATGGCCTTGCTATTCGGCCTCACCTTCTCCATCTGTAAAGCAATGCTATTAGATTGAGGCATAAAGGGGAAGATTTTTTTTTTAAACAAAACAGGGATGGGAGGGTGCTGAGGACTGAGGGGAAGTTGGATAGCATTCCCACAAGTGAGCAGAATGGAATAGGGGCTGGGCCTCAAGTCCTACCTCCAGGTGTGGTGAGGGCTCGGTGGATGAAGTCAGCTGCTGAGGAAAAGTAGGTGCTGATATTGAAGTCGGGGAGGTCGTGGGCTGGGATCCCCAGGTAGCTCACACTGCTGCCATAGAAGTCAGGACCCCCCTGACAGTAGAGTCCCCCGTGGGCGGCATTTAGCACATGGGTGATCCCCAACTTCCACAGTTCAAATCGGTTATTTGCCGTGGCCCTGGGAGGGGCAGAAAGGGGACTGGGTTTGGGCTGAGCCTCTGGGTAGGGACGGAGGCTTGCTTGACCCCTGTTTTGGGAAGGGTGAAGCCATAAAGGTAAAAAGGGAGCTAGAACTTATCGATAATGAGCTGAGTCTGCAGCTCTCTACCCCATCCCCAGAGATTTCTGGTGGTAAAGTTGGTGCTGCAAGGGGTATCTTTTCACCCCTTTTGTTGTCTCGGGCAGCCTGCCCCCAGCAAAGGCAGGAAGGAAGAGATTGCTTCAGTCTTGAGAACTAGCTGCCCCTCCCTTGTTGTCACATGTCCTAGTACTCATAAACATCATCTAGAGTCACTTAGTCACCACGTCATACCTGCTACTAATCTACAAATATTTAGAAATGACACCTTTCCTGATTCATCTTAAATCAGGCTTCTCCACCCACTCAGTATCCACAGGAGGCAAGCTGGGACCAGAAAGTATGATCCATGTCTATGACATTTTATACTCCAAACGTTGTTGCTTGCGGACTGTCCGGTTAGTTGTCTTAAGATGTGCCTGAAGACCCCGAGGGATTTTTCCAGCCAGGAAGTCTCTCAGATTCCTCCCCGCTTCCCCAACAAAAACAAAACGCTTGGGTTCCCCCTAGTGTTAGAAACTGGTCACCGACTCGCTCCTGGAATTGAGGAGAAAATTCCTGGCCTGGGGCAGGTCAGAAGCAACTAGTTCTCCTGTCGCCTCTAGCCTCCTCTTCAGGAAAAGATTTCAAGGATTTCTACTTCTTTCCCGACTCCTACAACCCTGTCAGCAGCCACTCACGCATCTCCGATGAAAAGGTTGGGCCAGACTTCATCGACTCTGCTGCAAGAGGCTCTCCCGGCCCTCAGGAGCTCTTCCAGCTGCAGGATACTGGGGCAAGGTGTGACTTCTTTTTCCTCTCCAAGTTTTGGAATGGAGGCATCAGCCATGGGCCAGCCTGCCTACCCTCTGCCTGCGGTCAGATCTGCGCTGCTGTGTTATTTCTCCTTGCCAGAGATTGGCATTGACAGGTGGGACAAAGTGACTCAGCAAGTCCCAGGGACCTTCGAACGGAGCAAGACCTATTTCTCTTGAGCTAACTCCCATCCCTAAAGTCTGTCAGTTCCTTCTGTAAAGTTAAGGGTTTACCTGCTCTGGAGAATTGTTGCAAGGGTTAAACAAAAGGTTCACTGCGTCTAACGTAGGACAGGTGCTTTGAAATAGCTTCATTTGTAGGTCAAGAGCCTGCTTAGACGGGTTCTGATGACAAGAGTTAAAGCAGAGAAAAGCACTGAGGATCGAATGTTATAAAAGACCTTAGCAGATCTAATTGGCCACAAACAGGGTGGGACACCAATGTCTGCTGTATTGGAGCCTTTGGATTGTGGAGCACAGGGGACATTGTCTGAGTTGTGGAGTCACAGAAACTTAGGCACCCATGGAAGAAAGCATCTGACGTGTGCCTGTAAGGTTCACATGGAAGATTTGAAGGATTGATCTATAATGAAGATAGAGGTTTTTTTTTTTTTAAGAGAAAACTGATGGGACCTTTTAGGTCAAAGAGAGGTGATCATTGCTCGAGGCTCTGAGAGTCTTTGGATATCAGAACCATTTATTAAAGGACTTATTTTTATCATTAGAAATATTTTATTGGTACTAGAGAGTTGTCTCAGTGGTTAAGAGCACAGATAATATATGCAGGCAAACATTTATACATATAAAATAAGTTTGGGTTTTTTTTTAGGGGGGTGGTCTTTTGAGACAGGGTTTCTCTGTATAGCCTGGCTGTCCTGGAACTCACACTGTAGACCGGGCTGGTGTTGAATTCAGAAATCTGTCTGCCTCTGCCTCCCAAGTGCTGGGATTAAAGGTGCGTGCCACCACTGCCCGGCTATAAAATAAGTTTTAAAATTATGTTTGAGTGCCTACAAATACGTATGTGGGTTGCATGCATCCCATGCCTGCTGTATCCAGAAAGGGGGGGGGGTGGATTCCCTGGAATTAGAGTTCTAGATGGTTGTGAGGTGGCATGTGGCCTTGAACTTGAGGCATTGAGATGGCAGGGGATTAAACCTGAGTCTCCGGCAAGAGCAGCAAGTGCTCTAACCACTGAGCAATATCTCTACCCCCATAGAAACACGGGGATGAGAGAGTCCTCTGCCTACAAGGGCCGCGGGAGATGAGATGTTTTGCAGTGTCTCATGCAGCGTCCTGGAGCCCCTGAAGGTTATGAGCACGCTGGGCAGATTCCTGGCTGCCCCTGCCCTCCTCCTGTCTGTCTTAGAACCTGCCCCCATCTCCTTCAGAACTACCAAAGCTGGTCCTGCGTTGTTCGGGAAAGTAGAGCCAAAGAGGGCTGCGATTTCAGGCTGCAGATGGTTTTGGACGTGGATTCTGCCAATGTTAGGCTTGGTTTAAAAGGGGGTGTTCTGTTAGGGTGGGGTATAGTAGTAGCAGGAAAGAACACAGGTTCTGAGGACAGTTTGGAGTTGGGTACCAGCTTGGATACGTTTAAATTGTGCTACGTCAGGCTACAATGTTTCTTGGCCTTTCTATGTGTGAGATCTACTTGGCCGAGTTGAAACAAAGATTTAGAGTATAGTCTCTAGCACAGACACAAAATAAAGGGGCAATAAATGGGGCTGGGAAATGGTGGCACTCGCCTTTAATCCCAGCACTTGGGAGGAAGAGGCAGGTGGATCGCTGTGAGGTTGAGGTCTACCTGGTCTACAGAGTGAGTTCCAGGACAGCTAAAGCTACACACAGAGGAACCCTGTCTCAAAAAACACCAAAGGAGAAAAAAACAATAACAATGTTACTTGAGGACTGAGAAGGGTCTAGCCCCTTCAAAGGACTCAGAATAGCCTTTTCCTAGGCTCCAGCCCCAGTCAACCCACAGGTCCTCTCCTATCTTCATTAAAACCCTTTGGTGAATTATGCTTGGGCATGACGCATGCGCCCTCCCTCTTGTTTCCCCCTCTTCCGGTTTTAGACCCGCCCCCTCCCTTAGCGCCCCGCCTCCCGAAGTAGTTCCGGTTCGGCTGGCCGCTACTGGCGGCGCGGCTCCGAGGGGGCCGGAGCGATGCCCGCTCGTAGCCGAGCTGGCTCCCGCCTGCGCTCCGACTCCTTGCCCCGGCCTTCGCGTCTGCCTCTCCAGGCGCTGCGCCCCGCCTACGCACCGAGAACTCCCGACTCCGACGGCGCCCTAGACACCGGCTCCGAGCTGGGTCCTGGCAGCCCGGCTCCCACCGCGGAGGTGAGCGGGCGCCGAGGCTGATGAGAGGGGAGATTGGGGGGCGCCTGCAGCCAAGGGTGAGTGGAGAGCCGGGGGGCGCGGAGGACCGCTGGGGACGGTTGGGGGAGCCAGGGGATGCCGCTCTGGAATGGAATCCGGAGGAAATCAGGGGGTTGAGCTGACCCGCGGGCAACAAGGGACGAGGCGCAGGGGCTGGGCCCTTGCTACCCGGCTAGGGAAGAAGGGACGTGCAAGAGGGGTCCCCGGAATTCGGAACGGGAGGAGGAGGTGCCCTGGGTTGTGACTATAGAGATGAGGGATATAGGAAGAACTGGCCCCGGGCCGCCAGTAACCCGCACGGGGCAAGGCAGCCGGGTGGGGACTGACAACCACCTGACTCGGTGGGAATGGTGGCTGGCTTCGCAGGGTTGGCTGGAAAGAGGGAGGTGCTGTCGGGTGGGAAGTCGCTTGGCCTAAAGGTTAGAGAGGAAAAGTCCAGGGGAAAAAAAGGAGCCCTTGGGGGATCTAATTTAGGGCCTTGGCTTTTTTACAGGTAAGTGTCTTTCAAGGAGTCAAAGATCTCTGGGTAGTAGCTTTGGGGCTTGCCTGTTTGTGATCCTGGTAAGAAGCTAGATTGCAAGGGGGATATGCATCACTGATTCTCGTACCGGGACTGGGGGAGGCGATTGGAGAGAGGAAGTGATGTTCGAAGAAGGTAGTGATTTGTGAAAATAAAGATGTCACTCAGATTTCTTCTGACGTGAGTGGTTTCTTCTTCTTTGTGCTTCGTTCTTAAGAAGGTTCAGGTGTCAGGCAAGTTTAAGTCTTTAGTGTATTACCTTTAAATTTTAAAAATTAAACCCGCAAGGGGAATTTGGACGCTTGGATTTTACAGATAATTCCGTGCAAATTGTTAACACTTGAATACAGCTTGAGTTGACCCGCATATTGGTCACAGGGTGGAAATATGGTCCGTGGAAATTCTTGGGTTAAGAGGGCATTTACGACAAGAAGTGAAACCATCCATAGTCCAAAAACCTACAAGGTCGTCCCATTGGTAACTTGAGGATTGGGGTTGCCTCGTAAAAAAAATTGAGAGGTGATTTTAACAGCTTTTTCAGGATCAGTATTCTCGTGCTATTTAGCAGATTTGTCTCATGAATGGAATTTTTTTCTATAGTGTTCTAGATGCATAAAGGTAGTAAGGGGAGGTATAGTTGTCAGCTAACAAGAGGAAAGGGTAAGCACACAGGTGCTTTTTCTAGAAGATATAGTACCAAAGCTGTAATTCTGCCAGAAAAGTATTGATCCCAAAACTTTGTGTTCATAGAAATAAGGAATGGTATCATGACTCCTTTGACTTTTAACTGAGGCTCATTAAAGCTCCTTGCAGCTTATCAGATAGGTTTGGCTACGTTGTTGGGCATTTCAAAACCAATTTTTAATTATTTTCTACTTTAAACAAGCCTCTACTGCTTAATCCTCACAAGATGATCATTTACTGATTGCAACAAGCTTTAGATTGGCTTCTGTGAATGGACCTTAATATCAGACCAGCAAATGCTCAGTGGATAATAATTTCCTCAAAGAATAGGAAATTCCTTTGCTCTTCTGAGGCTGTCAGAAGGTAGGGTTCTTCTTAGTAAAGATGATCTTTAGATAAAGGATTTTCTTGTCCCATTACTGTTTCTGTTTTCCCTGACAGACTGGGAACAATCAAAAGAACTTGTTTTTGTATTAGCTCAGATCTTTTTTTTGGAAGCAGCCTCGATGTGTAACATAAGCTAACCTTTAACTCAGGATTCTCCTGAGTTAGCCTCCTGAGTGTTTGCATTACAGACATGCCCTACCTCACCCAGCCAGATTTAGCTGAGTAAAGATTTTGATGTGTGAAACTTTCCTGAACTGGAGTACATCAAGGAATTCTGCAAGGGTACCAGCCTAACATTATGAGATTAAAGAGAGAAACTGCTGGAGTCATAAAATTAATGACTGATGATGACTGTTTTCATTCCCGTTTGTCAGTTCTCACAGCCACCTAACTGTAAAGAAAATGAGTTTTACGGCAAAGCAGATACTGTAAGGCAGAAGGCACCTTCACAACTGTGGCAGCAGAATTGGCAGGTGCAATTAGAGAAATAATTTCAGTAGCATTCTCCTCGTTCTGCAGAGCTGCTGTTCATGCTACACCGTTGCCTGAAAATACCTTGATTTTGATGTCAAGTCTTTAGTACTTTAAAACTTTGCTGAGACATTGTCCTGACTCTTCTCAGAGCTAGGATTGAACAGTTTTTGAGAAACTTGTTAAATCCAGATGTTCTAATGGATGCTGTTATTATTTTGTCTTAGAAAAAATGCCACATTAGGCTATAACTGAGTGTAGAGCATTTGCATAGCATTCAGGAGGCTCTGGGTTCAATCCCAAGTAGTTAGAGGAGGAGATCCCTATTAATTAGCTTGTTTAAAACCTTCTTAAGATTTTTGCTTGCTGGGCAGTGGTGGTGCATGCCTTTAATCCCAGCCCCAGCACTTGGGAGGCAGAGGCAGGCAGATTTCTGAGTTCGAGACCAACCTGGTCTACAGAGTGAGTTCCAGGACAGCCAGGTCTATATAGAGAAACCCTGCCTCAAAAAAAAAAAAGAAAAAAGAAAAAAAAAGATTTTTGCCTAGAAGCCTGATGTAATATATGCTATTTATTACTAGTTGTAACTAGCATGGCTGTTAACTTAAAAGATATCTTTTCTGTCTTCTAGTTTAATTTTAAGGGTTAACTGATAGATTTTCAATGGTATGATGGTATGTACTAGATTATGAAGTCTTGGACCAGATTATTCTGTTATAGTGACTAGATTTGGGGAGATAGCGTACAAAAAAAGATTGTAATCTGGGCACAATGGTTTATACCTGTAGACCTGGCACTCAGGACAGACTAAGAGGATCAGGAGTCAAGGCCTACCAAGTTTATACACGGACCCTGGCACTCAGGACAGACGAAGAGGCTCAGGAGTCTAGGCCTACCAAGCTCGTCCCTGTCTCCAAAGGAGGGGGAGGGAAGTTGGACAAACTGTGGTTCAGTTGCAGGCTTTTTCCTAGTGTGCTTGTGAGTTCAGTTGCCAGTAAGAAATAAAAATAAAAGACTTTACTTGTCAATATGTCAAACTTCCAGCCCTACTAAGAATTAAGGTTTTGTAGATTCAGCTTACTTACTAGTGTGCTGTGGTGTGGTTTTAGGTCAGGAATCTTGCACTAAGTTTCCCAAGAAATTTTGATCGCTATCAAACTTTTGGTGTAGCCAAGGCTATAAATTAGCCACTGTTGTCTGTCACAATTTCAGTTTCTCTATGAGGATGGAACTAGGTACCCAGTAGTAGTAGCTCTGATTTAAAGGTCTGATGATGCCAGACAAGATTTATCTTCCTTTAATATCCATGAGAAAGAACTCTTGAGTGTGCTAGTGTGTGCTTAGGACAGCAAATACACACGTGTCTCAGAACTGAGGTCCGGCCAAGAGGGTGCTGGTGAAAACCAGGGAGCAGGTGCACGTCCGGCTTCCAGCTGGCCAGAGGTGGTATTCAGGTCCCATCAGGCCACTGCCAAGAGTCTGAAATACAGGGTAGGAATTGCTTCTGCATCTCTGCAACTGTTTTGCAATGCTGAGTTCCTATGAAGTGTTTTAGAAAAAAACGTCTGAGCTTGCTAAGAAAAGTAAAATGTCTTTGGATAAATTTAGAGAGAAAGTTTTTATTTGCTCACTGAAAATGTTAATATTTAGAATTTTACATATTTCAAATGGAACGGAGGAAAGCTGGAGAGTCAAATTACTGTTACAAGAGTTGTTAATCATGAACTTTAAATAGAAATGCCCAAAGTGTGGTGTAGTTTATGGTTTTTACTTTTGTTTATGAATATCTGAAAATTGGCATAATTTGTGTTTGTTGTATGCATATTACATAGACTATATTAGATTAAATTGGAGTTAGGCTTACTTTGTCCTGAGTGTGGTTTAAAAATACTATTTATTTACTTATATTTACTTACTTATTGATTTATTATGGGAGAGAGTATCAGGTAAACCATGGCACGTGTGTGGAGGTCAAAAGACAACTTGAATGATAAATTCTCCGTCCACCATGCTGGTCCTAAACATGGTTGTCAGATTTGGCACCTTTGCCCACTGAACCACCTCACCAGTTCATGTTGATTTTATTTGTTTGTTTTGGTTAATAAATATTATGAATTTTTGTTGAATAATTTGCAGCTGTTCAAAGAGCAGAAATAAAAGTAAATTTTCTTTCTTTCTTTTTTTTTTTTTTTGGTTTTTCAAGACAGGGTTTCTCTGTGAGCCCTGGCTGTCCTGGAACTCACTCTGTAGATCAGGCTGGCCTCAAACTCAGAAATCCACCTGCCTCTGCCTCCCAAGTGCTGGGATTAAAGGCATGTGCCACCACTGCCCTGCTAAAAGTAAAATTTCTAACAGGCATTTCCGGTGTCAATTTCAGCACTCTCAGATTGTGTTTGTAGTAGCTGGAGAATGACCATCTTAGAAGTGGCATCGCAATCCCTATAACAACCCACTCTCTATAAGAGAACCCAGCCCTACAAGAGAATAATACTCTCATTATTTTGTTGTTCCAAAGAAAGCTAGCCACATTAATAACCAACTACAGCTTTCTGTCTTTTAGATGTATCTCTAATATATATGTACACAGTCAAGAAAGGTTTAAAGAATGAATCACATGTAAGAGGACAGCCACAAGACAGTGTAAATTATGCAAGTTTTCCCAAGGAATGTATGTGAGCCAAAGCAGTAGCCTACCAATGTATGGATTGAAAAGCTGTGTGTGGCACCTGGTGTGTTGGCCTATGCCTTTAGTTCCAGCACTCAGGTGGCAGAGGCAGTTGGACCTCTGAGAGTTTGAGCCCTGCTTTAGAAATGAGTTCAAGGGCAGCCAGGGCTGGTACACAGATAAACCTTGTCTCAAACAACCAAAAGAAGAAAGAAAGGAAGAAACAAGTAAAACTATGCGACCACTCTCTTTTTAAAATGTTCATTAGTACTATTTCCCTGAGGAGAGTTTTCTTCAGTGCTAGGGGTCCAGTTCAGGCCTTCTGCAAGCCAATCAAGCATCCTACCAGGAAAGTGGAACTTTTACAGCCCTAGAAGTGTATTAGCCTTGTTTATTGTTTCCTCAATCTCCAAACCTTAAGTGCTCCCCTCCTTTGAAATAAGGTCTTATCACATAGATCAGAACCTCTCAGGTGCTAGAATTAAGGGCTGGCTCTGCCACACCCAACCTAGTCCTGGTCCCGATTTTGAAGACTCTTTGTTGTCCTGCCTTTGAGATACAGTTTTCACTTTTTTTTTTCTTTTCTTTCGGTTTTGTTTGTTTTGAGACAAGATTTCATTTCTCTGTGTAGCCCTGGCTGTCCTGAACTTGCTCTGTAGACCAGGCTGGCTTCAGAGATTCATCTGCTTCTATCTCCCTAGTTTGGGGATCAAAGGCGTGCGTGGGCCACGACTACTTGGTGTTTATTCAACACCAATTAAAAACCAAACACCATAGCCTGTGTTTAGAAATCAAGTTTCTTCAGTTGTAAAATCATTTAGTGCCGTGGTTCTCAACTTTCCTAATGCTGTAACCTTTTAATACAGTTCCTCATGCTGTAGTGACCTCCAACCATAACATTATTTTGTGCTACTTTGTAACTGTAATTTTGCTACTGTTATGAATCATAATGTAAATATCTGATATGCAAATAGTCTTGGATGACCCCTTTGAAAAGGTCATTTGACACCCCTCCAAGGGTCACAACCCACACCCCACAGGTTGAGAACCTCTGATTTAGGGTCATTTGATTGTATGACTGTCACAGAATCTAAAGGTAAAGGGTGAATGCTTCATGCCGCTGTAGTTCAGTGTTTAGGAGGATTGTGTACACACAAAAAATATGTGCACATTTACACAGACACACTTGAGAATCTTACAAGAAAAATTATCAGGGCTGAGATATATAGCTCAGTGGCAGAGCTCTTGCCTAGGGTGCCTGATGTCCTAGATTTAATCCCCAGTACTACAAGACAGTAAAAGTCCAAGCATATTTAGATCACTGTATTTAACATCTGAACATAGAAATTGATTTTTGTAAAATTGAGCAGATCAAGAGTAAGAGTTTGATTTTATTGATGTTCCTTCTCTTTCTAAAGGTTGTCTAATGATAAATTAGAACCCATGTGGTCTCTTGTGTATTGATGTAATTAAGCCTGATAGAGTTTGGTATTTTTTTAGTTAGGAGTGCCTGTCATTTTTTCAGAAATTCCTGTTTCCTCCCAAAGTGCACTTTTAGATATCAACAACAATCAATTATAGAAATTTGTATTTTTATTTTAATTAAAAAATGTTTCGGTGGTATGTGTGAGGTATAGAGTGGTAATTCAATGTATATTTACAGTTTATGATATTCCAATCAGGTTACTTAGCACTTGTGTTTAAACTGTGTGTGTGTGTGTGTGTGTGAGACAGACAGACAGACAGACAGACAGGCGGGCTGAGGCCGGTGCTGAATGTCTTTAGTCACTTCTTTAAGTTATGGTCTGAGACTGGATAGCTCACTAAGCACAGCAGCTCAGTAGACAGGCTAGTTAGTGAGCTTACAGAAGTCTGCTGTCTTCTCTCCCAGCCCACGCTGGGATCACAGGCAAACATTGCTGTCTGTCTGTCTGCAGCTGTCCTATGTGGGTGATCGGGATCTCAGCTTCCCTCACACTCGTGTGGCAAGTGTTTACTGCCTGAACTATCTTTCCAGGTCCCCATGTCTTTAAACATTAAAAATGGATTTAACTCAACTGTGTGTGTGTGTAAGCAGAATCTTCTGTTTTGGGTGCTCCTGCATTTGCGACATGTGCTCATGAAGCCAGAGGGTGAGTCTTGTGCCCTGCTTCATCTCACTCTTCTGGGCTTGCCTTTTTTTTTTTTTTTTTTTTATGTGAGAGTTTTCAAAACAGGGTTTCTTTGTGTGCTCATCCTGGCTGTCCTGGAACTCATACTCTGCCTGCCTGCCTCTGCCTCCTGAGTGTTGGACTCAGGTCCTGATGTTTGCACAGCAAGCATTTTTAACCCACTGAGCAGCTCCCCAGCTACCAGTGTGATTTGTTTTAAAAATCAGATCAAGGTAATTAAGATTTCTGTCTCCTCGCTATTACAAGTATTATTTGAACACCTCTCTTATGACTGTTAATAAAATACATAATAGGTTAAAATAAGCTGTAGTAATCCCATTCTGCTACCAAACACTTCCACTTTCTTCCCTTCCTTTCTTCCTTCCTTAATCTTATTTTATTTTATTTTTGATCTAATTACATTTCCCCCTTCCTTTTCCATCTTCCAAACCATCCCATATCCCTTACTTGTTCTTTTTGAACTTTGTGGCCTCTTTTTTCCTTAGTCGATACTGCATGCCTCTGTCTGTGTGTATATATACACATTTCTAAGTATCACCTGCTCAGTCTGTATAATGTTACTTGCATCTTCTTCCCTTTTATTGCTGTGCTAGAGACTGAACTCAAGCCCTCCCGCAAGAAGCACTCTGTCTGAGTGACCCTCCTAGCCCCAGAACTGCAACTTCTATCTCTCCATCTGACTGTGGTGTACAGATTAGCCAGCCTCCCTTTATCTTCCTCTCCTCCCTTTTCCAGACTCTAGCAGTCTCTCTTCTCCATCAGTTTGGCTTCTTTTTGATTGCGTGTGTGTGTGTGTGTGAGAGAGAGAGAGAGAGAGAGAGAGAGATAGAACAGACTGACTTTATGCCTGACTTACCGTTCTTAATTCCTTAATGTAATATCCTTTTGTCCATTCATTTTTTTTTTTTTTTTTTGGTTTTTCGAGACAGGGTTTCTCTGTGTAGCCCTGGCTGTCCTGGAACTCACTTTGTAGACCAGGCTGGCCTCGAACTCAGAAATCCTCCTGCCTCTGCCTCCCAAGTGCTGGGATTAAGGCGTGCACCACCACCGCCCGGCTGTCCATTCATTTTAGTGAAAATGATTAAAACATTTTATTTAAAAAAATACCATTTTAATTCTTTGAGAATTTAATATATACATATAATGTATTTGATTATATACAGTTCTCTCCATGACCCCTCCCAAATCCACCCCCCCAACCCACTCTCAATTTAATATCTTTTTTTTGTTTGTTTTTTAAAAAATAACCAGTTTTCAGGCTAGAGAGATGGCTCAGTGGTTAAGAGCACAGACTGCTCTTCCAGAGGTCCTGAGTTCAATTCCCAGCAACCACATGGGATCTGATGCTCTCTTCTGGTGTGTCTCAAGAGAGCAATGGTGTATCCATATACATAAAATAAATAAATAAATCTTTAAAAAAAGTTAAAAAATATAAAATAATAAAATTCTATTTCCAATTTGTGCTGCCCATATACTCCTGGGTGTAGGACTGTCCCTTGGAGCTTTGGTCATCAGCTGTCAATAGCTTCTCAGTTTGAGATGGCACTTTCAAACCTCTCCCTGCTTCATGCTGGATCTTGTGCAGGCTTTGTGAAGGGAACCATAGCTGTGTGAATCCTTAAGTGTAGCAGTTCTGTTACAGCCAAAAGGCAGTTTGCACTTGTCCTTCGAGACCTCTGGCTCCTAATCTTTCTACCTCTTTCGAGATGGTCCCTGGACCTTGTAGGGAGCAGGTTTGATGTGGTGGCTAAGTGCTCCACAGATTCATTGCACTTCAACCTATGAGGTGCTTGGTTGGTTTGTTTTAATTAACTGCTATCGATTGCACAAAGAAAGTTCTCTGATGAAGTCCGAGAGCTGTGTGCTTTATTTGAGAATCCCTCTTATGTCATGTAGACTGACCCAAGACTCCTGAGCTCTTCTAACCTCAGCATCATAGCAGGTTTTTGTTTGTTGTTTGGCCGAATTGCATGCCTTTGTGATTCTCTTCAGCTGTTGACATGTTTGATGGCCATCTAGGTTGATTTGGTGTTAAGCTTTCATAATAAGCTTAAATGTGAGGGTCTTTCCTTGATATGCTGATATCATTTCCACTGTTTGTAGTGTTAATCAGATTTCTGTTACTTGAACAATATCACTTATAGAGATCGTTTATTTGACTTGTATCAGATAATTCATGGATAGTTGGCCCTGTTGCTTTTTAATGTGTACAGAGGAAGTATATCATGACAATGAGAATGGCAAAGCCTGGAAAGAATGGACCTGGGCAAGGAAGCGGTAGGTTCCAGGTCACTCCTCCCCAGCTTAAAGTATCCCCTGGGGCTTTGGGAAGCTTTGCAGATACTAAGTATATCAGATAACTACTTAAAAGTGGAGTTTTAGGGATTTGGGGTTTTTTTTGGGGGGGGGGTGTCGAGACAGGGTTTCTCTGTATAGCCCTGTCTCTTCTGGAACTCACTCTGTAGACCAAACTGGCCTCAAACCCAGAAATCCACCTGCCTCTGCCTCCCAAGTGTTGGGATTAAAGGCATACACCACCACTGCCTGACTGGGATTTTGTTATTTGAGACAAGGTGTTAGATAGCCTGAGCTGGCCTTAAACATTCTGTAACTGAGAATGACCTTGAACTTCTCGTTCTTCTGCCTCTACCTCCGAGTGTTGGGACTACAAGATAACACATAGCTTGCTTTTGGATTTTTGAGGCACCTTCATAGACTTTTTTTTGTCCTGGAACTCACTCTATAGACCAGGCTGGCCTCGAACTCAGAAATCCACCTGCCTCTGCCTCCCAAGTGCTGGGATTAAAGGCGTGTGCCATCACCGCCCAGCTACCTTTATGTAGTTCTTGATACTATATGATTTATGATTCCATCCTTACCGGTGTTTGTTAGTTTGGGGTTTTTGATAATAAATCATTGGAGTAAATTTATATTTTCTCAGTTTGTTTGATTTCCCGTGGTAGGGTTTGAGCCTAGGCCTTCTTACACATGGCTAAATAGCCCTAGCCCAGTTCAACTTTATTTTGAGACAGGGTCTCACTGGTTTGCCCAAACTGTCTTTGCAGTCACTCTGAAGCCCAAGGTACTTGAAACTCAAGGCAGACGTTGAGCTTTCCATCTTCCCATTTCAGTCTCCGAGTACTTGGGGTGACAGCCCGTACACCAGTGAGTTCCTAATCAGGTGCTTTGTTGCTCTTGTGAAAAGGTAACAAACTGAATATTTTGGGTTCACTTGTTACTGAGTTTTTTGAGGCATTTATAATATTCTGGATGTGACTCCTTTGCTGGATAAATAACTGTGCAGGATTTCCCTGCTGTGTAAACGTCTCAGCACTGTGGTAGTTTCCTTTGCTGTGGGAAGCTTCTTAGCTGCTACCATTGCACTGAATTCTGCTTTTGTTACCTGTGTATACCTTTAAGAATGATAGTGATCTATACCTGTAATTCCAGCACTCTGGAGGCACAGGCATGCAGAACTCTGAATTGGAGGCCAGTCTAGTTTTCCTAGTAAGTTCCAGGAAAGCCAGTGTTAGGAGATACCCCCCAGTCCCCGCACCCTCGCCCCGCCACACACACTATTGGTAAGTGCTAGGTTTGTAGCTTGGAGAGAGAGAGCATTTGCCAGTATGTCTGAGGCCCTGGGTTTAAGCTGTAGCACTGAAAAGAATCTGTCAGTAATAATACTGCCGTTGAGATACTTAACTTACATTTCATATTAAATGTTGTTGTGTCTAATCTATTGGTTTACTTATTCGTGTGTGTACCTACATGCCCCACACTGTGACATATACCACAGTCTCCTTTTGGAGTTCAGATGACAGCTTTCAGTTGTTGGTTCTCTCCTGGCATGTGGTTCTGAGGTGTCAAACTCAGATTTGTGCCATCTGGCCAGCTCAGAGCAGCACTCTTGGTTTTTTGAGAAAGGGTTTCTCTGTGTAGCCCTGGCTGTCTTGGAACTCACTCTGTAGACCAGGCTGGTCTCAAACCTAGAGGTCCGTCTGCCTCTGCCTCCAGAGTGCTTGGATTAAAGGCATCTAGACTAGTCTCAAACTGAGATGCACCTGCCTCTGCTTCTTAAGTGCTAGACTTGAAGGTGTCCACTGCTGCCGCCGCCGCCGCCGCCACCACTGCTCAGAGGCAGCACTCTTAACCGTTGTTCTTTCTGAGTTTTACATCAGATTCTGTTGGTGGCATGCTCTCTCAAATTTAGCTCCCTAACCTTAGTTTATTCAACTGGAAATTGAACAGTTATACTAGATCTTACATCACTGCCAGTGTTAACATTGTAAGTATTCTGTCCTACTGATTACCAAAGTTATGTATTTAAAGCCTCAGATAACTGTTTAAAATCTCTTAGCTCTCCCTGGTATAAAGCTGAAAGCATTTTTGAGTTACAGGTACGGTTAATGGGGGACAGAGTTGGATCTGAGTCACAGTTTTGTTGGTTGACTCAATTTTTTGTTTTTTTGTTTTTTTTTTTTTTTGTTTTGTTTTTCGAGACAGGGTTTCTCTGTGTAGCCTTGGCTGTCCTGGAACTCACTTTGTAGACCAGGCTGGCCTCGAACTCAGAAATCCTCCTGCCTCTGCCTCCCAAGTGCTGGGATTAAAGGCGTGCGCCACCACCGCCCGGCTAAATCTTTTTTTTTTTTCGAGACAGGGTTTCTCTGTGTAGCCCTGGCTGTCCTGGAACTCGCTCTGTAGACCAGGCTGACCTCGAACTCAGAAATCCACCTGCCCCTGCCTCCCAAATTCTGGGATTAAAAGCGTGCACCACCACTGCCCAGCTATACTTTTTTTTTAAACTAAAAAAGGCATGTAATTTTCAGTTTTTAGGATTGTCTTAAAGAAAAAAAGAACTTTTAACCTTCTTCCTTTGAAATATTGATTTACAGGGAGTAGCAAACCCCCGTTTTGTTTTCAGAAAGTACAGAGAACCCATGTACTTCTATCCACTTTCCTGTAGTCACATCTTATATAACTGTAGAAGTGTCAAACAGAAAACTGCCATTTTATCAAGAATAGAGTTATAACCATTGTCCCAATCCCAGTAAAGGTCTTTTCCTTCTCTGCCATATCTCTAATCCTTGGCAATAACTAATCAATTCCATTTATATAATCCTGTCAGGTTGACAGTGACCCATCAGTAGGACCACACAGTATATATGACCTTTGAGACTGGCTTTCCTTAAGTCTCATGCCTTTGAAACTTACTCAAGGTACAGAATATACAATGGCTCACTCATTCTTACTGCTGGGTTGTCACATGGAATCTTTTGGTTTCTTGGACATCTCAACTGCTACAAATAGTGCTGCAGTCATTTGTGTATAGGAGTTTGTGTCAGCATATGTTCTCATTTCTTTGGAGGAGATACTCAGGAGTCTAATTGCTGGGTTATATGGTTATATGGTAGGTGTAGGTATAGTAGTCTTCACTGTGGCTTAAATTTTCTGATGTGTTCTATACTGACCTATGTGAGACCCTGCCTAAGAAAGAAAGAAAGAATAAGAAAGAAAGAAAAAGGCAGATGTTATTAAGATGCATTTTATTATTTTCAGTTGGGTGTATGACTACATACATACATACATACATACATACATACATACATACATACAAGTGTATGTGGCAATTCTTCAGCCAGAGGCTTCATATCACTTAGAGCTGGAGTTATAGGAATTTGTGAGCTTCCCAGGGTGGGTACTAGGAACAGGACTTGGGTCCTTTGGAAGAAAGAGTGCTCTAAACTACTCACTTGTATCTCCAGTCCCAAAACCAAATGTTTTAATAGACCCTCCATCTGGCTAGTTATACTAATCACCTTATCGTCCAGGGTTTGTGTTTGTGACCAACTGTTAGTATCAGGAACTAGCTTTACGGTTGCAGGTCACCTCCAAATCTAGTGATGACGGTGAAATCATCCATAGGCGACAGGGACCCCTGCATCTGTTGCCATGGCAATTACCGTACATTCCCAGAGTCTGCCTGGCTCACCTCCCACCCTTACCCACGGGTGGTTACATCACAACCCAAATAAAAGGCAGACCCTCCTGACCTTTGCTCTCTTTCTCCCTTCGTCTTCGTCTCCACCTTTTGCCCCCTTCCCCCACAATAAACCTCCCTCCTGGGGAACTGTATTAGCCTGGTGTGGTCTGTCCGGATATGAGCTGTGATTCTAACACAATACCAACCACTGACCACCACAGCCCATCCAGAATGTAGGTGATTCCGTAGAATTGTGCCAAACTGAACCTTATCTGTCCCCTGTCCGTCCAAATAAGAGATGAATTATTCTGTATTAAAGAAATGTGATAACTCATTGTACTTCATTGTTCTAACCTCTATCCTGAGATGAAAACAGATAGATAGGGAAGACAACTGGGGACATAAAATGGCTAGTTTTCTTAAGTGTTGTGATGGATAGTGTACATCTGTAAGTAGTTGTCTTCCCTTCCTCTAACCCCATTTGGAATAAGGAAGGGCCTTGCTGTGGCACAGGCTTGTCTCAAACTCTCAATCCCTGACTTCTACATCCCAGGTACTGGCCTGTAGGCATATGGCAGCCACCTTGCCTGGAGGAAGTTGTCATTATTATGATATGTGTGCTGAAATGGTTTTATTTATTAAATGATTTACCCTTATTCCACCTCACTATAAATCTATCTAAATACAGGCAAATACATGTGGGAAAAATGTTTGACTCTTGAATTTGAATTCTTGCATGCTAATTTCAAGTAGAATCTGTTGTTTGAATTAGATCTTTCTGCTCCTTGTTGTCTAATTTATAAAATGAAGTTAACTGTGCTCCTTTGTCACCTTTGTCACTATTTTGTATTTATTTTGTAACCTGTCTTGCATCTTGGGAGATGCAAGAACGTGAACTGTGAAGCAGAGAGCCCTCTGAGTAAGTAGGCAGAGGTGAAGCGGGTGTTAGTGCTGCGGTGAAATGAGGCCTCCTGTGTACACGCTCTCATCTGCAGGCTTGTTCTGTTGGGTTACTCTTGCTCCTTCCCTTCCCTTCCCCATCTAATACGAAGGTGTTGAGTGCCCAGATATTCAGATGGGTTTGTCACCTGTACATTGAAGTTAAATTCCCAATAACCAACACAGGAATCTGGTGTCCTTGGCAGACATCGTGCTTCTCTCCCTGGCATAAAGGACAGACTGAAAATGACTAAAGCTACTGAAAGAAAGCCACTAAGTAGTAACAAGGATTTACAGGTTTTTAGAGAGTATCATAGCAGTGGTTGTCAACCTGTGGGCAGTGACCCCTCTGGGAGGGTCTCATATTAGATATCCTGCATATCAGATGTTTACAGTATGACTCGTAGCTGTAGCAAAATTACAGCTATGACGAAGCAACAAAAGTAATGTTATGGTTGGGGGTCACCACAACATGAGGGTCGCAGCACTGAGAAGGTTGTGAACCACTGCTCTACACTGATTCTAAGTCCTGGGTTAGAAAAGTTGCTTACGCAGCTTACTGCAACAAAACATGCTGTGCTTTCAAAGAATGCAGAAGTGCGGGCGTTTGTGAAGGGAGTAAAAGCATCTCTTGAGTCTCTGTCCAGATATGCAGGGACACAACGTGAACTTTGCTTTACTTAGTTCTGAATCAGCATCTTGTATGAACCCAGGCTAAGAATTCAGAGGTCCAAAGGGCTTATGTAGAATCAGTGAGATGACTCAGAGGGTAAAGGTGCTTGCCTCTTTGACTTGAGCTTCATCCCAGGATTCCTAAGTTGTCTTGTATGGAGGGGGGCTCGCTGTCTTTCTCTCACTCTCCACTGTCTCTGTCTATCTCTCTCACACACACAAATAAATAACAAAAAAATGTAAAGGGCTCTTCATAGTCTATCACAGAACAGTTGCATGGGATAGATATTTAAATGCTGAGCTAGGGTGCTAGGAATGATTTGTCGCATAGGATTTGGACTGGCCTGCAGAGAAGTGCTACTCCTGTCACTGAAAGTTGTATTAGAACAGCATGCAACTATTGAGTTTAAAATAAAACAAACAAGCAAGCAAAAAACATCCAAACAGTTTAGTTAGAGAATAGGAAAAAGTCTTAGTTACTTTTTTATTGCTGTAATAAGACCCATGACTAAAGCAACTTGTAGAAGAAAGGGCTTATTGGCAGTTTACAGTTTCAGGGTGGAGTCCATGACCATCATTGCTGGGAGCATGGTGGCAGGCAGGCAGAGTTCTGGGAACTCACATGCTTATCCTCAAGTAGGAAACAGAAAGATAACTAACTAGGAATAGTGTGGGCTTTTGGAACCTCAAAGCCCACCCTAGGTGACATACCTCCTCCAAGGCCACACTTCTTCCCAAATGGGGAGCCAAGTATTTAAATATGCAAGTCTATGGGGGCCATTCTTAACAAACCACCACAGTCCTACTCCAAGACAGTGGTGTTTCTTTGTATAGCCCTGGCTGTCCAGGAACTTGCTCTGTAGACCAGGCTGTCCTAGAACTTAGAGATCACTTGCCTCTGCCTCCTGAGAACTGGAACTAATGGTGTTTGCCTGCCATGACCTACCAGCATACCACAGCCCTTAGACGTTTCTCCTATGAAGAAAGAGATACGCTAACAATTCAGTGATTAATGGGTAGTTCTGCTGATATTAATATCGGAACAACAGATTTAAAGTTGGTGTTTATTCTGAGCTGTTCTCATTTCATCAAGGAGGTATATAAAAATATCATAGAAAATAAGTTGAACTCACTCAGTGTGGTGGCTTGTCTGTGCTAGCACAGTTAGACAGGAGAATCGCAGATCAGAGGCCACCTTGGACTATACACTGTGACCTTGTCTCAACAACAGTTACAAAAAGTTTTAAAAAGAATATCTGTTTAGTTGTATAAAGTGGTGAATACCTATGATTCTAGCATTTGGGTGGCTAAGAATCAGGTATCCAAGGCTTTCCTTGGTTATAATGGGTTAAGGAGATCCTGTCTCAAGAATAAACTATAGCTGTTTTGAGTTGTATGAGTAATTTAGATAACAGTGATGTTCACAAAACCCTACCCTCAGTTTATAATTAAATTAACTTTAAAAAAATAAAATAGACTTCAAGTTAGATTTATTTTAACCTTTTTATTTTCATTTCACAAAGGTAGACAGACAGGCAGAGAGACAGAAATATATCATTTCAGAGGATGGAGAATTGACTCTTACAGGTAAGGGTGCTTGGTGCACAAGTCTGGAGGACCTGAGTTCAGATCCTCATCACCTATGTAAAAAGCCACACACCTGGTGCAGGGCATCTGTAACTTCAGCATTATACTACTGGGAATGGAGACAGGATGGATTGCTAGGGCTTACTGGCCACCATCTTAAACCATGTTTAGTGAGAGACTCTGTCTTAAAGGAGCAAGATGGGAAGTGATAGAGCAGGACATCTCTGCACACGCAGGTGAATGTACCCCGTCTCCCAACAAATAAATAAATGCATTATAGAAAATATATTGTACTCAAGCTCACTAGTAATCCTCAACTTGGAGATCTTGGGTTCCCTAGTGAGACCTGATTCAAACAACTGAGGGTGGTAGGGATTGAACTCCTGTTAGGCCGCTGAATTCTTTTTTTTTTTTTGGTTTTTCGAGACAGGGTTTCTCTGTGTAGCCCTGGCTGTCCTGGAACTCACTTTGTAGACCAGGCTGGCCTCGAACTCAGAAATCCTCCTGCCTCTGCCTCCCAAGTGCTGGGATTAAAGGCGTGCGCCACCACCGCCCGGCTTAAATTCTTTAGTTAGCAGGATTTAAACTAATCTGATCAAAAGAGACACAAATTTAAGACAGCCGCTGTGCTCAGTATGTCTTGATTGTGTAACCAGAGTACATAACAGAGTACATACAAAAGATAAAGTGTTATTTGTTACATGCTATACAGAACAGTCAGCTGCTTTCATTTTATCTATATAACTTAGAATGAACTAAGACTGATAGTCAAAGGCTGAATGCAGGAGTGAACTTTGTGTCTTGATAAGACAGTGAGAACCTTTGCCACAGGATTTCTTAGTTGCTCATGACTTCAGAATGTGCTTTTAGTTTTTATCTCAAATTGAAATGCTTCGTTTATACATGCCAGTTAACACTTCAGCCCTGGGGATCTTAGGGGTAGAGCCCTTGGAGACAGTACATGAGGCTTGGGTTCAGTCCCCAGCAGTGCCAAAACAAAATACCTTTGAGACAGGAACAAGTACTAAGCTTTACACGCAGTGCTTTTAACTGTGGATGAAGTTGTCCATAGTGGACATGCGTGTAATCCCAGCACTGTGGGAAACAAAGGGAGAAGGATTATAGTAAGTTTGCATAGGAAGTGCTAAGCTAGTCAGGGTCTCATAGTGAGGCCCAGTAGCAAAAAAAACAACATGAATCAAGATTTAATGATGTAATTGAGTTAGTGTTTAGAGATAACATCTTGGATTCTTTGATATATGTATTCTGTTTACAGAAACTCGACCTGTGGTGATGTGGTAATAGCGATAACTTTGTGAACAACTCTTAACAGTGAGGAATTGGACATGCCAGTGTGGTGACTAGTACTGTAACATCGCCATGTTTCATGACACTCATCAGCACTTGTGCTAGGGTAAAGTCTTCTCTAGGGAAATTGTATATGTGAGAAAAATATAGCTATTAGTTTTATAGGTTATAATTTTTATAGTTTTAAAATACTCTTTGAATATGTATACAAACACATACATACATGTATACATACATACAAACATATCTGTTTTTGAGATGAGATCACTCACTGAATGTGGGAACTTGGAGCCTACTAATTTGGGTAAGCTGACTGGCCAGTGTGCTCAAGGATCCACCTCTCTGCCTCCCCAGGGCTGGGATTATAAACATGTTACTATGTTCTCTTTTCCACCCCTCTACCTCAGTCTTTTTAAGTGATTCTTACATGGGTGCTGGGAAGCCAGTGAGTGTTCAAGCAGTTTACCAACTGAACCAAACCTGTAGTTGATTGTGTATATTTCACTTCTATGTAATGGTCTTGCTAACCTTCATATTAATTCTTTAGAAACGTTTGTGGTTGTAGTTGTTGTTGTTGATGTTCGTTTGATTGATTGTTTTTGTTGGGTTTGGTTTTTTGGTTTGTTTGGTTTTTGTTTGTTTGTTTGTTTTTTGAGACAGGGTCTCACTGTGTAGCCTTGGCTGGCCTGGAACTAGCCTGGAAGTCACAGAGATTTCCCTGCTTCAGCTTTCCAGGTGCTAGAACTATAGGCGTGTGTAACCACACCTGGCCTGCCTGCCTGTCTGTCCGTCTGTCCGTCTGTCCGTCCGTCCGTCCATATGTGCTGGGGATGGGTTTTTAGCTCAGTGGTGGAGTGCTTGCTCATATGGGAAGTAGGCCTTCCTCCATATGAGCATGCACTCCACCACTGAGCTCTGTGCACCTTTGGTCCTCTACAGTGTGGAACACTTACTGACTGTGTGTCATCCTTGTTTTCCGGTTTTGGTGTATCTCCTACCACAGCGCCTCTGGGGTTGCACACCTTTTGCTTCGCTTGGCTTGTTGCATTTGTTAGAGCCTTTAATGTTTCCTAGAGGCATCAAGAATCATCTTTATCCCAGGTATTAGGAGGAAGGCTTTCCTCATGAAATCCGATACTAGTAGGTTCTTCAAAGATGCCTTTTATCAAGTTGTGATGTTTCTTTGTATTTTTAGTTTGTTGGGTTTTTACAATCAGAAAAAATGGATGAATGTTGTCAAATGTTTTTCTTCATAGTTTGATGATTTTGTGGTTTTGCTCTTTTACCTCGTTAATATGGGGAGTTGACTATTTTTATTTTCAGATACTAAATCAGTTTGGCATTGTTGAGATAAATGCCACTTGGTTTTAATTTTATGTCATTAAATTTGTTTTTGTTGTAGCTCTGTGCATGAGGGCTAACAGTTCATGATATTGTTTTCTTGTTATCTCTTGAGTTTGTTTTCAAGACTGAATTCAGAAGTAGCCTTTCCTTGAAGGGCTTGTAGAGAATTGTATTTATTTGGTTTATTAGTTTTTCAAGATAGTTTCTCTATGTAGCCCTGGTTGTCCTGGAACTCACTCTGGCTGGCCTTGAATTTAGAGATCCCCCTACCTCTACCTCCCGAGTGCTGGGATTAAAGGTCTCAGCCAGCACACCACCACCACCTGGCTTTGGTATTAGTTCCTAAATCTACAATTGACCAGTGAAGCCCTCTGGGCCTGAAATTTTCTTGGTAAGAGTGTGTTACATACTCAATTTCTTTAAAGATTTGGGCCTTTTGTTTGCGTTTCTTTATGTAGGAAGTTAAGATTAGGTCAGCAGACAACTTGACAGAGCCTGTTCTCTCTTTCCACATGTGTGTTCCAGGCATCAAACTCGGGTCGTCTGGCTTGGCAGTAAGTGCCTTTACCCACAGAGCCATCTTGCTGCCCCCCGCCCCCCCCCCAGGAGTCTGTTCTCATCTCTTTTATTGCCATTACCGTGGGCTTAATATTCTCTCTTCCCCGCCCTCCTTCCCACTCCCACCCCCGTCTCCCTCCTTAAAGCAAAGTTGGGGTTTTGCTAGCTATTACTGAATGTTACAGATGTTAAGCTGGGCTGCTCAGGAAGAAAGCAGGGGTGTGGAGTAGCTTCTCTGAGAGCCACTTCATTGTCCTTTCAACACGCAAGGTTGCAAAAAACTAAAGGAGATCACAGTATAGTTCCTGAAGAGCAGGGGACAGGATTCTAATTGATAAGGTAAAAGTCTAGATTGTGGGGTGCCTTTGCTGTAAGCAAAGTTAACAGTCTTGATTGAGATACTCAGAAAATATCCAGGGAAAGAGATGAGGCTCCACCATGGGTCAGACATTTAGGCTTTATGCCTGGTCATTTATAACTTTAACATAAAGGATCTATATGTGAACAGAATACCTCTATTATTGGTAGCTTTTACAGCAGTTGTTAATTGTGCTGGATTACTGCTTCTCAATAAGCAGGAGGCTTCAATCAGACTTCAAGGTGAGGGATTTCTCATGCCCATATAATTTTCCCTGTGTTGCTTTCTGTCCTCCCCCCGGATACCCCCCCCCCTTTAGACATGGTTGCATGGTTGCTTTATGTAGCTCTGCCCGTCCTGGAACTCACTGTGTAGATCAGGCTGAACTTGAGGTCACAGAAATCTACCTGCACCTGACTCCTGAGCTGTGTGATTAGTCATGGCCAGCTGATCCCTTTGAAGTTTTCTGTTATTTCTTCCATGCTAAATAGGAGCATAGACCCTACTTTACAATTTTTAACCTCTCTGCTCCCAGGGAAACACAAGAAGGACATAGATTGGAGGGAGTTGTCATTTGAAGGGAAATCAGCCTTGCTTCAAGGGGACATGGATAAGAAAGTCATGTCAAGAGGGTCAGAGAAGGAGGCTCAGTTCCACCCTGTCACTTACAGCAATCCAAGGAGTTCCCCAAACCTTTTAGGGACTTCAACTCAGACCAAACTGGGATTGGTGGTGTTTATGCAGAAAAGGATCTCTAGGTGAGCACCTTTGAAGCATAGCTGGGGCTTTTACAGTTTATTTCATTTGATGTGTGCACACGTATGTGTCTGGGGGTTTGTGCACAGAATTTTAGGTGCTGGTGGAGAGCACCAGAGGCCCTAGAACTGGAGCTACAGGCAGCTGTGAACTGCCTGGCTTGGAATCTCAGGTCCTTTGTAAGAGCGTTATGTCCCTTAACCACTGAGCCCTCTCTCCAGCCTCCACACTTGGGAATTACGTTTTAAAAATTATTTTGTGTATATGGGTGCTATGCCTGCATGATGTGTGTCTGTGTACCATGTGTGTGCCTGGTGCCCATGGAAGCCAGAAGAGAATGCTAGATTCCCCTGCACCTAGGATGTATACAGTTGTGAGCCACCGTCTGAATGCCAACCTGAGTCCACTGGAGGAGCTGCAGTTGTTCTTAACTGTGGAGCCATCTTTGTAGTCTCAGAGTTGGAGCGTGGTTTTTTTTGGCTGACTCCAGCCTACTTGCTCCGCCCGGCTCGCTCCAGCCTATTTATTTATTATATGTAAGTACACTGTAGCTGTCTTCAGAGACCCCAGAAGAGGGCGTCAGATCCCATTACAGATGATCATGAGCCACCATGTGGTTGCTGGGATTTGAACTCAGGACCTCTGGAAGAGCAGTCAGTGCTCTTAACCACTGAGCCATCTCTCCAGCCCCGAGTTGGAGATTTTCATTAAAAGATATTTTCAGCATCGATTTAAAACAGGATGGTTAAGAGAAAGAAGGGAGGAGGGGCTCAGAAAGTAAGTAGGACATACCTGAGAACATAGGTTCTGGCGTCTCTCAGAGAGTTGCCTAATTTTCTTTTTTTCTAGTTCCTGAGGGAAAAAGACATGTCCTCACTATACAGCTGGGCTTTGCCCTGCACTCACTGTGTAGCCTAGACTAGCCCCAAATTCTAGATATTACTGACTCGTTCTCTTTAGTGCTGGATGATAGGTGTGTTCCAGCATGCCTGCTTTCTATTTAACATACTTCAATGTATAATACAGTTGTCATAATTACATAAATTTCCCTTTTAAAAAAAAACTAATTCTGTTATCTCTGTCTGTTCTGGTCAATTTGTATTTAATCTTTTTCGTGGATTTTAATGTCTTGCTTTTGGATTCTTGATACCTTTATATTCTTATGTATCTTATAAATATTCCTGAAGTCACAAGATGCAGAGAAAAGTCTACCCTAGGGTAATTTTTCTCATTAGCTGCAAAATAACATTTAGGAACCAAACAGTTCTTTATTTGCAGAGAGATGATTCTAGTACCCCATAGTTTTCTGCTATTTTTTGTTTTGAGACAGGGTCTCTTTGTGTAGATCTGACTGGTATGGAACTTGCTATATAACCATACTGGCCTTGAACCCAGAGAGATCTACTTGCCTCTGTCTCCTGAATGCTGGGATTAAAAAACATGTGCCATCATTTCCGGCAGATTTTTTTTTTTAAGGAGAATGTTTTAGGATTATCATTGCTGTGTTGAAACACCATAACCAAAGCAAAATGGGAAGGAAAGAGTTTATTTGGCTTAATACTTCTACATCATTGTTCATCACTGAAGGTCAGGATAGGAACTCAAACAGGAATAGAACCTAGAGGCAAGAGCTGATGCAGTGGCAAGGAAGGGGTGCTGCTTACTGGCTTGCTCTATTAGCTTGTTCTGCCTGCTTTCTTATAGAACCCAGAACCACCAGCCCAGGGATGGCACCACCCACAATGGGCTGGGCTCTCCTCCATCAATCACCAATTAAGAAAATGCTCTACAGGCTTGCTTACAACCCAGTCTTTTTAGTGGCATTTCTCAGCTGGGGTTCCCTCCTTTCAAATTACTCTAACCTGTGTCAAGTTAGATAAATTTAGGCAGCACAGATGCTCTTGCTATGTAGCCCCTCCTAAATTCTATCTCTCTGTGTGGTTCACTCTGGTCTTGAACGCTTTGTCATCTTGATGTGGCCTCCAGAGTGCTGAGCTTATGGTATGTACCACACAGCTGGCAGCATTATAAGATTTTACCAGCATCTGTAGTGTCGACTTTCTCCATGCTCGTAACCCCTCCCCAGGTGGTAGCCATAAACAATATATTCACATGCTGCCAAATATCCCTGGGAAATGAGGAGAATTAGCCTTAGTTGAGAACAATGGTTTTAGATTTTATTTTGTCCTACTGGTATTGTTGTGTGTTCTTCCCAAAGCCCCATGTGTTGTGAGTTATTGTTCAGCCTAATGGGATAGGCTTTTTCTTGTCCATGTGAAGTTAGGAAACCTTTTGGATGTTTTTTTTGTTTTGTTTTGTTTTTCCGTCTTGACATATGCATGTCCTGGTGAGTATTCAAGGGAGACCCTTTGTGGTTCTCTGCATAGTTCTGAGTGTCTCTGTAGTATTCGGCCCACAAATACAGCCATATTGATCAATTCAACTCAGCTCAACATGTCTGCCAGGCCTCAGCTTATCTGTCTTTCTCATCTTATGACTCTCCTGGCTTAAACACTTTCAAGACATCAAGCTGAAGTCATATATGAGCCCACCTCATTTGTTTACAGTTGGGTCGGGGTGGCTGATGGCCCAGCATTTTGAATCATTTTTTTTTATATATTTTATTTATCATTTGATTATTTCAAATCAGAGTAAAATTTGTTCTGCTTTTATATCTTGGCCAGAAGCAGTGGTCCTGCTGATAATTGATATGAATCAGTTATTAGTTAAAATGGAAAGCATCCTTGAACATTTATTGACTAAAATTCATTTGGTTTGTATAGAACCAGTAATCTGACATGTCTTTTGTTCAAAGTATCTTGTTCCCCGCAATTCCGGTGGTTCAACATGACTATTAAATGGACCCTGAAGTTTACTATCATTTTTAATATTCCTTTTTAATACATGTTCTCACAGTTGGAGCTAACTATTGGTTACTGTGGCCCTGTAACTGTTACGTAGTAGCACACTAATTAAGGGACATGCACTAACCTGATGAGGCAGAGCAGTGAAATGTGTCATGCTTTTAGGACATTCCCACAGCAGGCTCAAAGGCTCGCTTCTGTGTTACCTCTCGAATTATCTAGTAGCTAAAGCTTGGGCATCAAAGCCAGTTAGCTTGATTGAAGTTGAAAGGACTGGTGAGTTAGTGTGGGGGAGAAACATGAGAGAAGAGAAAATTACTTTGCTCAGAGTGTGAGATGAAACTGTCCTGAAGAACAGTGCTCGGAGGATGGGAGTGACTTGGAACCCGCTGGTGGTGAGCCACTGGAGCCGGGGACAGGAGCAGGACAGAGAGAGTGCGGGTGTTTATTGTCCATGAGGTTTGCTACTGGTAACTGCAGCTGAGTTTCTAACCTAACTTGTTAGGTATCTAAGTATGATGATTTACTCAGCATCCTGAGGGGAAAGGAAGATACAGATGTAGCAGGAAGGATGAAACCATCTAGCAATAGATGTAAACTCAAACATCACAAAACCATAGTTAATGGAATTTTACAAATGCTTTATGTAGCTTGGCAGCAGAACACTCTCTGTAGATGGGTGGTAGGATGTTCATTTTCAAAGGCTGGAAAAGAAAAATGTGAGTTGATAATGAAATACATTTTAAGGTTTCTAAAAATGAGGATTGCTTTTTTCAGATTCGTATCAAGATTCTTAATGATGGACATTTCCATCTTTGGGTAAATCTCATGTCTATTTCCTGTTTCCTGAGTATTTTTGATGGCACGAGTGAGCTTACTAGCTAAAATGTCTGCTTTTGTTAAGTGATGACAAGTCTTTAGACAAGTGTTCATGTGGGTAGGGAAGACTGTAATATCGCCTGCCTTTTACTTTCCTTAACCAAAAAAAGCCAGGAAGGTTTTCTTACTCCAGAATGTGTGCTATAAAGTGATGTTGAATCAGGAGATCAGAGGGTCATCTGGCTGGGAGGAAAGGAAGATGGCCCGGCTGTTGTAGAGAACCTTTGTCCTGGGGGACACTCATTTGTGCTGTTTTGTTTTACTTTTTAAAACAAGCCCTTTTCTAAACACTATAGTTTAACAAACTTTCACAAAAGAAATGTGTAACTCATATCTATCCAGAACATTTTACTAAAACTGTTTTTTTAAAGCTAGATAGTCACTGTATCATTGTGGATTTAAAAAAAAAACAAAAACTATCCTGTTTTTAAACAACTCAGAGGGAAATATAGTAATTTATTTTAAATCCAGAAAACCCACTGGCTGTAATGGTTAAGAAGTAGACACATGAGAAGAAGTTTTTGTTATCCTTTTCTTTCTCGTATAGACATTTGTCTCCCATGTATCTGATAAATTTTAAAAATTGAAATAGACTCAGGTTTTACAGAATAGAGTATAAATAGCTGAGTAAGATCAAAGCAACAAAAATATGAATACTTTTAAAAACTGTATTAAGTAGTCTTTTATAACTATAATCTGAGTTTTACTTCATGAGTATATTGACACGGCAGTTTTCCTTTGACACTTTGACCACTGATTCTAAGAAGGACCTTTTCAGTTCTGCAGTGGGACGTTGAAGAACTAGGAGAGCCAGCAGGGGCGGTGCATGCTTAATCTCAGCATTCAAGAGTCAGGGAGGCAGGCAGATCTCTGGGAGTTTGAGGCAATCCTGGTCTACAAGAACTAGTTCCAGGATAGCCTGGGCTGCACAGAGAAGCCCTGTCTGAAAGACAGCAAAACTATTAGGAACTGAGCTCACAGCTATTTTTTAAACCTTTAATCTATTAGATAAATCATTTCATAACTAGCAGATAGAAATGTTCAAATCTAAAGTTTCCTGAAATTATACTGTCTATAATTTGTGTTCTTTTCCTCCTCAAGTGGTGAATTTTTTCCATGACAAGACAATTTCAAAAATTAACTTTTTCTAATGTATCTTTTATAGATTGAATTTTATGAAAAGAATTATCCCCTCCCCCATTTTATCCAGTGCATCACTGTTCTCAGTGGTAATCTTTTTGAAGTGATCATGGCTGACATGTTGTGGAAATGCCATTTGTAAAATGCCTTTCTGTAAAGTATTAAAACTGGGGTTGTAGCTCGGGGTAGATCACTGGCCTTACCTGTGTGAGTTCTGGGTTCAGCAACTAACACCAGAACCATTGCCATTAGCCTCATAAAATTATTAGAGTGTTAATCTATTAGAATCACTCATTGCTGAATTACTTTTGTTTCTTTGACTAGAGATGCCAGTGGGGGCAGTATTGATACTTTATTGGGTTTTGGTATGTGTACTTGCATTTGGTCTTTAATGAAAATGTTGAACTACATTCAAGGTTTTGTTTTGTTTCCCTGTTTTCCCTTGACAAGGAAGTGGAGGCGGAAATGGCAGGCCCTAGTCAACTCTGCATTCGCCGTTGGACTACCAAACATGTGGCTGTGTGGCTGAAGGACGAAGGTTTCTTTGAGTATGTGGACATTTTATGCAACAAGCACCGCCTTGATGGGATCACGTTGCTCACGCTGACTGAATATGACCTCCGCTCCCCTCCTCTGGAAATCAAAGTCCTAGGAGACATTAAACGGTTAATGCTTTCTGTCCGAAAACTGCAGAAAATACACATTGATGTTTTGGAGGAGATGGGCTACAACAGTGACAGTCCTATGAGTCCCATGACTCCATTCATCAGTGCTCTTCAGAGTGCGGACTGGCTCTGTAACGGAGAGCCCACACACAGCTGTGATGGGCCCATCCCTGACTTGAGTTCTGATCAGTACCAGTACATGAATGGCAAAAACAAACATTCTGCTCGAAGACTGGACCCAGAGTACTGGAAGACCATCCTGAGTTGTGTATATGTTTTTATAGTGTTTGGGTTTACGTCTTTCATTATGGTTATTGTTCATGAGCGAGTGCCTGACATGCAGACCTACCCACCACTCCCAGATATATTCCTAGACAGGTAAGTTTTGTTTTCTAGATGCTGAGTTTATAGAGGTTTCTAGACTCACACAGTGGTAGTACGTGGGGTAATTGCATCGTGATTATAGCTAGCATGCATGTTCCATTTGCCTTGTCTGGTGTCATCAAAGGATATGCTTTGCCAAGCATGGTGGCTCATACCTGTACTCTGAGGTAGGTGGACCACAGATTCACATCTGGGCAGTGTGTAAGAGATACTATGTTAGGAGGATGTTTGCAGGCTTGCCTGCCTTTCTTTTTAAAAAAATTTATTTTGTATGAATTAAATTTATTTGTAATTGTACAAATTATTTCAGGGATTGATTCTGTTCTTATTATATACTGAATAAAACTAAGTATATATTAAATAAAAAATTGTTTATGAAAAACAAACAAAAAATACAGTAAGGTTTTTACATCAGTGATCTTTAAAAATGAGCAGTACCACCTTGCTTCCCATTGCTGTTGGTTGAGCCCAGGGCTGAGTGCACATAGAGCTACATCTGCAACTGCCTTGTGGGAACATCAGAAAGAGTACTGAGACCACCTGTTACAGGGACTAGTATTCTAGTTGGTTCTCAGCCTGCTCACCTCTTACTGTATACTCAATAAACTATTCTTCCTGTTTTAAAAAAAAAAGATAGTAATGGATTTTAAAGGAAAATAATCTATGACTGTTGTTAACAGATGAGGAATGAAACTGTCTATCTGCATCCTTCAATGTGCGGTTGATTCGGACAAACTGTTAGTGGATGCTAAAATCCATTTGATGGTCAACCACAGAGCAGCAGCATACTCACATGATTGAGGGTCAATGTCCTTAATTTCAGAGGAAACAGTGCTTGAACCTGACAGAGATCATCTTTAACCACGTTGTCAGATCCACCAACACGGTGGAACAAACCAAATATAGGCACTGGGTATAGTACGCGAAAGCATCACTCTAGATGATATTCTGATAATCTTAACCCTTAGAAAATTTTAACCTAAATCTGATCACGAGGAAATAGACATTGTGTAGCTGATCTAGAGTCTCCAGAAATGTCAAAATAAACAAAACCCAGGGGAATCATGAGGGAAAGTGAAGGGACATGTTAATTGGATCCTAATCAAGAAAATGTAGTTGCAAAGGACATGTTGAGGATACTTAAAAAATGTGACTGTGGGTCGCATATTATGCAGAGTCAGTGCTGCAGTTCTCAGGGAGCAGCTGCCTGAGGTCCATCCCTAATCTCAGAGACCCGTGTAGGTAGAGGGAGGGCTAGCTGTAACTTACTCTGGAGGAATCTAAATGTGTGAAATGAAGCAATATGGCAAAATATTAAATATAAATAATTGGATGACTTAAGTGAAGAGTAGTATTTTATAAGTTTTTCAGAAGGACCAGGATTTTTTTTTCCATATAAATTGGTGATAGTTAGAGAGAATAGGAATTGGAAATAATCATATCATTGCTGTAAGGGCAGTGAAGAATTACAAAGAAGTAGGCCTGTAGCTTGATCACAGGGCTTTACTTTGTTTGGATGAAGCTGTATTGTAAGGGAAGAGCTGGGGTTTGTTTTAGTTTTGTTTTTTATCTATTTTTATATATTATGCCTAAATATATTTATATTTTATATTTATAAATATATTTATAATACATGGCATAATATATATGTCATAATTATATATTTACTTGAAATTGAAGTTATGAGAATTATTAATAATGTCAAGGTTTGTTTATAACCATGAGTGTAGGTTGCTATGATAGGGCAAAGGGCAAGATCGTAAGAGAAATAAAAATAGAAGGAAGGAAAAATGCCATTATATACCGTTGTACCAGGAGGAGAGTGCCATTATATACCATTGTACCAGGAGGAGAATGCAATTATATACCATTGTACCAAGAGGAGAATGCCATTATATACCGTTGTACCAGGAGGAAAGTGCCGTTATATACCATTGTACCAGGTGGAGTAATGGGAGAGAGGGAGGAAGAGGCAAGGAGAGCAGGGAGAGAGCATCAGTAAGACAGAGGAATTTGTTTAAATAGAGGTTTTCATTCGATCTAGAAAATTGTAAGTTTTACAGGAAGGCGTTTCAATATTTTTATATGAATATAAACTTATATTGAGTAAAAGCTAAAACAGCTGTTCTTAAGCAAAATTATTAAATAGTGGATGAGAGACATAAAGGAAGAAGGGTGTGTGTGTGTGTGTGTAATGAGTATGTGTGTGTTAGGTGAGTGGTTGTTACTAGAAGATTTAATGTGGGAAATAGAGTAAACTGCTTCTGGAGAGCAATAATTAGGTTTAGTTTTGAGAAGGAAATAGATTTACTTTTATCCTAAGTTTGTAAAATAATTTAAACTTGTGTGTGTTTGTGTAATTTTGTGGGGGCAGAGTCTCACTGTGTAACCATGGTTGTCCTTGAACTCTTTTTTTCTTAATTTTTTTTTTAATACGAGCTGGGTGTTTTGCCTGCATGTATGTCTGTATGAAGGTTCTAGATCTCCTGGAACTGGAATTACAGACAGTTGTGAGCTGCCCAGTGGGTGCTGGGATTGAACTCAGGTTCTCTGGAAGAGCTGCCAGTGCTCTTAACCTCTGAGCCGTCTCTCCAGCCCCCTGTCCTTGAAGTCTTCGTGTAGACCAGACTGGCCTCAGACTCAGATCTCTGCCTCCTAAGTGCTGAGAGCAAAGGTATTCACTATCATGCCTGACTTATGTATATTATTGATAAAATTTTAAGGGTATCGTGGCACGTGCCCTTGGTTTTAGCAAGTCAAACATTTGCTGATAATACACCATAATTTATCTCTAGATAATTCTTTTGGCATACATATAATTTTGCTGTGAAGTTGAGAAGGCAAAGGCACATAATAATTTGTTGGCTGAATATTTGATACTTGGGGACAGAGGGCATCTTCTGTGTTTTTTAGAGTTAGTCTGTGTTTCTGATTTTTTTTTATAGTCCTTAATTCTGAGACTGCCCCACATAAATTCTTAATACAAAATACTGAGTTCAGGATCGTTTAGAAATTGTTAGATATCTATTCTAACCCAGAGCCAAATTCATGTAACAATTCTTTGTTTTTTGTTTTTTCAAGACAAAGTTTCTCTGTGTATCCCTAGCTGCCCAGGAACTCATTTTGTAGCCCTTGCTTGCCTTGAATGCAAGCCTTGAACTCCAGAGATCACCTGCCGCTGCCTCTTGAGGTCTAGGTCTAAAGGTGTGCGCCAACCTTTCTTTTTAATGACACTCAACAGCACAGCACGTTATGTGTTGTGTTTTGTTTTTTACTGTTGTTTGGTTTTTGTTTTTGTTTGTTTTTCAAGGTAGAGTTGTCCTGAAGAGCAGGCTGACCTTGAACTCAGATTCACCTCCTGTGCCTCCCAAGTGCTGAGATGGAAGGCGTGCGCCACTGCTGCCTGCAGTGACAATTCCAAGAGTGTGATAGCTTGTTGCTTACATGCTAAAGAGTAGCAAATAGAAAAATGGATGGTTACCTGTCTGCTTTTTATCCGAGCAGAAGACTTGGTAAAAGACACTGATTTATAACATACAGCAGTCTTTGAATCTGAGCTGAGGTGTTAGGACAGCATTCATTGGTGTTGTATGTAGCACTGGCGTGCAGCTGGAAGAACATGTTTGTGTTCAGATCCAAGACTGCATGCAGTAAAGTGCAGTGCACAGTTGGCGAGGTGGGTGCTTCTAGAACACCTCAGACTCTTACTTGACAGATGATGAGTCGTTTTTTTGGTTTTCTCAGTTCAGAAACCTTTTTCTGTAAGCCATTTTGTCCTTATTTGTTTCTTTCCTGTTTGATCATTTGCAGGCTCCCTTACTTGTTCAGTCCTCTAACCCACAGTTTGAGAAGCTGAGTGCTAGGCTGGAGAGCTAGCTCAGAGGGCTCAGTGTAATGTGTACCACTCTTGCCGAGGACCTGTGCTCACTCCCAGCAGCTTGCTGTAACTCAAACTCCAAGGGATCTGAGGCGCTCGTCTAGTTTCCTCAATCTCCTGTATCCACTGCACACAGATAGATACACATAGACATAATTAAAAACAAAGTCTGTTTTTTTTAAAAAGTAATTGAATGCGACAGAGCAGGAAAGAAGGGTTGTTTCTTTATAGAGAACTACTCTAGGAAGCCTGCAACAGCGAGTAGGTTCTGATGAGTGCAATACCTTTTGAAGTAGATTTTCTACCCCCTAGGCTTTCCAGATATCTCCTAAGAGAAGTAACATTCTACAGAGCAGTTCTGAGGTTGCTGTTAGAAGAGTGTTGTGTTGAAAAGGGTGCATCTGCTCATGTTCAGTTCCAGAAAGAACTGTTTTTCTGTTGCAGTGTTCCTAGGATCCCATGGGCCTTCTCCATGACTGAAGTGTGTGGCATGATTCTGTGCTACATTTGGATCCTGGTTCTTCTTCTTCACAAGCACAGGTATTCACTGATTCCTAAAGACTGAAAATGTGACTCAAATGTGGGATTGTCAAGCCTGGTCCTTTGCTCTGCATTTATTTCCCTGGAAGATTTCCTTCTATTCAGTGACAAAGGAAAATTGGATTTAGTTAAGAAAGGTCATAAGAACAATACATTTAGTAATATTGTAAATGTATTTAATAAGGAAAAGGATAGTCAGCCTTGGTCAGTCAGTCCTTGCTAGTCCACCTCCGCTTCTTGCTCCTTGTCCTCCTTTCTTCTTCAGAAATAAGCTAGGAAAGCCACTCCTACAGAAAGATAGAAACACTTCCAAGGACAGTGCCTGGCTAAGTGTTTGAATGGAGGAGGGAAAGTCCATTAAACAAGATGGTCTTCTGTGCTCTGCACATCTGAGATAGGATAGAAGTTGCTAAATGGAGAGAGTGCTTCTTGGCAATTTCACCAAGAAGTAACCAAGGGAAGGCATTTTTTTTTTTAAATTATAAAGGCAGTAAGGAAGGCATAAGGGCAAGAAGGCCCCTTTTATACATTAATGAGGTTTAAAAAAAATAGGAAAGAAATCAAGGCTTAGTAATGAAGAAACATTAAAAACTGTCTTGTGGTTAGCCACTACCCATTGTTTTTAGAACCCTGAAAAGGAGTAAGGTGTTGTCTTGCAACTTGGGGGCCTCTCTTCTCCAGGAAGTTCTGTGATAGCCACAAGCATCCTGAGCTGCAGTTATTTTAGAATGCTGAAGGTGAAAAGAAAGGTTGATGACTGCTATTTTAGTCCCATTTTGAGGTCATAATGAACCCATTTCTCATTGTGCATTGTGTCCTGTGGGTACTCTTATTTTAAAATGAAATGGTTTAAAAGTATATATATCTCTGTTTTCTGGTTAACTTTGCCTTACAAGACCCTGTGGACTTGAATCTATCCACTCCTGAACATAAAAACAAATTTAACCTTGTAAGAAATTCAGGAAAGCTCAGGGCAGATGCTAGACAAAAATCTAAGTTAAAAAAAATTTAGGCAAAATCCATGAGCACAAAAGCTATGATCAAAGGCTAGATGAAAATGTCAGTTTCCAAAACTTGATAAAAAAGTAAATAAATTTAACATCTCTAAGAAACTTTGGTAGACTCAGTAAAACATAGTGGCCTTGTAAATCCAAGTAGTGGTGTTTACTTAAAAAAGATAAATCCAGGAAGTGTGAAGTCAATCTGTCATGAAAAACTCCACTTTTGTATGGCCATATTTTACCACTAAAGGATGCTCTTTCAGATCTGCACCACTTGCATGTGACTATTGTGATTTTAATTAGTTAATATTAAATTCAGATCTTAGTTACATGAGGTTCGTTTCAGGTGCTAAAGAGCCACGTTGCATCCAGCTGGCTACATGGTACCTAGAACATCCCCATCACTGTGGAAGTCTATTGGATGATGACATTTTACATGGTTTTCTAAGAGTCCTCTCCTGAATTAGAATAAAATATGATACGTTTATAACTAAACCCATTACTTTGAGTACAAGCTTAATAATAAAACCACATACACATATACACATCTCAAATGCTTTATAGAGGTATAATTTAAATGTAATGAACTTTCCTCCCTTTAACAGGCCTGCATTTAGTAAACAATTTTTGAGTAAACGTCTAGATTTTAGAATACCATCTGAATGTTTCCTCTAGTCCTTTCATTACTAACTCCAGTCACAGCCCTGGCCCAAGGCAGACACTGTCACATTTGTCTCTATGGTTTTCCCTTTAATACAGAACTTATAAGTGGGGAGAAAGATTTCCACCTTAAAGGCTAGTGGTTTTCTCTTGCTTGCTCTAGAAAAGCATTTGAAGCCTCAGAGTTTGGCGTTTCTCTGACTTCTTCTTTGGTCGCTCTGTTCACAGGTCAATCCTTCTGCGAAGGCTCTGTAGTCTGATGGGCACTGTATTCTTGCTTCGCTGCTTTACCATGTTTGTGACCTCCCTCTCAGTGCCAGGACAGCACCTGCAGTGCACTGGAAAGGTAGCCTGCTGCCTTCTCTGTTCTCTCTTGTTCTTGTTGGATTAATGACAGTATATGCAGGAGGGTAAAGATCTTGCTTTTTGTGTTAAAATGTGCTTTTCTTTTTGTATTTGCAATATCTCGGTAGTAAACTTCTAGAAATAACTGGCTTAAGCTAGACTCCTCTCCCTGTGATTTCATCCGTAGACACTAGTTCCATAATGTGGGACTATGGAAAATATTGTTTTGACTGTCCTTTTCTGCTACATTTTCCCTTTCTCACCACACTCAGCATCTTTTTTTACGATATTTTTTAGCATGTATTATATACTCTAATGGGTTTCATTATCACATCCTCATGTGTGATCATATGGTTCCCCATACCCTCGGCATCTTTAGCTCTGCATGTGATGCTGTGGCCCCTTCGTGGCTCTAATCCTTCCTTTTCCTTAAACATTTTTCGGTTCAAATGAACTCAGAACTCTGTAAACTTTTCCTTTGGTTTTGGTGTGTGCTTTATACATTTTGTTCTGTTGTATTGTAGATATGTTCTTTCTTCTGATTAAACAGACAGGCAAATTATGCTGATAGGGAACAAAAGAGAGGGTTGTAAATATTATTGTTTTTACTTTTAGATCTGGGGTAAGATCTGCTTTTTAAATTTAAGCTCAGTGCTTGCCTGATGTGCAGGGGTACTGAGAACCCACCCCACCCACTACTTGATGAGGAACAAATCTATAAAATAATTTTAAAAGTTGAGGCTCTCAGCCTGATGTAGTACCACACCTTTAATACCCTCATTTGGGAAGGCAGAGGCAGGTGCATTTGAGGTGAATTTGAGGCCAACCTGATCTACGTACTGAGTTCCAGGACAACCAGGGCTATGTACAAAGACCTAGGCTAAAAGAAACAGAGACAAAAGTAGAAGATCTCTCCTGTCCTTGATAACAAAATTGTTGCAAATGGTTAAATCTGGGCAAAAAAATATTAACCTACTTAGGCAGGCAGAGGACTTGGTGGCTACATTAACACCTTTGTTGTTATTTTAATGTTTGTAAAACAAAATTAGGTGCCATTGCCTTTGCTACCATATAGAAATAGCTGACCTACCAGTTAGGGAAGGAAGATTAAGCACCCAAAGGAGATGAAGAGCTAGAAATACTGCCCTTGAGACAAAGGGCAGCACAGCTCTCCAGGGAGTTAGGCCCAGGGGCCTGAACAATGAGAAGGGAGCCCATGCAAGTTTAGACTCATTAAAGGCAAGTTAGAAACTATTGGGGCATTTTGTGTTTTTCCATATAGAAAAGCTGTTTTTTGTTTGTTTTTTCTAGACAGGGTTTCTCTGTGTACTTCTGGCTGGCCTGGAACTCACTCTGTATGTAGACCACGCTGACTGACTTTGAACTCAGAAGTCCACCTGCCTCTTTTTCTTTTCTTCTTCTTTTTTTTTTTTATTTGTTTGTTTGTTTGTTTTGAGACAGGGTTTCTCTGGCTGTCCTGGAACTCACTCTGTAGACCAGGCTGGTCTTGAACTCAGAAATCCGCCTGCCTCTGCCTTCCAAGGGCTGGGATTACAGGTGTGCGCCACCACTGCCTGGCTCACCTTGCTCTTTTTCAGTTGCTGGGACTAAAGGCGTGTGCCACCACCACCTGGCAGAAAAACATTCTTTTATTATGGAATTGTACAGGTTTCTTGCAGGAACTCAAATTATATATAAATGTATGTTAAAAAGCAAAAAACTCACATAGAACCCTTTTCATCCCATCCTACAAGTAAAACTGGCAATTGTGTCCAGTTGTGCAGGTCTGGGTTGAAGTTTCTTCCTTCTCGCCTTCCTGCCTCCAGCCCTTCCTTTCTTAGAGACAGACTATGCAGCTCTAGATGGCCTAGAACTCACTATGTAGATCAGGCTGGCCTGGAACTCACAGAAATCCTCCTGCCTCTGCCTCACAACTGCTAGGATTAAAGATGCTAGACACCAGGCTAAGCAGCACAAACCATTTTTAAGTAGAGTTTTTATTTGCTTCATAAATTGATATTGATGAACACCTTTCAAATGAAGGGTGAGTTGCAAAGGTCGTTCTGTAGCTACCATTTAAGGTACTGACATGTTACTTAACGTTTTTCTCTTTTGTATATGTGTGAGGCCTGATGTAGGGGTCTGTGTGTGTGTGTCTACAAGGAACACAGGGTCTCTGACTTAGACTGGAGGTACTAGTTCTGCTAGCATGGTTGCTAGCTGCACTGGGGATGTCCTGCCTCACGTCTTGCTGCTGGAATTTCCAGTGGGCCATTATACCTGGCCAGCCTTTTTTATCTTTCTTGGCATGGGTTCTAGGTCTCGGAATTTAAGGCATGTTTGCTTGGAAGCACTGTACTCATCTCCCTAGCCTTATTACTTACTTTTTTGAAATGAATACACAGTTATTGTCATTTGCTTAAAAAGTTTATTGCTTTAATAGCTTTGGGATATTCCATTGTAAGCTTTCCCACCCCCAGTTTGCAGATGATGTAAAATTTGGTTGTTTCCAAGGTATTTTAAATAATGCCATAGTAAATATCCTTAGACAGTAGAACTTTTCTGCTTATATCTTGTGGAAAGACCTTGACCCCAAGGGCTTGCACATGCTAGGCAAACACTGTTTACCTCTAATTTTTTGGAAATAAAAAATTATATTATGAAGGATAAGCGCATTGGAAATTGTGATCCATAGCCCTAAAATATGTACTTGAACAAAGCTAGTTTTCAGGTGTTGTGGACAGAGGCACACATTGTAACCTTGTACTTTTTAAGTAGCTCGTTCTTTCTGAACAGCAGTAATGGGCATCATCCACATTTGGTTTTCACAGTCTCCAGACATCACTCAAAAACATTTTAAATTTAGGGAGTGTGTATGTGTGTACTCACAAGCCAAAGCAAGAATGTATGGTTCAGAGGACAGTTCGTGATATCCAGTTCTCTCCTCTCATTTGTGAAACCAGGGATTGAACTCTAGTCATCAGGCCTGCTCACGAGTGTCTCTGCCCACTGAACCATCTTGCCAGATTCGCTCATGCATTTCCTTAACAAAATAAAACAACAATGAAAAACAGTCCCCAGGAGCTGGGCATGGCCACTCATGCCTGTAATGCCAGCATGCAGGAGCTGTGGCAAGAGAGTGAGTGGCAGGTTTGAGGACAGCCAGAGCACATAGTGATGAGGCCCAGCTCAGCCTGAGATAGAAGACCCTGTCTGAAAACACATCATCAGAGTGTCATTCCTTCCCTATATTACTTTGCTTTATATACAGACAGATCTGTAAGCTTCTCCAAACATTCCTTGTTACTGCTCTCTGTAATTTCCTTTTAAGCAACTGAGAAAATCAACTTTGTTTTAGAAATTACATTAACAAAAAAGAAATGACTATAATCTAATTTAGTTGTATTAATAACTTGTATAAGTAAGAGAACATTCCTTTAAAGTAGACTGTAGGGCACCACCATGAGGGTGTCTACTACTGTATTACTGACCCAGTTTATTAGCTGTGTTCATAGCTATCTTTGTCTTCGACACAATTATTTCTTTGATTTATAGCCTTAAATGATTATCAAAGGTTGGCTTTTTGGTTGGTTGGGTTTTGTTATTTTGTTTCGATTTTGTTTTTTCTTTTTTAAAACAGAGTTTCTCTGTCTACCTATTCTGAAACTTTGGTTTTTAGATTAGACTGGAGACCCTCCTGCCTCTGCCTCCTGAGTGCTGGGGTTAACAGTGTGCACTGCTATGCTTGGTTTAAGTTTTAAAGATTAATTTTTAACATTGCGTGTATGTGTCTGTCTGGATATGCACATGTGTGTGAGTGCCCACAAAGACCAGGGGTGTTGGGTTCCTTGGAGCCAGAGTCAGACACAGTTGTGAGCCATCCTTCCTGAGTGCTAGGAACTCACTGGGGCCCTTGGAACGGACAGTATATATTCTTAACCTCAGAGCCACCTCTCCAGCCCAGTACCACCACCACCCCCAGTCCCAATAGGCTAAGCTGAGCCACCCACCCATTGTACCAGTTAAAGGGATGGGAATGCTGCAAGACACAGTCAGTCACTGCAGCATTTGGGAAGAGGAACCAACACCGGGATCCAGTGACAACCACCCCCCTACCCTGCCCCTAACTGGTCTTAGTTTAAATAGAGAAAAATTTGAGGTAATCATGAGAAGTACACATAGTAAGGCTGCCTTGGTCTAAGTGTGGTCTGGTTGGTGATTACCTCAGACCTTGTTATTGCTTGAGGAGATAAGCCAGTTCCCATGATGTGATTGCTCTTGCTTGAGGGGTAACATGCCCGTGAGGCTCCACCAGCATGACTGCAAATTTAGGACAATAGGCTTAGAAGGGATACTGGGACAGCTGACAATAGGTGCTTCAGTTTTCATCCTTATCTTTTCTTGTACCTTCATTTCAGCCTTGAAGAGAGATGAATTAAGTTGAGTAGAAGCCATGATTAATATGCCTTGAGCAGTTAGGCATGTGACTCACCCACAGTAAATGAGATTGATGTGCAGAGAAGGCAGAGATGCCACGGCTTTTATTCAGCCTTGGGCCTCCTTGTGACAGCTAAGGAGTCCTTGACTCTCACCAAGAATGCGCTGACTGTTTTAGAACAACTACATGTTCCAGAGTTGTTCACTGAACTGTGTCACAGCACTTGGGAACATCCTTTGGCAGCGGTAAAACAATGCTGCATTTGATTGAAGGTAGAGGTGACTGAAGACGGAGGGCTACGCTTCTCCCTCAGCAGCAGCCGCTTGGCTCACTTTGCGCCCACACTGCTTAGTATCCGTCTTAGTCATTGTCAGCTAATTAATGAAAGGCAGTAGCTCATGTTTTATGGTCTTCTTTTTTATATAGCCTCTAAACTCCTGACACTGTTTCTGTACATGGTTTGAAGTGAGGGTAAAAACATTGTCCACCAAGAGTATGCTAACTGATTAGGAAATTCAAACTAAACTATAAACAAAATAGTGAAGTTGTATGTTTCCCCTCTGAAAGTTTGACAATTTTAGTGTTGATGATTAACAAAAGAAAGGGTAAATAAGCCGGGTGGTGGTGGCTCACGCCTTTAATCCCAGCACTTGGGAGGCAGAGGCAGGTGGATTTCTGAGTTCGAGGCCAGCCTGGTCTACAGAGCGAGTTCCAGGACAGCCAGGGCTACACAGAGAAACCCTGTCTCACAAAACAAAACAAAAAAACCAAAAAAAAAAAGAAAGAAAGAAAGGGTAAATAAATTTAATAATACTCCAGAGCTATGTACAAAGTTAGAAGACTCTGCCAATATGTTGACATAAACTTCATGTCTTTCCTTATGTCAAGGAACAAGCGACATGGGGTTGTTGGAGGCGTGGAGTGGTAGGACAAACCTTGGCAAGCTCAGGGAAGGAACTGCTTGGTCAGTAATGACAGTCTTACTGTCCTGACAAGATTCCCTAGGTAGGAGCACGTGGACACATGTGCCATCTCTGTCTGGGCTGGGAGGTGTCAGACCCGCAATCTCTGCTTCCTGCTAACGGCCTTTCCTAGGCAGATCTGGAGATCTCCACATTTCTGTGTTTGCATCTGTTGCTTAATTGACTAATACAGATGGATACTTCTTTTTATTCAAGGAGAGATGTTTAAACCTATTACCTGGTGCAGATTTATGAATAACCAGATCCAAAGATCTGAAAGGAAACCTGAGGAGGTTTATCAGAATAGCTACTTAAGAGAAGGCTGAATCTTTGTGCAAAGAACCTTATCTTGTGCTACTAGAACAAATTAGATGTCACTCTCTGGTGTGGACAGCTCTCTTTCTGTCTCCATGACTTTTTTTTTAATTATTAGTTAACGTATGGAGATTTCCATCCAAATCTGCCCTAAATGGTGCTAATTATTTTAAAGTATAATGTAGCCTGTCTATTGACCTACATTATTTATAGCACTCATAAAAAGTAGAGCATTATGGGATAACAGCCAGATGTCAAATCCCTTACAGAGAGACCAACCAGAGGCATTTCATTGTGATAAATTAATGACTTAAAATCATGGAACCAAGACAGAACCAAGAACATGCCTATTTTTAAAACTTAGCAACACAAAGCTAATTGGCATGTTGTATCTAGACAGTTTCCTATTCATTCTTTTCTATTTCAGTTCTGTTTCTAGAAGGATGTATGAGAAATACAGAATGGGAAAAGATGAGAAGACTCAAATTACTGAGTGGTAATTATTTGGAACTAGCATTACTTGTTTGTTCCCTGTCCATAATTAAGATCCTATCCAGCCTGGTAGTGGTGGCGACACCTTTAATCCCAGAACTCAGAGGCAGAAGCAGACAGATCTCTTGAATTTGAGGTCAGTCTGATCCACAGAGCAAGTTCCAGGACAGCTAGAGAGAGCTACAAAGAGAAACCCTGTCTCAAAATCTCTCTCCGTCTTAACTGCCCCCCAAGTGTTCTGACTGACTTACCACACATCTACAGCCTTTTTGTCTTCCTCTTCCGTTCTACCTGGTCTCAAGGCCAGATTGTGGCCCTTGGTGGCTGCTGGACCTTCGGTTGCCATGTTCGGGTTTTAGGTAGAATGCAAATGGGGTGGTAGGGAAGAGCTCCTCTGTGTGGCTCAGTAGCCGTCCTATAGATCTTTCACATTTTTGCTACAACTTATTGTACAGAGAACATGGCTCCCTGTAGCTATAGGGAAGGCCTGGAGGGATAAGATCTGGTTGCATTCATGGCCTTGCCAATGTCTGTGTTTCAGTGAAGACAGAGGGAATAGTTATCAAGTAATAGCCTGGAAGTTACAGCACAGTTTATTTTCTTAATGCTTCTTTTTAATATTTTTTAATTTTTTCCTTTTTATTTAAAGAAAGTTAGAGCTTGTTAAAATATTTTAATAGAGACTTAAACATAGATGTTATGGGAGAAAAGTAAGTAAATAAAACAAAATTTGGGTGTTAGGGTCTGCGAGTTGCAGCATAAACCACTCAGACACAGATCTCAGTCAAACAGGGCTGGTTTATTGAACACAGACCCTAAGACTGATCTGTCAGGAACCCAGTACAGACTCAGGAGCTGAACTGTGACACCCAGCTAAACTCCTATAGAGCTTTTAAGCCTGAGATCCAAAAATATCTGTGCTAAGTTATTCTGCCAATCAGGATTTAGGGATAGGGGATTTCCCTAGGAACATGTTTTTGTTGTACATTTATCCTGTCTGTATTGGTTGGGGTATTCCACTGTGGCAGGGGCCATGCCTTGTCTAACATTCATTCAACCTCCTACTCAAAATGGAAGTTTTACTCCAAATGACTTCTTATATTGGTGCAGGTGTCTTTCTTATGTTGGGGTCCATCCCAAGGTTAGCTTATAAAGGCAAGAAACCATAAAAGCGCATACATAGGTTCAGGAAATGCTGCTGGGTGGTTGGTTCGGGTCCAAGCTTATTGTGACTAAGTAAACAAAGGAGTTCTAACTGACCTCTATTGTGATTAGTTTCCAAGAGCATCAAAGCGCAGAATGTAACAGAATATGCAATCAGTTTAGGAATGAGAAAGGGTGCTAGTAACAGCACATGAGAAAGTTTCCCTATAATGTTAGTAACAGCACAAAATGGCTGGCTAGACAGGCAGCAGTTACCTGGGCCTTAACATTTTACCTGGGTCTTAACATTGGGGATGTTCTTATTTTACAGCGACTGTTTAGGGTTTTTCTGGGTAGCTGTGACTGTTTTGAAACTTGCTCTATAGATCAGGTTGACTTTGAACTCAGAGATCTGACTGCCTCTGCCTCCCAAGTGCTTGGATTAAAGGGGTATACCACCACTGCCTGGCTTCTTGTTTGTTTTAAGATAAAATTTTGTGTGACCTGGGCTGGCCTCTGTGACCAAGGCTAACCTTGGACTCCTCCTCCTGCTTGACTCTAAAATGCTGGGATTCTGAACATGTGCCATCATTCTTGGCATTGACCTTTGCACTTTTGCTTTTGTTATTATCTTGAGATGAGGTCTCTCTGTGCAGCTCTGGCTGTCCTGGTTGTCGATATGTAGACCAGACTGGCCTCAAGCTCACAGAGATGGATATACTGACCTCTGCCTCTGAAGTGTTAGTATATGAACATATGTTATATGCCTGCCTTGACCTTTTTAAAGGAGTTTGAATTATAATGATTTCATGTAATTAGCATCTTCTGAGTACAGTCAAGCTTTGGTCATTCTCTGGGTCCACTGTAAATTAGCTGAGTTAGACTGTTTGCCTTTACCCGGATGCTCTTATTTCTGAATCATTCCTCATGAATTGCCTGAAATGGATTTGGGGAAGCTCTGAACCTCACTAAGCATTTGAGGAGCTAACTCATAGCTTTCTTTATAGATATATGGAAGTGTGTGGGAGAAACTACATCGCGCGTTTGCCATTTGGAGCGGCTTTGGTATGACTCTGACTGGCGTCCACACTTGTGGAGATTACATGTTCAGTGGCCACACAGTTGTTCTAACCATGCTGAATTTCTTTGTCACAGAGTGTAAGTATGTCTTTAATGCTTCTATGCATATTAGCCAGTTTGTTGCAGAGGAGAACTGGGGAGGATGTAAGAAAGAACAGGCAGCTGGGGTAGAATGCACCTCAGTCACCGAAGTGCTTGCCTGCCACGTGGAAAGTCCCAGGTTTGATCCCCAGCACCACAGAAAGCCAGGTGTGATGGCAGGTGCCTGTAGATCCTAGTTTCAGGTTCACCCTCAGCTACATATCCAGGTCAGGGCAGCCTGGGCTACATGAGACATGAAATAACGGGGGCGGGGCAGAGGTTAGGGGAGCAGAAGCTTATAGCCTACCCTGAGAAACCTGTGGCTAAAAAGCATGGGAGGAAATGTGTTATTAAATGGCCCTTCTGTTCTTTTCCTAGATACACCAAGAAGCTGGAATTTCTTGCACACTCTATCCTGGGTTCTCAACCTCTTTGGAATCTTCTTCATCTTGGCTGCCCATGAACATTATTCCATTGATGTGTTTATTGCCTTTTATATCACAACAAGACTCTTTTTGTACTACCATACTCTGGCTAACACCAGAGCGTATCATCAGAGTAGGAGAGCGAGAATTTGGTTTCCTATGTTTTCTTTCTTTGAATGCAATGTTAATGGCACAGTACCTAATGAATATTGTTGGCCATTTTCTAAACCAGCAATAATGAAAAGACTAATTGGATGAAGATTCTCTCTCTCTAATGAGTTTGTTGTTAAATATACAGTAGTTATGGAATGAAAATGAATACCGTTGCTTTGTCCCAGACTCCTGGATATGTTGCATTTGGCTTCTGTGTTGACAGGTTTCCCGTTCTGAGAAAGGCCATGACTGTAAAACTCAAGAAAGAGCACACAAGACTCCTAATCTAGCTGTTTGAATGGAAAGGTCGAGGAAGAGAGTTCCTGCCCCTCACTGTAGGAAGACCCAGTGTGTGGGTGATGTCAGGCCATTACCTGTGCATGTTGAGTGCTTGCTTACTCAAGCACATCAGCTTGGGCTGGTTGAAGAATTTTTACTGATTTCCAATAGGACTCAAGTCAAGAAATATTTTTTGAAGCTGGCTTTCCTTACCTAGTGAGCCGTTCTCACGTGTTCATGAACTAATCTGTCTGTCTGCAAAGTGAGTGTCTTACTGGTAAATATGTTTTTACCTTTAGAGCCATTTTAAAGAAAAACACATTGAACACAGCAGCTTTTGTGAAACAAAAGAATGCAAGGGGTAACGTGTGAAGTGACACACCGGTCAGGCGCCGCCGGCCTTCCCGCTAACGCAGGATCAGCATGTCAGAACAGGTTCGGCGCAGATGCTGTTCCTGATCTGTGTGGAAGCTTCAGAAAGGATTCCTGAGGGACAGGGCTGTGTTCCTAATAGTAAAGCGCTGTCATTGTAGTGCTGTAAGTATCTGGACTAAGTACTTGTTGTAACTGTTAGTTAGGCAGATGACAGCCCAATAGAATGCTTTTTTAATAATGTGACTTAAGTGAGACAAATGAGTGTTTTACCAGATGTTAAAAGTTCTTACATCAGTGAGTGAGTAAATGTGCATGCAAAGAATTCTTTTCTTGGGGGAAAAAAAAACAAAGAAAACAAAACAAAAAATAACAAGTTGTAGGCATAGTGTTAACTCTCTGGGGGGGTTTCCTCTTTTTGTTTTTGTTCCTGAAAGTTCTCATTCCTGACCATTGAAAGTAAACAGTCTGAGACATACTTGGACAGAAAAAAAATCTTCTTACTTTTTTTTTTTAAAAAAAAAATATACATACATTCTTTCTATAGTCTTAATTTGGCAGTTAAGAACTAAATACTTTAGCTGCTGTTTACATTAGAAAATTTCCTTCAGTAATTACTGTCGCCTCTCTGATGCCATTTGTCACTTTATTTTCTATTGGTTGTACATAACAGTTTTAACCTTAGCCTGGTTGTAGAATTGGAATACTAATTGTATAGTCTTTTACATTTTAAAACAAGGACTCTCAAGAGCTGCGGGCACTCTGTGGTCACAAGTAGACCACAGCTGGCCTATATTCCTTCTCCGTCTGGGCAAAATAGCCATTTTTGCAGTTGGAGTCATAGTCCCACCCTCTGGAAGCCACCTGAGCGAATTAGGCAGAAAGAGGATATTAGACAAACTGGTCTCAGCCTGTGCTGAACGACCCTGCTTGGAGTATGCTGGGGACACACTCATTTCTCACCTGAGACGTGATGTAAAGCAACTCAAGTTCAATTATGTTTTTAAGTCTTGTACTTCAAAATACTTGCAGTATTTTAAATTATTGATTCTGTTACAAGCCAGGATCAAAAACGCCAATATCTCATCTAAAGAAACTGCATAATCATGGAGAGAAGGTTTGCCATGCTTGTTTGAGTAGTTTGACTTAAGGTCAAGGGATATTACCAGCACCCCCTCTTACTACCGCCCCACTCCCTACATAGTAAGATCCAATTTACCTGGGGGGTAGGGGGAGAGACAGTGTTGGCTTTTGGTAAAATGTTCCAAAAACATGTGTCTACATTAATTTTAAAATACTAACTGTATTAATGGTAAATATCTTAACATCGGGCTTCTGTCCTCTATATGGATTCTATCGTAGAACAAAATAGGAAAATAGGTGCAGCTAGCTTTGCCCTTGCAGAGCTATTGGCGGGGAGAGTGCCTGACAGCAGCCTGCAGTAAGATTGAGTGGCCTTGGGTCACTCCTGTTTGTTTTGAGGAGAAAGGTAAGCTAGATATATAACCTAGTAGCTATTACAAGACAGTGTTTACAGAGCCAATCCCCTTCAAGTCTGAGAAGTGAGACAACATTATTTTTCAGTTTTTGTCTTCACACCTTTTTTCTTATTAAAACCTAACCATAATGAAGATAGGATGTATGTTTACATTTTGGGCATAACGCAGCTGTGTGCAGAGGCTCCATGCTTTTGAACCCTGTATTTGATTGTGCAGTAGTGTGAGGCTTTTATCCTTGACAGCTTAGTACACAAGCAAGAAAAGGTTTTGAGTTCTTGGGGGATGCAAAGGATGGATTGCCTACATTCTGAAAACAAAGTTCCTGCCCTCCCTGTGGTGCTAAACCTAGGGCTGTGTGTGCGCCAGGCAAGTGCTCTGTTTTTTACAGGGCCAGACAGTATCTTGTGGTAGACATGCTGGCAGGAAAGGAACGAGCTTGCATGGAACATAAGCTTGCTCTCACCACATACTTTTGGCAGAAACCTTTGTGTTGCAATTCCCAATGAGGCTATCCTCCGGTTCTCTCTGGCCAGAATTGCTGTGGCGAAAATACCTGTATAAAGCAATGGGCCTCATCTTAGAACCAGTCAGTTTAATAAACGTGAGCTATAACCAAGAAAACTGCTTCCAGAGGCAGAACTCTAACGCAGTAAGTGGCGATCAGCCCCCTTCTACCTACCTGTCATAACTGAGAATTCCAGTAGTTTTTAAGTGGGGAGCAGAGGCTGAATCCTTCTATAGCAGAGAGAGGAAGTAGCTTTTAGGAACATTTGTGCAAAAGGTTTTTTGGGGGTGGGTTTCTTTGTTTTTGTTTTGTTTTGTTTTTTTGGAGACAGGTTTTCTCGAACTCAGGGATCCACCTGTCTTTGACTCCCATGCTGGGATTAAAGGTGTACACCACCACACTCACCTTTTTGTAAAACTTAATTCATATAAATTCAGATTCAGGACAATGAAATGTATCTTCTTTATATTCAGCAAAAAGCAATCTTATCATTGAAAGATTCTAGATCCAAAATGCTTAGCAATGTTTACAATATTCTTGACTTAAACTCTCTGGTTTAGTACACTTAATTATTTGATAGTCTTTTGTGGCTAGAAATCCCATAGCAAAAGCAGATAGTATAGTCACCTGTCAGCCCTCTCAGGTTGACAGATGTGGGAAACAAGAAAGATCTTTAGAATAGTTCACTTGCTTTCCTTCATACTGTGTGAAAGCCACTAAAGTATGTCAGGGGCTTTGGTTGGTTGGTTTTTGGTGTTGGTTTTGGTTTTTTTGTTTGTTTGTTTGTTTGTTTTTTGTTGTTGTTGTTGTTGGTTGTGGGGGTTTTTGGTTTTTTGGGGTTTTTTTTTTTTTTTTTTTTTTTTTGGTTTTTTTGTTTTTTGAGACAGGGTTTCTCTCTATAGCCCTGACTGTCCTGGAACTCACAAGCATGTCAGTTTTAATGGCAGCTTTACTTGGCATTTTGTGTTTGTTAAAGCAAGCTGAGCCCCAGTCACCCTGGACCTCTGCAGCTGAGGATTAAGGTACCATTAATATGATGAATTACTGTATGAAGTTCAGTATAAATGTCTAGGAACTCTAAGCTATTTCTCTAGCCACACTAAGTTGTTTTTGAGGATACATTCTACTCTGTTAATCAAAGGACTCTACTCTGTGTGTTTCCTGTCCTGGCATAAGGAAGCTTTGTGCTTTGTCGGGAGAAGGAATGTTCTATTGTTGGTGTTTTTTTTCTATTGTTACTTCACATCTCTTTTAATCTGAACTACTGGATTGTCTGAAGAACTAAACCGAGCCTGTTGTTATTAACATCTTTAAAATGTTTAATTTTAATAATTTTTCATTGAATCCATGGATTGTTAGGCTAATGAAATATTTCCGATATGTAACAAAGGAAATGAAAGTGGTACTCAATGGGGAAGAAGGTTGCTTGGACTAAACCAGGCATGTTCAGTTTTGAGAATTCTACCTACAGATCTCCCTGCCCACAGAGAAACTAGTGTTACTTGAAGATATGAAAGTTCCTGTGGTAGCCATACCTTGAAGCACAGTGTTGTACATAAGTAAATACCTGATTCTAAATTAAATTCAGATTTAACTAATATATATTATTTTATAACTTTGTTGTATTAAAATGTTTTAAACACTAAAAAATAAAACATTTGAAAGTTGATATGTGGCTTCTTATTTAAATATCCTTGCACTATTACCATAGTGTGTCTTCATTGTTTGAGACAAGAGTCTTGCTATGTAGTGCGGTCTGGTCTCACGCTTCTATGTGCTTCCTGCTTTGACTCGCTGTTCTCCTGCATCAGCTTCCTAGGGTTAGACTGTCAGGGTCAGTGCATTTGGGGGTTTGGGTTTTTCCCAAACGGTTAAACACTGCAGCTTTAAGAAGGAAGGAAGGAGGGAAGGAAGGAAGGAAGAACTTAACTTGCACTTCCCAGTACACATATGGAGGTCAGTAGGCAAGTCTGAGAAGCTGGTCACTATTGTGTCTCAGGGACTGAACCTGGGTTGTCAGGGTTGGTGGTAGCCTGTGCACTTATTTACCTACAAATACTTCCTATGCATTTACTGCTGCATAGCAACTTTAAAGCTGTAGGGTGTAGCGTGTGGCATTTACTAACTCCCAGGTAATTGTCTGTCACACGATAGGAAGCTGAGCAGAGGAGATGCTGGCAGAGCACTTGCCTAGCACATGTGAGGCCTTGGTCTGATTGTCAGCACACAAAAAAGAAACAGACACTTGAAAAATGGAGATAAGAAGATTAGAGTTCAAAGCCTGCTTCTGCTACATAGCTGCAGAGCAAGCTGGAGGTCAGCCGGAGCTTTGTGAGACCCCAGATCTTAAATACAAGGTGCACCTTATCCAGTACTTCAGAGGTGGTGGTAAGAGGACCGGGGTCATCCTCAGCTAGGTATCGGTGTCAAGGCCAGCCTGGAATACTTGATCCTTTCTTCTCCATGCACCACACCTCAAAAGGGTCTCACTGTGTTGTCGTCTTAGTGGAACTAGAACTAGAGAGCTCCACCTGCCTCTGTCTCCTGGTGCTGGGATCAAAGGCCGTACCACCACACCCCCAAGACCCTTTTTCAAATCAAAACCTTAATGAACAAACATCAGGGCTCTGTTACAAACTAAATCCCCAGTCCCTAAAGTGTCTGTCTGTTTGATGTTGGTTTAATTTGTAGATTACAGGAGAAGATGGCCAAGCTGCTAGCTGGGCTTTGGAAAACAATGGACAAGGAGAAAGAAGGTAAAGAGTTGTTCAGGGGCTGGCAGCTTCCAACCATGGCTTAGTTGAGATGCTAAGAATTGTTGTAAGCATATAACCAAATACTCTTTACCAGTGGCTGAACTTGTCCACTTGATCTCTACTTCAACAGTACTGGCCTCGTCCTTTGGACACTTAGGGGGAAAGAACATTTCAGAAGAGACCTAGAGATAACTTGATGAAATGGAAAATGTATTAACTTTAGACGGACCCCACCTAACTATATGTTGAATGGGGTTAAGGTTGGGATTGCCTGCCTCACAGGTTGTATGGAGGACCAGATTATGATAGTGCTGTTACCTTGTTGGCTCAATACCCATATAAAGAGACTAGCCAATTTCTGGAATTTAGGAGGGTAAGATAGGGCCTGTGTTTTAGATAATAATCCATCTGGAAGATGACACTAAACGTCCTTTGTTTTTTATTTTTGTCTTGGTTTGGTTTGATTTTTTTGAGACAGGGTTTCTCTGTGTAGCCCTGGCTGTCCTGGAACTCACTCTGTAGACCAGGCTGGCCTCAAACTCAGAAATCCACCTGCCTCTGCCTCCCAAGTGCTGGGATTAAAGGCATGCGCCACCACTGCCCAGCAGTCCTTTGGTTTTAGTAGAGAAAGTGAGAAGGAACTCTGCAGAGTAGAAAAGACTCCAAGGGAAGAATACCTCTTATTAGTGTGTGAATGTTACTTCCCCACTTGCCATAGATGTGGAGGGAAGGAGAGATTGGCTTGTGGGATACGTAGTCTCCTCCTACCTTGACATTGGACTCCAGGGATGAAACTTGGGCTTTTCTTGCTAGGGCTTCTACCCATGAGCCATTCTGTGTAGGCTCCAGGACAACATTCTTTAGATGAGTAAATCAATTGATTTCAATCCTCTCTTGGATGCCCTGAGGCCATTTTCATTCAAAGATGGTAGCATATCTTATCTTTCCTCATTAGGACTTCTCATTTATAAAAGCTTCATAGAGTGGAAGGAAAATGTTTGGGGATCACTGAAGCAACAGACAAACTCCCTATCTAGAGGTAGTTTGGAGAGAATAAGGGCTTATATACTAAGGGAGGTTCAAGAAACGCTCAGAACTTAAATCCTGGAAGGTCAAATCAAAGATTTTACCAAAGGTTTAGAGCAACAGTTTTCAACCTGTGCATTGTGACCATCCCACCCCCTCTTTGGTCTCATATCAGATTGTCTACATTACAATTCTTAACAATAGCAAAATCGCAGTTACAAAGTTTTATGGTTGGGGGTCACCACAACATGAGGAACTGTATTAAAGGGTCACAATATTAGGAAGGTTGAGAAGCACTGGTTTAGAGGGTGAAAGAAGGATCACAGTGGCTTGATGGGTAAAGGTGCTTACCGACAAGCCTGGCGACCTGAGTTCTATCTGAAGGATCCACAAGGTGGAAGGGGAGAGCCAAGACCTGCAAGTTGTCCTATGCCCTCCACATGTATGCCTTGGCGTTTGTGCTCCTCTGCTAACACACACACACACAAGATTTTTAAAAAGCTTCTCAAAATCGGATTGGGAGCAATCCTCAGAATTTGTAGTTATTATGAGTGGAAGCACCAGGAGGCCCCACTGCTAACAGGAAAACTAGTGCTGCTATGAGTAGTTCTGTAAACAGCTTCTCCACCAGTCTTATTTCTTTCTTTTTTTTTTTTTTTTTTTTTTTTTTTGGTTTTTTGAGACAGGGTTTCTCTGTGTAGCCCTGGCTGTCCTGGAACTCGCTCTGTAGACCAGGCTGGCCTCGAACTCAGAAATCCTCCCTGCCTCTGCCTCCCAAGTGCTGGGATTAAAGGCGTGCGCCACCACTGCCCCAGTCTTATTTCTTAATGGAGAGGTGTCGTGAAAAGTCCTCAGCCTCTATGCTGGGAGTGATGTGGTGCTGAACCAGAGCCCAGGCGGCCATCCTTTTTGTTAGGCTACTTATCTGCTGTTTTAAAAATTGGATGAGGCAGGCAGGGTGCAGGAATCAAAGTAAAACACGGCATAAACCAGAGGGTTAACGAAGGCTGGAAGCCAGGAAGACAATTGTTGAACCAACTGAAGTGCTCAGTGGATCAAAGTCTCAAGAGAATGTCTAAACAGTGTTTTTGAGGGTTTTAACATTGGTCTCAACATTTGAATCATTTATATAGACATATAACATTTTTTTCTCAATAATGTGCAAGTCCCCCATGTTTAGCAGTCATTAGATCTGATGCTCTCCTATTTTGGAGCATGACCCTGGCAAGAGAGTTCATCTGCCACTGGAGGTACCCAAGGCTGTCATCTGTGGATGCCATGGTCTGATTAAGGTTGTCTTGAAAGTCTCTACTCAGCTGGTGTGTCTGGATGAAGGTAGCTGTTATGGCCAGACAGCAGATCCAAGGAAGATGGTGGGTCCTATTCCTTCCAGCAAAAGAAGGAACATCTATTGTCTCTATCCAGCCTGCAGTGTTGTAACTCAGCAGACGCCCCCAGGGTCTCAGCTCATGCTCGCAACCCCTCAGAACACAGCTTGATGATAGATTGCTGCAAAAGCATAAGGTTTATTGATCCACGTAGTGGGGTTGCTCATCCTCACAGGGAGAGTCAACCCCCAACAAAGAAAGCACACATCTTTTATACACTCCTTGCAATGGGGGGTGACGCACTACAGGCAATATGTTTTTAAATTTACAGGTCAAGAGGGATTTTTTGCAATAAGATTGTTGACAGTTTGTGGTCTTCCCCGGAACCCAGTAGCAGGAGGGGCAGGGGAGTGATTCAGAGAACTGTTACGTTTTATTTTGTCCCGCTTGGTCAGAACAGCTTGGTTACTTTGTCCGTTAGAACTTTGTTTGTATGTTCTTAGAAAACTCTGTTCTCTATGCCACCAGCAAGGGCAGGGCAGGAGCTGCTGCTCTTGTGGGCCCCCCAGCCAGGCTGACTGCCACCCTGTAGAGCAGCTTCTCTGTCTCCCTTAAAGGGGAAGCTACAGATTAAAGCTTTTACCAGCTCATCCCAGAGAGGCGCTGTTACTGGGGAAGGAACCTTGCTTTCCACAGCAGCAGCCTTTCTTTTTCACGTAGAGATAAGCCTGTGGGAGAGTCACAGCAGGGATACAGACCAAAAGAAGAGCGGGTGTAATGCACGTGTGAAACTGTTAACAGTTTGATTGGCAGCACGTTGGTGGTCTGTTGGTATAGGCCTAGGAGAAAAGCAAGGGGGTATATGTTACAGGAATCTTAATCCTGGTCTGGCATCCTTTAAATGGAAAGTCACCAGAGAGAAAGGCTTGGGGTTCATTTATGTCATCTGCTTGGGGTAACTGAGAAAGGAAAAGTCATGTTAATTATGTATCTGGAATAGGCAGTAAGAGTTTGTGAAAAAAAAAGCTGGTTTAAGTAGATGATCTTATTTTTATTAATTGGAGATTAAATAATAGTTGTTGAAGTAGTCTGTTTGACCTGAGAAGGGTAGATTCAAGACAATTCTCTGAAGCTTAAAGGAATTTTAAAAGATAAATTTTAGATATGTATTATCATTGTTTGCAATCTGTGAACAATTTTGGGTTAAAAGTATAAACATTCTTTCTTCCTGCTATTAGGGGAAAGCAAGCATTTAAGCAAATTTTAAGCAAAGAAGCATGAAAATTTTAAGTTTTGAGTGGCTGTACCATCTTAGCCATGCCATGTCAAAGTGTAGCAGTGACACCCCGTCCACCATGCCTAGGTCCCATAGCTCTTTGCTGGCTAGCACACACAGTCTGCCCCAATCTGGGCTGCTTGCACCTGGCTGGGCCAACAGTCCAGTGGGTCCTTTCCATTTAGACGTCTGGCATGACCCAGCCCACTGCTGCTGACTGCCAGCATGTCTATGCCCACCAGGCGGATCCCTCTTCCTACATATGCATCCCAGTTGTGCATTGCTCCCTGGCCATGTGCTACCAAGACCCTGACCAATGGCAGCAGGAGGGGTGTAGAAGGAGTGGGAAGAGATAAGTTTCCTGCCCTCAGAGTGTGGAGGCTTGGGCCTTTGGGCTGATGTGGAAGGACAGGACATAGCCACCCAGGGGTTGGGAGTTCTCACCTTTTTTCCCCCTCAAACCAGAGGTCCTGTTGGCCCTACATTGGACACCAGCTGTGGTAACCGTATGCTTCCTCCAGCTGTGGCCCATGTTGGGCACCAGTTGTAGTATGCATGTATTCTTCCTCAGGGTGTCCAGACACTACACCATGCTCGAAAGATGAAACAGAGTTCAGATCAGGTAGGGTCTGCAAGATCCCCTTCTGGCTGGGAGTGAGTGGGAGCGTTGGGGATGGGGATTCTCCAAGGATTTTAATGAAACAACTCTCTTAGATAATCTTTAGCAAAACAATTGATTCAACTGATTCGGGGTGAACAAAAGCTAAATATGAACTTTGGAGAGTGAGGAGTTTTTTCAGGGTCAATGTAAATCATTGGCTAGAGTTTAAAGTGCTGCAAATGCCTCATTTGTATGGAAAGGCATTCTAGGAGTCCCAGGTTCTTGCTGGGCAGGTTCTTATCATCAAAGAGGAGTTGGACTTGTAGGTTTGCCAAAGACTATGTGACATTCCTCAGAAGATTGAGGGTTGGGCTCCCCAGATCAGGCAGAGAAGAGGATGTCTCCCGCTATGAAAAGAGAGTCCTCCATTTTGTGTCGGCACTCAGAGGAGCTGTCTGGTCATGGTAGCCAAGTGCAACAAGCAGGAGTATGATGTCAAAATGAAAGTTAAAGGTCTGGGTGTACCTCAGTGATAAGAGTGCTCGCCTGGTGTGTACAGGGCCCCAAGTTTAACCCCTAGTACCTCCAAAAGAGAAATAGGATTATAAGCATGAAGTAGAATTACCATTGCCCTCCCAGAGATATTAGGATAAAAGATGGTGGCCTGGAGGAAGCCCAGTTAGGTGCCTCAGCTGTCACTTTGGACAGGACCAAATGACACCTTTAAGACCTCTGGTACAGTATCATGATTTAAATTTTTTAAAAAAAATATTTATTTATTTTATGTATATGAGTACACTGTAGCTGTACAGATAGTTGTGAGCCATTGTGTGGTTGCTGGGAATTGAACTCAGGACCTTTGCTCACTCCAGTCCCGCTCACTCTGGCCCAAACATGTATTTATTATTATGTGTGAGTACACTGTAGCTGTCTTCAGACACACCAGAAGAGGACGTCAGATCTCATTACGAATGGTTGTGAGCCACCATGTGGTTGCTGGGATTTGAGCTCAGGACCTTCAGAAGAGCAGTCAGACCTCTTAATCACTGAACTTATAAATCTTTATAAATAAATAAATAAATCATGAACATGAAAGCCACTTGAGCCTAGGGCTCATTGCTCTCTGCTTTTGACCAACAAATGGCCTTATACTCCTGCTGCCGGGCCTTCCCTACCATGATGGATGGTATCTATTGAGACTAACCTAAATAAACCCTTCCTGTGGGTACTTCAGTGAGCATTTTGTTGTAGCAAAAAGACCAGCAATACAGATATTTTTAAGGGGAGTGTTAAGGATACATGCATTTATAAAAGACCAACAATTAATACAGATGTTTTAAAGAGGGTGTTAAGGATGCATGCATTTATAAAAGGCCAGTAATTAATACAGATGTTTTTAGGGAGGGTATTAAGGATGCGATTATTCCAGATTAGCTGCTTCAGGCGTTTCTGATTATAATTCTTAGAGGAATGAATTGAGACCAACCTGTAATAAATATTCAATTAGTATTTAAAAACATTAAAAAACCAGAAAAAAAACTCAGCTAGTGTAGAGTGTTCCTTTGCATATATAAGGTTTATCTGAAGCCTATCTCGCTATATAACCTTGGCTGCCATGGAACTCTGTAGATTAGGCTGGCCCCAAACTCACAGAGTTTTGCCTGCCTCTGCCTCTCAAGCGCTGGGATCAAGAGACGTGGCTAACATGCCCAGCTTGGCTTTGTGAATTTTCAATTTAAAATTTAAAAAATTTAAAATTTCAAGTCATCTTTAAAAGAGGTTGTACCATCAAACATACTGGCTCAAACCTGTAATCTTCATATTTTGAGAGGTGGAGGCAAGAAAATCAGGATCCTGTTCAGGGTCATCTTTAACTATATAAAGAATTCCATGCCAACCCGGACTACACGTAACCCTGTCTCAAAAAAAAAAAAAAAGTATAACTTAGAATAAAATAGAATAGGTTTTACCAATTAATTCTTTCACTAGCAATATATGAGCTCTCCTGTTGATCCATACCATTGCTGAAGTAATACGCTCCTTCTCAGATTTGTCTGTCTGATGGGCCACAGGATATTTGTCTGCTTTGAAGTTTTACTTTGTTTTGAAGCCTGGGGATACATTGTATGTTCTGGGAAGTACTCACCCAGTAAGTCCTGTTCCCAGCCCAAGAGGGAGTTATTACTGTTCTATAAAAGCAAGCTGCTGGTTTTGTTTTTAACTTTAGGGTTTCTCTGTCTAGCCCTAGCTGTCCTAGAACTTATAGACCAAGCTGTCTATGAACTCAGAGATCAGCCTTTCTCTGCCTTCTGAGTGCTGGGATTAAAGGGGTGCTCCTCGCCCCTGCCACCGAGGTGCAAGTTTTTTAAAATAGTAAAATAAGAAGCAAATGTGGAACGGTTACAACTTCATTGTTATGAAAATTTTCTGAATACATTTCTGACTATCCTGTTTTCATAAATGGCTTGTGACAAAGCTTTATTGTTATTGGAGACAGGCTTTTTCTGTAGAGCCCAGGCTGGCCTTGAGTTCAGACCCTCCTGCCCTAGCTTTCCTATTGCTGGAATTAAAGATGTGCACGGCTACACGCAGCTGTCTGGGAAAGTTTTTTTTTTTTTTTTTTTTTCTTCGAGACAGGGTTTCTCTGTATAGCCCTGGCTGTCCTGGAACTCGCTCTGTAGACCAGGCTGGCCTCGAACTCAGAAATCCGCCTGCCTCTGCCTCCCAAGTGCTGGGATTAAAGGCGTGCGCCATCTGGGAAAGTTTTAAACTTACTTTTTCCTTCTGAAGTTTCAGTAATATGAAATGAGTCAGCAGTCTGCAGATTAACAGTTACAATGTAGCCATGTGTCTAAGACAGAAGCCACAAACACAGTGTAGGACTCAGAGGGGCAAGATGGCTGATCCTCTTGCCCCTCTGATGTGTAGAGTTTTTTTTTTTTTTTTTTTTTTTTTGGTTTTTCAAGACAGGGTTTCTCTGTATAGCCCTGGCTGTCTGTCCTGGAACTCGCTCTGTAGACCAGGCTGGCCTCGAACTCAGAAATCCGCCTGCCTCTGCCTCCCAAGTGCTAGGATTAAAGGCGTGAGCCACCACCGCCCGGCTGATGTGTAGAGTTAAACACATGACAGGGCCTGGCACTTCTGGGGTGTGAGTGCCAGCCCTTGCTTACTGAGTCATGGTTACCTGATTATGGTCAGTGGGAATGTCATCTATCAGGCATGGGTGGTTGGAGGGGGTCACAGCAAGACTGAGACTGTGACAAGTTTATTGCAAGCAATCAGACTTTGTATACCCTTATCAGAAACAGAACACAATTGTAGTTGCCGGGATACAACGATGTTTGCAAGCTACACAGGGTAAACCAAGATTAATATCTAAGACTAACTGTCCTATCAAACTTCTATATGCCTTGCTGATATCTAGGGAACACAGAGATACGCAGGCTGACTGAATGCTTCCCTGCTTGAGGGAGTGCCCCGGTTTCTCAGGAATTGAAATGTACATAGTGCCCCAGGAGCCAGCGACTCTCAGCTGAAAAGATTATATGACGCATGCCTGTCAAGACAGATAAGCCAGGCCTCCATGATTCTCTGCACTGGAGAAAGAGGCAGCCCTGGAAGGTTGGGTGCAGAAGTATACAGGAAGCAAGCTTCTCTCCTTATGCAGTGAAGGTTCCTGGGCTAGGTGTCTGGCCTCCAGTTTCCTAGAAAAGAGATGGAGCTGGAGAGATAGCTTCCTTAGTGAAGTGCTGTCTTACAAGGACAAGACCAGAGTTCAATCCCCAGGGCCCACATTCAGAATGTTGGACGTGGTGGTCCATACTCAGAATCCCAGCAGTGGAGTCTGGCGTGTGGTACTGTGAGAGAGAAATACCACCCACCACAGACTCAGGTGTTTGAGCACTTGGTCCCCAGTTGGTGGTAATTTGGGGGAAGGCTTAAGAGGGTGTGGCCTTGTTGAAGGAAGTGTTTCATTGGAGGTGGCCTTGAAGGTTTGAAGAGTTATTACCTTTTTGAGTTTGTTCTCTCTGTTTCCTGCTTGTGGTTCAAGATGTGAGCTCTCAGCTTGCTGTCCCAGACACCAGCCCTGCTTTCTCTGTTCAGCGATCACAGACTCTAGCCTTCCGAAATAAACTCTTCTATAAGTTGCCTTGATCATGGTGTTTTATCACAGCAACAGAAACGGAACCAATGCAAAGAGGGTCCCTTGAGCTTACTGGCCAACCAGCTTAGCCTAACTGGTTAGGAAGTCCCAGGCTAATGAGAGACACTGACTTCAAGAAGGTGGACAGTATTTCCTGTGTATGACACCTGAGGGGGACTCCGGACCCTGATAGGTGTGTGTATACAGACAGACAGACAGACACACACACACACACTGGAAAAGAGACTGTCAGAAAAGGGCATATCAGGAAAGCCTCTGGGGCTAGAGAGATACCTCAGTGGCTCTTCAGAGAATTCAGTTCCCATCACCCATGTGGCAGCTCACAACAGTCTGTAACTCTGACACCCTCTTCTGATTCCCATGGGCACCAGGCATGTACATGATTCACAGTCATGCATAACAAAAACAAAAAAACCCTGCATCCATAAACCTTAAAAGAAGAAACAGGACAAGCCTCTGCCTGCATTGGTTGGCTCTCTCTTCACTTCTTAACAACCCAGAGTTATTCCTCTTTCTGAAAAGGCCAATAGTCTCTTGGGAGAACCAACTCAGATTTCATCCTGGGTAGAATAATATTAAGATAATGCTATTGTAAATGGGGAAAAGAAAGACCATTTAAAGTGAACAGAGACTGTTTCCCCAACTTTACTTACAGCGTAATCTTTAACTTAGCCATTTACCATCATTGAAAATATCTTTTCCAATTGTTTTCCCTGACCTCCTGGAAAGACCAAGCCCTATCTAGTCCTAGGGAGAGTTGAAAAGATACAATCGCTTGATCTGTTTTAAAGTTTTATGAGAACAGTGTTGATACCCATCTACTTCCAGCATCCTTTACTGGACCTTCCATCTTCTGTAAAACTCCAAGGCTATCTATCCTGGATGGAGGACTGACACCACTGTAGCTGTGTAAGATCAAAGATAGAAGATGTTTGAACGTCAGGCAGTGTGTGATAACTGGTGCTTTGGGAATTAAAAACCGGCAAGCTTGCTCTCAACAACCTTAGATCGCTGTGTGTGGAAGACGAAAGCTTCGCTGGTACTGTCAACTAGTCACTGCCCATGGTCTACCCAGGCTGTCCTGGACACTGGTGAGTCATTGGCCAAGGCCTGGGTGTGACTGCTGACTCACCCCTGATTGTCACCATGCCTCAGAGCCAGGAAAGGCATCAAGTAATGGCCACCGAGGCCATACGCTCTTCGCTATGCTGCTTCATAAAAATCAAGTAGTTGCCCCTTCTTTCTAGAAGCGTCCAATCTAGAATAGTATATCGTGCTTCCTTGCTTTCCAGAATTCTCTTTAAGATCGCATCACACATGCCTAAATCCTGTATAGTGAGCTCTCTTTATTTCTGCCCTCACCGGTATGTAGTCAGTCTCTCACTTCAGGAAGTTTATTAAAACCTACCCTGTTTAGCTAAGGTGTTCTCTGGTAGTCTTTGTTTGGCAAGTATTGACATTTCAGGTAGCCAGAGTACTAGAACCAAAAAACAAATAGTAAGCAGAAGCCAGGTGTGTCTTGGCGCACCCCTGACATCCCAGTACTTGGGAGGCATGGGTAGAGAGGCCATGAGTTTGAGATCATCCTGATCTACATAATAAACTCTGTTTCAAATATTCCAGAAAGCAGAGTCAAAACCAAGACAAGACAAAACAAAACAAATCCAAACCTGCAGAGATTGGAGAGCTGGCTCAGCAGCACTTCTCTAACCCCCAGGGGGAGACAGAGACATGAGGGTCCATACTCCTCATTGGAGCCGGCCCATCTGACTCAATGACCTCTACGTTCAGTGAGAGACCCCATCTTAAAACAAATTTAAAGCAAAGAACAGCTGAAGAAGACACCCAGTAGCCTCTGGCTTATACACACACACACACACACACACACACACACACACTTGTATCAGCACGGACACAAGCACATCAACAGGAACACATACCACAGGTAATTTTAAACAGAAAACTGGCAAAAGGGTAGAAAGTTGGAAGAAGCTCCTGTTACTTGAAGTGGCAGAAAGGGACGTGACATTTAGACAGAGGCTTGAACTGGCAACAGGTGCACTGGTCTTTGTTGTAACTGGAACCAGCTTTGCTGGGTAGTTTTATGTCAACTGGAGTCAACTAAAGTCATTTGAGAGAAAGAGAACCTCACTTGAGAAAACGCCTCTAAAAGATCAGGCTGTGAGCAAGCCTGTAGGGTATTTTCTTAACTGGTGATTGATGGAGAAGGTCCCAGCCCATTACAGATGTGGCCATACCTGGGCTGGTGGTCCTGAGTTCTCTAAGGAAGCAGGCTGAGCAAGCCGTGAGGAACAAGCCAGTGAGCACCTCCCCCCATGACCTCTGCATCAGCTCCTGCCTCCAGGTTCCTGCCCTGCTTGAGTTCCTGTCCTGATATCCTTTGATGATGGACTGTGATGTGGAAGTGTAAGCTGTATAAATCCTTTCCCCTCCAGATTGCTTTTGGTTATAGTGTTTCATCATAGCAGGAGAAACGCTAAAATACCAGCTTAAGACTTGGACATAAATTCCTTAAATTATTAAGTTATCATACTAGGAAGTACCTCCAGAATGCCCTCAAAGATGGTGGCTTTTTAGAACTGGGCATTCACAGAGGAAGTCTCTGGTCCATCATATTTAAATATTACAAGCTTACAATCCCACCTACCATCTCTAAAAGTCTCTGTAAAAGAAGTATGTGGCCTGTGAGGAGGGATCATGGCCTCTGTATCTTAGCAAAAGCTCTAGATTATCTTCCTCCCATCTAACCAATAGGCACACCTCCTCTTTGCACCTGTAACTTCTTACCACCATCTGCTGTGAGGTGGGGATGGATTAGAGCTTTTGTTCTTCCATGCTGGTAGATCTTAAAATGACACAATGATAACCTACCCCCCCCCAAAGTGCCAAGGTACTAGGCATGATGGTGCACACCTTTAATTCTAACACATGGGTGGCTGAAGCTGATGAAACTCTGAGTTCAAGACCAACCAGGACTATGTAGTGAAAAACTGTTTAAAACCAACCAAAACCAACAAAAAACCCCACAACCAAACAAGTACCGTGGTCCTGGCTCCCTCAGTGGCAAGCCCAGGCTGCTCGTTATAAGGTAGCTTCTGTAAGCAGAGTAAATAGTGGAACTGGAGTATGTGGGCCTTGATGGCTCTGGTCAAGATTAGATTTGGGAGGTCTTAGAGGATGCGATGCATCTCACATCTTCACCCACGTCCCTGTTGTGGCCACAGTGACACTGCATGGGTAGGCCAGGCTCAAGGGGCAACTCAAATAGCCTGGCCCTGAAGCCTGTCAGCTCTGAAGATCTCACGCAGCTCCTCTCCATCCTCTGTTAGCAAGAAGAAAGGAAGGGCACACAGGAAAAGGAAGCATGAACTCAGAGAAGCTGCTGCAGGCCCTGCAAGGTGCTATATAACTGTAATCCCAGCACCAGGATGCTGAAGCAGGAGGATCACTGCCAACTCAAGGTCAGACTGGTCTACAGAGGCAGACCCTGTCCCAAAAGACAATATTGTGGTTGGGGAGCTGAAGATATGGTTCCGCAGTTACTGCTCTTGCAGATGACCAGAGTTGGTTTCCAACACTCACACAGCAGCTAAAATCTGTCTGTAACTCCAGTCCTAGGTAATCCATCCCTGCATGTAAAAACATACACACAGAAATAAAAATAAATAATTAAATGGAGACTGTGGGGAGGTCTCAGTCAGTGTTTGCTACACCAGCAGTGGAATCTAAATTCACCTCCCTCCCCCAGTCTTGTGGAAAGGTCAGCATGATGCAGGCCTATAATCTCAGTACTTGGAAGGCAGAGACAGGATTCTGTGGCTTCCTGGCCAGCTGAACTACCCGAATCCATGAGCTCTATCTTCAATGGAAGATCCCATCTCAAAAAATAAGGTGGGAAGCTGGGCGTGGTGGTGCATAGTTTTAGCCCCAACACTCAGGAGGCAGAGACCAGTGGGTCTTTGTGAGTTCTGAGTCTGTCTGATCTATATAGCAAGATCCAATCTCAAAAAATAAGTTGGGGGCTGGAGAGATGGCTCAGCAGTTAAGAGCACTGACTGCTCTTCCAAAGGTCCTGAATTCAAATTCCAGCAACCACATGGTGGCTCACAACTATCCATAATGAGATCTGATGCCCTCTTCTGGGGTGTTTGAAGACTGCTACAGTATACTTACATATAGTAAATAAATACATTTTTTTAAAAAAAGAAATAAATAAAAATAAAAAATTAATAAAGCCAGGCAGTGGTGGTGCATGCCTGTAATCCCAGCACTTGGGAGACAGAGGCAGGTGGATTTCTGAGTTCAAGGCCAGCCTTGTCTCTAGAGTGAGTTCAAGGACAGCCAAGGCTACACAGAGAAACCCTGTCTCAAAACAAAACAAAACAAAACAAAAAACCCCCCAAAAAACAAAAAATAAATAAGTTGAAGGTTGGTGGCATGGCTCAGCAGTTAAAGGCACTTGTTAAGAAGTCTGGTCACCTGAGTTTGATTGTTGAACACATGTAAAGGTAGAAGGAAAGAACCAATTTCACAAGGTTGTCCTCTGACCTCCACACATGTATTATGGCACAGGCTCACACTCTTGTGTACACACACACACACACACACACACACACATACACATACAATTTTCTTAAAATTTTTATTAGATATTTTTATTAACTATTTGCTTTATTTACAACACACACACAATTTTAAGTGAGGAGAAACTAAGGAAGACATGACATTGACCTATGGCCTTTGGTCACATGTACACACATACACACACACACACACACACACATACACACACATATGCACACACAACAGAGACACACAAGAAAAAATACTGTGGATACTGAAAGCAGCTTTTACTTTAGCTCAAACCTACAAAAACTTACAGGCTGGTGGTATTAAGAGTTTTTGGAACACTCCTCCACTGCTGATGGGGTTGCAACCTGGTACAACCACTCTGGAAAACAGTCTGGCGGTTCCTCAGAAAACTGGGCATGACACTCCGGAGGATCCGGCTATACCACTCCTGGGCATATACCCAGAGGCTTTACCTGCATGCAATAAGGACACATGCTCCACTATGTTCATAGCAGCCTTATTTATAATAGCCAGAAGCTGGAAAGAACCCAGATGTCCCTCAACGGGGGAATGGATTCAGAAGATGTGGTATATCTACACAATGGAATACTACTCTGCAATTAAAAACAATGAATTCACGAAATTCCTAGGCAAATGGTCAGATCTTGAAAATATCATCCTTAGTGAGGTAACCCAATCACAAAAGAACACACATGGTATGCAGTCACTGATAAGGGGATATTGACCCAGAATCTCGGAATACCCTAGACACAATCCGCATATCAATAGATTTCTAAGAAGATGGAAGGAGAGACCCCTGGTCCTGGAAAGACTGGATGTAGGGGAATGCCAGGACAGAGTAACGAGAGGGGGTTGAATGGAGAAAAGAGGGAGGGAAGGGGGCTTATGGGACTTTCGGGGAGGGAGGAAACGGGAAAGGGGAAGTGATTTGGAATGTAAATTTAAAAAAAAAAGAGTTTTTGGAACACTCCTCCACTGCTGATGGGGTTGCAACCTGGTACAACCACTCTGGAAAGCAGTCTGGCGGTTCCTCAGAAAACTGGGCATGACACTCCGGAGGATCCGGCTATACCACTCCTGGGCATATACCCAGAGGCTTTACCTGCATGCAATAAGGACACATGCTCCACTATGTTCATAGCAGCCTTATTTATAATAGCCAGAAGCTGGAAAGAACCCAGATGTCCCTCAACGGAGGAATGGATTCAGAAGATGTGGTATATTTACACAATGGAATACTACTCTGCAATTAAAATCAATGAATTCACGAAATTCCTAGGCAAATGGTCAGAACTTGAAAATATCATCCTTAGTGAGGTAACCCAATCACAAAAGAACACACATGATATGCAGTCACTAATAAGGGGATATTAACCCAGAAACTCAGAATACCCTAGACACAATTCGAATATTAATAGATTTCCAAGAAGATGGAAGGAGAGACCCCTGGTCCTGGAAAGACTGGATGTAGGGGAATGCCAAGACAGAGAAGCGAGAGGGGGTTGAATGGGGAAAAGAGGGAGGGAAGGGGGTTTATGGGACTTTCTGCGAGGGAGGAAACGGGAAAGGGGGAATGATTTGGAATGTAAATAAAAAAAACTTAGAAAATTAAAAAAAAAAAGTTTTTGGTACCAAGTTCACCTTTTGCAGGTAGAAACCAGCAGAGGGCGCTCCAGACTTCTAGCCATGAGTGTCCTGTTGTCACTCAGATGCACCTGCCATTTGTAGCACTGTGGTGTGTCTACACAGGTTATCTCCTGGGTGCCTGCTTTGCAGACTGGACTCCGCCCCTTGACTCTGCAGTTGAGAGGAGTTTTCATTTCTTCCAGGCTCCAGGCTGACGCTGAACCTCCAGGTATTTCTCTACTGGGAGGCATTAATTAATCAGTACATGCACATTCCAACATAGGTGTATCTTTTAAATATTTTTTAATTACATTTTACTTTGTGTGTGTGTCATGGTGTCTCCATGCAGAGGTCAGAGGACAACATGTGGAAGTTGCTTCTCTCTTCCTACCATATGTGTCCTGGAGATTGAACTCACGTCAGTTAGCCTTGGTGCCCGGAACCTTCGGCAGCCAGCCATCTCACTGGCTCCCCCATATCTAGAGGCACCTAAGGCATCTCAGGAAGGCTTGGGTATTTCCAAAGTCTCTCATTTCCTGCTTCCTCCTGCGTGTGATGGCGAAGACACTCTGTAAACTGCGAGGCTGTGCACAGACAGTCGCTGCAGGTTTCTCACCTGGCCCCTTTAGTCCTGTGTTTCATTTTTTAAGTTTCACTTGTATAATTTTAGTAAATACAAGTCCACTTCATCTGGGGATGTTGACCTTATATTCTGTGATATTGGCAAGTTGTAAGTGTAGGGAACCTTGGAGTCAGCCCAAGACACCCCAAGACCAAGTTCTAGCACAAAGAAGATATATTTGCCCGGGATGGACAAGAAGACAGGGATAAAGGACAAAGACAGGAGATGGAAGAGGGAGAAGGGGAAGGGAATGAAGGAGGGGAGGGGCAAGAAAGTGGAGTAAAGGTATTTGTCCCTGTGTGAGTCAAAGGAGACATGTGGCCATAGGAAAATGACTGTTTCTAAAGGTAAACAGGGGTGGGGGTTTGGGGGAGAACCCCATGTTAGGATGAGGTGTTTCACTTTAATTGGGCATGTTAATTAGGTGAGCCAAAGGCGGATTTGGTTGCTGGACTCAATACTTTTGATAGCTGGACCTTGGTAGCTAGCCTCAACAGGAGGAAGTGACCAAATAAGGAAGTGGACGTTGGTGGTTAGCTTTTGGGATGTAATCTCACCATTTTTAGCAAGGCAGAGGCAATGGGGGATGGGTAGGTGCTGCTAGAGCCATGTTTGCTGTGCTCAGGATGGCTAAAGTCCTTTCAGTAAGAGTTCTTTTGTACATTGTTAGCATGTGTATATGTGTGTTTGTGTGTGTGTGCGTTCCTGTTTGCGCAGATGCAACTACGAGTGGAAGCTGGAGGACAACAGCTCTGGGTGTCATACCTTAGAAGTACCATGTACCTTATTTTTCTGACAAGGTCTGCCTTGAAATTGCTCCGGAGGCTAGGCTGCCTGTCTCCACTTCTCCAGCATTGGTATTATAACCACACATCGTGGCTGGCTTTTTATATGGGTTCTAGGGCTCAGACTCAAACATTTGTGCTAGCAAGGTAAACACTTTACTGAGTTATCTTCCCAGCCACCTTTTGTAAGTTCTTTATAATTTGATATGTAATATAGACAACCACATCATCTGTGAATAGGGACAGCTTTATCCTCCCACCCCATCTTGAGCCCCTGTCTTCCTGGTGTTCATAACTGGAGTTGTAGGCTTCATTCTGTCATGATACTCAGAAACATACCACTTCACAGGGCTATTTGACAATATTTGGAACCTACCAAAGACCATGCAGGTCATTTGAAAGAAGTCATTAGAAATGGTAGTAACCCTCATTTTTCTAAACAAAGACCCCAGCAGTCAGAGCTAGGGAGTGAGAGCCTTGTCCTCCACAGTGGGTCAGGTGTTAGGCTCTAGATTCAGCTCAGCATTGATCCCCGTGATGCAGTATGAGCCAGGAGCTTCTGAGTGGTCTAGGTCTCTGACTTGTGGCATAAGAAACCTTGGGTAAGACAGGAATCAGCAGAGATGGAGGTAGTCCTGAGCCCATTTGACAAGCCATGGGTGTCAATCTGTAGGTGCATCCTTTCAAACATTCCAAAAGGGCTTCTGGTAACAGTTTTCCCTTTTGCCTGGGTGTTAGTGGAACAGGGTAAATGTGTGCTATGCCCTACCCACTGCTAGGACTTTCATAGATAGATATCGCAGTCATGGCCTGTCAGTGTTCTGGGGACAGTGGAAGAAAGAGGGACTCTGTAGGATGATTCTAAAATCATCGGTAGCAGGAGGGTCAGTTCTGATGAAGTGAACACTAGCAGCTTCACAGAAGTGCCTTTTATTGATTGTTACAGAAAAGGCCATCTAGCAAGTCAGTTCCCAAATACCAAAATCTCTTATTAGATCTAGGAGTTGTCTTAGGGAATCATCACCCAAACAAACACAGTCATTATAAAAATTCCAGGTTTGCAGGAATGTCTTAGGACTGAGGTTATGCAAAGGGTCTGAAATTCCCAAGGAAGAGCAACCCCAGAAATCTCAGATAACAATCACTGATTTACAAAAAAGTTATTCAAGGCTAGGTGGCATCCAGAGTAAATGTCAGGTGCAATGCTCTACTAAAATCCTGCTACAGTGACCTCCCTTGGCTCCCTCATACAAAGACCTGTTCCTGGAGACTAGCTTGTGGGCCCAGTTCACTCAGCAGTTCCCACTCGAGTAGCCTCATCCTTCTGGTACATCTGAATTTGAAGACAGTGTGATGGTTAATCTTAATTATCCACTTGACACGATCTCCAAACACTTGGGAAAGGAGTCTCAGTGAGGAACTATCTAAGTCAGATTGGCCTGAGGGCGCACCTATGAGGGGTTTTCTTGATTAGTGGAAAGCCCACTACGGGTGGCACCATTCCCTGGGCTGGGACCGTGGATTGTATAACAGTGGAGAAATCAAGGTGAGCGCTGGTATGCATGCAATCATTACTCTCTGCTCTTGACTGTGGAGGGAATGTGACTGGCTGTGACAGGTTCCTTCCACCACTAATGGACTATAACTCTGAGCCAAATGAATCCTTTCTCTCTTCAGTTGCTTTTCTCAGGGTATTTATCACAGTGACAGAAAAGGAAACTAAAACAGGCAGCTGTTGGGGAAAGTATGGGAGTGTTTTCAATCCCCAACTTTTGGCAGGGGAGGGGGGCATGTTTTGAGTGGATTAAAATTTTATATTGCATTTGGCCTCCTACTCTGAACTCAACCATTTATGCCTTCCAATTATCTCCACAATCCTTCCTGTTACTACATTTTGAGTAAGAATGGCTGGTAATCTCAACCACCACACTTTAGAAAGGTGTGACTCACAGCAGGAAGGCCTGGCTTCTGTCTCGGTCCTGAGTAAGTAAGGAACTGTGTTTGAGTTCTTTCAAGTGACCAAGCCACCCTTTTTCCGTGTCCCTGCTCGCCACGTGGATGGTAGTCTCAGGAAAGCTGTATAACACTGTGGCTTAAGACAAAAGCAGAAGCCAAGTGCCTAGGTTCAAATACTGGCTCCCTGGCTTGCTACCCGTGTGATCTTGGTGTTACTTAGCCTTTCTACCTTTCATTTTGAGGTGATAATAATTCTTTCCTTTTTAAAAACAAAAACAGAGTCAAACTTGTAAAACAGTGGTTCTCACCCTGTGGGTTACCTCACAGGGGTCACTTTTACAAGGAGTAACCTAAGGCCATCAGAAAACAGATATTTAGGTTACGATTCATAATAGTATCGAAGTTACAGTTATGAAGTAGCAACAAAAATAATTTTATAGTTGGGGGTCACCTCAACATGAGGAACTGTATTACAAGGTCACAGCTAGCAAGGTTGAAAGCCACTGTTCTAAAAAGATTTACTTATTACTTTAAATTGTGTGTATGTATGTATGTATGCATGCATGTATGCATGTATGTATGTATGCATATATGTGCTTTTGAGTGCCTATACTTGCTAAGACCAGAGGCTTCCATTCTCCTTGGAATTTCTGTGACAGGCAGTTGTGAGTGTCAGGTCCAAAGGAAACTCCAACTGCCCAGACTCCAAAGGCAGTCCTTATATCCCAAAATGAGCTCAACCTGGACCATATGAGGTTTGCTGGTGATTAGCTAAAAGCTACCATTCCTCAGGAACTTGTAAAACCTGTTCTTGTCTTTGGAAAGGAGTCATTTCCTTTACCTGTAACAAAGGGACCCGTGGTACCTGTCAACATGATAAAGTGCATGCTGGCCTCTAGGCTCCCTCAGTATTCCACATCTCAAAACATCCATCCTAGTATGCTGGCTTCTCCCCCACTGGGGTCATGCTGCAGCATTGTCTAATTGTCTCTTTTCAATCCTCACTCCTGTGCTGGAGGACCTGTTGACTGACTGAGCGGGCTTGGTCAGTCTCTTAGTGGCAATGGAGAGCAGATCTTCCATCTGACTCCTAGCTTTTTGCTCCCCTGCACCTTGAAGTGCCAGCCTCTGTTCCCTTAAAAGCTCAGCACAGTTTTTCAGCTTTGAGGCTAGCATCCAGTCCCTGCAGGCCCTCAGGGAATGGGCTGTTGTTATTTTGTTATCCTTTTCCATCTACAATTGCTATTTATTTGGTTTCCTTCCCCCCCCCCCCGGAACAAAAGGCACTAAATTCACAGTAACATCCCTCTAAGTGTCTGTTTCCAGTCAAACATCAGCTTTCAGCTCATAAAATAATTGTATTGTGATGAGACAAATCACAGGTCAAGACCCAGCTAGTTGCTGCTTTCTTCCTGGAGAAGACAAGCTGAGCTCTGTACATGGGTACATGTGCCCTGTTTCATGCTTAGAAGCTCATGAAAGGCAGAACAAAATTGGCTACATTCTTAAGTAGCTTCAGATCTCACCTTAGCTGATGCCACCAGCTTAATTTTTGCTGGTACCCTGTCTTCCTGCTATCTCTTGGCCTGACACCTATCCGTTATGATCCCTGTCTTTGTTTTGTCAGGGTTTTCTGGTGGAGCAGAACCAATAGAGTGAATATATATTCTAAAAGTGGGGTATGCCAAGCATGCACTGTATTATAAAAGTGGAGTCCAACAGGCATGGTGGCGCACACCTTTAATCTCAGCACTCGGGAAGCAGAGGCAGGAGGATCTTTTGTGAGTTCAAGGCCAGCAAACTCTAGGACCTGAAGATCTGAGTCTGGGTACCCAAAACCCATAGAAATGCCAGGTACTGTGGTGTGTTTCTGTACTCTTCCGGTGATAAGAGGTGGAGACAGGATCCCAGGGGCTTGCTAGCTCCTAACCTAGCTGAAACAGTGAACTGGAGGTTTGGTGAGAGATTATCTCTCAAAAAATACAGTAAGGGACATTGAGGTGGTCCAGTAAACTAAAGCCTGACAGTCCAAGTTCAATCCCCTGGACTGATTCTCATTCTTACCCCCTTAAGTAAACAAATGTGATTTTTATTGTTTTTTTTTAAAGATTTATTTATTTATGAGTGCACTGTTGCTATCTTCAGACACACCAGAAGAGGGCATCTGATCCAACTACAGATGGTTGTGAGTCATCATGTGGTTGCTGGGAATTGAACTCAGGACCTCTTAACTGCTGAGCCATCTCTCTGTCCCCTAAATGTGATTTTTAGAAGTGGTGGAAAGTGATAGAGGAAGCCACCTAATGTCAACCTCTGGCCTCCATATGCACAGACACTGGTGAACACACCCACATGTGTGTGTGTGTGTGTGTGTGTGTGTGTGTACACATGAACACAGTATCCACATAAAATAAGGTGGAGTGCCAACCTAAGTTTGGTGTCATATGACTTTAACTACAGTACTCCAGAGGCAGAGACAGACAGGTCTCTGAGTTTGAGGCCAGCCAGGTCTACATATCAAGTCCAGACCAGCCAAGGCTACACAGTGAGACCCTTTTTCAATAATACAAAAGACACGGAGGTTTACTGGATTGACTTATTACATAATAGTGGCTGTACAGTCCAGCAATGGCAGTATACATACATGCTGGAGAGGCTGAGAACCTGGAAGCTGTTCAGTCCACGAAGCTGTATGTGTCAGGAGTCCTAAACTGGTTCCAGAGGATTCCTGGAAATCTGCTGGTCTTCAGTCCATGCTAGAACCCAGAGAAGCTGGCATCTGGTGTGATCAAGGTATGGCGGCGGCGGCGGCAGCAGCAGCAGCAGCAATGCGGCAGATGCACTCACCAGCACAGAGCAAAGGCAGGCAGGCCAGCAGCACTGCTTTTCTCTCAGCCTCTCTGATCCCAACCATGGCCAGAAGGAACCACACACTCCCGAGAAGGGTCCTCTCTTAGGAAGGTACCCAGCGATGCTGCCACAAAGATTCCAGAGTTAAATATATCCTCCATCTTTTATCTAAGTACACTGTAGCTGTCTTCAGACACACCAGAAGAGGGCATTAGATCTCATATGGATGGTTGTGAGCCACCACGTGGTTGGTGGTATTTGAACTCAGGACCTTCGGAAGAGCAGTCAGTGCTCTCAACCTCTGAGCCATCTCTCCAGCCCCCTATCCTCCATCTTTTAAGAGTCCATTTAACTCTTCATCCTGCCCCAAGGGCAGGGTGAGTTTTCTCCTTTGTATTCCCACTCTCCTATCTCCCTTTCTTCTTTCCTTCCCTCCTCCCTCCTTCCCTCCTCCCTCCCTCCTTCAGTTCCTTCTTTCCTTCCTTTCTCCTCTTTCTTTTCTTTCTCTCCTTTCTTCCTTCCTTCCTTTCTTTCTTTCTCTCTTTCTTTCTTTCTTTCTTTGTAATTTTTTACTGATTCCTTGTGAATCATGCACTCATCTCCCTGTCCCCTCATATCCACCCTTTGCCCTTGCAACCTCCCCCCCGAAATAAAACACACATACATACCACACAAACAAACAACAACAACAATGGAAACAAATAGAAGTCTCATTGTGGAAGCTGCAGTATATCGCAGTGTGTCCTCAGGATATCCCTCTGTCCACACATCTTCACTTGCAAATGTTCGCTGCAACGAGTCGTTGGTCTGGTTCAAGGTCTCTGGCTTCTCTGACACTATCAATATCAGATCCTCACGGCGACTCCTCTCAGATATCCTGTTGTTGCCCTGTGTCATGGAGATCCCACAGCTTTGGATCAGCAGGACTGGCCCTTTCACACGCCCCAACCAATCCCAGATGACACAGATTTTGGGGTAAGCCAATTCAGAGCCCTGGATCTGCCTCTCCGCCCCCCCCCCCCCAGTGGCCGCTGATCTGGTCAAGCCTTCAGCTCTGCTTTACCAGCATGGTCCCAGTACTGCTCCAGCTAGGCCACCCAGTGCTGCCCGGAGGCATGGTCAGCTCTCCAGCCCTCATGCCCTCAGCAGGCTCACAGCACCCACCCTCCACAGCCAGCTCCACTGTGCTGCCCAGTCAAGGGATCTACTCTCTCCAACGCTGCAGTGAGTGAGAGACAGCTCACCTGTTCTCACGACCTTGGGACCAGGTCACCAGACTGCCATGGTGGTAAGGGTCGAGGAGCGATGGCAGTAAGCTGCCACTCTCCTTTCTAAAGGGCTTTGACAATACTTGTTCATAGTTCTGTCCCTTCTAGGTTGTTAGCAACTAGTTTTGGTGTCTGATAAATGCTTGGGGAGAGAATATGTGTCTCAATCTGAAAGACTGGGGATGGCCCTTGTGATCACAAGAGAATATATAATTATTTTTGGTATGTGGAGGAATGCTGGGGCAGGCACTCTCTCACTGTGTCATGCCCCCAGACCCACATGATCCTTGATAGCATTCTAAGAGACCACTGAAGCACACCGTCTGAGAACTCACTAATTTACAGATGACAAATTGGATGCCTTATACCATTTACAAACAGGGTTAAGCTAAAGTACCTTGATAAAAAACAAGCCTAGCCATTTCATTGACAAGTAGCCTGTTTCATATGAACAATGGACAAGTTGACTTAGAAAATATCCTTCTCTGTTGAAGTAGAGTCCCCTTAAGACCTACACAAAGGAGCAGCTTATTAGCATAGCCCCACGACATCCAAAAGGTAATAAAGAAAATTTCTTCCTAATGTGCCTAACTCAGCCAAACTCGTCTCATCTGCTGGCCCTCATTATTCTGAATTAACTGAAGCTGCAGTTCTGGCCGCCGCAGAAAGCGCTGGTTCATTCTGAGTGTGTCTTTTGTAACTTGTCTCAGAGACTTGCTGGCAACTCAGAAAAAAAAAAAAATCCATGCTATTTGGAAGGGGTAAGGGTGATATCTCCAGTACTCTGACCACACCGGAGCCTCATGTCTCCTCTCATGCACTTTTAAATTACTTTTAAAATGAAACCCACAGACATACTTTGTGCTTCTACACAAAGGTGGGTTTCTTTAAACCCTATATCCTGCAGGGACTATATTACCAATGACAGCTTTAGCTCAGGGTTCATGGACACAGAAGACTATGTCCCCTCTGACTCCACAGTACCCATACCTACCTAGCCTTCTCTGCAGCAAACAAAAACCCTGCTACCAAAACAAAAGCCCACAATTGTACAAGCACATAGACTTCTTCTGAAATGAAAGCCATAGAGGGTCATCCTGACAGAACAGGAGGCTCTAGGGAAGGAGACCTCACTACAATCAGCATACTTGTCTACTAAGCAAAGAGAGCTAGGTTCCCAGTCTGAAACTTAGGTGTTTTTTCCCTCTCTGCCTTTTTTGGGGAGTCAGAGGGAGCTAGGAATTGAACCCAGATCTCTGAGCTGCACCCCTACCCAGCCTCAGTTCTCTGATACCATTTCCTTGGAGATGTGGCTTCAACCAATAACCTTGGGGAATAGCTTACCCTCCCTGCAGAACGTTAGGCCCCAAAACAGTTCGAAATCCTTCTTTGAGCCTCTCTAGAGGCTGAGCAGCTACAGCTGGGCACACAGGTAGAAATCAGAATCCTGGTAGTTTCCTCTTACCAAGACTCATGGTGGGTCACTTTGAAAGCTATCATGGTTTGGGTTACCAAGACAGATTCCTTAAGAAAACTAAACCAGGGTAGTTTGGCATCCTGAATGAAACAGGAAGTGACTGGGGCAAGAAAGGCCATGCTCTCAATGTTTTCATTGTGTCCCTTTGTTTTGACACATTGTATTACTCTCCTTCCCAATTTCCTTCCTTTGGTTTCCTGTCACCCCCTCCCCCCCCCCTTTTTTTTCTTTTTTCCTATTTGCACTGAGCTAAGGCCTTCATTGCTAAAATAGTCCTTGCAGGGTACATGGTTTAAAGAAACCCACCTCAGTGTAGGATGGAAGAATATATCTGTGGATTTCCTTTTTTAAAGTAATGCAAAGGTACATATATTTTTGTGTGTGCTGATACTGTGGCTTACATGTGGAGGACACAGGACACCATACACCATGTGGGTCCCCTTAGATTGTAGCCTTGGTAACAAGTGTCCTTGGCTCCTGGAGGCCGCCTTCACCTGTTGGCCTCCGCTTTTTACGACAGTTTTAACGTGTGCTTGGTTCCATGGATGCGGAACTGGTGTCCTATGAAGGGTCAGCCATGCTTACATTTCCCTGAACTACTGAAATTCTCAGCTTGCTTCTGACTAGATCCTCTGGCTTTGAGACAGCCCTGCCCTCCACCGTTCATCTATTTGTTTACTTACTGGGTGAAGCCTCTACCTCAGGCCCTTCAGGGGAGTTATAGAAGAGGAAGCTCACCACACTCAGGTTTATGGTCTGACAGAGGAAGTGGAATAAAAACCCTCTGCAACTGTGAATAACCCCGGCAATTCTATTCTTTATGTACCTACCACACACCCAAGCTCATACATCTCATTCACTCCTCCCAGGCGTTACGGCTACTCATAACCCTTCACTGTGTAGTTAATGGAGGAGCTTCCTAAAGCATTAGGAGTCAAATTTGCATCACCGTCTCCCAGGATCTGTGAGCTGCTTTCTCCTCTGTACCGGGAGGAGCTGTGTCTGGTGAGGATCTGCTACTCTAAGTCCACCTGAGACAGGTGGACTAGAACAGGTCCTTCAGGCAGCAGGTGCCAGTGTGGGACCTGTGAGAGATGTGTTCAAAGTCAGTGGGATGCCTCCGTGGTGAAAGGTGCTTGTGGTGCGAGCCCGATCACCTGAGTTCAATCCCTGGATCAACCACATTAAGGAAGAAGGAGAGAACAGACTCCACAAAGCTATCCTCTGGCCTCCACAATGCTCCCTGGCACATGCCTTCTTAAGTAATAAGATAAAATTAACAAGAGTTGTGTTGGAGGAAGGTGCTTGAGGACAAAGGAGAAAGGGGAGAGGCTTCGGATTGTGGTCCAAGAAGCTACAGCCCTAAGAGGAACCAGCTAGGGCAAAGCATTGTCAAGCCAAGGTACCTTGTTTGACAAACTTTGTGCTTTGCAACGATAGAGTATTCGAAGAGCTCCAGTAAAACTTGGTACCGAGCTGGGAGCGGCTGTGTGACTTTCAGAGGGTCCTGATGGGCAGTAGCTGGAACACTGGTCCTGTCCCTCACCACAGCAGATCTAAGCAGTGTCCTTCCTGGCTACCACAATAGACCCAAAACTAGGGGTTTCGGGGCGGCTGTACTGGGAGTGCTACTTAAGATTGGCATACTTTCCGTGGAACTCTGGCTCTCAAGAACCTTGTCGAGAAATCTGTGTCTCTGCTGCATCGTCTCTGATTTATCGTGCAGGGTAGCAGGGCTCTGACAAGTTATACTTAGAGAAGTGGATTCATGTTGGTTTAACACCGCGACTTTTTGAATCCATTCTATCTCAGTTCTTTTGTGTGTGCAAATTCTATTAAATCCTTCTGGAGCTACCATTCAAGAAGGCCGTGCTGGCTTAGGCCATCAGGTTTGTTCTGTGCAGTGGAGGTCCACAGCCTGTGCTCAGTCTGGTGCACGGATTGCTTCGTGGTGACATTCTGAAGCGGCATCATGTGGTCAGTTGTATTTATTCGGCAGCAGCCGCATGTGGCAAAGACTGAAGAAGAGGGAGGCCCTCTAAGTCACTCCCCCTCCTCCATCAGTCTTTGTAGGCAGGACCCAGTTGGGTTTGCCCTCCAACCGTTGCTCCAGACACAGGGCCTGAGTCATTTAAAATCCAGTTGCTCTCAACTAAAGCTCTATGCAGGCTGGTGGGAGGACAGTCGGGTTACCCTGTGCCAAACTGACCAGTCTCCCACAGTTAGAAATAATGGCCATTGTCACTCTGCTTCCTCCTCTGTTTTTCTCTGTATGGAGTGTCCAGGCAGCCTGCCAAACTGCCCTTGTGACTTCCTGGGGCCCTTCTCCCTCATCTTCCTTCCACTGCCTCCCACACCAACTGGAGAGACACAGGGCAGCCACACAGCAGATACTGAGAGGCGTGGGGTGCAAGTCAGAAGACAAGAGTCAGCAGTGACCCAGTGAAGCCAGTTCTTGCTCCCCTTTTTAATTCCTGGGGAGGCTCAGGCCCTCACAACTTAGAAGGGAAAAGTTAGGAAGGCAGCCATCTGTCGGGGCAAAAGCCACAGCCGGCCTAAAGCAGTTGACTTCTTGTTTCTTTTGTATCAGTCTTCCCCAGTGGATAAGGCTGTGAGTGTAGGTAACAAGAGTGGCCGGTGGTTAAGACAGTCTGCCTCTGACTCTAACAGAACTAGGCTAAAACTGTCTCCCTGACTTAAAGAACCAGGTGAATGCACTCAGACCTGGGAACTTACTCATGCTTTCTGAGGGTTGCTGTAAGAATTTAATAAAGCATATGAACCTCTGAGAGCAAGGGAAGTGCCTGGCGTGTGTTAATCACAATTGTTTTAATTATGTTCATGACTGATGTCTATGTCAGGATTATTACATGTTGCCTGGCTGGGTGCAGCTGAGGAAGAAATAGCTCTTACAGCTAAGGAGCAGAATCTTTAAAATGTGATATAGGTAAACTGTAATTGAAAAACCTTATAAGTTAATACCAAACCTTTTTAATTTATTTTAATTTTTATTTATTTTTATTTTTTTAAAGATTTATTTATTTTATGTAAGTACACTATAGCTGTCTTCAGACACACCAGAAGAGGGCATCAGATCTCATTACAGATGGTTGTGAGTGACCATGTGGTTGCTGGGATTTGAACTCAGGACCTTCAGGAGAGCAGTCCGTGCCCTTAACCACTGAGCCATTGCTCCAGCCCTCAAACCTTTTTAAAGATTTATTTATTTTATGTGTGTGAGTAAGTACACTGTTGCTCTCTTCAGACACCCCAGAAGAGTGCATCGGATCCCATTACAGATGATTGTAAGCCACCATGTGGTTGCTGGGAATTGAACTCAGGACCTCTGGAAGAGCAGTCAGTGCTCTTAACCGCTGAGCCATCTCTCCAGCTCCTAATATCAATCTCTTAATAATAGGTAAGCCGAAGATTTTAATGTGTTAAAATGTACCGTCTGCACTGGGGGTGTAATGCACTTAAAAAAAATGTTGAGCTTGGCGCGATAGAGAGATTGCTCAGTGGTTAAGAACACTTGCTGTTCTTGAAGAAAGAAGACTGGGGTTCAGTTCCCAGCACCCACATGGTGGCTCACTTTGTGTAACTCCAGTTCTAGGGGATCTGATGACCTCTTCTGGCCTCTGTGGGCACCAGACAGTCACATCGTACAGATTCAGGCAAAAATACTCATACATGTTAAAAATACAAAATCAAACCTGTTAGAAATAGCAAGGTAAAACAACAGTAATGTTTTGCCAGTGCGGCAGGTGGCTGAATAGATGAGAATAGCAAGGTCCCTTCACACCAGTCTCGGTGCCGCCCTGGGCATCCGAGGAGCAGCTATGTGAAGTTCGCACCTACTTTGTGTCCTGTTAAGCTGGCAGTCTACTACTTAATCATCCCAAACTAGACACTAAGCTAGTGTGGTAGCTTGAACGAAATTTGCCCCCATAGGCCCATAAGGAGTGGCATTATTAGGAGGCATGGTCTTGCTAGAGTAGGTGTGGCCTTGCTGGAAGAAGTGTAGTCTGGGAATGGGCATTGAGGTCTCATTTACTCACACTATGCCCAGTGTGGCACTCGGCCTCCTGTTGGACCCCGCTATTAAGGTTGTAGTCTACCACGTCTGGACAGCTTTCCTGAACTTGGCACAAAATGGGGCTTTCTTAGTGGGGCTTCTTCTTCTTCTCTGTCTGATCTGGGGAGCCTGACCCCCCACATCTTCTACGTGAGGAATGTCACATAGTCCTTGGCAAAATCACAGGCTCAGCCTCCTCTCTCCGGATAAGAGCCTGCTCAGCGAGCGTCTGGGATTCCTGGAATGCCTCTCCATGCACATGAGGCAATCCCAGGAAGTTAAGGCCCAGCCAGTGGCTTACATTCACCCCGAAAACCCCTTCCCACTCTCCAAGGGTTATAGCGTCTTTGTTCACCCTGAATAAAGAGCGCACACTGTTTCATGAATATTGATCTTCTAAGAGAGCTGTTTTACTAAATACTATCTAAAGGAGATGTAACACTAAAATCCGTGGCGAGGACCTTCCTTCCTAGAACTCACTGCTGCACCAGGTCCTGCTGACCACCCCAGGGTGCAGTGGTGCCCGAACAGTCCGAGGGAGGAAGCTGGACACAGCCGCAGTCTCCTCTGCTGCCTGTGGATCCAGATGTAGAACTCTCAGCTCCTTCTCCAATACCGTGTCTGCGCGCGCACCTCCACGTCCTATCATGATGATAATGGGCTAAACCTCTGAAACCGGGAGCCCCAATTAAATGTTTTCCTTGTATGAGTTGCCGTGAAACCCCAAGACAGCTAGAGAGGGCCCAGCTCTGTTCTGATCTGGAGAGCTGAAGAACAATCTTTTTTCCCCGATTTGCTTTTGGAATGTGACTGTCTTGATCAGTGTTTTTCATGCTGTAGTGTGCTTAAGAAAATGGCATCCTGAGATTGTAGATCTCAAACAGACCCGTTTGCACGGCTCTGTTCCACATGCACAATAGGAGTGGTTATCGCAGGTACTGACTGAACTTTGGAGACCAGTTATTTCCAGGATAGCCTGCACAGCTGACTGTGGGCACTAATGTCCTCAAATACAAATCCCTGTATTTCTGTCCTGCCCAGCTGTGCTGGCTAGTCTTCCGTCAACTAGACACACAAACTAAAGTCATCTGAAGGGAGGGAACTTCAATTGAGAAGACGCCTCCATAAGATCCAGCTGTAAGTTATTTTCTCAATTAGTGATTGATGTCGGGGAGGGCCCCGCCATGGTGGGTGGTGCCATCCCTGGGCTGGTAGTCCTGGGTTCTATAAGAAAGCAGGCTGAGCAAGCCATGGGAAGAAAGACAGTAAGAAACACCCCTCCATGGCTTCTGCACCGGCTCCTGCCTCCAGGCTCCTGCCCTGCGTGAGTTCCTGTTGTGACCTCTTTCGGTGGTGAACAGTGATGTGGAAGTGTAAGCCAAACAAATCCTTTCCTCCTGTGGTCGTTCGGGGTTCCAGTGCTGTGACAACCTTGACAGTATCTTATAGAGGAGAACATTTAGTTGGGGCTGGCTTACAATTTCAGAGGTGTAGCTCATTATTATGGTAGCGTGCAGCCCGACGTGGTGCTGGAGAAGGAGCTGAGGGTTCTACCTCTTGACCCAAAGGAGACCGTGTGCCACACTGAATGTCGCTTGAGCATAGGAGACCTCAAACAATGCCCCCCCCCCCAACCTCCAGAGTGACACACTTCCTCCTACAAGGTCACCCTTACTCCAACAAGGCCACACTTCCTAATAGTGCCACTCTCTATGGGCCAAGCACTCAAAGACACGAGTCGTTGGGGGCTATACCTCTTCAAACCCCCACACATCCCCAACTTGCTTTTTGGTCATGGTGTTTTGTCCCAGCAACAGCAACCCCAACTAAGACACAAGCTTCCCGCCCACCCCCCCACCCCTGTCTGCTTCCTCCTACTCGGCTTGAACTCCTCCTGTGGTCTCCCTGCTGTCGTGTGTCCTCTGTGTCCTCTGTTTTCTAAAACCTACGTTGTGGCTGGAGACAAATGACCAGAGTCCTCAGCGGCTCCACTGAATACTTTTCTTCTCCTCTTTCCCAGTCTCTATACAGTCTGTCATCGTGCCGACCCCCCAGCCTGGCCTGTAGATGGGAGGGCCAGGAAGCGTTGTCGATTTCCTCACACACAGTCGTGCAAGATGGAGTTGATTGTCAACCTGTTTTGGTTTTGTGTGTGGTGCTGGGAGGGGGAGGGGATGAATCAGGTCTTGCACATGCCAGGCAATACCCCGCAGCTGGACCACACCCCGAATTCTATTTCCCTTTGTGACCCATTTGCCGATCACTCCTTTTTAGTCACCGAGGACTTTGGCACCTGACTCAGGCCTGTCCTCGCCACTATATACCTTATAACTCCCAGGTTACTCCAGTGTCTCTGCCAACAGCATGTGCCAGTCCTTGTGAGATGTGGTAGTGCAGCTCACAGCAAAGTCGCAGCCTTACTCAACCAGTGAACTTCATTTCTGCTCCATAGGTCAGACTCTCCTCAGCAACCAAAGTAGCTCACCATAATCCTGGTAGCCCTCCGTCTCTCTCCCGATCCTTTTTCCTCTTTCTCACTCCAAGTTCTCAGCTTCTATATTTTCCCCCACACCCATCCCACTTTGAAAACTACTGATCCCACTTGAATCCTCCTTGGATTGTGGCCATCCCTAGGAGAAATGGCATCTCAGGCCACAGTCTCCATATCTAGACTCTTCTACACGCAGGAGCTTCCAGAAGGAGCTTCTGTTGAGCCTTCCTCAGCCTGCTGCGAGGGCCTGTGTGAACTTTAATCTCAGCTTGTTTGTCCTGAGGATGGATTTCATTGCCAGTAACACATCCCTAAGCCCATGAAATAGCCCAGGGTCATGTAGATGTAAGAGGACAGAGCTTGGGTGTGGGCTAGGGTGGCCCTCTCCCTGTGTGTCAGAACCAGTGGCAGGAAGAGAAAGAATGTGTGTAGGGGCCAGCTCCTCTGACAGGACCATTCTGAGCCCATGCAGGAGTAAGACAGGTTACGTGGCTGGGTTTCAGCGTTGCTGTGGACCAATGACTCCCGTTTCCCATCTTTCTGAGCAAGAATGTCCTTAAAACACTCCTGTACTTATTTCGCTGTTACGTGCCAGATGTGGGGAAGGGCAGAGAGCTAGTATCTGGTTCACAGGAACTGTAGTCAGGGAACTAACAGTCTCAGTAGCCCTTCTCTGGTATGAAGGTTAGATGGTTGGAGCTGTGTGTCTTTGAAAGGAGTAAAGTAAATGCACTTGCCTACAAGAATGTAAATGACTCTATGACCAAACCATGGACCGTGGAGATTTAAAATATGCACATATTTACTGACACTTCTTTCAAAAGATGTAGTCTAACCCCATCCTCCCATCCCTGTCCCTTGGTATAATTTGGTCTGAGTCATTAATTACCTTTTTTTTTTTTTAAAAAAATGAGTCTAAAGTCAGGGGGTGGTGGCACATCTTTAATCTCAGCACTCAGGAGGCAAAGACAGGTGGGATCTCTGTAGATTCAAGGCCAGCCTGGTCTACCGAGCGAGTTCCAGGACAGCCAGGGCTACACAGAGAAACCCTGTGTCAAAAAAAATTAAAAATAAATAAATAAGGAAAGAAAGAGAGAAAGAAAGGCAGACAGAGTCTTAGTAATGTAGGTTGGTCTTCAGACTTTTGGCCCGTCTGCTTCCTCCTCCCAAGGCGAGGATTCTAGGTGTGTGCTGCCCTGCCCAGTCTAGGAACTCAGGTCTAGCAGAACAAAGCGCACCATAGTGTGTTTTCTAAGACTGAAAAAGTCGCTGCAGCTTCATCTGTCTTGTGAGATTTGTTGTTGCTGCTGTTGTTTCCAATGTCATGCATTCTCTTAGTCTTGCTTGTTGAAACAGGTTCTTCTGTAGCCCAAGCTGGCGTCCAACTCCCTGTGTAGCCGAGGATAACACCGACACGATTTCCCTGCCTTCACCTTTTCGGGGATGTGCCATCACACATGCCTGGTCTTCTAAAGGAGCTTTAATGTGGACACTCAGGTGTATTCACCGAATCCTGCTCAAAGTGAAGGCCTTGAAACAGAGTTTCTCTTTGAACTGATCCTGTCTTGTCTTTGTTTTCCACCCAAGGAAAGCCAAGAAATTACATTTTTTTTTTAAAATCAGAAGCAAGTCATAGAAAAATAAAATCCGCTCCTCCTGCCCTCAAAGACTCAAAGCTTAAAAATACTTACTGTGCCTTGCCATAAAGACATTCTCTGACCTGCCTTGATTAACAGGTCATCAGCCCAATATTTTATTAATTAATTAATTAACTTAGTGTGTGTGTATGAATTTATGGTATATGTCGGGGGCAATGGAAGCCCTGGGTTAATGAAGACCTGAGAGAATGTGTATTTTGACATGGGTGTGGCTCTGACAAGAATCCCAAGGCCTCCAACCCATGGGACAATTGGCATAGCTGTTACCCATGTGGACCAGGCTCAAGAGTAGCGGTGAAAGCTTCTCTCGGGAGGTATGAATGTTTGTAGAAGATTGATCGGTGCAAAAATTAGTAACTACAGCTTCTTCCTCCTGGATGTCCACAATCTGAAACTGCTGCCTATAGACACCTCCTACCAAGGCTAGCAACCCCTACCCCTCTGCTGCACCTAATAAACACACTGAGATTCTGGATTGCCATGGTAACAATTAGAGACACCCCCCCCACCTGATCTCTCTTCTCTGTATGGGGGTGACTCTTTTTTTCATTCCTTCACTGCTCCTAGCCAGGGTTCCTGGATCACGGCTATGCTGGAATAACATATATATTTTGCATGTGGGCACACATGCAAATGTGGGCACATGCATTCGTCTTCATCGATGGCTCTCTAATTCACCAAGGCAGAGTTTCTCACTGGATCCAGAGCTTGCCAATTTCACCTAATTAAGCCAGCCATCTCGCCCCAGGGATCCCGTGTCTGTCTCCTGAGTCCTGGACTGCCACGCCGTGCCCAGTTTTCGTGTCATTTCTGGGGATCTGGACTCCTGACTTACACAGCAAGGACTCTATTGAGCCGTCTTCCCGGTTCAAGACCTCCATGTTAGTGGGGCTTGGTGGTGCAGCCTATAATCTCATCTACTTGGGGTAGGGTGGTGCTGGTGGTGGCTGAAAGAGGAAAGTGGCAAGTTCAAGGCTTTCATGGGCGATTTAGTGAGAGACCTGGTTTTGTAGAGTTAAAAAGGGGATGGGAGTTGTAGCTCAGTGGTATAATGCTGGTCTAACATTAGTTCAATTCCCAGCATTACACCAAGAAATCCACTCCCCTCCTTTTTAGAAGGAGTTCTTATCCATAGCTGGGGGATGAGTTACCTGGACAGACCTTGTGGGATCCTTACTCATAGTTATAATAGATTATACTCTTTTTGTTCATTTATATTCCTATATGGCTGCCATGCTTCATTCAGCCTAAGCACAAAAATCAATAATTCAAAAAAAAATCAATACTTCACCTTGGATGTTCAGGCTCTTCAGTTTGGTGGCTTCTGTATCATATAAAATCATGATTAAATAAATGAACTATAAATTTCTCTTGCTAATCTGTCTTTTACATAGGAGTGTCAGCTGTGTCTTTATGATGGGAAGGAGTCACTCACCATCCTTTCCACCCCTGTAATTCTTTGCTTAGGTAGGAGTTTGTCCCCAGTGGCCATTAAGCCCACATACTTTACAGAGTAAAGCTTCAGACTTGTGTCAGAGAAAATGATGTCTCTGGAGATCAAAAATGGTGACAGGTAATACATAATAGGAATAAGCCCTGCTTTAGGCAATTGAGGTAACTAATTTAGCAGACTGAGTTTTTCTGGTGTGTGGTGTTGTGAGACAATTGGGATGAGGAGGCCAGACTCCACCACAAGAAGTAAAACTGTACCGAAAGCATCACACTGCTGGGGCCGATTGTCTCCTGTGGGCCCTGCCCATGGCAGACCAACCTGCCTGAGCTTGGATGACGGGACGAGTCAGGTGCTGGAGCCCGATCTCATACACACAAAGACTCTTCCCAGTTAACTTTTCAACACAATCCTGGCTGTGACCAGGCAAGGTTGCTGGCTAGCCTTGCTCATGGGAGAGAAACACACCAGAGTGTAACTTTAAACTTGGGTTTTGGATTGGGCAGAGCCCATTTAGCCATCTTTCCCTCGGCTTAGGAGGAGATTGAAGACTTAACAGTACTTGAGTAGAGGAAGAGTTCAGAGACAATTGAGTCCTGAGTGTGTATGTGTGGGTGTCTTTGCTCTCAGTCCAACTATATGGCTATTGAAGATTACTAAACAGCATCTTACAGATGAGGGAACTGAGGTTCATGGGCTAAATTATTTGAGTTTTTGAGCTGAAGTGTCAGTTGTCTCTATTTCTAATCTTTGGCATGGCTGACGTGTGTATGTGTGTGTGTATTTTGAATAGTGTCTACCGCTCTTCACCTTACTCTGTTGAGATAGAATCTGTTACAGAATTTAGAGAACACGGCTTGCAGGCCCGGTTGACAGAGAGCCCCAGTGACCCTCTTGTATTTCTGGAGCAGTAGCTTCTAATGTGGGTGCTGGAGATCCGAGCTCAGGTCCTCTTGATTGTACAGCAAGAGTTCTTATTCAGGAGCCTCCTCCTAAAGCCCCGTTTCTATCTTTATTAACCTGTTTGCCTCACCCTGTAGTTTAGCCTCCTAAGATCTGGGACTACAGGGAGAGGCCCCAGGATTGGCTGCTCCCTTCTTACACATCTAGAGAATGTGAGAGCAGCATTCTAATGATTGGTCAACATGAATCCTACAGTTCTTCTTACATCTCTCCAGGCCTCTCAACCAGGGGAAGATTGTCTTCCTAGGTGCTTCTGCGCGTGTGTGAACCCATACCATATATGGGTAGGAAGGAGGCTGCAGGAGCGCAACCCTGAGGCTCTGAGAGAAATGCCCAGAGATCGGCTCAAGTTTGTTCCTTTGAAGCCCAGCCTAGCCCCAGCAAGGGAGGACATTGCGGTGGGCGGTGAACCGAGGTAGGAAGAGGATGCACTTGGGGAGAGTGCCTGACCCCCTTCAACTCGGACCTTAAGTCCAGCCCTGCAGGCTGGGACACTTGGAGCAGGATGAGAGGATGCACGTGACCCTACGGGGCACATGGCCCCGCCCTGTCGCGACTCGCGTGGCCACTCCCATCGGGTGCCGTTGCGCCGCCTCCGCCGTTCCCCGGTCCTCGCCTCTGGGGCTGCCCTGGACATTGCCTAACCCGAGGCCCCGCAGCTCCTGCTCGCCCCGTCCCTGCCGGACGGTCCCAGACAGCTCACCCAAGGAGACCGCCGTGCTCTCGACCCACGTGGTCACTCCGGAGCAGGTGGGAGTGGGCGGCAGGCGGCGCGGCAAGGACAGGCGCGGTAGACAGCCCGGGCGGCCGCGGCGGGGACCTGGCTGGGGGAGGCCAGGCTTGCGGCGGGGCGCAACGGTGTCTCCTTCACTTCGCCCTCCAGCCGCGGTGGCTGCCGGTGCAACTTCCAGGTAGCGGAGTGGCCTCAGCTGCGAGCCGAGCGGTGGTGGCAGCGCCCCTCAGGACACCCGCAGGTACTATGGTGCCAGCCTCTTGCCAAGTCGGGGGCCTTAGGGCGGGACGGCCGCCTGAGTGAACTCGGGGCGGCCCTGGTCCCCTAAGATGGCCGCAGCGGCCCGGGCCCCTTGCTCTAATGTCCGAGATTCCCAGTGGACCCTTTGATTGTCCCCTGACCGCACTTCTTGTCTCTTCTACAGATCACCTATTCCCCGCGACTTCGCCATGGCTGAGTGTTGTGTACCGGTATGCCCACGGCGTAAGTAGCACAAGAGGTGTTTGCGCGATGGGGCGATGGGGCTGCGCTGTTCCTCTTTAGAAAACCATAGCTAGTCCCGCCGTGACCCACATGCCTGCAAGGACTTGGAGAGTTTGCTTCTTTGCGCGGCCCCTAAGTCTTACTGCCAACTCTTTTGACGAACGTGGTGCTGGGCTGTTGGGTTGCAGATAGGGGGCTCGCGTCTGGGGCGTTGGTCCTTGGCCGCACCCACCCTTAGCTTTTGGATATGTCCTTTACAAATCCGAAAGCAAAACAAACTACTAGTTGTTTGAATTCCTTCTTGGAGATGGAGGTGGGGGCTGTTAGATTAGTCACTTTGCAAGAGGAAGTAGTTCGCTGTCTGCCGGCACAGATCGCGTGCACTACTTGCACTACAAGGTCATTACACGTGTTCGTAAGGGCGTGGATGTGCTCTGTAGAATGAATGAGCTTCTGCCGGAACTCAGATTCCTTGCCCTTAAGCCTCACTTTGGCGGAGGACCTGGGAACCGTATTAATGTGTTTAAAGTGCCATCTGATATTTAGTTGCCATAGCCACTTGACTGAAACATAGATGATTGTATTTTTTTTACCCCTGTGTCTCAATATGTCAGTTCCCAGAGTGTTGGTTTTGTTTTTGGAAGTCGTTCCAAAAGATTTGTTAGGAGAGAACGGCTAATCTTAAATTTTGGTTTTTATCTCAGTTAAATCAGTCAGTCACCTTGAGTTTTGGCAACTCTGTAGGCTGTGGACAATATGTTTAAGAATTAGAAAGATTTCCCCTATTCTTAAAACTTGGTAGAAATGTCCCAGGTTTGTATTACCACATGACTATTTAGAAATAAGTTTTTGTTCTGGATGGCTACTTAGAGTAACATTTATTGTAGTTCTTGTGGCATCAGAACAACTCCCGTTGGACTGCTTGAATGTAAATATTAGCAGTAGGTCATAGTTTAGTCACATTAACTGTAGAATGTTTCTTTTTACTAGCAATGTGTATCCCTCCACCGTATGCTGACCTTGGCAAAGCTGCCAGAGATATTTTCAACAAAGGATTTGGTAAGGACTTTTGTTCCCCTTTTAAACATAAAAGAGAAAATATATGCTTGGATCTCTTCAGAAAATGAATGCTTTGCTTTTCTAGACTGAATATCCTGCAGTATTCATGCTTCCACCAGGAGCGTGTGAACCTCTGTTTCTTAGCTTTTCTTCAGTATCAATTGAAAAGATTGTTTTTTTTTTTTTCCCCCCAAGACAGGGTCTCTGTAGCCCTGGCTGTCCTGGAACTCACTCTGTAGAACAGGCTGACCTTGAACTCTCAGATCTACCTGCCTCTGATGGGGGAGGTGGGGTGGGTGGGAGGGGTAGGGGGGCGGGGTGAGTGCCTCCCCCCACTGCCTCCCCCCCCCCCAGGAGAAGGGAGGGCTTGTACTTTATTCTCTTAAGGGACAGTTCCGGCCATGGTTGGATAGGCTGCCTGGAATTACTGTTTTAATTTTGTGGTTGTGATTCCTGGTAGATTGAAACCTTAAGAGTTTGGGCTTTTTAGAGTGAAGTTTTGTGTTTTCTTGAAAATTGTATTTATTGCACATACCAGTACCCCTTTTGGTGATACCTTGGGATAAAAGTCTTAAGTGTATTGCCATAAGCAACAGTCTAGTCTGAGAAGCGATTTTCTCATCTCACTTTTAAAAAAATGGCTTGAAAAGGGTGTGTCAGGAAGTGGAGCCGGTTACGGGACACTAGGGCAGCAGCTACTGTCACCTTAGAACTGACTGCTTGTAAATGTTCATTCAGGTGCTGTGCATCTTCCCCCCCAGGACGTTGGGATTATGTTAACTGTAATTGAGTATACATCTTTTCTGCAGAAGAATCATACCTTTGCTATCTATTTTTGCAGGCTTTGGGTTGGTGAAGTTGGATGTGAAAACGAAGTCATGCAGCGGTGTGGTAAGTTATTGATACATTTTCATGAATCCGTTAATTTCGTAGCCCATAAATGTCTACAACTGTTTTCCCTTAAGGAGGCAGGAGTTAATTTGTTTTGAATGATTTATGTGTAATCTGATTTATTGGCTTTGTATATGATTTTTGATTTTCACATGGTTTTGTTATATTCCTGTGTTATGTATGTGTTACTATGATTACACAGAGAAGTTGGGAAAGCCATTGCTTATTTGGGACTATTTACTCAGGTAGATGACAGGTATGAAGACCACGGCCCACTAGACTCCTGGAACCCTTTCTCTTAATACCTGTCAGAGTTCTGGGCTTAACAGTAACTTGTTTATTTGACTACAATGAACATTTAATATAGTGGCTACATTCTAACAGTCATCCATGGAGATGTCTACATATTTATCCTGACTGGAATATCTCTAAACAATTTACTATTTTGATATGTGTTGATCTTTCCCCAACTGTTGTTAAAAAAGGGATAAAGCAAAATATTGTATACCTATTTCTCTAAAAGGTTTTGTTTTGAGAGTGGAGATGGGTGTGTAATGTGCATGTTAACCGTGATTGCCCAGTACTGTGTGCGTGCTGCTCTGCACATAACCGGTATTTAGTAGGGTTGTTTGTGGTGGAGTTTCTTAATTCTCAGGTCTGTTGCATTTATGAGTTTTATATTTGTCTTGTCCTGTGGTTTCTTTGGTCTGTAAAGAAGTCTAATTATTTGGTTATGGTTGAGCTAATAATTTAAATTATTAAATTTTAGAGTATTAGGTGACTGTAAGTATTTTTTTCTCTACTGTTGCTGGAGGTTGAACCCAGGACCTTGCATCTCTTACTAATCTTTATTTTCAGCCTACTGAGTTTTAAATATGTTTGTGCATGTACGTTGTTGTAAACTAAAAACATACCATCTTTGTCTTTAAAAAGTTTACTTTAAGACTGGGAGTGTAACTTGGCGGTAGAGTGTTTACCCAGCTATGTATGCTGTCCAGTGTTGCAAAACAAACAAAAACACTCTATTGGAATGACAAACTTTTAAATCGAAGATAATCAGAGTATTGGATCAGGCACTAGATTGGGAAACTTAAAATTCTTGTTGGGAAGGAAAGGCTAATGGTAAAACAGAATTAGGGAAATTTATGGATGTAAGTTTAAGTTCTTGAAGGATATATAGGAATAGGATTAAAGAGGGGATGTTGTGTTTATACTTTTGAGTAAAATGGAATAGTCATAGGACTGATGCTGTGCTATGCAAACCTACCCAGAATTAAGTTCTACTAAGGTCCTTTGATTTCTTGAACTGCAGAGATGGTCAGGCTACCCAAAATGGAGAAGATAAGTCCTTAGTGATGAAGGGAATTGCTTTATTGTTGGTGTCGTCTGGCCCAATTCAACCCACAGGCTGATATTGGCCTTGTGTCCTGAGCATTCCTTGGCATATGTTAGGCTGGTTCTTGCTCTCAGGGACTGATGAATGGTAGTAGGTGGCGCTTGAGTAATTAATCATTGTCATGCAGGGTTAAAAACTGCTGCATGTGCAAGTTTCCCATGTAAACTGTTGGAAGAAGAGCATGCTTCTTCCTATGTATTTAATGTTATCTTGTTGATGTGCACGCAGAGCTACAAAACTTTCATGTTGTCAGTTCAATTGGATTATTCTATAATAGGCTGTGCTGTAACTTTGAGAAAACACCTCTACCTCAAAAATACTATTTTGTTAGTTTTTCAAGACAGGGTTTTTCTGTGTAGCCCTTGCTGTACTGGAACTAACTCTGTAGACTAGGCTGGCCTCGAACTCAGAAATGCACCTGCCTCTGCCTCTGAGTGCTGGGGTTAAAGGCTTGTACCACCACTGCCTGTCAGTGTTTGATATTTCTTAACTTTCCAGGTATCGAAATTTCTGATAAACTAAAAAACAAAAAACAAACCACCCCCCAAAAAACAAACAACAACAAAAAACAATTTTAGACATAGCGTTAAAGTGACTAGAGTGTAGAGACGTTGATACAGAAACCGTAAATCAGAACTCTGAGGCTGTTCTAAGAGTTACATTTTATCTTCGGATGTTTTACCCACATGCTGTGCTTAGTAAAGAAAGATACTTTGTTCCTCTAGAAAATTCTAAGATACAGCCTCCTAGTGTTACCCCTTCACCTGGTATGTTACAGGGATTGGCAGTTTTTTTTTGGTACAAAACCAAGATTAAAACTTTTTAAAAAAGATTTCGTTTATTTTTAAATAAAAATGTTTTTATTTTAGGTGTATGAGTGTTTGCTGCATGTATGTCAGTGTGTGCCCGGTGCCAGTGCTATCGGATCCCCTGGAACTGGAGTTACAGAGGGTTGTGGGTGCTGGGACCCAAATTTGGGTCCTCTGCAAGAGCAGCAAGTGTGTTTACTCACTGGCCATCTTTCCAGTTCCAAGCCTAAGCTTTTTATGGTACTTCATATTAATCCCTGTATTAATTATTTTTTCTGCTGACAGGTGATATATGATACAAACCAAGTGTAAAGGAATCAATAAAGCTCCTACACTTCACTTTTAAAAGAACTTAATTTTATTCCTGTATGGCTTTTGCCTCCATGTATGTATATCTGTGCACCATGTTTGTGTCAGACCCACAGAGACCAGAAGAGGGCAGTGGATACAGGTGTCCCTTACTCCTAGCACTAGGCAGGCAGGCAGGCAAGGCCAGTTTCTTTCTCTACAGAGAGAGGTCCAGGCCCCCCAGCTCCACATACGTGAGACAAAAACCAAACAACAACAAAAAGATGATAGGTAAGTTCTTTGGAAAGGCAAGAAACCTAGTGAAGACTCATCTGAAAGAAGCAGCAGGGCTGGAGAGGTGGCTCAGCAGTTGAGAACGGAAGACTCTGGTTCATGGCTCAGGACCCACACGGTGCCTCACAACTGCCTATCTCTACAGTTTCAGGGAAATCAGACTGCTTAGGCCTTCGTGGGCCCCTGTACTTACATATTAAAGATAAGCTTTAGAAAGGAAAAAGGAAAAATAGAATAAGGACTATTGAAGGATTTAAAATTTTCTTATGTTTTTCACAGTATTTTGTGTGTGGATTATGTTTAAGTCAGGCACCTGTGCGCATGTGCAGGTTAGAGGACAACATGCTGGACTCCGTTCTCTCTTTCCACTATGTGGGTTTTAAAGATGGAGGTTAGGATCCGACTTGGCAGCAAGCCTTTATACCCACTGAACCACCTCACCAGTCCGGTATACTTAATTTCTCTTGACTTGCTAGACATGTTAGGGACATTCTGGCGGCAGTTGGCTGGTCAGAGGCTGGCTTGTCACTGTTGTGTTTGCTTAGGAAGTAGCACAGAGGAGAGCTGTAAGTGCTCTGGCCATGGATTCTTCCAGGCTTAAGAGAAGGTTCATGAAGCTGTTTATTGTCTTGTTAGGAATTTTCAACATCTGGCTCATCTAATACAGACACTGGTAAAGTTAGTGGGACCTTGGAGACCAAGTACAAATGGTGTGAGTATGGTCTGACTTTCACAGAGAAATGGAACACCGATAACACTCTGGGGACAGAGATTACAATTGAAGACCAGGTAGTGTTTCCAAACTCGCTTTTGTGTTACTCTTTATTTTTATATTCCATAAAGGAGATACCACTGAACGTGAATTCTTTTTCCTCTGAAATAGATTTGTCAAGGTTTGAAACTGACCTTTGACACCACCTTTTCACCGAACACAGGGTAAGTGCTGGTGTTTCGTGTGCGTTGAGCTCGCAGGCCTTGTCTGCTCAGGAAAGGAGCAGCTGTTTCAGTGCCTCCTTGCCCGCAGCGGCACGGCATTGGTTCTGCCTGTGAAGACTGCTCGCCACTGCCAGGGGCTTGCTTTCAGAAATGGCCTCTCAATGTGGCCGTGCTTCATGCTGTTTCTGAGGCCGTTGTGACTGCGAGTTGTACACAGCACTTCCATGATGGGAAGTCCTGCCATCCCATGTGGGCTGTTTTCTTAAATTTATTTGACTGTTTCTAACCATAACTGTCACACTACAGTCTGTTTAAATCTGTTTCATGCCTACCATGCAGTTATATGTATAGATCTTTGTCATTGGCATCCGTTTCAAATCAGTCTCTTCTTTTTCCAGAAAGAAAAGTGGTAAAATCAAGTCTGCTTACAAGAGGGAATGTATAAACCTTGGCTGTGATGTTGATTTTGATTTTGCTGGACCTGCCATCCATGGGTCAGCTGTCTTTGGTTACGAGGGCTGGCTTGCTGGGTACCAAATGACCTTTGACAGTGCCAAGTCAAAGCTGACAAGGAGTAACTTTGCAGTTGGCTACAGGACTGGGGACTTCCAGCTACACACAAATGTGTAAGTTCCTTTATGAGCTGTTGAGGTGCAGGTTCTCAGAGGATGGTGTGTGACTTGTTACTTTTGATCTGTTCTTAGTTAGAAGGATTTCTGTTGCCATGGGCGGTCCTCAGAAGCATGTGTGGATGCCCAGAGGATGCTCATGTCGGCAGACTCACTCGGGTGCTTCATACCTTTAGAAGAGGTGTTAGCCTCGGCAGTCTGCTGTCAGTGCCTTTCTTTTTTTATTTATTTATTTATTTATTTTTTATTTTTTTTTTTGGTTTTTCAAGACAGGGTTTCTCTGTGTAGCCTTGGCTGTCCTGGAACTCACTTTGTAGACCAGGCTGGCCTTGAACTCAGAAATCCTCCTGCCTCTGCCTCCCAAGTGCTGGGATTAAAGGCGTGCGCCACCACCGCCCGGCTGTCAGTGCCTTTCTGACAAAATGACTGCGGGTGTGGGATCCTGGGTTGATAGGACGGTCGTCCTAACATCGTCACTCATGGTGCTTGGCGAGTTGTGGTGACTCACACCTTTAATCCTAATTTGGAAGGGATAGGCAGCTGTATCTTTCTGAGATTGAGGCCATGTTAGCCTACATAGTGATTTTAGGCTGGCTAGAGCTACATAGTAAGTTTAAGTTCCTTTCTCAAAAAAGGGGGGCAGGGTATGACGTTTTTACCCAACTCAAGTTAGATAATATAGAAAGGACTTAACTGTTTTTCCTTTGACACAGCTGTATATTTTTAAAAGGCTTATTTATTATGGAATAATAAATATTAATATAATTATTTATTATGGATATGAGTAGTCTATATATACACCCACACACCAGAAGAGGGCATCAGATCCCATTACAGATGGTTGTGAGCCACCAATGTGGTTGCTGGGAATTGAACTCAGGACCTCTGGAAGAGCAGCCAGTGTTTTTAACCACTGAGCCAGCCGGGCGGTGGTGGCGCACGCCTTTAATCCCAGCACTTGGGAGGCAGAGGCAGGTGGATTTCTGAGTTCGAGGCCAGCCTGGTCTACAGAGTGAGCTCCAGGACAGCCAGGGCTACACAGAGAAACCCTGCCTCAAAAAAAAAAACAAAAAAACAAAAAAACAAACCACTGAGCCATCTCTCCAGCCCGGACAGAATAGTATACTAGTAAATAATAGGAGCACAAAAGAAAACTTTCTCATAATCCTACCAGCTAGTCACATAATCTTAACACTTTTTTTGTATGTGTTTATCTGTTTGTTATGGCAGATACGTGGAGATTAGTGGGGGAATTGAGTCCCAGGGATTGAACTCAGGTCCTTGGGCTTGGTGGCAAGGACCTTAAGACCCAATAAGACTTCTCTCTGTTCCTAGATAACATAGTTTTTTAAAAAAAAGTCTCTTGTGTGGCCCTTCTTGGTCTGAAACTACTCACTATCTGAATATATGTAATCTTTATGTTTTGCTGTTGACTTTTGTGTGTGTACACATGTATGTGTATGGTGCTGCTGGGAGTTGAATTCAGGGATTCATCTAGGATAGAGGCGGCATTTGATCATTGAAACACAACCCCCACGTGTATGCAAGTGTGCATGTGTCCATGTGTGCGAGCGAGTGTTTCATACCTTTAACCCCAGCACTCCTGAGACAGAGGCAGGTGGATCGCGGAGTTTGAGGCCAGCCCAGTCTACATAGTGAGTTCCAGGACAGCAGGACCATATAAAGAGGTCCCCATCTTTAAAAACTAAGGTGGGGACAGAAGGATTGTAGGGAGGGAGTCTAGCCAGGGCTACAGAGTGAGACTTCTTACCCTGTCTCAATCACACTAGAAGAGACTGCAGTTTTCAGTAGAGCTTTATAAACCAGCGTGAGTGATGTCATCCTTCCCCACCCCTCAGCTCTAGGGACTGAAGCTAGGGTTCCTGGCACACTAGGCAAGCATTGTACCACTGTTACCCGCTCAGTTCTAGCAGTAGCTTATACCTGCTACAGTTGTTACCCAGTGCCTTAGGAGTGGTCACATTGTCTATTCTAGATTCTAATTCAAAATATCTTATAGAAATAATGGGACAGAATTTGGAGGATCAATTTATCAGAAAGTATGTGAAGATTTTGACACTTCAGTAAACCTTGCTTGGACATCAGGTACCAACTGCACTCGCTTTGGCATTGCAGCTAAATACCAGTTGGATCCCACTGCTTCTATCTCGGTGAGTACCTCTTGGACTTAGGATGGGGTTTTCTGGTTGTGGGAATTACTCTTAGGTGTATTGGATGGTGTGGAAAGCTTGCCTGGGATTCCCAGTCCCATGTTTACAGATGTACTGAGATTGGACTTGGAATGCTCCTTTTCCTATGAAAATTGTTATAGAGGTGTCGTGATTTGGATTAGGATGCCGCCCCTCCCCCCCAGGCTAATGGTCCCCACTTGGTGAGAATGTATTAGGAGGTATGGCCTTGTTGGAGGAGATTGGGGCAGATTTTGAGGTTTCAAAAGCCCGGCCATTTGTGGATCAGAGGGAAGGGAAGCTCAGCTACTTCTCCAGCACTATACCTGCCTGCTGCCTGCTTCCCACCGTGACGGTCATGGACTCAGTCTCTTGAATCAGGAGCCTGAATTAAGTGCTTTCTTTATAAGTTACCTTGGCCATGGTGTATGATCACAGCAATAGGAAGATAACTAATAATCACGGAATAATAATTGATAAATAAAAATAACAATCATAGAAGCTCACCTTACTTTGAGAGCTGCTGAATTAGTTTTGCTGATGTCCCTGAGCCCCCAAGCCTGCCTAAGCTCCAGATAAACAGCATGTGGAGCCCTGGCTGGCTTGCATTTTTGTTGGAGAATAATAGTACTTTCTTTGGCTTTGTCTTTTTATAGTTTATGAAGTACCTTCAGATTTTACCTGAGAGGTCACTGGTCTAACACCATTTTTACAGGTGAAGAGACTGGAGTTTGGCTGAGAGACAGGACTAAATATTACTGTTGGTGGTGGGGTGGGGTAGGTAAGGCCAGGACTAGACCCAGTGTTTTGACCCTAATCCTCTCTAGGGTGAGTAGAATATCTTATTGGGACTGTTGCCTAAAAACCTGAGCCTCCAGGACTCCCTCCCCTCTGCTAAGGGCAAAGTGATATGGCCACTCTTGTCTGAATCTTGGCCCTTTCTCTCGTTTCCGTCTTTAGTCGTAGTGACTTGAGATAGGAGAGAGTGTGCTGTGAGGGGCAGGGATTTGGCTTCCGTTTCTGGCAGGTGAGCAGCTGTTACTGTGTATCAGGGACTGTCTCTGTTCCATATGAACTAGGGATGACAGGAAGTTAGACAGTCAGAGTTACTTCTGTTACATAAAGTACTCTTGATTTCCAAAGATAGTATGCTTTGATGATACCTTTTTAAAAGGTCATTTATTTTATGCACAAGTGCTGTTATCTGCATGTGTACCTGCATGCCTGGAGAGGGCATCAGATCTCATTGGTGGTTGTGAGCTACCATGTGGTTGCTGGGACTTGAACTCAGGACCTCTGGAAGAGGGCTGTGAGCCCTCTCTCCATCCCCTTGTTTTGAAGCCTTAAGCTGTTATGTTTTAGTCCTATCTTTTGCTTTATGTTAAAAGATTTATAAAGAGATAGTGTGAAAAGTACCCAGAATGCTTTTCCCTTTGATCAGTGAGTGTGCATCAGTGACTGACTGCACTCTTCTTGGCACACTGGTCTCTTCTACATTGAGTGTTGTCAGATGTATGCTTGTGGCGCCATGACAGGTAGTATACCAGCTGGCAGAAACACCTTTCAGCTCTCAGTCATTGTGGAAACAAATACAGCATTTCCCACCCAAGTAGAGCTGTTGATGCCCTAGTAGGGCAGCACTCAGAAGCATTGGCTTCATCTTGTGCTTTGACGTTACATGTAACAAGAATAGAGTCACCGCATCATTCCATATCTGTTGTCATAGCATGCTGTTATGTTTATACGTGTAGCCCCAAGGTGCTGAAGAGCTCTGGAGTTGAGGGCCTGTGCTCTCCCCCTCCCAGGCTTATCTATGCATCCTGTGGCTTGCAGCCTATGTGTCCTGCCTAGCCATGAATGGCCTAGCACATTCGTTGGTGAAGACGTCAGGGTACAATGTAGATAGTTTGGATACCTCTGTTAGCATGTAGGTGGCTTAGTGGAGACTGGTGCTATACGGAAAGTGTGTCACACGAGTGTGCTGCATCTGTCCAGGAGCCCTTTGGATTTAAGAGGGAAAGACACACACCAACAAATTTTGGTACACCTTGATTAACTCAATGGCTGGGCATTTCTAAACCTCCCTGTGGCTAGCACACATTTCCCTCTGGTACTCCTGACTTAACACCTTCTATTTTTTTTTTTTTTTTGGTTTTTTTCGAGACAGGGTTTCTCTCTGTAGCCTTGGCTGTCCTGGAACTCACTTTGTAGACCAGGCTGGCCTCGAACTCAGAAATCCTCCTGCCTCTGCCTCCCAAGTGCTGGGATTAAAGGCGTGCGCCACCACCGCCCAGCTGACTTAACACCTTCTAAATCTATGTTTTATCTTTTTGTCCTGTTACCCTTCTGGGCAGCACCCCCGCGCCCCCCATAGGGCTGCTTTCCCTTTCCACCTACATTGCTGGATGATATTTCTTCTGTGGCTCTTAAATCTCATCCCTCTCCCTCGAGTCATGGTGATTCTCTTCTCTTTCCCCATGCTCCCCTGCCCTCGAAGTCTAAAAGTCCTGCCCCGTCTCCTTGCCCAGCCATTGGGCAAGGTAATAGTTCTTTATTATCAGTCGAAGGCAGCTGGGGACAGGGTTCCTCAGGTCTGGAAGCATGACTTTTGGGAGCCAAAATAAGACAACACATTAGAACCAGTCTCCAACATGCTGCTTAACATATTTGCTCTCCAGCATTCCTCTCAGCTCTTGAAGGTCTGTGACCTAAATCCAAAATCATCAAGGTATATAAGGAACTGATAAACCATGCTCCTCATCAGGCCCATACTTACAGCCAGGATCCAGCAGCTTAGAGGTCAGAGTGAGAGGAAGGAATGAGGTTGTGGAGGGTTGAGGAAGTAGTGATTTGTGGGTCTAAGCCATGAGCTTGTAAACTCCTCACTGTGCATTTCAAAGATGGCTCTCATCTCTAGTGAGTCTGATAGGTTGCTTTTGTGAGTGTTTTTGAGTGTTTTTCTTTTTTTTTTATGCTGTGGTTTATCTCGGGGTCTGTATACACATCCTATGGTGTGTAAAGAATGTTGTCAAGCTCTGTTGACAATTTGATTTTGAGTTCATGTCTAATGTTTAAGTAGCACTTGGTGTTTACTCAATACATGATACTAAATTTTAGTATCTCATTGCCTTAAAGGCACGGGCTCCATAGCTCCTTGATGGGGAATACCCAAGAACTTTGTCTCCCTTCAGAAATGTTTTTCTCTCTTTCTAGGCAAAGGTCAACAACTCTAGTTTAATTGGAGTGGGCTATACTCAGACTCTGAGGCCTGGTAAGTATCTTTGATAAACAAGGATTGTTTTACAGCCCCCTATCCCTTTAAAAAGATTCATTTGTTTAAGTGTATATGTGTCTGCTTGTACATCTGCACACTAGAAGAGGGCATCTGATCCCATGGGATTATAGCTACAGATGGGTGGGTGCTGGGAATTGAACTCAGGACCTCTGGAAGAGCTCTTAACTGCCGAGCCATCTCTCCATTTGTACATTATTTTCAAAATTACATTTATAGTTTATTATTTTGTGACCCTTTCAAGCCTCACAGGTTATCACACCCGCCCCTCCCCCTTACTCCTTATAGGGAGTGGCCTGCTCTGAGTAAGCATGGCTGCCCTCACTCTAAAGCCCCACCGTTGACCATTGTGTAGTTCCTCACTGGGGACAAAGATCTCCGCAGGTCCCTTCAGGTAATGGATACCAGAGCAGTTCCAAATTTGGGAGTGGTCTGGGTCACATGCAGATTCCTACCCAGTAGGTCTCAGATGGAGAATTTTGTATTTCTAATGGGCTCTGGAGCTCACTGCTGCTAGGAGCAGTTGATCAACAAGGTCCGAAAGCCCTGGCACCCCAACTTCCTAATGGGGCGCCTGCTTCCCCTGCCTAAATTTTATTTAGACTTTTTTTTTTTTTTGTTTTTCGAGACAGGGTTTCTCTGTATAGCCCTGGCTGTCCTGGAACTCGCTCTGTAGACCAGGCTGGCCTCGAACTCAGAAATCCGCCTGCCTCTGCCTCCCAAGTGCTGGGATTAAAGGCGTGCGCCACCACCGCCCGGCTATTTAGACTTTTAAAACCTAAAGAAAAGTGAAAGTGAACACTGAATGGTTCAGTTCCCGGTGCACTAATATCAGATGAGCACTAGCATACCTACTGTGTAGTTTCCCACTTGTCCCTGGGGGACTCTCTTTTAGGGTTCAGTTGTGATCTGGTCTCCAGTGTTATTTAGTCTGGGTAGTCCAGTGAAAATGTCCAGTGAACATGGCTTTCAGGACATTTTGAACTTGTTACTTATTACTAACCTCTCTACCCTCAGTTGCGTTTACCATCAGTGTTAGTTAGCATCACTGTTCATCTGATGCTCTCTGCTGGCTTGAGTCTGTGCAGGCTGCCTGCTGAGGAATGGACTGGCAGGGCTGGTGCTTTCAGGCCCATCATGGTGGTTTGCTTTGTCTCCAGGTGTGAAGCTTACACTCTCTGCTCTGGTAGACGGGAAGAGCTTTAACGCTGGAGGCCACAAGCTTGGGCTTGCCTTGGAACTGGAGGCTTAATCCAGTTAAAAGAAACCTCTGGGAACGGATATCAGAAGATTTGGCCTTAATATATTTCCATTCGACCAGCAGGCTCCCCCCCCCCCAGAAGGTGATCACATCAAAGGATGATTAAGCAAGAGCTGTATTTTAAATATTTAGACAGTCACCTGTTGACTGGTTCCTAGTTGGATGGTTATCTAGTTATCAGTGCTGCCGTCGTGTGGCCTCCTATACATTATTTAAATGTATTTAACTGTTAAATGTGCTACCCACCAATGATGAAATAGATGTTTATGAAAACCGTGCCATGGTGTGCATGTTTGTTTTATGTTCCTTTTAACATTGACTGTTGTACTGAATGAGATGGATCAGTGGATGTTTTAAGATGAGGTAAAAGATTTTTTTTGTTATACTCACCCGTCATTAGAATTACTTTGGTAACCCCAAACATGACAAATTATGAATAAAACAAGTGTACATAACTAATGGCTCACGTATGTGCAGTTAGCCTAGGGTCTAATCTTCTTGGTAAATATTTTTTCTGGTGAGCATTTTGCTCTTTACCTAAACCTGTACAACCAAATTCCCTGTGTCCCTAGCATAATCCATGAGTCTTTGAGACTACAATAAAATACAAGGATACATACTTTAACATTCTGCAGTTTGTAAGTTTGTGCAGTTACAGTGACTCACTGTTAATCCATGGATGAAGAAGGGAAGGTCAGCGGTGGTGCCAAGTGGCTAAGTAGGCATGCCTGCCCTGCCCTCTGAGCCAGGCTATGGAAAGCGCTCGGAGCGCAGGTAGAAGTGAACAGTAAATTGGTGGCAGAAACAGGCTAAGGGGACGAAATGTCCATAGACGGCCCCCTTAGCCACCACCTGGGTGATCTGCATTACCTAGTAATTCTGGTTAGAATAGTAGGACTGTGCCAGCCTCCCAGGGGGAGGAGGTATGTCACAGGTGAGAGGTGAGTGGCACTTCTGAGGTTTAGTTGTAAACTTGAGAGGACAGCTAAGAAAATGGATACTTTGGGACTTAGAGAAGTGGTGCATGTCACTGCCCTGCAGCCCTCTGTGGCTTAGTGCCCTTCAGCTAACAAGTGCACTTCATGCTGGCTCTGCTCTGGGCTAGTGTACACATGTGGGTTACCAGTGTACCAAAGGCACTTCTCAAAATGGATTGGACCGGGTCCCCTGTGCACTCAGTATGCACTTGTGAAGAAGGGGTAGGGCACAGCTAGTTCCCAGAGGAAGAGCGGTGTGGCAGGGACAGACTCTGTGGCTGTGGGCCCATGCAGCTGTACTTGGAGCAACTGCTAGGTGTGCTTCACTTGGGCCTCACCCCAGAGGTGGCAAACCTGTAGCGTCCCAGAAACTATCTTTCTGCCACAGTACAAAGAGCTTTACCCTTCTTACAGAGCAGCAAAGCACCAGGCCCCAGGTCAATAAGGGTTGGCTCCTTATAGTGTCCCCCAAAAGGACAGTGCTGGAAAAGCTTCAAGTTCTTGAGGTTTCTTGATGAGATTGGTTATCCACTACCTGCTTTACACCGTGGGCATCAGTTTTCTCCCTTAGGACTTAATGGGGTGAGGGAGCCGATAGAAATACCAGCCACCTTAGGTCCTCTGGTCTGGGCCAAGAGGGTTGTTCTTGGGTAATGGCCACTGTCAAGGCTTCCACTGCACACAGGTGAGGTTGGGGAGGCTACGGCCCTGTGAACACGTGAGCGAACCTCCAGCAGACCAGACTTAGCTATAAAAGTACCCATGACTAGGTTGGTCTCTTACCGAGCCCCTATCTGGACAAGGTGGGGTCTCTGTGACGTGGCTGAGAGGCAAGAGACAAGATAGGTTCCTCCCTTATATCCAAGCCCTCGGAGCCTGTTGGAACTCCACTCGATGCGTACAGCTGGGACAATTTACTAAAACTATCCGGTCAGATAGGGCCACAAGCCTTGGTGCCAGGGAAACCACTTTACTGGAAAAGCTGCCTGTGTTCCTGCAGGGAGGGAACTCCCTTCCAGATGAACGCTGGAATTGGATGCTCAGAAGGTCGCATGTTCCAGTACCTTTATTGTCAGGTTGAAAAGTGTGGTCACTGGCTGTGGGTCTTAGGTTCTCACACCCAAGCCCTAAGCTTCGTGTTAACCCTAGATCTTAAAGGCCAAGGAGAGCCCGTCATCCAGGGGCAGTAGGCTGATGTAGACCCTGGCGTCCCTCAGGATGCGCTCGTTTAGGTTCCGCACACATTCAACAGTCTTGCTCCAGGGTTTCGACTGCAGCACCTCTCCATGCCACAGGACCTACAGACGGAGGGGCGGGGCCGTCGGAAGTGGTGGTAGCCGTCACAGGGCTTTAGCCGGGAGGGGCGGGACCTATGATGCTCTGGGCGAGGTTTGGGTAGGGGTTGAGGGGGAGGGGGAGAGCTGAGACCCGCTGGGACCCAGCCGCTGGAAGGAGCAGTTTTGCTTTAGCTAGTCCTTACTCTGAGCACGGCGAGCACGCCGCCGGGGCGCAGGAGCTGCAGACAGCGCTCGTAGTAGGCGGCACAGTTCTCCTTGTCCGCGTCCACTACCGCTATGTCAAAGGTTCCGGCCTCGCCCGCCGCCAGGAGTTCATCTTACAGGGAAAAAGGGCAGACGCAGCTGAGCTACAGGCTCAGCGGGCCAGAAGACCCTGCCCATGGCCGGCCGCTCAGAGTCGCCAGATTTGTTCCCCAGGGTTGGACAGTACAGTCTGGACCCCTCCCGCACCGATGCTCACCCAATGTCTGCAGGGCGGGCTGCAGCCGAAGGTCGATCTTCTGCTCCACTTCTGCCTGCGGAAGGAGGCCGGTCAGGCCGCCACGCCCCCGAGCCGGAGCCCGATCGGCCGCAGGTGTGGGACTCTCACCTGCTTCCACAGGGGCCGCCCCAGCTTCGGGGGCTCTGCGTCAATCTCGCAGGTCACTACGCGGCCAGCCTCGGGAAGCGCCAAGGCTAGGGACAGGGCCGAGTAGCCCGTGAAAGTACCTGTGGACCGGGACACTCGCAAACTCAGTTCAGGGTGCAGGACCGCCCTGTGACCCTGGTTTCCAGAGACCATGGCTGCACGTTCCTACCCAGATTCAGAGCTTTCTTGGCCTTGATGAGCCGCGCCAGGTTGGCTAGAAGCTGGGCCTGTTCACAGGTCATCATGGAATCCCCCTGCGGCTGCTCCAGGGTCAGCTGTGTGTGGGGAGAGGGTGGTGCCATTCACACTAATCACCCCCTCCACAACTCTTCCCCCCCCCCCCCGCACAGGTTTTGAATCATTCAGGGGCTCGGTGGCGGGTGTGGCCTAGAGGGGACAGGTCCCAGGGAACTCAGAAGCCCAGAAAGGGTTTCTGTCTAGCTCAAGGTCATACAGCCACGTGGGATCCACCACGCTGCAAGTAGGGAGCGGGTTCTCGGCTCCAGTCCTACTGACCAGTCGCAGGCTCCGTAGCGCCGGGTGCTCCCTCATGGAGCGGCTCAGCAGATACTGCCACAGGGGATTGTCCTCAGGCGGCAGCAGGCGCTGTTGCCTCCTGGACCCCCACGGAGGCCACCGTTTCCCTGCCGGGGATAGGGTGCCGGGTCAGGGCCTGCAGTTCTGGCCGGGTTCTTGGGCTCTGCTCCGCGCCCTCCCATTCCCGGGACTGCTGTAGCCCAGTCCAGCCCAGCTCACCCAGCAAGAGACCAGTAGCGAAGGCGGCGCCCAGCGCGGCCGAGCCCAGGGCCAGCGCGGCGGGGAGAGATAGCCGAGGCACGGGCTGAGCCATGGGGCGGGCTAGCGGCGGCGGCGGTCACGTGAGCTGGAGTGGCGAGGATGGGACTGGGACCGATAATTCGACAGGGCTCCACCTTGTCCGGGTCCTGCCCACAGAGCCGCGGCCTCGGGCACCATCTGGTGACACAAGGCCGTATTGCAAGGTCAGTCTGAGAACATCTCGCCACCCAGTGGCTGCATGCGGAAATGTGTCGGGCCGTAGAGTCATCTCTACACCAGGGCTCTTGTGAGCATGGGGAGAGGGGATAAAGTGAGTGTGGCTAATGGAGGAGGCCAAAGAGACTCGGGGATGCTTGCTGGAGCGATGCCCAAGTTAAAGGAACCAAGAACCCGGTTTGGAGTCACCTGGGTTCTAAGACAGTACGTATCGTTAGTGACTGGGATGGTCGGTGTAGCTTTTTTTGTGCCAGTCCATCTTTCCGAGTCTGTTTCTTTTCTGTAAAGTAGGAATTAGTCTTACCACAATAGGCACGGGATTCCTCGCACATAGTAGGTGCTCAATAGTAGTACTTGCTGTTATGTCATCGGCTAGAGAGGGCACCTTGGGAAGCGGTGACATCTTGGCAGGCAGCAGCTGAGTTCCTCTTGCAGGATTATCTGCTAGACTGGTACTGCCTAAACATGTATTGACTACCTACTATATACTGAACTCTGGTGGAAGCAAAAGATGGTGGTAGTTTATGACTAGGAAGCAACTGGACAGGTACAACTGGAATGCAACTCAAGTGTTACTATCCCTCTTTCTCTATAGTGAAATCCTTACTAGACCTCGCTAACAGGTGACTCCGCTGACCTGCCCCCAGGGACCTAGCAATTGCTTAAGGCATCACCCGCCCTGCCCCCTAGGTACGACAGGTGTGTGCTGCAGATAAAAAGGACCCCCTGCTACTGCTGCCACTGTTCACATGTCCGCTTCCCTGCCTCTACACCTTACCCAGGTCCTTCCTATTCTCCCCCTTTCCCAATAACCCCCCTTTATACCAGATCTGTTGCATAGTGTAATTTCTCAGGGGTGTACCTTGCCTCGGGCCACCAAGAATACAGTCTCGCAGCGTTATATTTCATAACACTCACAACCTGATGGAGTTCCGGTTGAAAACACCCGCACAGTGTGTGCCTTACACACAGGCCTAGTAGGCTATTGGTGCCATCTTTAAGAGCTGGAATCCACAGGGCCCCAGAGGTGGGTGCCCTGGAAGTCTGTTTCTTAACAACACTGGCCAGGCCCAGAGACCCTCTGGAGGCAGGCAGACTGGTGCGGGATCAGCGAGAGACCCTAGACCTGGCCAACTGGAGCCATTGCTGCTAGAATCCTGGGCCTTGGAGATCAGGGCAGGTCTCTGATCACAACAAGGCAGATTGGCTTCTTGACCTATCAGCATCTGTCCCTGGGCACAGCCAACAGGAGAGGAATCTACTTTCTCTAGGTGCACAGTGGGGTCTCAGCTGCTTCTGCTCCTGGCACAGGCCCCTTAGACAAGCTCTTTCTTTTCGTTGACTCTCAATAACCCTCAGTCCTGAAAATGTCGCCAAGTTTGAGTCATGTTCTCCAGGTAAGTCCTGAAGAAAAGTAACTTCCTTTAGGGCTGAGCACACAGCAGGCACTAAATGTGTGTTGGCGGGGCCACACAGTGGCCAGTGGTAAAAACGTGACAATTGGAAGCCTTTACTTAGCACCTACTGGGTACCAGGTGCTGTACACCCAGCGTCCCTTGAAGCAGCATTGTTGTTTCCATTTTCAAGAGAAGGAAAGTCCTGAACTGATCATCTCTCCAAGCTCACTGCCTAGTGGCCTTGTCCTCTAAATGTCCACCGTCTTTATCAGTACCTCCCTGGGACCCACACAGTGGGGACAGGCAGGCTTGTCCCCTTTAGTCCTCTCCAGCAGGCGTGTGGCACCGAGTCCTTGTCCTTAGCTGGAGCCCTCTGCCCCATATCTGGGGATCGGGGTGGTCTGCGAGTTCTCAGTGCATACGACAGCCTTCCTCCCCCAGCCTGGCTCCAGGCAGGAGCGGCGGCGGTGGGGGAAGCGGGCGAGGAGGGAGCCATGTCACCATATATCCCAGTCAGATTAAAAAACTAATTTGAAAAGATTAATGCCTTCCATTCCTGTTACGCTGGCTCTGATACCTCTGGGCCTGCGGCCGCTCTGCCTCCTGATTATTGAATTTTTATGGCCTGGTAATTAATTGCAGATTCCCTGTTTTGTTCTATTTCTTTTTCTCTGACATTTTAATTTCAACAGAAAGCACTGGTCTCTATGCAGATTCTCTCGGGAGACCCTAATGGTCTATAAAACAGAATGACTTATATGCATGGCACCCACTTCAGCTGGCGAGCGATTGTTTGAAACCTTGCTGATCACGCAAAATTTAATTTTCCCACCTCCCTCTCCTTTTGGTTCTCATTTCATGTCTCTTCCGATGCAGGGCCAGTGCCTCCTGATGGGTTGCAGGGCCTTGCTGTAGGAGGTTGGGCTTGAAGTCAAGGCAGGGTTTGATCCCTTTCTTTGGCAGTGGACTCAGAACTGGGTGCATGCAGATACATGGGCATTCTTGGCCAAATTGGGTCACAGTTGTTCACAGACACAGGGCTGGGACAGACCCTTGTGTTTCTGCCTGATGCCTTCCAAATTCTACTTCTTCCAGCCCTGCTAACATCACATGGGCTGTCATCTCCTTCAGAGCCAGCGCCCAACCCCCCAGAGGCCTGGCTAGCTCAGGGCACCAAGTGAAGGCAGAGGATTAACTGAACTGAAGGACTGGGAACTTGTGTCTCCAGGAGTCAGGCAGGTGGGGCAAGTCAGGGGAGGGTTATAGGGCGCCCTGGGGGCCGTGTCGCTACAGGGCTCATGTTCCACCAGAGGACACTGTAGTGACTCAGTACTCGCCGGGAGATAGAAAGATGGCTCAGCGTTGGCCGAGACTTCTGGGTCTTGGTTTGAATTCTTACAAACATCTGGTTTGGTGTTTTAAACATTGTTAGTCAACCTGTGCACAGCTTTGGACTGTGACTGATCCAGCTCACTGGGGCTCATACTCATTCCTGGTGCAAAGAGAAGTCAGGACATGAAGCAGAATCCCTCAGGGTTGCCAGCTCCCTGGTCCTGTGTGGCCTCCAGGAACCTTCTTCTCCCCTTTGGGCCCTCTGGGGCCCTTTCTGTATTTGATTAGCTTCCCTTTATCCTGGGCTGTGAAGATGTTTTTGGATGGATTTCCATGGCATCCCTGCCCCGTCTCTCAGTGAAACTTAAAGCTTTGGCTTCACCATATCTGGGCCGGGACTGCAGACTCTGAAGGGAAGGTAACACATCTTAACTTGAGGCTTTGGGAGGTCAGGCTGAGACTCTGGGAACCCTAAGAGCAATTTAAAATAGTGGATTGAGGAGGTAGACCATGAAACGGAGTTCTGGGATTCCTCAAACTGATTGGCGAGGAACCCAGCGACTGGGGCACCTTCTGTGCTTGGATATCAGGCAGCTGGCATAGTGCTTCAGTTTCCTCTGTGTTTGAGAGGCCAAATACAGAAGCAGTATCATGGGTTCCAGTGTGAGATAGACCTGGGTTCAAATGTGGGACCCATTGGTGACCCCAGCCTGCCTGAGCTCAGAACCTCACAATTGGATAAAATGGGATCGTTACGGTTTGGATCTTAGAGCACTGGGGTGTGTGTGTGGGGATATTGGAAGTGGAGCCTGGTAACGGAAAGCTGAGTCATTGGGGGGGTGACCACTAAGGGACTATTGGGACCCCACCTTTTCCTCTGTTTCTGCTTCCCATTCTTCACGAAATAAACAGCCCGTGGCAACTCCTCCTGCCACTGTGAGTACTGGGCCAGCCAGCATGTCCACACACAGCAACTTGCCGAATGACTATGAACCCCAAACTCTGAAACTATGAGCCAAATAAACCATCTTTCTGACTTCCTTTCAAGATGGACTCTCCCTGTATAGCCCAGGTTAGCCTTGATCTTCTGTTCTTCCCATCTTAGACTCTCAAGTGTCAAAACTACAGAGGTTACCACCATGCTGCTTTGTCTAAGTTGGCTTGAGTGTATTGTCACTGACTGCCTTGGGGATGGTGCTTCTTTGTTTTCTATTGCTGTATCATGAATGTCCACAAACCCAGTAGCTTAAAAATACCAGTGCAGGGACCTGTGTCTGTGAGGAAAGGAAACCTTGTGAGGTCAGTACTGTATACTCAGGATTTCCGGAGGATGGCAGTTCTCCGAGGGGGCCTCTCCTAAGCACTCCAGTTATCTGCACAGCTCACGACCTTCTTTTGAGAGTCATCCACCGTAAAGGCCAGTCATGACACCTGGCATCTCTTGGTGCCTCTGATTTCTCTCCCCTTTGCTTCCAGGGCCACACGTGGAGTCTTCATTATCTTCCCGTTTTCAGGTGTGCTGGCTAGGAACTTGAGCATCTTTTGCCGATTAAGATAATGATCCAAAGAGTAACGTCGATGGTAGAAGCCTTAGGGCCAAAATTTTGCCTGGCACAAACCCCAGGCTTCCCCGAATGGTTATAAGGAGGCTGACCTCCCCTGACCTCTTCCCTGCAATTAAGCAGATTTGGAATGGACGGTGTGCCAGGCAGGGTCTTCTGATAACAAGCCACAGCGCCACCTTGTGGCAAACATCAGGTTCGACTTTACTACAAACAACAGAAGTCTCCAAACAGCAGGTGGAAGAGGCCCAGAGGCTCAGGCTGGGATGTCGGAAGCACCACCGGTCCCACCGTAAGACTGCTAAAACCCAGCGCCTACCACAACCCCCATGGCTCGGTGAGATTCCACTACAACCACCGCGGAACATTCACATTGTCCTTCTCCTGGATCAACGCTTGACAGGTATTCTACGATTGCCTGGTACAGTGCATCTGATTGACTGAAGCCAGCTCCTGTACCTGTGCGAGTTTCTGAGAAAAGTGTCTGTCGTCTTTGCTAGGAAGGAAGACGCAGACAGAGGCCGGCATCATCTCAACGTGGAGAGAGGAGCTGCAGGGAGGCTTCAATGCTACTGCTCTAAGTCCCCCAGGAAGTCTTGCCCACTCAAAGTGCCCACCCAAACCAGCCATACTAGGGGGTGGCTGCAACATAGCAGCTGGAATGAGCCAGACTAGAGAGAGGAGCATGCGCGCCCTCTTCTGGCAACTACTCCGGCTACAGAGACATTTTCTTTTGGCTTTTTCCTCTCTGGTCTGATCATCCCCTTCCACCCTCTCTCCGCTACTCATCTGAAACAGGATCTTACTGTGTTAACTGGGCTTCGAATTCACAGAGATTCACCTGCTTCTGCTTCCTGAACACTAGGCTTAAAGTGTGTGCCACCACGCCTGGCAAGGGCTCTTGAGTTTTCTTTTTCCCTTGCAGAGAAAGCTGCTTCTGCCCTAGCTGGACCTAATAATAGTCCTGGCAAGGCTTCCAAGAGCATGGATCTTCTGAAGTGGAACTTTACAGCCGTACAGGGAATCGATTCCTGCCAGGAGTGTAAACAGGATAAAGCAACTAATACTTAGTCTTACAGTGTCCCAGCCACTCCTTAGGATTTCCTATTGGCCCTTTTAATCCTCACACCGTTAGTCTACAGTGCCAGGTACCATTTTAGCCCCATCTCATAGATGTGAAAGCTGAGGCACAGGGGGGTAAAGCAACTTGCCCCACATTACAGAGCTTGTAAGTGGAGTAAAGGTTTGAACTCAGATCTTCCAGTTTCAGGACTTAACAGTTTTTTAAGGACCATACTATCCTGCAGGAAATGCCTTCCTCATCATGTGGCTTCTCTTTGGGGCAAGATAACTGCTTGAGCTCCAGCCATTACACATTATCTTCCTCAGATAATCAGGAAATAGGAAGGAACAAAACGGGACTCACTCACTTCCTTCTTTTCATGAAACAGAATAACATCCTGAAGGGTCCCTATAGACATCTACTTTTCCTCTTTTGACCACAGCCACATGGCCATACTTATGCCAAAAAATTGTTTTTATGTTTGTAATTATGACAAATCAGTTGCAAAGTTAAAGGAAAGAATGGTTACTGGGAACATCTAATAATATATATATCACAAGGACACTGAAGACTCAGGCCAATAATTATCTGGAGGTCACACAGCTGGGAGAGGGTGAAGCAAGTATTGCCCCCAGAGAAATGCTCAATGGAGTCCTCAGAGGGAAGGACCTCTCATTAGACTTCCCGACCTCTAGGACTACCCAGGGTCACTGGTCAGATCTCCAGTGTCTTCCAGTCCCAGCCACTTCTCTGGTCCAGAATCAGCATCAAGGTACCAGCCATGGCCGGCACAGACTCCATCCATCCCGCTAATGCCCACGAATGCTGTGTGCTCCCCGCTAATGCCCATGAATGCTGTGTGCTCCCCGCTAATGCCCACGAATGCTGTGTGCTCCCCGCTAATGCCCATGAATGCTGTGTGCTCCCCGCTAATGCCCACGAATGCTGTGTGCTCCCCGCTAATGCCCACGAATGCTGTGTGCTCTCTGCATTTCTGCCGCTGACTCTTGAGCACTGAATAATTCAAGCCTGTGTGATGGGATAATGAATTTACTGACAAGCCAGCGTGGTCGCAGTACTTGCAGTCTAGAAGTATTGAGTCCCCGGGCCCACTAGGCAGTCCTGTCCTAACCTGAAAGCTGTTGCCCCGGCTCTCCCTAGGGAACTCGGCCTGATGGAGTAGAAAGCACACTTGGGTCTCACTGCTGAGGGACATGGTCAGGGGAAGAGGGCTGGCAAGTACTTTAATGGGGAGTAGAACCGGAAAGAACAGCAGACTTGGGTGGGAACCCCCCCCCATGCCCAAGTGTCGCAGTTCTTTATGAGGCACTGTAGCCTGTTCTGTCCTGGGAATTTTGGGGTGACTGTGAGCCCCTGGAGAGGAGACCAGCTTCCTTCCTCCTAACTTGTTCAGCTGTTCCCAGTTGTGGAAGGTTCCTGCCGATGGCTTGCAGGTGACCCTCCCTGGAGATAAGCACCTGCACCTGGCAGGCAGGCAGGACGATGTCTCCCCTCTCAACCCTGGCAGACCGTGGCTGGAGAGGGGTTGGAATGGCTGAGGGGAGAAGTCTCTAGCCTGGAGGAGCGATGAGTTCTGTGAAGCTCTTCAGCTGTGAGCCCTCCCTCTGGAGACTGTGTTCAGGCTCACCCGTCCCTCTCCACCTCCTGCCTCAGGATCCTTGGCCCTGGCTCTGCTATGTGTCAGGAAGTCTTGTCAGCAATGGGCCTCAGTTTCCCATCTGTGTGGTGGTGAGAGGAGGCTCTCAGAGTCATTTCAGGCTCAAAAGATATGACCCGAGGAGGAGCGGGAAGCTCTCTCTGATCCTGCCCAGTCCTGCCCCACACTCTTACAGGCCTCTTCCTGGTATGTGTTTCTTTGGTCTTCTGGAAACCGCAGAGATGCCTCACTGCTCCCTGCCTGTCAGCAGAGTGAAGATTCCACAAGGGACAGATCTGGGGAGCCAGAGCTGAGGGTTGAAGGGGACAGTAGCTGTGTTACATACTCTAGGCCCAAGCCCCTGGAGACTATTGCTGCACTTGTGTGGGGACCCTTCGCTGAGATACGGCACGGGCATGTGGGCCTTTGACTCAGGATGGAAGGAATGGCTTTGTCGAGCACGGAAGCCTGGCATTGCTCCTCTGCTGCCTTTGAGCAGAGGCAGAGGTAGGCCAAGGCTGACCAGTTTAGGTGTTATCTGTGCCCAGGTCCAGGGCAGTGCCTCATCATGGCACTGGACCTCATCAGGACTAGGTGCTAGAAGCTGAAGGACAGAGTGGGTGGATTCTCCCATAGTAGTCAGGAAGCTCAGGCCGGGCCAGGGGAGCTATGCTAGCTCCTGGAGCCTGCTAGCCCTGCTCACTGGCCCACCCCTCTGTGTCCCTGGTTCCAGGCAGGCAGGCAGGCAGGCTCAGCTCTCTTAGAATGCTCCATGTTGCCGGGCGGTGGTGGCGCACGCCTTTAATCCCAGCACTTGGGAGGCAGAGGCAGGAGGATTTCTGAGTTCGAGGCCAGCCTGGTCTACAAAGTGAGTTCCAGGACAGCCAAGGCTACACAGAGAAACCCTGTCTCAAAAAACCAAAAAAAAAAAAAAAAAAAAAAAAAAAGAATGCTCCATGTTTAAAGACCACCATGATAGCTGGATTGGAACCTCTGGCTTAGGAGCTAGAAGATCAAAGGCAGCCTTGTTTATGGTCGACCATCCAGGACAGTGGTTTCGAATAGAATGCAGGGCAGCGATGCTGAGAGGCTCCAGGGTGTGTTAGAAAAGGCCTCCACGGGCACAGATGCTGCTTATGTTAGACGCGTACATCGGGAGCCTCTGCAGTGCCTCCTCTCTCCATCGAAAGCCTGCACTGCATGATGGAGCCAGAGGGGGAGGTGCCTATGAGTCCAGCAGCCTCCAGGTTGAGCAAAATATGGTGTATCTGGGTCCATGGGTTTCCTAGGTAACTCATGATGGGGGAGACAGAAACTTAGTGGCTCAGAGTTGCCGGGATCAGTGCTCAAATCATAGTCTTGGACAGATGTCCTGGGGGGACAGTCTGCTACTGGCCTCTCCCTCAGCTTGGATGATTTGGGCAATGCTTGGCACCCCTGGCTTGCAGAGTTCTTTCCATGTGATGTCCTTTATACTGGGCTTTCTTGTGTCCAGATTTTCCCTTCCCTCACCCAGTCATCTAAATTGGATTGTGGGGATCAAGGGGGTGTCTTCTTCTGGCCTGTCTCCTTTTAACTGATGACATTTACAATGACTTTATTTCAACATAAGGTCACATTTTGAAGTACTGTGTAGGACTTCAAGCTATCTCATTGTGAGGCACGGTTCAACCCGAGACAACCCATCTTTTGGAGCCACTTGCTATGTAGCAATGGTTGTTTAGAGCCCTAGAATTATGGGATGGCTGGAGATGCAACTACAATAATCTTGAAAATGTAATGAGATGGAAAGTATTTTCCAGAACATCCCTCCAGGAGGCTACTGCATGTGGTTGAAGTTAATGATTTATTAGGAAGCTTGGGGTTGCGACAGGGTGTAGACCTTCTCCCAGAGTATGAATGTGTTCCAGTAACAAAATGAACTTGAATAAGAACAGGCTGCCTCCATAATGCCTCCTGAGGTAGGAAGTCAACTTGAATTTTCCTTTGTGGGGACATTCCTTCTCTCCAAATAAGTGTTGGCAACTTAAAGAGAATCCGAGCTTTAGATTGCTTCGGCTTCATGTGTTTGTGTATGACATTGTTTACTCCATCGGACAGAACAAGACTGACTTTGAGGTGCTGTGTCCCGGTTGAGTGTCTGGCTTCCTTGGAGACTTTACACAACTTTGGGGGCAGAAGTGGACACTATCTTATTTTCTATCAAATCCTCAGCACAGTTCTTGGCCCACAGTAGGCGCCTCATAGCTATCATCTCAAAGAATGAACACTGGAAAAAGAACAAAGGGATTTTAAATGTCTATATAATGACTAAGGATTTAAAGATCTATTAGATTCAGAGCATGAAACAATGTCAGGGAAAATGTTGTTGAAATCCCCTTTTGTTGATGGGAAGAGTCTGTAAGAGACAGAATTACTAGAGGCCAGGAACAGATTAAAATTATTGTTACTAGGAAATAAATAATTCTCCGGGCAGCCTAGAACTTCCACAACTTGAATCTCTGTGCATAAGAAAGAGGCAAAGATTATAAAAATCACCAAGAAGATCTGGCAAACAGATTTAAATTAATTTCATATGAAAAACTCAAACAGCAAACAGAATAGACACAACTGGAGATGGAATTTAAAACGTGAAAGGTTTGGAAAATTATAGCAAGCACAGATGAAAATCTACAAGAGTTAAGAGATATTAAAGATGGAATTCAAAGCTTAAAGATGTATCTAATCAAATTATTTGAAAGGGATTATAGAAATAATGGGAAAGGGGAAATATTTAAAATGACAGTAACTCACAATTTTCTAGATTATTTAAAAAAATATAAGTCTGGTTTGGAGAGATGCCTCACTGGGTAAGGTGTTTGGCACACTAGCTTGATCCCAAATTTGGGTCCCTAGAAGCTATGTAAAAGTCAGACATTGTAACATACACCTGTATAATCCAGGGCCCCTATGGGATAATGGGAGCTGCAGATAGGGGAATTCACTATAATTTGATGGCTCGTGTACAGAGCTCATTGAGGAAACCCCCAGTTTCAAACAAGGTAAAAAGTGAAGACTGACACCCGAGTTTGTCCTCTGACTTCTACACATACACCATGGCACATGTATTTCTATACTCACACATATGAACTTGTGTGTACACACACATCATACACATACACAACAAAACACAAAATAAACACCATGAAAACCCCCATAAGTCTTTGTGTGATGGTACATCTTTGTAATCCCAACACTTGGGTGGTAGAGGCAGAAGGACTGGAAACTCAAGCCAGTTTTAGTGATATATTTTGTCCAAGACCACTCTAAACTACATGAGACCAACTCAAGAAAGCTCCTCATCCACAGGAATTCCAGTAATTTCAAGCAAGCTGAATGAAAATAAATTTATATATAGATATATGATAGCTACATAGAAGAATAACAGAAAATAGAAGATCTTTAAAGAATGAGAAAAAATGTTTACAACTTGTATGATTAGAAGAGATTAGACATGGGCTGAAGGGATGGCTCATTGGTTAAGAGCACTGACTGCTCTTCTGAAGATCCTGAGTTCAAATCCCAGCAACCACATGGTGGCTCACAACCATCCGTAACAAGATCTGATGCCTTCTTCTGGAGTGTCTGAAGACAGTTACAGTATACTTACATATAATAAATATATAAATCTTTAAAAAAAAGAGATTAGACTAATGGCTGATTAATAATAATATCTATTGTAACAATGAAAGAAAAATATTAACTTTGAAACAAACAAACATATCTATTCTATGTGTATGGGTATTTGTCTGTGTAGATATGCACTATATGTGTACAGTGCCTTCAGAGACCAGAAGAGGGTGTTGGTTCTCTGTTCCTGGAGTTACAGAGTTGTGAACTGTCATGTGGGCTCTGGGAACTGAACCCAGGTCCTCTGCTGGAACAGCAAGTACTCTCAAACACTGAACCGTCTCTCCAACCTCAGAATATTAACTTTGAAACACATTCTTTTTTTTTTAATTAGTGATGTTAAGTCAGGCATAGTTGTACAGGTCTTTCATCCCAGCTTCTGGAAGGCAGAGGTAAGAGGATCTCTGTGAGTTTAAGACAAGCCTCATCTACACATTGAGTTCTAGGCTAGCCAGGAGTGTACAGTGAGACCTTGTCTCAACAAAGCAAAACAACAAAACAAAACCACAAAAGAGTGAAGTTAATACAACAGACAAATGCACTGAACATATGTTATCTGTGCACAATGAAATATTACTCATCCACTAACGTGTGAAATTATGTCATCTGTGGCACCATGAATGGAACAAGACACTGTGTTAAGTGAAATAAGCCAGGAACAGAAAGATAAACATTCCCACTCATTTATGGGAGCTAAAAATGTTGATTGTGGCATATCAAGAAACGTATATCAAATGATCTGATTTCAAAACTGGGTCGATAAGGGCTGGGGAGTCCCTGTCAGCCCTCACATTTGGCCTCTTTTAAGGACTGTTTCTGCTGAACCAGGCCCTCAGCACATGCATCTGAATTTTACAGCCAGCCTGCCAACTGCTGCAAAGATTCCACGTTCTGATGGTTCCATACTGGATCTGCACTCCAGTCTTTGTGGAGTGAGTACGCCTTCAGCCAGCTGATCACCATGGATGCTCATAATGGTTTGGTGTGACTGTCACTGGGACTGAATGTACAGTAAGAGTCTAGATGGCTGAAATGGAAGCCCAAGGATTCCAGGCAAGCTCAGTGAGTCTCCTGTGGGCTCCACGGGAATGCAGAAAGCCCAGGATAGCTACATATGTGGTTCAACACAAAGTTGTAAGCATAGATAAAACATGGAGCTGATCTGTCTATCTATCTATCTATCTATCTATCTATCTATCTATCTATCTATCTATCTATCTATCTCAATTGCATGATTCTCAAACATGGACTCCGTAGAGGGCATTGCATTGCCACCTTGAAAGGGTAGGTATGCTTACAAGACTTTTCTAAGGTTCTTGTGCGACCCTAGTAATGGGTGATCTTAGGTTGGGTGGCACACAGAGCAGATGTGAGACCAGGATTGTGTGAAAGCAGTTATGTGGCGGCAGTGCAGAGTGATGTTGGCAGGGGCACTGGGTCTTGAGTCAGGGAGGGCAGAGCAGTGGGAGGAGTGTGATGAGCGGGATGGTTACACGGTCGAGGGCTCTACCCTTTGGGGACTCCTGCGAGAGGATGTGGCACGACTTCTCCCCATTCCCATACTGACAACTCTTCTCTTGTCAGGGAGGCTCTCCTGGGCACTGCAGGGTGTTAGCACCGTCCTGGCCTCTTCCTCAGGTGCCACTCATAACTTTCCAACAAAAAGGTCTCTACTGTGCTCAGTCAGATGGTTGGCTGTGAGCATCCACATCTGTATTGATCAGGCTCTGGAAGAATCTCTCAGGGGACAGCTATACCAGGCTCCTATTAACAAGCACATCTTGACATTAGCAATAGTGTCTGTGGATGGGATGGATCCCTAGATGAGGCAGTCTCTGGATGGCCTTTCCTTCAGTCTCTGCTCTACTCTTTGTCCCTGCATTTCCTTTAGACAGGAGCAATTCTGGGTTAATATTTTTGAGATGGGTGGTTGACCAATATAGATGCAGATGCTTGTAGCCAAACTTTGGACTGAACATGAGGACCCCAATGTAAAAGTTAGAGGAAGGACTAAAGGAGCTGAAGGGGTTTACAACCCATAGAAAGAACAACAATATCAACCAACCAGACCCCCCCTCCCCCAGAGCTCCCAGGGACTAAACCACAAACCAAAGAATATACATGGAGAGACCCATGGATCCAGCTGCATATGTAGCAGAGGATGGCCTTATCTGGCATCAATGGGAGGGGAGGCCCTTGGTCCTGTGGAGGCTCGATGCTCCAGTCTAGGGGAATGCTAGGGTGGTGAGGTAGGAGTGGGTGGGTGGGGGAGCTCCCTCATAGAAGCAGGGGGGAGGGGAGATGAGATAGGGGAGGGGAAGCCAGGAAGGGGGACAACATTTGAGATATAGATAAATACAATAACCAAAAAGAAAAAAAGAAAAGAATAAACAAAAGGTCTCTACCAAATGTTTCCCATGGGAGCAGACCCGTCCCTGGCCAAGCCATGGTAGGATATGTCTCAGAATCATTCCACCAGAGAGGCAAGGTGCTCCTCATCATTTTGTGTTTGTTTGTTTGCTTTTAAAGACAAAGTTTCTCTGTGTAGCCCTGGCTATTCTAGAACTCACTCTGTAGACCAGGCTGGCCTCAAACTCAAGAGGTCCACCTGCCTTTGCCTCCTGAGTGCTGGGGTTAAGGGCATGTGCCACCACTACCTGGCTCTCCGTCATTATTTTAGGGTTGCTTGTGAGGACTTTCAAGGGCACTGTGCTCCTGGGCTATCCTGAGAGACAATTAAGCATGGTCTTCATCAGGAGAAAGTGTCTGAACAGTGCCCAGGGAGAGAAGACGGCAGCTCAGTGGCAGTTGGATGTGTGAAGGGGAAGGGGCCATCTATCCTGAGGGTGAGTGGACCCTACCACTCTGAAAGCCCATGTTCCTGGGACCTTGTAAAAGTACTTTAAAGGCCAGGGAGGCTACACAGAGAGCAGGCTACCCAGAGCCAGGCTGTGGTGAGTTCCTTACTGTGTCACAGCCCTGGCCCAACACCCACAGAAGAAGGAAAAATGGTAGGAGATTGAAAATACAGTGGAAGACATGTTTTCCCTGATAGCTCCTTAGCAGAAGGCTGTGCCTACAGGTTAGTTTTGATTCCGGCATCCACCTGCAGCCTTTTGGGATGCTCCTCTTTTCCAGTGTGCTGTGTGACTTTGACCAAGGCACATGTCCTCTCTGGTCCTCAGTTTGTTTTCTGTAAATCCAAAGTGACTTTGAAAAGTCCTTATAACCCCAGTGGTGGCTGGGAGCCCAGGGAGGCAGTGAGAGCCTCCAGGTAGCGAGGAGGAGAAGCCCAGCCAGAAAGCACCATTTCTGACAGCCTGGCCCCTCACGGTCCTGCTGGCCTCTGATCTCTGAGCGTTTCCACTGCACGTCTGACACTGGGCCTGGTCACAGGCCTGCTCGGCCCCTTGCTCACTCACGAACATCTGTTACAGCATTTTTACCACGTTAATAGATTCTCTCTGAGAACCAGGCAGGTGTTCACCACCCAAGCCAGAAAACATCAAAATCACATGCTCTCCAAGCCTTTCTGTAGCGGGCAATCGAGTTTAGAATGACTCATACAGTCTAGCAGATAATAAAACACACATAACATTTGCTTCAGGGGACAGGTGAGGGCATTTTGTCCCGTGCATAGGAGAAACAAAAACTCGGTCTATTTGGGAGTTGGGTAATTGAATACAGATGGGCGGAGGTAAATGAAAGAATTTAGCAAATATCTCTGTGGAATAGCTAATGGGAATGAGACAGAATAGGAAATTAAAAATTATTTGAAGCAGATGGACCATTCTTTTGAGTTTTTAAAAATTTATTAGGGCCGAGGAAAAATGTGTCTGTTTATTTTCTATGGCCATGAAATTAATGGCTTGGTGAGTTTTGCTTGGGCAACTTTATGACTGCCGTGTCATCTGTCATAATTTGGGGGCCGTTTGATATGGATTTATGAATGTCTCCACCCCCCCTACCCTCCCTGATTTATAGGTGTGACTCACATGTGAGTGAGGGCTGTCTTATTTGGAGAGTTCCATGCCAGTGGTAGCTTAGCCTGGCAGAGCCTGGGTGGGCAAGGCCTTCAGGGGTCTCTCTACCTCGAGGTGAGTGGAGAGGTAACAGGGGATCATGTTAGGGCTGTAGGAAGTGGACCTGGCCTGGCTGAACTTCTGCTATGGGGTGACCCCACTCTGCTGGGCCTGGAGAGGAGGTGTGGGGCCAGAGAGGCCAGTCCACACTGCTGGTGTGCTCGGCTGGGAGCTTGGGGGTGCCTTGCTGCAGTCTCTATCTAGAGCCTTGGGCCCTTTCACCTACTATAGTTGTGTTAGTTAGGGTTTTGCTGCTGTGAACAGACACCATGACCAATGCAAGTTCTATAAAAGACATTTACTTGGGGCTGGCTTACAGGTTCAGAGGTTCAGTCCATTGTTATCAAGGCAGAAGCATGGCAGCATCCAGGCAGGCATGGTGCAGGAGGAGCTGAGAGTTCTACATCTTCATCTGAAGGAAGTCAGGAACAGACTGGGCATCCTCAGGCAACTAGGAGGAAGATCTCTAAGCCCATCCCCACAGTAACACACTTCCTCCAACAAGCCCACACCTCCTAATAGTGCCACTCCTTGAGATGAGCATATACAAACCATCACAATATTCATCCTAGGCCTTATAATCTGAAGTTTAGGGGAGGAGGGAACATTTCTCATTACTTAGGGATCTTTGTATGTATGGCCTGGAGTTGGGGGAGCCATTGTAGGGGGGTAAAAACTGGGTTTTACAACTAGCAGACTTGGCTTCATTTTTATCCCAATCCTCCTTAGCTGTATGTCTTTGGGCTGGCTACTACCCTCTCTGGCCACTTACTTTCCTTCTGACTGAAGTCAGAATAGAGACTTCTGATTTTAGAATGGTTTTGGGGATCAAATAAGGTAAGATAACTCCCCATCACCACCCCCACCATAAACTCAGCAAAGATCTGGGAATTGGTAAGAAACAAACAATCTGTCAGCCTCAGGAAGTGGACTTTAGTATTTTCCCCTGACAGATGGGGAAATTGAGGCACAGAATTGTTAAGTGACTTTCTGAAGTCATATGCATAGAGTTAGCTTTTGTTGTTGTTTCAAGACAAGGTTTCTCTGTGTAGCCCTTGAACTCCCTTTCTAGACCAGGTTGGTCTTTTTTTTTTTTTTATTTTTTTAATTTACATTCCAAATCACTTCCCCTTTCCCGTTTCCTCCCTCCCCGAAAGTCCCATAAGCCCCCTTCCCTCCCTCTTTTCTCCATTCAACCCCCTCTCGTTACTCTGTCCTGGCGTTCCCCTACATCCAGTCTTTCCAGGACCAGGGGTCTCTCCTTCCATCTTTTTAGAAATCTATTGATATGCGGATTGTGTCTAGGGTATTCCGAGATTCTGGGTCAATATCCCCTTATCAGTGACTGCATACCATGTGTGTTCTTTTGTGATTGGGTTACCTCACTAAGGATGATATTTTCAAGTTCTGACCATTTGCCTAGGAATTTCGTGAATTCATTGTTTTTAATTGCAGAGTAGTATTCCATTGTGTAGATATACCACATCTTCTGAATCCATTCCTCCGTTGAGGGACATCTGAGTTCTTTCCAGCTTCTGGCTATTATAAATAAGGCTGCTATGAACATAGTGGAGCATGTGTCCTTATTGCATGCAGGTAAAGTCTCTGGGTATATGCCCAGGAGTGGTATAACAGGATCCTCCAAGAGGGTCATGCCCAGTTTTCTGAGGAACCGCCAGACTGCTTTCCAGAGTGGTTGTACCAGCCTGCAATTCCACCAGCAGTGGAGGAGTGTTCCTCTTTCTCCACATCCTCGCCAACAACTGCTGTCTCCTGTGTTTTTGATCTTAGCCATCCTGACTGGTGTGAGATGGAATCTCAGGGTTGTTTTGATTTGCATTTCCCTAATGACTAAGGGTGATGAACATCTCTTTAGGTGCTTCTCAGCCATTAGATATTCTTCAGGTGAGAACTCTTTGTGTAGCTCTGTACCCCATTTTTTAATAGGGTTACTTGCCTCTCTGGAGTTTAACTTCTTGAGTTCTTTGTATATCTTGGATATTAGCCCTCTGTCGGATGTAAGGTTGGTAAAGATCATTTCCCAGTTAGTTGGTTGCCGCTTTGTCTTTTTGACAGTGTCTTTTGCCTTGCAAAAACTTTGTAATTTAATGAGGTCCCATTTGTCTATTCTTGATCTTAGAGCATAAGCTATTGGAGTTCTGTTCAGGAAATTCTCCCCTGAGCCCATATGTTCAAGGTTCTTCCCTAGTTTCCCTTCTATTAGTTTCAGTGTGTCTGGTTTTATGTGGAGATCTTTGATCCACTTAGAATTGAGCTTAGTGCAAGGAGATAAGGATGGGTCAATTTGCATTCTTCTGCTTGTTGACCTCCAGCTGAGCCAGCACCATTTGTTGAAAAGGCTATCTTTTTTCCACTGGATGGTTTTAGCTCCTTTGTCAAAGATCAAGTGACCATAGGAGTGTGGATTCATTTCTGGGTCTTCAATTCTGTTCCATTGATCTATATGTCTGTTACTGTACCAATACCTTGCAGTTTTTAACACTATTGCTCTGTAGTACAGCTTGAGGTCCGGGATACTGATTCCCCCAGAGGTTCTTTTACTCTTGAGAATAGTTTTAGCTATTCTGGGTTTTCTGTTATTCCAGATGAATTTTTGAATTGCTCTTTCTAACTCTATGAAGAATTGAGTTGGGATTTTGATGGGGATTGCATTGAATCTGTGTATTACTTTTGGTAAGATGCTCATTTTTACTATATTAATCCTGCCAATCCATGAGCATGGCAGATTTTTCCATCTTCTGAGGTCTTCTTCAATTTCTTTCTTCAGAGACTTGAAGTTCTTGTCATACAGATCTTTCACTTGTTTGGTTAGAGTCACGCCAAGATACTTAATATGGTTTGTGGCTATCGTGAAGGGTATTATTTCCTCTTACTTCTTTCTCAGCCTGCTTATCCTTTGAGTATAAGAAGGCTTCTGACTTGCTTGAGTTGATTTTATATCCGGCCACTTTGCTGAAGTCGTTTATCAGCTGTAGGAGTTCTCTGGTGGAGTTCTTTGGGTCGCTTATGTATACTATCATATCGTCTGCAAATAGTGATAGTTTGACTTCTTCCTTTCCAATTTGTATCCCTTTGACCTCTTTTTGTTGTCTAATTGCTCTAGCTAGAACTTCAAGTACTATATTGAAAAGATATGGAGAGAGAGGGCAGCCTTGTCTAGTCCCTGATTTTAGTGGGATTGCTTCAAGTTTCTCTCCGTTTAGATTGATGCTGGCTACTGGTTTGCTGTAAATTGCTTTTACTATGTTTAGATATGGGCCTTGAATTCCTGATCTTTCCAAGACCTTTAGCATGAAAGGATGCTGAATTTTGTCAAATGTTTTCTCAGCATCTAATGAGATGACCATGTGTTTTTTTTCTTTGAGATTGTTTATGTAGTGGATTACATTGATGGATTTCCTTATATTGAACCATCCCTGCATCCCTGGGATGAAGCCTACTTGATCGTGGTGAATGATCGTTTTGATGTGTTCTTGGATTCAGGTTTGCAAGAATTTTATTGAGTATTTTTGCATCGATATTCATAAGAGAGATTGGCCTGAGATTCTCTTTCTTTGTCGGATCTTTGTGTGCTTTTGGTATTAGTGTAATTGTGGCTTCATAGAACGAGTTGGGTAGTGTTCCTTCTGTTTCTATTTTGTGGAACAGTTTGAAGAGTATTGGCGTTAGGTCTTCTTTGAAGGTCTGATAGAATTCTGCACTAAAACCATCTGGACCTGTGCTATTTTTGGTTGGAAGACTTCCAATGACAACTTCTATTTCTTCAGGGGTTATAGGACGGTTTAGATGGTCTATTTGATCCTGATTTAATTTTGGTACTTGGTATCTGTCAAGGAAATTGTCCATTTCCTCAAGATTTTCTAGTTGTGTTGAATACAGGTTTTTGTAGTAGGATCTGATGATTTTTTGAATTTCCTCAGTTTCTGTTGTTATCTCTCCCTTTTCGTTTCTGATTTTATTAATTTGGATACTATCTCTGTGCTCTCTGGTTAGTCTGGCTAAGGGCTTATCTATCTTGTTAATTTTCTCAAAGAACCAACTCCTCGTTTTGTTGATTCTTTGTATGGTTTTATTTGTTTCTGCTTGATTGATTTCAGCCCTGAGTTTGATGATTTCCTGCCTTCTACTCCTCTTTGGTGTATTTGCTTCTTTTTGTTCCAGGGCTTTCAGGTGTGCCATTAAGCTGTTAGTGTATGCTGTCTCCCGTTTCTTTTTGGCGGCACTCAGGGCTATGAATTTTCCTCTTAGCACTGCTTTTATTGTGTCCCATAAATTAGGGTATGTTGTGCCTTCATTTTCATTAACTTTCAAAAAGTCTTTGATGTCTTTCTTTATTTCCACCTTGACCAAGTTATCATTGAATAGAGCATTGTTCAGCCTCCATGTGTACGTGGGTTTTCTTTTGTTTTTGTTGCCATTGAAGACCACCCTTATTCCATAGTGATCTGATAGGAGGCATGGGATTATTTCTATCTTCTTGTATCTGTTGAGGTCTGATTTGTGACCAATTATATGGTCAATTTTGGAGAAGGTACCATGAGGAGCTGAGAAGAAGGTGTATTCTTTAGCTCTAGGATGAAATGTTCTATATATATCAGTTAGTTCCATTTGGTCCAAGGCTTCAATTAGATTCACTGTGTCCCTGTTTAGTTTCTGCTTTCCTGAACGATCCATTTCAGAGAGCGGGGTGTTGAAGTCACCCACTATTATTGTGTGCGGTGCGATGTGTGCTTTGAGTTTTAGTAAAGTTTCTTTTACGAATGAGGGTGCCCTTGCATTTGGAGCATAGATATTCAGACTTGAGAGTTCTTGATGGTGGATTTTTCCCTTGATCAGTATGTAGTGTCCTTCTGTGTCTTTTTTGATGACTTTAGGTTGAAAATCAATTTTATCCGATATTAGGATGGCTACTCCACCTCGTTTCTTGGGGCCTCGTTTCTTGCTTGTAAAATTGTTTTCCAGGCTTTTACTCTGAGGTAGTGTTTGTCTTTGACACTGAGGTGCGTTTCCTGCATGCAGCAAAATGCTGGGTCCTGTTTACGTATCCAGTCTGCTAGTCTATGTCTTTTAATTGGGGAATTGAGACCATTGATATTAAGAGAGATTAAGGCATAGTGATTATTGCCATCTGCCATTCTTGACGCTATCTTTATGTTTGAGTGGTTATCTACTTTTGGGTTTGATTCAAGAAGGTTATTATCTCATTTTTTCCAGGGTGTTGTTTCTCTCCCTGTATTGGAGGTTTCCACCTATTATCCGTTGCAGGGCTGGATTTGTGGAAAGATATTGTGAAAATTTGGTTTTATCATGGAATATCTTGGTCTCTCCATCTATGGTGATTGAGAGTTTTGCTGGGTATAGTAGTCTAGGCTGGCATTTGTGCTGTCTTAGTGTCTGCATGAGATCTGCCCAGGATCTTCTGGCTTTCATAGTCTCTGGTGAGAAGTCTGATGTGATTCGGATAGGTCTTCCTTTGTATGTTACTTGGCCCTTTTCTCTTACTGCTTTTAGTATTCTTTCTTTGTTTAGAACATTCGGTGTTTTGATTATTATGTGACGGGAGGTATTTCTGTTCTGGTCCAGTCTGTTTGGAGTTCTGTAGGCTTCTTGTACGTTCATCGGCATCTCTCTCTTTAAGTTAGGGAAGTTTTCCTCCATAATTTTGTTGAAGATGTTTACTGGCCCTTTAAGTTGCAAATCTTCACTCTCATCTATATCTATAATCCTTATGTTTGGTCTTCTCATTGTGTCCTGGATTTCCTGGATGTTTTGGGTTACACGTTTTTTGCATTTTGCATTTTCTTTGACTGTTGAGTCGATGCTTTCTATGGAATCTTCAGCACCTGAGATTCTTTCTTCCATCTCTTGTATTCTATTGTTGATGTTTGCATCTATGACTCCTGATTTCTTGCCAAGGTTTTCTATCTCCAAAGTTGTCTCCCTTTGTGATTTCTTAGTTGTTTCTACTTCCTTTTTTAGTTCCTGGATGGATTTGCTGAGATCCTTCACTTGTTTGTTTGTATTTTCCTGTATTTCTTTAAGGTATTTTTGCATTACCTCTTTCAGGATTTCTTCCTGATGACCCACGTTCTCCTGCATTTCTCTGAGCGATTTTTGTGTTTCCTCCTCATGGGATTCCATCTGTTGATCCATCGTCTCCTGCATTTCTTTAAGCAGTTCTCGTGTTTCCTTTGTAAGGGCATCTAACCGTTGATTCATTTCTTTAAGCAATTTTTGTGTTGCCTCCTTATGGGCATCCATCTGTTGACCCATATTCTTCTGCATTTCTTTATGCAAATTTTGTGATTCCTTTGTGAGTGCATCTACCCGTTGATTCATCTCGTTAAGCGATTTTTGTGTTGTCTCCTTGTGCGCCTCCATCTTCTGATCCATGTTCTCCCGCATTTCTCTAAGCGATTTTTGTGTTTCCTTTGTAAGGGCTTCTAACCGTTGATTAATGGTCTCCTGTAACTCTTTATGAGATTTATTTGTGTCCTTCTTGTGATCCTCTAATAGGATCATGAGAAGTGATTTTAAATCCAGATCTTGTCTTTCGGGTGTGGTGGGGTATCCAGGACTTGCTGCTGTTGGAGAGTTGGGTTCGGATGGTCCCACATTACTTTGATTTCTGTTAGTAACATTCCTACGTTTGCCTTTTGCCATCTGGATACCTCTGGTGTTAGTTGGTCCTGCTGCCACTGGCTGTTGGTTGGACCTCCTGTGAGCCTGCAAAGCTATTTCTGCCCCCCCTGGATTACCAGGATTCCCCTGGCACCGATTTCTGGGGCCTGCCTGCTCCTGAGTGACTTTGGAGCCCTAATGTGCCTTGCCCCAAGTGATCTTATATTGGGGAGGCCTTGCACATCTAAAGGCTCAGCCTAGTGGATTCCTGGAGCAGAGGTCGCCAAAGGGAGGCTGGTAGGCTCCTGCCCTGTGCAGGGGTGTGTGATCTCTCCTGGGGGGGGAGGGGCGTCCCTCTGCCAGGCAGAAGTCCCACAGCAGATCTGGCGCGCTGGTTACTGCAGATCAGTCCAGCACCTGGGAGCAGGTTACACACAAGCTGCCTGAGACCGAAGCGATATTATGCCTGTCTGTCTCTGAGCCTGGCGGTCCCAACTACCTGGCCACTGGAGCAAAGATGGCGGAGGGCACTCTCCGTGGCGCCGCTCACCCTGTAGACCCGATGGCCCGCCGATCTGGCACCCAGACGACCACAGCGCTGACCCATTCTCGGGCACAGACGGAAGCCCCAACAGGCCGTGTCCCAAGTGATGTTATATTTGGGATAGGGAGCTTGGGGTACCTGTCTCTTCAGCGCAGTCTGCGGGAACAGAGGTCGCGGAAGGAAAGCTGGTAGTCTCCCGCCCAGTGCGGGGTCCCTCTGCCAGGCAGAAGACCCACAGCAGAGCTGGCGCGCTGGTCACTGCAGATCAGCCCCGCACCTGGGAGCCGCACACACACAAGCCGCCTGAGACCCAAGCGACATTATGCCTGTCTCCAGGTTGGTCTTGAACTCAGAGATCCTCCTGCTTCTGCCTCCCAAGTGCTGGAATTAAAGGCATTTACCACTTCTACCCAGCTGGAATTAGCTTTTATCTATGACTCTGGCTTCCTAAATTGTGATGTGCCAGGCTCCTGGTAGGATGGCTTAAGGGTAAACACCTATGACTATGTCTCCTCTATGGTTTTGTTTTATTGCCTACCAAGTCTGCAGGTTAGGAGACAGCAAGTTTCTTATTAAACCCCTGACACTGATGGGCTAGCTGAATGGGGCAGCTGCCTCCACTTATCCTCATCCTGTCTGTGGGACCTTGGGGAGAGCTGGGCTGTTGGGTCAGGGCTCAGAGTGCCCTAAGGCAGGGAGTTCTCTGAAGGCCAGTGTGTGCTCTTGACCTCTGTCACAGCCTGGGGTATTTGCCTTTAGAATAGACCATGTGTATCTCTAAGTCCCATCCATTGCACTTTGTATTTTCTAGGAAATTTCTGTAGAGAAAGTTTAATCCAGTACTATGGCTGCTCTGGCAAGGGATCACATCCAAAGATATGATCTATCCAGAATGAAGACATGTCCTGGGTTACTGTATGACTTGGCTGAAATACAGACATGCCCTCAGTATATTCCTTTAACAATAAAGGTAAGTTTTGTAGAAGAAAGCAGTCATGTTTGAAAATGATGTCTAATTGAGGGACAGACAAAGTGATGAATCAGAGAAAGATTTAACAGAATGAGTCAGAGATAGGATTTGCCCAACTCACACAAGAACAGCAGAGGAAGAGAGACTACTTGAGACCAGCAAGAGAGGAAAAAAGTGGTGTGGTGGGTGGTGTGTGTGTATGACAGTTTTACAGAGAGAACAAACTAGACACAGGTGAGGACAGAACTAGCCAGAGAATGAGAAGGAGCCAGAAGATTAGAACAGATTGCCAGAGTTAGTATGAGGCCAAGCAGAGCAATTCAGTCAGAAACTGAGAGAAGTTGGATTGAAACAGTCAGCTTAGAAGATTAGATTGTACAGAGGCTAGAAGCTTCTAGACCTAGGCCTAGGGATAATTAGAACAGAGAAGGAAATACTCTGGGCTCAGCCCAAGGCATGTATTCACACATCTTGGGTACAGTTCTCATCTCAATAGGACACCAGTCCCGTTCCTTCCTGATGCTTTTGGCTTCTGTAAGCCAGAAACATCAGCCCCTGCACTTCCTGAGCTCCAGGAAAGGCAAGGTGACTAGGTCATACCAGTAGCTGGTGCTTCTTTAGACACACACTTATGGAATACCAGGTGCTATCTTAGGACCAGGGACACAGCAGGTGTGGTCTCTGCCCCACCAAAATGCCATTTCTATCAGTTCAGTGACAGGCAGCCCACAAACTCATTGCCCTCTACTGTGGTGGGTAGTTTTAGGGTTTTGGAAAATATAAAAGTGGGGTAAAAGGCAGAGAGGGATGGGGATGTAGGTAGTAAAGGAAGGCCTACCTGTGAGGGTGCCATCAAGCTGTAGATGTTAGGGGGAGTTTTCAAAGCTGGGCCCATGGAACAGTAAGTGCAAAGACCCCAAAGTAGGAGTAAAACTGGAACAAACAAAGTTGGCTAGAGCCCAGGAAGCAAGGAGGAAATTAATTTTGAAGGCCATTATCTCCTTCAATCTTTACTTCTATTTATTAATTTTGGTTTTACTGATTTGGACACTGAGGCTCAGAGAGATCAAATCACTTGGCCCAGGTTCCTGTGGGTCTCATGCCTCATGCCCAGGGCCTTTGCTCATGCCGGGCCTGGTCTTGAAGATCACTGTCTTAGTCTTCTATTGCTGTGAAGAGACACCATGACCACTGCAGCTCTTATAAAGGAAAGCATCTGATCGGGGCTGGCGTGCAGTGTCAGTTCAGTCCCTTCTCTTCATGTCAGGGAGCATGGTGGCGTGCAGGCAGACACGGTAGCTGGCTGCTCTACACCCAGATCCACAGGCAGCAGGAAGAGAGAAGACACAGTGGGCCTGGCTTGGGCTTTTGAAACCCCAAAGCCCACCCTTAGTGGCACCTTTCTTTCAATAAGGCCTCACCTTCTAATCCCTCTCAATTAGTGCCACTCCCTGTTGACTAAGCATTTGAATCTGTGAGCCTATTCCATCAATTTCTGTCCTATCTTCCACCCCCCCTGCCCTCCCCGCTCCCCCCCCCCAAGACAGGGTTTCTCAGTGTAGCCCTGGCTGCTCTGGTACTCACTCTGTAGACCAGGTTGGCCTCAAACTCCGAGATCCACCTACCTCTGCCTCCCTAGTGTTAGGATTAAAGGGATGTGCACCACCACCTGGCATTCTTAATGGAGGTCATTCTTATTCAAACCATCACAAACATCCTCCATTATTCCAGTCCTGAGATATTCATACCCTAGGGTACCGGCTCTAACTCCAGTAGAGCAAGAACAAATCTCCCAGGTGGGATGAGGGCAGGAGAAGATAGCAGGGAGTCTGCTAGTCCCTGCCACTATCTGCAGAGGAGATTGGCTTTGCAGTCAAATCGTTACCACAGAGCTCTGGTCATAGGTGGTGTAGGGTGGGGCTCTGACCAAGCAACATAGAGGCGAGTTCCAGGTGAACTTTACCTCAGACACATTTACTGCTGGTTTGCATTCATGTTGATCCTAGGAAGATAAGATTTAAGAACTGGTTTCTCTGCACACAGAGAGAGGGAGACCAGGGTGGCTAGCAGTGGGAATGGTTTGTTTTTCAAGCATAGGAAACTACTGCTCTGTAGGCTCTGGGCTGAGCCAGGCCTAAAGGGTGGGCAAGAGACATAGGATGGGCATAGGCCTGCTGGCAGGGTCTCCTGGGATTCGGGACCTGGCTGGAAGTTTTCACCTCCATTGCCTCTATATTCACTACTGAGTGAGAAAGGGTTCTTTTGGGTCCCAGACCCACAGCATCATTTCCTAGGGCCTTTGTTATTCCGGTTTGTTCTGGAAGTTTGTCATCCGTTATTTCACAGTGCAGGGGTCAGTGAGGAAGCAGTCCAAGAGCTTTCTCTCCTTAAAGAAGGCATCAAAGATGTAGGATCTTCCAGGAGAGAAAGAACATAAAGATGACACCTCCCTTAGTTTAAGCTCTGTGATATGAAGACAGTGGAGTGTGTGCATCAGATAGAGACACAGTGGTACCTTGGATATGTTGACACATTCCTATAATCCTAACACTTCAGAAGCTGAGGCAGGAGGATCGAGACTTTGAGGCTAGCCAATGTTACATAGCAAGACCCTATCTACTGCCAACCAACCAACTAAACACACACACACACATGCAAACACACACACACACACACTTAAACCTTAGTGCATGTGGGCATGGTGGCTCATGGTTGAGATTGTAGCATCCAAGAGTTTGAGGCAGAAGAATTTATAATTCAAAGATAGTCTTTTCTACAAATTGAGAATTTGCAGAATATTGGTTATTCTGCTCTACCATTCTTCACTGTATTCTTTTGAGACAGGATCTCTCTTTAAATCTGGAACTAGACTGGTGACCAGGAGACTATTGATCCTCCTGTCTCTACTGGAGTTATAGGTATGTGGACCTGCCTGGCCTTTTATGTGGGAGCTGGGGATTTGAACTCAGGTTTTTATGCTTGAGTAGCAAGTACTGTTACCCACTGAGTCATCTCTCCAGCTTGCTTTATTTTTTTTTGAGGCAGGGTCTCACCATGGCAGATTACAAGCCTGAGTCACCACACACAGCTGCAGTGTGTATTTTAAACAGGTAAGTTGTTGCTGTATTCACTCTCACACTACCCTGCAGGGCACGCAAGCCTCTCTGCCTTTGTCCAAGCAGTCTTTTGCCTGGGTCACCCACTTCCTGTCCTGTAGAAGAAAGTCCACAGGCTTTGCTGAGGACCCCAGTTTGATTCCTAGCACTCATATTAGGTGATTCACAACCACCTCAGGTCCAGGGGATCCAATGCTCTCTTCTGACCTACACAGGCTCTATACTCACATGCCCAAATCTCCATTCTCATACACACATAGACATAATTCACTTTTTTTTTTTAAGTTTTAAGGAAATGTTTGTAAAAATAGTAAAATACAACCCATTGTGTAAAATACAACCCATGTGTAAAATACAACCCATTGTGTAAAATACAACCCATTGTGTAGTGGTTTCTTCCTTTCTAATGGTGAGTAATACTCCATTTAATTTATATACTCTATTTTGCTAATACATTTTTCTGTCATTGAATGCTTGGGTAGCTTCCAGCTTTTGGCTTTTGTGACCATTATTTCTGTGAACTAGGCATGTGGATATCTCTTGGGTGAATTATCATTTTAGAACATGTGTTTATCCTTGTATCTGCTGACGGAGGTTTGGGTTACGTCATATCTGTCATAACTGTCTACATAGCTATGTAAAGATTCCTGCCATCACTTCCCTTGGGCATATACTTATGGGTGGACAGATCATGAGCTACCTATATGCTTCACTTTCTAGGGAGGCTAGTGACCTACTTTTTGAAGTGGTCAGATCAGTTTACATTCCTGACAGCAGTTGGTCTAGGTTCTCCCCAACTGCACCTGCATGCAGCATAATCCATCTTTTTAATTTTGACTTTCTTAATAGGGTTGGAGTGGTGTCTCATGGTTTTTTTTTGAGACAGGGTTTCCCTGTGTCGCTCTTGCTGTCCTGGAACTCACAGAGATCCACCTGCTTCTGTTTCCTGAGTGCTGAGATTAGAGGCATGTGCCACCACATTGTGGTTTTAATTTATATTTTCTGATAGATTCTCCTCGAGCTTTTGGCCGGAGGCAATGCCAGATGTGGCCCTCAGTCACTCGCCACCTCGTCTTTCAAGACAGTGCCTCTCTGTGAATCTTACTATAGCTTACTGATTAGACTGGGCTGGTTGGCCAGCAGGCCTCTAGAATCTTCTGTTTCCACCCCCAGTTTTGGGACTACAGACATGTGCTACTTCTCCTAGCTTTGGTTCAGGTGCTGGGGGTTCATCTTTGGCCCTCATTCTTGCAAAGTTGGCACGTTCCTGATTGCCAGCTCCTCAGTCCCAAGAGACTTTAATGTGCATCTTGTTTGGTAGAGGCAGGGGTGAGTCCTTTTCTGACTCCTATTGAATTTGTTCCCATACTGAGTCCACAGTTCTTTATTCATTCCACATAAATGGTTTGACAACATCTTTTCTGTGACTTGTCTTTTCTGTTGTTGGATGCTTAATCTTGTTACAGGTCCTCATTTTTTTTCTTTATACATCATGATTTCAGCCGGGCGATGGTGGCGCACGCCTTTAATCCCAGCACTTGGGAGGCAGAGGCAGGCGGATTTCTGAGTTCAAGGCCAGCCTGGTCTACCACGTGAGTTCCAGGACAGCCAGGGCTACACAGAGAAACCCTGTCTTGAAAAACAAAAACAAACAAACATCATGATTTCATCTTGTTTTTAAGAAAGCTTTGCCAGAACCAAGGGCACCAGGTTCTCCCCTAGAATTGTTACATCTCTAAAGGTTTTCTTGTGGGTTTTTATCTTGATGTGCATTTGTGCATGTATATGCACATGTGTATCTGTGCTTGGGATCAAAGTAAGAGCCTTGAGCATGCTACAGCTCTATCCCTGAGCTAAACCAACCACCTTTGTAGTTTTAGGTTTAAAGCCTGTGGTCCAGGACTGGGGTTGAAGATCAGTGGTTAGAGCTCACCTGATACTTTCGTGGTCTTGGGTTTAACCACTACCAGGCTCTCTCTCTCTCTCTCTCTCTCTCTCTCTCTCTCTCTCTCTCTCTCTTTCACACACACGCACACACACACACACACACACACACACACACACACACACAGTTTGGGCTAATATTTTGCACAGAGTATGGAGTATGGATTAAACAACCCATCTGCATGTTTTTCTTGACAGGATCTTGCTACATACATAGCTCAAGCTGGCCTTGAACTCACCATTCTCCTGCCTCAGTCTATCTTGACTGAGATTACGGGTCTGCACTAAACCGGCTGGGCATCATTCATATGTGTTTCGTTTTCAGCATCTTTTGCTGATAAGCATAATTTCAATACTAGATAGCCTTGGCAATTTGTTAAAAATTAAAATCATTTCTGTTTTATGACTCTTTATCTTAATGGCAATACCAAACTATCTGCATATTTTTTGATAATAAATCTAAAGTCACTTTTATCACATTTTGTTTTATTTGTGTGCACGTAGATATGTGTGTTGAGAGAGTGTGTGTGTGGTGCAGTGTGTTACAGCACATGTGTGGGGGTCCTGACATCTTTCAGGAGTCAGTTCTCTCTTTCTACAATGTGGGTCTGGGGTTTTGGGCTTGGGTCATCAGGCTTGGTGACAAGTGCTTTTACTCAGGGAGCTATTATTACTACAGTCTCCATTTTATTACTTTATTTTATGCAAGTGTAAAGTTTTGAAAGGTAGTGCCAGAACTCAAATTTTGTTTCTTTGCACTCAAAATTGTTTTCTCTGAAGTCTTTAGTTTTAGAAATTTTAGTCCATTTCTGCAAGAAAAAAAAAGAAAGCCAGTTTAATGTGCTTGTATTTGTGAGGTCCTGGGTCCAATTCTCTTCCCAGGAAAAGAAAAGCCTGCTAAAATTGTTGATGCTATCCATTAGTTGAAGTGTCCACTGTTGACAGGCCTGTCAGCCTGACCTATGAATAAACAGTACCTCCCCATTTCTGGTTTTTTTATTGGTTGGGAATTTCATAGATGCATATAGTAGAGTTTTATTGTTGGGACAGAAGAATCTTCTTGTTGAGTTTGCTATGCTAATCTTGGGCCCTGACTCCTCTTCTCCTTCCTTGGCAATGACTCTAAGAGATAGGCTCCAGGACCCTTCAGTGCCTCCTGCTTTCATGCTGTCTTCCTTAGCATGGAAGACAGGCTAGGCTTATGGCCTAGGGCTTTAAAAGTGGACATTCCTTGGGGCTGGAGAGATGGCTAAGTGGCTAAGAGCACTGACTGCTCTTCCAGAGGTCCTGAGTTCAATTCCCAGCAACCACATGATGGCTCACAACCATCTGTAATGGGATCTGATGCCCTCTTCTGGTGTGTCCGAAGACAGTGACAGTGTACTCACATACATAAAATAAATAAATAAGTCTTAGAAAGTGGACATTCCTAAGGTCTATGGGGGAGCCACCACAACCAGGAGGCTCCACATGTAACTTACTCCCCCACCCCGCCCCCGTATGGCATCTGTACTCATGCTAGGTAGTGGGCAAATGCAGACATCATTCAGACCTCCTCCAGAATGCCCAGCCCAGTCTGAAGTCTGTCTTTCCAAGGGTGGACAGTGCTACACAGGGGTGCCTCTCCAACAGGGCAAAGCATTTTCACAATGCCTGGGAGGACTGTGTCTTATCCATTCAGGTTGTTGTAACAAAACACCAATAGACTGAAGGGCTTATCAATAATAGAAATTTTATCTCTCCTAGTCCAAGGTCAAGGTGCTGGCAGGCTTGGGTCCGCTGATGACAATCCATTCTCTTGTATAGCTATCTTTTTATAACTTCATATGGCTAAAGGGGTACTGGGTCTCAGTAAAGCCTCTTTTATGAGGGTTTCACTTCTCAAATCACCTCATTTTCATAGACTTGGGGATTAGAATTTCAACCCATGAGTTTTATATATATATATATATGTATATACACATATACGTATATATACATATATATATATACACACATGTATACATATATACATATATACACACATATACATGCACATATATATCTCATATTATATAGCCATTAAGTCTATTACAAGATAGGAGAAAGTTTGTATTTATTTTTCCTGTGTATATAAACTTGTATACAAGTGTACATGTATGCATGTATGCATGTTTGTGGAGGCCAGAGGCTAGCTTCAGAATGTCTCTCACTGGTGTGGGGCTTGCTGAGCTGGCTAGGCTGGCTGCTATCCGACTCCAGAGATTGCCTCATGTCTATCTTCCTGTCACTGGGGTTGCAAGCACACCTCACCGTGCTCGTCTTTTTAAGCTCGGGATCTAACTCAGGTTCTCACGCCTTCAAGGTCAATACTACTGACTGACCTATCTCCCCATCTCCAAGAAGTGGGCTAGCAAGAGGGTCCAGGAGGTAAAGGCACTTGCCAGAAAGTCAGATGACCTGAATTCTATCCCCAGGACCTTCATGGTAGGAGATAGCATATTTCTGTAAGTTGTCCTCTGACCTCCACATACATATCATGGTATGTGCACACACATACAAAGTAATGTAAACAATAAAGAAGCAAGATTCATTCAGTTATGTGGTTACATCCCTAATGGTCCATTTATGGGAAACAGGGTGGTTGTATAAGAACGCTCGTTGTACGACTGATGTGGAGCTGGAAGCAGTCTCACTTATCTCCCATCTGTGGTGATGACAAGCAGGCTGGAGAAGCCCTTGCTGTGTCATGTCTCACATTCCACAGGTATCCTCTCCTGACCTGGCTTCTGAGATCCTCTGCTCTGTGATGCTATGGGGCAGGTTCAGCTTGTTCCAGAGTGGATTCTATCTCCTTAGTGATGATTGTGGGGGATTAGATATTCCCAAGTACATATGTATGTTGATATTTTCGTTTGGGAGAAATGTTACATATTCACTCATAAATCACATCCTACGGGCACAGCTCCAAGGCAGGCCTGTAGATACAGCGGCTGTGGCTTTTGTGGTGCTGTCACAGTCTAATGGGGGAAATGGATATTAGACAGATAAGCATGCTATCACAAGTGGTAATTCTGGGAAAATAAATCAGCGTTTGTGTGATAGAACAAAGGTAGGACCCAGCTTAAGGTTCATGGAGGGTAGGTAAAGAAAGACCTGGAATTTCAGGGGGACTTGAGAACTGAATGGAAATTAGGTGAGGGAAGAAACAGGCCTAGGTAGAAAGTCTGAATGTGAGGTAAGCAAGAACTCACCTCCTTCTAGGACCTTCCCTGCCTGGCTGAGGAGAAGAGGCTAGGGACACGTGGAGCCAAATGCTTGAGAAGGTGACCCTATGATTTATCACCCAGACTAGCAACAGTTGAGAGCGGAGAGGCACCACATTAATAATAATGTTGGGGGTGACAGGTCACCTACTAGGAGGCCAAGGTGCAGAGCTGTTATTCTCAGGGGTATGCATAAAGAATTTGGGAGCCCATCAGAGCATGGCCCCCAACTTGGCCTTGGTCCCTGACATCATGACTTTGGGTGACTTAACCTTGTGGGCCTCAGTGTTTTCAGCTGCAAAATGGAGGCAGCGATGACAGTTACTCCTGGGGTTGATGGAAGGCAGTGGTATAAGAAATGCACAGTATTGCATAGAAAGCAGCTGGCAGTAAGTCAGCTCCCCTTCCTCTCTGGGAGCCCCCCATGGACCAGCCCAACCTGTAAGGCTTCCTTTTCTTCTGTAACCAAGTATCCAACTAGAAGCAGTTGAAGGGAGGAAAGGTTTATTTTGGCTTTGAGGCTACAGCCCATCATGATGACCAAGTCATGGCCACAGGGGATTGAGGCAGCTGGTCATATTGTACCCACATCTAGGAAGGAGGGGGAGGGGGATGGAGGGAGGGAGAGAGAGAGAGAGAGAGAGAGAGAGAGAGAGAGAGAGAGAGAGAGAGAGAAAGAGAGAAGTGTGTGCTCAGACTTCTTCTTTTCATGAAGTTGGGGAGGGCCCAAGGAATGGTGGATTGGCCCACCTCAATTAACCTAATCTAGATAATCCCTCCCGGGCATGCCCACAGGCTTATCTCCTAGATGATTCTAGATCCTGTCAACCTGACAGCCTATCACATATCCCTCTGGGCCTACCTGTCAGGTTGCACGGATCTTGAGAGTTTCTGGTACCCTTCCTGCCAGAAGGCAGCTTGCATTATGAAAGCCTGAGGCTTGAATGGAGTGTCAAATATAATTTGGCAATACTAAGAATTCATTATTAGAAAAGCCAGGAGCCTAGCTCTGAGTGTGAAGGGGGTGTCTACTCGCTGGGAGAGACCCTCACAGGTACTCCAGGCTTATGTAATAGATAAGATGTAAATCTCCGGGGCAGGCCAGAGATTTGCATGTCCACTGTGGATCCCACCCTGGGACCTCAGAATCAAGGCTCTTTGAGGAGTGCCCCAGACCTGGGTGTAAAGGAGGGAGAAGAAAGCCTTCTCTGAGGTATACTCTACTCAGGGTCGGGGGTGGGGGTTGGGGTGGGTGGGGTGGGGTGGAGTGGAGATGTCCTGCAGTCTGTCTATTGCAGACACACATGTGGCTGTTGTCTGTCCTTCTCCTTTAAGTGAAGTAAAGAAGTTCCTGCTAGAGTGGTGGGGGCGGGGGGGGGAGGAGGAGAGATGCAGGCCAGAGGGGAGGCCACATTTGTCTCCCTGACAAGCCAAGGACAAACGCCCAGCCTGAAGCATTCCGGAGCTGGGCCAACATGCCCCTTGGTCCTTTGGCTTTAGGGACCAGAGTTTGTTTGAGAGGAGAGCTGTGTGTGGGGAGGAGGGAGCAGGTGGACATGGAATATGGGGAAAACAACCCAAGTCCACAGCCCCCAACCTATTGTGGGACTCTACTGCCCTCTTGGAGGAGTCTGGGTTTAATTTTCTGGTCAGTGTAACAAGGAGGAGGAGCAGGAGAAGAAAGGAGTGAGTTGAAGCTCTAATTCGGTCGGCTGGGATCTGTCACTCAGCGAACAGCCGCTGACTACTCCGGGCAGCCTCAGCTGTAAGCAGTCTGTGATTTATGGACACCGAGTGAACTCCTGCGGCAGAAACCAGCCTGGAGATCAGACCAGCAATAGGGCTTTTGCTTTTTTTTTTTTTTTTGGCAGGAGACAGGGTCTGCATTTCCCTCATTCATGGCAAACTGCTTTGCACGGCAATTAGCTCTGTCCTCGTTTAGTCTCCAGTCCCAAAGGGTAATGGAAGTCATATATCATCTTCAAGACTGCTAATTACTGAGCTCCCTTACAGGTAGCTTTGTAACTGTGAGAAGGGCCTGTCGACCTGATATTTATTACTTCTCCAATAAGTAAGCAAAGAGGGGGGTCAGGGAGCTGGGGGACAGGGAGAAAGGAAGGAGGACAGGAGAGGGAGAGAAACAACTTTTTTGAAAGACCGCCCAACCCTAGCCCAGGGATCTCTGACAGCAGTCTGCCAACGTGCTCATCAGAGGGCAGACATCTTTATTCTGTAGAGCTGTTTTCCATGCTGTAGGAATTGGTGTGTCTGTATAGTCTGGAATGGTGAGGAGGGGGCCCATGCAGGGAGCAGGTGGGGAAGGGGACAAGGTGATGTGACAGGGAGGAGGGGACAGAAAGAGAGTGGGACAGAAATGGAAGGAAGGGCTGGGAGGTGGTGGCACATGCTTTTAATCTCAGTACTTGGGAGGCAGAGGCAGGTGGACCTCTTTGTTCAAGGTCAGCCTGGTCTACAAAGTGTGTTCCAGAATAAACAGGGCTACACAGAGAAACCCTGTCTTGAAAAAAAAAAAAGATGGATTAAAGAATCCCTTACCTCTACCCAGCTGCAGAATTTTCTTCTGTGGTTCCTGGCCTGCTGTGTGGGGATGGGAGGGGTGAGTGAGGACTTGGGTTTGGGCTTGGCCATGCCTGTCCTTTCAAAGGATGGGGAGTGTAGAGCCCATACTGAAAAGGTTTTTGCCTGAGTCCTTTGCCTTCAGTTTGGTGGTCTTGTTTCCACTGGACATATGGTCTGGGTTATAGGCTACAACAGGAGTTTCCATTACTATGGGTAACTGAGGGGAAGGTCAGTTTTTACTTCTACTGAGATGAACTTAAAAATTATAATCAGTATTATCCAGGATAACTGATGACTGTTTTTAAAGCAGAGAATACAGTTAAAGTAAGAGATACGTTTCAATACTTAGATAGCATCACAGGCTATATTCATAGTACTCAATGTGAAAACAGTAATTGCTGAATGTGTTCCCAGTCGGCATGCCTGTCCCATATCATTCTAGGTATGGTGACAGTGGTGGTCAAGATGGATGGTTAAGACTGTTTTCTGCATCTCAAGTCTCATCAGATGCTGGACACTGGCTGATGTTTAGGACATGCCTAATCCTTGGCCAAGGATGTGGCTATTCTCTTTCTATATTGTCTGTGGTGATGTCTCATAGCCCCTTCCCATTTGCCAGAGCTCTGCACAGGGGCCAGAGCATAGGCAGGTCTACCTGACATTTTTATAAGGAGACACTGCTGAGACCCCACAGCTTGGCAGTTCAGGGTAGCTGTGCTCTCTAACCTGTGGTACCTCCAGCAGCTATTACAATCCTTTTCATGTTCCATAACCTCAAGGCAAGGTATAATGACGGCATTTCACGTCCTCTGGTATGTAGGCTCCAGGGGAAGGAACATGACCCGAGCAGACTGCTGGAAGGACACTGAACAGGTCTGTGGAACTCCCCACCTCCATTCTCCCTACCTATAGGTGGGCAGAAGTGTCATTCTTTGCACATGGCTTCTGGTTTTCATGTGAGAGCGTCTCTCTGCTTTGCGTTTCTTGTAGTAGCTATTTATGGGGAGGCTGCCACTTGCCTTCTGCCTTCTGCACTGTAACTCCTTGGCTTAGGGACATGTCAGTGCCCTGACATCATTCCTCTCTCCACTCCAGGAATCTCCTCTTAATATCCAAACAAATAGTGAGGATTCTCTTTCCCATTCCCCAGATCCACTGTTTCCTGATCTTAGAGGACAAATTTGTCTACCAGTTTGGCTGCATATCCTTTCCTCTCCGTTGAGATTTTTCTGCCCTTTTCTCTTCCATACTACCACACTCCTTTCTTTCCTAGGCTTAACTCTACTTCCTTTTTCAGTCTTCTATTCCTGTTGACTGCTTTTCTTCCTCCACTTCATTTTAGACATCAGAGAGAAGATTGAATGACTTGGTGGGGAGAGGATGTGTGCCCCACACAACCAGCACTCATAGCTTCTTCCCTCCTAGGCATGGTCTGTGCCAACTTATCTGCCCAACCCCTCCTCACATTAAAGGCTCAGATAGCAAAGCTTGCTTGTACATCCATGTTCATCATTTAGGCTCATCTTTGAGTTTAATTAAAAGTTCCCAGGGAAGGAACTCCAGTTGTGTCATCTGGTTATTCATCCTGAGTCATTAACTGTTGAGATACAGGGCAGTGTGATGGGTCTGGTGGAGCCAGGGTACCCACTGTCAAGTGTGGTTAGTGTCTAGAGGAAGGAAGAGGAGATGCTGAGCAAGGAAAAGGTAACTGTACTGCAAATGTGAAGGATGGCCAGATACCTAGCATCAGTGATGTGTGAGTCAGTCTGACTCTTATCTGTTTGTTTGTTTGTTACTTTTCTATTGCTGTGAAGAGGCACCATGACCAAGTCAACTTATAGAAGAAATGATTTATTAGGAACTTGCTTATAGTATCAGAGGGTGACTCCATGACCACACTGTCTGAAAGCATGACAGCAGGCATACAGGCATGGTGCTAGAGAAGTAGTTAAGAGTTTATGTCTGATTCACAAGCGAGAGAGAGAGAGAGAGAGAGAGAGAGAGAGAGAGAGAGAGAGAGAGAGAGAGAGAAAGAAAGAGAAAGAGAGATCACTATCTGGGAATGATTGGGTTTTTGAAACCTCACAACCCACCCCCACTGGTACACCTCCTCTAAGAAGGCCACATCTTTTAATTCTTCCCAAACAGTTTCATCAACTGGGACCAAGCATTCAAATATATGAACCTATGAGGACCCTTCTCATTTAAACAACCACTGTATGAAAGCATTCAAACATTGATAAACAGGCCCCAGAGAAAATTGCCTTCAGAGAATGACAGTGTTTGAAGCCTGAGGTTTGTTCATTTGTGTATATTAATCAGAATTATTTATTGTACAAAAGTTGCCAGTATACTGGCTCTAGCTGAGGTCTAGCCGATGTTTCTCTATCTAGTACTGGACAGAAGAGAAAAGGAAGGAGTTGGGTACTCCAGCAATATAACTGTCACATACCATTCTAGGCATGATGACTGTGGTGGTTTGAATATGTTTGGCACTGGGAAGTGGTACTCTGAGGAGGTGTAGCCTTGCTGGAGTAGGTGTGGTCTTCTTGGAAGAAGTATGTCATTGAGGGGTTGGGCTTTGAGATTTCCTACTACACCCAGGCTCCACTCTGTGTGGAAAAGATCCTCCACTTGGCTCCCTATGGAAGTGAGTCTTCTCCTGGCTGCCTTTGAATCAAGATGTAGAAACTCTTGCCTCCTCCAGCACCATGTCTGCCTGAATGCTGCCATATTTCCCACTATGAAGTTAATGGACTGAATCTCTAAAACTGTAAGCCAACCCCAGTTAAATGTTCACCTTAACAAGTGTTGCCTTGATCATGGCGTCTCTTCTCAGCAATGGAAACCCTCACTAAGACAACAACAATGGTGATCAATGCAGACAAGATCTTTCCCCCTCATGTTATTTCAAGTCCCATCAGATGCCAGGCACTGACTCACACATATGAAGTGTCCAATCTGAGCGAATGTGTCTGGGTTTTTGACCCAGAGCTGAGAGATGACGGTCAGGACTCACTGGTGGTGAGACTGTGAGTTCCAGAGTGCCACACTGTCCTCTTTTCATACGTAGACTACACAAACTATGAATTCCCAGAATGTGACATCAATAAACTGGCCTTGATTCCATTAGTTCTGGTGAGGTTAGCTGAGTGCTGAAGCTTGCCCTCTATATACGAGCTTTCTATATGTTCCTATTTGGAGAAAGTATGGTGTGGGCCTATGATAATAAAGGACACTTTTCCGTAGGGAATCAGGCCAGGGGGAAATGTTTTCAGATTTTGACTGCATAGGCAGGGCCCGCATGAGCATCACATAAAGAAATGTTGCTTTCTCAACCTTTCCCGTGAATATAACTATCCCACTTCCTAGGGACCTGTGTCTTTTCTGTGATATGTCTGTACAGGGGACAGCAGGGGACTGGGACTATGTGGCTGGCCAAGGGATGGTTTAACTGTGTCTGCAGCAGCCTGTCCTAGCCCACCTCCCAAATGTCCCAAGTCTAGTTTCTGTGTGAGTTTCCATGGGGGTAAATAGTGACAGATGAACCCAGGGTTCTGAAAAGAGGTCCTCAGGGGTGTTCCTTCTCTGTTGGCATGGCTCTCACACCCTTAATTATTCTACCTCATGAGCAAGAGAAGGGTTATGAAGCCAGAAGAGCCAGAATCAGGGATGGTTATGCTAACGGCAAGGTCTGGATCCAGTGAACCCAGTGGAGGGTAACTCAGTCACTTGTGAACCCCAGCCCTATGCCTGCCTTATCATGGCCACAGACCTGTGACAGTGACCTGGTCATCTTGTTCCAACTGTCTCAATGACCATTGCTGCATAAGAAACTAGTTTAAATGATTTCATGGCTTAGTAGAGTGCTTGATGTGTATGCATAGGGACTTGAGTTTGATTTTCAACACCCACAAGGAAAACTAGGCACAGTGGGGTGTACCTATGATCCTAGCATTAGAAAAGCAGAGAAAGAATGGTCTTAGGGACTCTTGGTTGTCAGATTCAGTCAATTGGTGAGCTTCAGTTTCAGTAAGAGACTCTGTCGAGAAAAATAAGGTGGGGAACACTGACCCTTGATCTTCACATGTATACGCGTCCTGAGTTCAATTCCCAGCAACCACATGGTTGCTCACAACCATCTGCAATGGGATCCGATGCCCTTTTCTGGTGTGTCTGAAGATAGCTACAGTGTACTCACATATATAAAATAAGTAAAAACTTTTTTTAAAAAATTGAAGATAAGCAAATGAAGACTTTTTACATGATCCAAGACCCAGTCATGAATTCCTCCCGGTCTTTGATTTGACCCAGGTGAGGTCTCAGAAAACAAAACAACCTCACTGGCCAAATGTCTGACCCACTGGAACTATTACTCAATGAAATAGAGGGGTGAGTGTGTGTGTGTGTGTGTGTGTGTGTGTGTGTGTGTGTATTTACTTATCCACTCATCTGTTAGCAGATGATTTGGGTCATGTCCATGTTTTTGCCACTGAGAGTAGATTTTTAATTTTTTAAGATAGCATTTACTTATTGTATGTAAGGGCATGTGTGCCATGGTACGTGTGTGGAAGTCATAGGACACTCACAGAATCAGTTTTCTCCTTCTATCTACCATGTTAGTCCCAGGGATTAAACTGAGGTTCAGGCTTGGCTGCAAGCACCTTAACTCACTGAGCCATCTTGCTAGCTCTCATCATTATGCGTGCTGCTGTTATGACGGAGTCTCCATTCACTTTTGGTGTCTGATGTCCTAGATATGGGCTGGGACCTTGGCTTGTCTGTGGTGGGGGTTGGCTACTTCTGTGGGTTTCTTCATGTAAATTCTGTTTGGGAGCCAGTTTAGACTTTCTCACAGCGTAATGGCTGGGCTCTAGAAGTAAGTGTTGCCAGAGCAACCACTAGAAGCTGCATGGCTCTTTGAACCCAGTCTTAGAAGTAATTGGCGTCACTTCTCCAATGGTCTATTTGAATGTGGTTTGCATCCCAGTTAATCAGAAGCAGCATGAGAATGGCCCATTCCTTTTCTTGGGGGAGAGGCAGTGCTGTACAGGACAGAACTGTGTGGGATGGGAGGAGGTGCTGTTGCCAGGAGGGTGAGAGGGGCTGTTCATAGCCTCTGCAGAGGGACAACTGAAGCTGTGGAGGCACTGAACCGAAACCATCCACTCGGTTTAGGGGCTCATTCTGTGACACCCATCTAGTCTCTGCCTTGGAGTGATGTGGAGCTCAGTACCTTTCGAAGAGCCATTTCCAGTTGTGTGTGGTTGGAAACGTCAGGAAAGCCTTAGGATGCAAACTGCCTCTCCTGCAAGATCTCTCTCGGTTCTGGGTCAGCATCCTGGTGAATGAGGATGAGGCAGGACAGAAGGAAGCTAAGTGCTAGTTGGGCCAGGAGGGTTCTCATCTATTCCAGGGGAAGCAAGCTCACATCGGCCCCCTAGAATGTCCGGTTGTTGATAGAGATGGGTTTCTCTGTCCCTGAAGGCTAGATGCCTCTGTCTGTGCTAGTTTCTCAGAATTCTTTTTTTCCTCTGAACTTCCCTTGTCCTCAGCAGAGATTCTGTCTTGCTGTCTGCTGTTCCCAACACTCAGAAACTCCTGACACACAGCAGGCACTCAATAAATAATTGTGGTTTTCGGTTTGTTTGTTTTGTCTTCCTTTTAAATATACGGTCTTACTAGCATCCCAGACTTGCCACCTTCCTGCCTCAGCCTTCTGAGTGTTAGACTTTCAAACCATCATGTCCCTTTCCCTCCTTCACTGCCCATGCCTACATGCCTGCCTGTCTGTGGTCTGTTTGTCTGTCTCTTCCTCATCTTGAGACCTTCCTTTCTTTTTCTTTCCCTCTTATCCCCAACCATCTAATCCTCTTCAGGATTCTTAAGATATCATTTGATTGTGACACCCTAGCACAACTTGGCTCAAAATGTATTATTATTTTTTTCCCCAGAAGTAATATCACACAATATTGACTCATGTTATGTTTATAGTTATCTAAAATTTGCAATTGTTTTTTCACTCCTCTGTGGTGCCAGGTCTCTCCCATGTGTCCAAGGATTTTGTTATCAGCACAGAACTGGTCCACTGGCCCTGAAAAGAGCGTCTAAGATAAAAACTGGCTGGTCATGCTCAGCAACCTGGGAAACTGAGGCAGAAGGATTACTTGAACCTAGGAGTTTGAGGCCAGCCGAGGAAGCATATTGAAACCCTGACTTGAGGATGGAGGGGCGGTGGCACCTCAAAAGTGAGATCTGGGACTATGTCTGAAGTAGATGTAGGGTCAACTTGTTAGAAAAGGATATTCTCAGTGTCACACAAAGAAACATCCGAATAAAGCAAAATTAAGGAGCATGGCAAGACTTGCTGGCTCTCTCTCCCTCTCCCTCTCTTTCTTCCTTCCCTTCCTTCCCTTCCCTTCCTTCCTTCCTTCCTTCCTTCCTTCCTTCCTTCCTTCCTTCCTTCCTTCCTCCCTCCCTCTCCCTTTCCCTCCCTCTCTCCCTCTCTCTCTCCCTCTCTCCCTCTCTCTCTTTCTCTCTCTCTCTCTCTCTCTTTCTTTCTCTCTCTCTCTCTCTCTCTCTCTCTCTCTCTCTCTCTCTCTCTCTCTTTCTTTCTTTCTTTCTTTCTTTCTCTCTTTCTTTCTTTCTAAAAATGATGTGCCATGACCCAAACTTGGCTAGCAAGTAGCACACACATCTTATATTCATAAGGGGAAACTTGGCTGTTCCTTATTGGCTGAGGTTCAAATCCATAATATACTCCTGATTGGCTAATTTGGGAAGCAACATGCAAATGAAGGGGAAGGAGGGTGCTGGCCACTGGGGGAGGGGGGGAGAAGTTCCAAGAAAGCAACAAGCCTTTGTGTAAACAAAAGTTTTATGGTGGGGGAGATTAAAATATTTGCATAAAAGTTTTATAAGATGGGGTCTGCTTAAAAGATTTGCATAAAAGTTTTATAAGCTAGAGGAGATTAAAGATTTGCATAAAACTTTTACAAGGTAGGGAATATTGGCCCTTGGCACTAGTCATCTTTGGTAGAAAAAAAATCCCTTTTCTCACAAGCTTGTGCCTGGCTTCCTGCTGGGATGGCTTGGGGGATGGGCCAGGTGGCTAACTGCAGAAGCTGGGGTGACAACACTCATCCTTGCCTTTCTTGCTTGGGAGAGGAACAAATCAGAGAATGAAAAGAGCCATTTTAGAGGGGTTCATCAATCCATCACCTGGGCTGGATCTGAGAGCATCTAGATCCAGGAATGCAGCTGTCCAGACCCACTGTCTGGCAGGAAGGGTGCAGGTGGGTATTGCAGGAGAGGACTGTTTGTAGCCTTCTCTACTCTGTGATTCAGTGGTCTTGTTTATTTTCATTTACAATGAAAAAAAATTACTTATGGATGATAGATGCATCCTCCTAAAATTGGCCTGTCCCCTGAACTCTTTCTTGTATGAAGACTTTTTCAACTTTCAAGAAAGAGAAATCAATCTAAATCTATTCTCATCAAGGTAGGGAATGTACTAGCTTACATCCTAGGAAGGTTTCGTATGGAGCAGGCTCCAGTACTGATGAGATAAGAAGACCAGACAGCTCACTGGGACCCATCACCAATGGGTTCCCCGCTGGACTCCACTGGTGCTTGTGTAGCTTGGTTTCTTGCAGGCAGTAGCTATGGCACTCAGAAGTCATAGCCTTACAATACCCAATCCAAAAGGTCTGAAGATGGGCTGATAGAGGGCTTGCCCAGCGTGCAAGTGACCCTGGCCTTGGACCTCATAAAACTGGGTTTGGTGACATGTGCCTGTGATCTCAGCTGTCTGGAGTTAGAGGCAGGAGGGCCAGAAGTTCAAGGTCATCTTGAACGTAGGATAAATGAGACTCTGTCTCAGATCACAATGACAAAGCCAACAAAAGACAATAAATATTTGAAGAGATTGAGAAATGCTTCTCTCAGAATCAGTCTATGAAGTTGCATCGAAGGTCTACAATTTGCTTTGCACGAGTCATGTGATTATCCCTGCGTCAATCATTTTGGCAGGAGGATGGGATAAAATGATTGACTAGGCCCAAGTCATATGTCTTTTCCAGGGACTGGCTATCTCACCGTCATGTCAGGAGAAAAAAAAAAGTCAATGAAACCAGGCATTGGGTATGATCAGGCAGTAAGAGAATTGAAACTATGCTGTCTTCTCTTGGGGTCTACCTGGTATAGCATACACACTTCTCTCACCTACTTCTTCATTCTCCTGCTTGTACTTCACATCAGCCTTCACTTCCCTCCTCCGTGTATACGTATCTGGATGAAAATGGCTTCCCCAAACCCCAGACACCACATGGCTTTTAGGAACCCAACACTACCTGTGGCTGAGTTCATATTTCAAGGAAGAGAGAATTTGATTGGCTGCAGAGATAGGCACTATCTTTTTATTACTGTTATTGATTTTGTTCTGCTGGAGATGGAGAGATAGGTGTTTAATAAATACCAGACCAGTCATCAGTGGTAAAGGATATTGTTATAGGGCTCAAACATGGCCTGGAAGGTGCAGTTTCTAAGAAAAGAGGCTGAGGATGGGGTAGATATTGCAGAGCAAGGAGGCTTGCATGTTCCATGGAACTCAGAGGACTGTAAAACGTTGTCTTGTCCTCAGGTAGTTTCAAGCCTAATTGGACATTGACCGGGACCAACGGTCACAGGGTATCAGAGGAGGATAAGGCCAGTGATGACCGCAGGCGGCAAGAATGATAGTGGCCTCTGGGGAGGCAGAAAGGAAGGGATAAAGTTGTCTGCAATTTGCAGCAGAGGGGTTCAGTACTGTCCTCCCTGTCTCCCCTGAAGACACCAGTCTACTTAGATGACCCAGAATGGCTATCCCTCTGTACCAGGGTGCATGTATAAACTATCGGCAGTTTTCATGACTTTTTGAAAGTCACGTTTACTCCCTGCTAAAAGGCCAAGGATGGGGACACAAACAGAAATAACTCCCTCTCCCTCAAAGCTCAGAGGTTAAGAGCAGGCCAATAACCCCCTGCTTTTGGAGAGTATAAACAAATACATGACGGCTTCAAGGCAAGGATTCTACTTTTATTTTGTGGTCCAGAAACGTTCTGGACTTGCCCAAGGCCTCAAGTCTGAGACTGGAACGAAGCTGCTGACTGCCAACCCCTGGGCGGGCCTGGCCAGTCTCTATGTGAAAGGTGTGGGGGATTACCCCACCTGACAGAGGGAGTGAAGACCAGGCCTAGGGATGTGTGGCTCAAGTCAAATCTGGACAGGGGCCAGCATCTCCTCAGAAAAGGGACTGAAGTTCCATCCAGAGTGTCTTATCTGGACAGACATCCTTTCCTGCTGGAGGAAAAGGAAGAAAGATTTGCTTCTCTGCTCTTCTCTTTTAGACAAATCAGAATTCAGATGCCATTCCCTTGCTCCAGATAAGTTCAACTGACAGGGGCTGGGGGGGAGCACTATGAAAGGGGCCTTTACCCAAGTCATATAGGGAGCTGGGGGTCTTGGGTCACAGGCCCCAAGCACCTGGCTTTGGATTTGGATACAGTTTCCAATACACAGTGGTTTGTATTCATTCTCAGGACCTGAAAGCTATAATTGCAAGTGCTGTAAGCTCAAAGCCTTCAGTCTTGTCGCTGCTGTAGTGTCTCCTCATGGTGTCACTCACGGGCTGCCTCACTCAAATGTCAGGAGCCCAAACCTCACTTGACCTCAGAGAGGCCCCAAGGCAAAAATTGCAAGAGGGCAGAGGCCCCAGAGGAGGGGTCCTGAGGAAGGAAGAGGGCCTGGCAAAGAGGAGAGAGGGGCTGGGCGGAAGAGGAGAGAGCCAGGGAGGCCGGCGAGGACCATGGTGAGGGCCCCTTGTCAAGGTTCTATCTGCAGGATGATTGATGCGAGCCCGGGTTTTTCTGTCAGCCTGTCACGGCGCAGGAATGTTTAATGTTCTCATTATTGGTTACGCTGTTGTGTATATTTCTCTGTCAGCACCACGGACCCAGCTGAACTGGCAGAGCACTTCAAAGGCCTGTGGGTCATTCATCATCCCCATGACGCCCAGGCAAACGCTCAGCTTCAGCTCCGCGCCAGGGATTTGTTATGACTTGCAAGCGGGCTGACAGACAGGGCTATGGCAAGGAGGGGACAAGGGCTGCAGAAGGCCCCCTCCTACCCTTTTTTGTCACTCTGGGTTCAGGGTCGTGCCCTTGTGCCTCCAAGACCAGCTAGGGGTGACCTTTAGCGCATGTGTGTATTGGGTCAAGAGTGCAGGGTAAGCCCGGGTGAGGGGCTCCCTAGAGCACCCCAAATCCTCTCCCTGTCTTCTTTCCTCTGGATACGTAATGGTATTCCCCCCAAAGTTATGTTGAAGTTAGGTAGTGGTGGTGAGGGGAACCCAAACTTGCAGGGCCGGGGAGGGGTGGGGTGGGGGGGCAGGGAGAGCCGGGAACATGGGAGCTTTGTTCCCTTTCCCAAGCCTGACATGATTAATCGTTTTCTTCTGATCTAATTTTGGAACATGAAAAACAGCACATTTGTCTTGAAGAAAAATGATGTGCCGAACTGCGCAGATGGAAATTTCGAGCAACGAGAAAGATTAAAGTGAAACCCCACTCCTTAGACCTAATCATGAGTTGTAGATTATTCTGTCGGCCCAGCCAGATGGTAGCTCTGATTCCACGGCCCCTTCTTATATTAATGAATACTAGACTGTTATATTTGACTTAGGTAAGTGAAATGTCTATCAGAGCTAATGGGCTGCCAGCCAGCATAACACATGTTGTACCGCTAAGGGTCCTTGCTGCATTTTTCATGTTTTATACTAATGTAGAACATTTTGTTTCCTACTGGTTTTCATCATTGTCACTGTTTGCTAAATATTTTCGCATGGGAAGGGTGGGGGAGGGAGGCAGAGTCAGGAGGAAAAAGACCCCCCCCCAAACTTGTGTCCAAAGCTAATTTCCTCCCGTTGGGCTTGGCTATAACTCTGCAAGTAAAAACAGTGACCTGGAGCCATGCGTACAGAACTCAATAGTAACGTGATTAAGTCCCCAGTCAAGGAGACTACACTCGACTCTATGTTAACAAACCTAATTATAGCTCTGGAGTGATAAATAGGGCCCAGGTCCTTGCCGCATATCTCCGAGGTCACGTTCAGAGAGCAGTTTGACCATCTCTCGTCTCTGGGGGAGAGAACTGTCCTGGGGAGGCATCCCAGGACCAGCATAGCAGAGAGGCTGCTCTTCTCCAACTCGGTTGTTCAGTCCCTGGGGAGGGTGAAGAGATGCCAGGCCATTTTCGTTTTCGGAGCAGAAGGTCTTTGGGCTTTTCTGCAGGAAGTGGAAAGTGTCATCCCTGCCTTCCACATCAATGACTCCAGGTAGGCGGCCTCTGAGGGGGTGACTCCCCTGGCCCTGGCCCGAGCAGCAGATAGCTCAGTCTTGCCTTCTTCCTCCAGATGTCTCTGAACAGGAGAGATGCGGAAAAGCTTGTTGCTGAGGAGGAAACCCACTCTTTCATCCTTAAGAAGGAAGGCTGGCATCCTGGAAAATGGGGGAGTCCTGGTGATGGAACCTGAAAGCCGTCTGGGGACAGATGAGATGGAGTTGGAGATCATTTTCAAGGGATGGTGTCCTAAGAATAGAAGGAAACCCACAGCTGTGAATATCACAGGAGTCAGCTCAAAGCCTTGGCTGGCAGTAGGTGGCCCCTTCAGCCTCTCTGGCCTCATTTCTCACCTGTCACCAACCATGAACCCCACATTTCTGCTTCATGAACCATTTTAGTGTCCCTAAGATTATCAGGCTCTTTTAGAACAATGTGCTAATGGCCATTTTATTTCTGTATCTCCTAGTCCTCTGGCGTCTTTCTCTGGAAATCCTCTATACATATTTAAAGGCCCATCTCCCACACCTTTACTCTGTCACACTTGGGGACATCCTCTAGATGTCATACTTAGTACTTCACTCTCTGGGTCACCAGTAGGGTTTGGCTGTGTCTCTATAATTCCTGTGTTGAATCATTGTTGTCTGGCTGGTAGCGCTGTTTGGGAGACTCTGGAAACGGCATGGAGCCTGGCTGCAGGAAGTAAACCATGGCTGAGCATGTCTTTAAGGGCTGTAGCTGGTCCCCAGATCCAGTTTTGCTTCCTGTCTACCACAAGGTGGGTAACTTCCTCCTGCATATCGCCCCGCCCCCACTATGTTTTAACTAGATAATGGGTCCAGAGATGTGGACTGGAGTGACCGTGAATGAAGCCTTCTAAAACTGAGCTAAAAGGAATCTCTTTCAACTTGTTTCTGTCAGGGAATTTGTCACATTGACAAGAGAGGAACTAATAACACCAAAGTAATACCAAAGTGGTCTTCTTAAACACTAAATAACTTTTAATGCTTACTTTCTGGGAAACAGAGGTAGGCAGATCTCTGTAGTTTGAGGTAAACCTGGTTAAGGTTAGCCAGAGTATCATAATAAGACCCTGTCCCAAAGATGTCTATTAGCATATATTAATTACACATAATAATACATTTCTTTTTTTAAAGATTTATTTTATTATATGTAAGTACACTGTAGCTGTCTTCAGACACACCAGAAGAGGGCATCCCATCTCCTTAAAGATGGTTGTGAGCCATCATATGGTTGCTGGGATTTGAACTCAGGATTTCTGGAAGAGCAGTTAAGTGGTTAAGAGCAGTCTTAACCACCGAGCCATCTCTCCAGCCCAATACATTTCATTTTCATGCATGTATATATTGTATTTGGACCATCTTTACCCCATAACCCTTTCTTTTTTCCCCTGTCCCCCTTTGTTCCTTCTTTCTAATTGGTCCCTTGTATTTTGATATCTTTTCTTCGTGTGTGTGTGTGTGTGTGTGTGTGTGTGTGTGTAGACACCAGTGGAAGCATAAGAGGATGACAGATCTCCAATAAAACTCACTGGGATACACAGAGTGCAGGGGGGAAGGGAGAAAGGGACAGAGGGAGGGAAGGAGGGACAGAGGGAGAAGATATCAACGTACAAAGGGGACCAGTTGGAGAGAAGCTACACTACTCAAGGAAATTACCTGCCTACAGATCCTAAGGGAGGTGTGGGGTTTATTTTGGCTTATATGTTCAGAGAGAGAGAGAGAGAATCCCTCATGGGGAGGGAGGCCTGATGACAGGCTGTAGGAAGCTGGGCAACTGACCACATTTTCATCTACACACAGGAAACAGAGAGAATGAACAGGAAGTGAGACCAGGTTATAAACCCTTAAAGTCTGCCTCCAATGACATCCTCCCTTCCTGCAAGGCTGTGCCTCCTAATGTTCCATAACCTTCCCAAACGGCGCTACCTAATGGGGTCCAAATATTTGAATATATAAGCTTGTGGGGAGCATTTCCCACTTAAATTACAACAGCTACCCTTATCTCCCCATCCCTCCTCAGGGAGGGATAGGCCCTCATGAGTCCCTCCCCTCCCCACAACATGAAGTTAAAACATGAAAATGTTTCACTGAAAAATGTCCATTTTCAAGTCTTTCCCTACACACCTCCCTTCCTCTATCCTACCTCCACGTGCATTTATGCTGTTTAAATCAGAAATATGCCCAGAGAAGCTCCCGTGTGTCAGGCATCACTATAAGCAAACCTGTACAAACTCGTGGTCCTCTGAGGTGACTGTTTAGTACCTGCTGGCGTTGGGGTATGAATGAATTGGGTGGAGGTTATTTATTTTATTTTATTGAAAAAGGAAGTAAAAACATTTTATGATAAAGTTGAAGATTTACATGGAAAATGTTTCTGACAAAATTGAAGAAATATATAGAAAAACACATTAAGATTGACAATTTTCATGGAAAATTAAAGAGTAAAATGGTAGACATAAAAACATTGCTAAATTAATTGAAAAAGGAAGTAGAGACATTTTATGATAGAATTGAAGATTTACATGGAAAATATTTCTGATAAAATTGTAGAAAAATATAAAGTAGCATGTTAAAATTGAAGATTATCGTGGAAAATTACAGATAAATGGTAGGCATAAAAATATTTCTAAGTTGATTGAAAGTGGAATTATAAACATTTTCTGATAAAATTGAAGATCTACAAGGAAAATATTTCTGATAAAATTGAAAAAATATATAGAAAAACACGTTAAAATTAACTATTTCATGGCAAATTATACAGATAAAATGGTAGGCATAAAAATATTCCTAAGTTGATTGAAAGTAGAATTATAAGCATTTTCTGATAAAATTGAAGATTTTCATGGAAAATATTTCTGATAAAATTGAAAGAATATATAGAAAAACATTAAAATTGAAGATTATCATGGAATATTATACAGTGGAGGTTATTTAAATAGGATATATATAGTCCTTTTTTGAAGAACAAAGTCACTCAAGCTAATCCCATAAATGGGGGTTCTGGTTTTTTTTTTTTTTGGTTTTTTGACACCGGGTTTCTCTGTGTAGCCCTGGCTGTCCTGGAACTCACTCTGTAGACCAGGCTGGCCTCGAACTCAGAAATCCACCTGCCTCTGCCTCCCAAGTGCTGGGATTAAAGGTGTGCGCCACCATTGCCCGGCTATAAATGGGGGTTCTAAGACAATGGCAAGGAGGACAGACAAACCCCATGGGGAACCAAGAGCATCTATATGGCTGAGCCTCTCAGTTTCTGTGACTTGTGATGGGCTCATTCATTGTCCTTTCCAGTCTTTTAAGATAATTAAAAACAAAACAAAACAACAAAAGCTCTTAGGATGTATTAAATACTATAGAAAAGTGCATGTATCTCATGGTACAGCTCAACAAATTATCATAAACTGGAACTCATGATGACCAGGCCAAGAAACAGACCCCTCCAGTACGTTATAGACCTTTTGAGAGTCTTCTGAGTAGGAGCTGGGAACTAACACATATCTCTGCAAGAGTGGGAAGTGTCGTTAACTTCTGCGCCATCTCTCTGGTCCCTTTTTTTGTTAAAAAAAAAATACAACCTCAACTTTTCTCCTACAATTTTTTCTGTTCCTTGTGGCCTTACTTTATAAAAAGTTCAAATATGAACAAGATCCTTTTGTATTGAAACAGGATCACACCATGTAACTCAAGTTGGTCTGGAATCTATTCTATAGTCTATGCTGGTCTTGAACCCATGATTTTCCTGCCTCAGCCTCCTAAGTGCCTACATTAAAGGATGTGACACCACTCTTACCTCATAGACTGACTTTAGAATATTTTTATCATTCTCCAAAATTCTCTTGAGCCTATTTTAAATCATTACTCTGTGTCTGTCAACACTAGCCCCAGGCAGTCAGTTTTTATACTTTATAATTATAAACACAACAGCTCCCAGCAACTTTTTTTTATTGGATATATTCTCTACATTTCAAATGTTATCCCCTTTCCCAGTTTCCCCCCTCCCAGGTAGCCCCTATCCTATCCTCCCTCCTCCTGCTTCTATGAGGGTGCTCCTCCACTCATCCCCTCCCACCTCCCCAGTCTCGATTCCCCTACACTGGGGCATCTATCGAGCCTTCTCAGGACCAAGGGCCTCTCCTCCCTTTGATGTCCAACAAGGCCATCCTCTGCTTGAGTTTTGTTTGGTCTGTGAATTGTATCTTGGGCATTCCAAGCTTCTGGGCTAATATCCACTTATCAGTGAGTGTATATCATGTGTGTTCGTTTGTGATTGGGTTACCTCACTCGAGGTGACACTTTCTAGTTCCATCTATTTGCCTAAGAATTTCATGAATTCATTGTTTTTAATAGCTGAGTAGTATTCCATTGTGTAAATGTACCACATTTTCTGTATCCATTCCTCTGTTGAAGGACATCTGGATTCTTTCCAGTTTCTGGCTATTATAAATAAGGCTGCTATGCACATAGTGGAGCATGTGTCCTTATTACATGTTGGAGCATCTTCTGGGTATATGCCCAAGAGTGGCATAGTTGGGTCCTCAGGTAATACTATGTCCAATTTACTAAGTTGCCACCAAACTGATTTCCAGAGAGGTTGTACCATCTTGCAATCCCACCAGCAATGGAGGAGAGTTCCTCTTTCTCCACATCCTCTCCAGCGTCTGCTGTCACCTGAATTTTCGATTTTAGCCATTCTGACTGGTGTGAGGTAGAATCTCAGGGTTGTTTTGATTTTCCCAGCAACATTTTATTGAGAAATAATTCATATATCATAAAGTATATGCTTTAAAATATAAAATTCTTTCAAGTTTTAGTATATTAGTAAAGTTATATAAATGTCACCACTAATTCCAAAAATTTCACCACCAAAAAGTCGCTCAATACACATTTGCAGTTACTCTCCTAGTCTCCCCCTCGGGTATCTGGAAACCACTAGTAACTTTATATCTTTGGATTACCTTGGAGAAATAGACTCATAAGATATGTGGCTGATTGTGTGTCTGGCTTCTTTCAACTCAGTGTAATGTTGTTTCATCTGTGTCAGAACACAGACGAGAACATCATTTGTTTTTACAGTCAAATAGCATTCCATTGTGTGAGTTTGCAGCATTTCCCTTATCCGTTTCTCAACAGACAGACTTCTGAGTTGATTTCATTTTGAGGACCATTCTGAATAATGCTGCTGTGTGCAAATTTATGCACAAAATTTCATATGGACATGTTCATTTCTCTTTACCATAGACCTACTGTTGAGATTACTAGATCACAGATCAATTCTATTTTTATGTTTTTTCCAATTATAATCCACACAGAGCTAATTATTTTGCATTTGTCATGATATAAGAAGTCTGTTTATTTCTTTTTAGATAAATTTGGCTGGGCAGTTGTGGTGCATGCCTTTAATGCCCACTTGGGAGGAAGAGGCAAGTAAGATCTACAGAGTTCGAGTTCAACTTGATCTACAAAACTAGTTCCAGAACAGCCAGGGGTCCTGGAACTTAAGAACCAGGGCTACGCAAAGAAATCCTATCTTGAAAAACAACAACAACAACAACAACAACAGCAACATAAAGAGAGAAAGAAAGAAAGGAAGAAGAAAGAAAAGAAAGAAAGGAAGGAAGGAGAAAGAAAGAAAGAAAGAAGAAAGAAAGAAAGAAAGAAAGAAAGAAAGAAAGAAAGAAAGAAAAAGAATTTTGGATAAAATTTTTCTCAGCATAAACTTCTTTCATACTTCTAAAAAAATTACCTTTTTTAAATGTTTTGAGATTATAATGTAATTACATCATTTCTCCCTAACCTTTCTTCCCTCTGATTCCTCCCCTGTACCCATCTTTTCTCTATTTCAAATCCATGGCCATTTTTTTTTCCTTAAAAAAACCAAACCAAACAATAAGCATACATGTGTGAGCGTGCTCGCACGTGCACGCACAGGCACACACACACACACACACACACACACACATGCACACGTGCGCACATGCACACACACACTTCTAAATATATCAATACAACTTGTTTAGCCCATATAGTGTTACTTGTACATATATTTTCAGGACTGACCATTTGATATTAGACAACTGGTGTATTCTTTCTTGATAAGGCTATTTCTCCTGCTTCCAGCATTTAAAAATTGCTTGTAGTTCATTCTTTGTTGTTTGTTTTTGAGACAGGGTCTTATTGTAGCTCTGGCTGTTCTGGAACTCACTGTGTAGACCTGGCTGACCTGAAAGTCACAGCGATCCACCTGCCTCTGCCTCCCGAGTACTGGGACTGAAGCCCTCTGTGCCTGGCTAGCCTGCTGTTCTTTGTGTAGGGTTGAGTCCTCGTGAGCTTTCCTTCTTGCACGCTAGCATGCCCATTGGTGTCATCTTTGTTCAGGTCTTGTTTAGGAACCACACTGGTGAGCCTTCCTGCGTGTAGCATCTCTGATGTTTCTAGGAGACCCCATCTCACAGCAAACTTACTAATCCTCTGGCTCTTCAACAATCTTTCCCCCACTCTTCCTCATTGATCCCTGAGCCTTAGATGTATGACTTGTGGTGGAGATACATCAGTTGGGCCTGGGCTCTACAACTTTGTGTTTTGATTGGCTGTGGTTTTCTGAAATGTCTTCCATCTTGTGATGGTTTGTATATTCTTGGCCCAGGGAGTGGCACTATTAGGAGGTGTGGCCTTGTTGGAGTAGGTGTGTCACTGTGGGCGTGGACTTAAGACCCTCATCCTAGCTGCCTGGAAGCCAGTCTTCTAGCAGCCTTCAGATGAAGATGCAGAACTCTCAGATCCTCCTGCACCAAGCCTGGACACTGCTATGCTCCCACCTTGAAGATGATGGACTGAACCTCTGTGTAGAGAGCCATTGTAAGCCTCTAGGCAGAATTCAGCTGCCTGCATTTCACCTACACGGAGCTGAGGAATTCCAGCCACACCTCCTCCCACCTGACAGATGTCAGAGCCCCTCTGGCACTACAGTTTCCTGCGAAAGTCAAATCGCCATCTCCTGCTGAGTAGCAGACCCTGTGAAAGTATCACCTTCGTGAAGATCTGTTTTGGCAACATCATTCAGCCTGCCAGAGACCTGCTGAGAAGACTCTGCAGCTTTGGGAGGGAGGGTCACGCCCACAGCTTTGGGAGGGAGGGTCACGCCCACAGCACATATATTGTCACTCTTGTCCCCAAAGAGAGATAGAAAGATTTTGTACAGCCATGCACTAATGTCTCTGTGTGTTCTTTTCTCTCGACCCCCGTAGTTTCACTCTTCAGCTCTCCCCCATGTAGAACCCGCTCGTGAGAATTCCCGGGAAGATCCACCTCTGAACCTGTGAACCAGCCCTATTAAATACTGTCCTTATAAGAGTTGCCTTGGTCATGGTGTCTGTTCACAGTAGTAAAACCCTAACAAAGACACATATGTTTCGAAGAGAAGTTTCCTTGGTGAGGGTGAGGGCTACATTTATCTGTGAGAATAAGGACAAAAAATTAGAATATAGTTAGGGAATATGTTGGTTCAGTTAAGTGGTAGTTGTAGGTTCTCCTCCAAGATCCATGACTTCACTAGTCCTAGGCAGCTGGCTAGATTTATAGTACCAGGCATGGCTTCCCTCTTGTGTAGGCCTTAAGTCCATTAGAGAGTTAGTTGTTGGTTACTGCCTAGGTATGCATGCCACTACTGCACCCTCAGGGTAGCCATGCCATGCTGGTTGGTGTGGTGCATTGGCATCATACCTAGGTAGGTTGTTGGCTGTCTCCCTCATTTGGGAGTTTGCAGGCATTTTCTATACCATGAGAGCTGGTCCACAGAGAGGAGAGTTTCAAGACAGATTTAGCTCAGGTCCTTTGGGTCCTGTTTCCAAAATGCACAGTGTCTTCAGCAATAGAAACTTATCTTCTACTTCTAGGAGGCAACCAAGGGCAACAGCAATATCATGTAATATTTTGGGAGTCTCTCGCACCACCCTAACCAACAACTCAAGAAACATAAGGACATTTCTTATGCCTGCTGTTAAATTTTTGTTAATAGATTCTGTGGGGAGTATTGTCAGTCAAGATGGGAAAATTTCATTTAAGTGTATATGTGTGTGTATGTGTATAAGCAGACTTATGAGTATTATAGGGATTCTGTGTGACCATTTTATTTTATTTATTTATATTTTTGGTTTTTCGAGACAGGGTTTCTCTGTGTAGCTCTGGCTGTCCTGGAATTCACTCTGTAGACCACACTGGCCTCAAACTCAGAAATCCTCCTGCCTCTGCCTCCCAAGTGCTGGGATTAAAGGCATGTGCCACCACTGCCCTGCTGTGTGTGACCTTTTTAGCCTCCTTACTGTTATTTTACCCTACTTCTGTCTTCTGTATTTATCCCCTTCTCCTTCACTAATTAAAGCCCCTTCCCCATTTCTCCCATTCTCCCCTTCAGACCACTTGTGCCCTGCTGTTTCCTATTTTTTACCCTCCCTGCAATGGCCCCTTTTAACTACCAGGGTTTCTGTAGTTATTCCAGGTTATACACTCACTAAGGATCTGCAGATAGAAACCTCAGATGAGTGAGAACATGTGACATTTGTTTTTTTCTGGGTCTGGGTTACCTCACTCCATGTGATCTTTACTTGTTCCATCCCATTACCTTCAAATTTCATGATTTCATCTTTTTTTTACAGCTAAATAGTATTCCGGTATGCATAAGTATTACATTTTCGTGATTCTTCTGTTGATTGAAGGACATTTAGGTTGCTTGTACTTTCTAGCTATTGTGACTAGAGCAGCAATGGACATGGCTGAATAAGAAAAAAAGGATGGGAGGGGCATTTAAAAATAGTTTTATTTAAGTATATTTAATATTTATATTTATATATAACATATATTTAATATATTTATATTAATTATATTAATATAGATAATATAGTACATAACATATAACATATATATTATATAAATATATAGTACATTATAAAATATAACATGAATATAAACTATAATTATTATATAATTAATAAATGTTATAAAAATATAAATATAAAACATAAATAAAAATATTTTCAAAAATGTTTCCCTCCTTTTTAATATATATTTATATATAGATATACACATATATAATATATTTTTATAAATAAAACATATTTATTAAAATCTAGTGAGTTATACTGAATTTTACCAAATACTTTTTTGGCATTTATTGGAGTAAGGCCTTGGTTCTAATTATTGGATTAGCCACCTTTTCTTCCTGTTTAATCAACTTTTGCTTTATGTATTTTAGCATAATTATTTTATTTTTTTTTTGGTTTTGGTTTTTATATGTGTATATATGTGTTCATGTATGTTTGAGTGCACTCATATGTGCTGATACACACGTGTGTGAGTGTGCCTGTGTGTGTAGGTTATAACATAGCTTTGAGTGTCATCTCTAAGACTTTCCCACCCTCCATTTTATTTTTTTCTTTGAGACTGACCACCTAGCTCCACTGCCTGCCTGTCTTTGCTTTCCCAGGGCTGGGACTATGAATTCATGCTTAGACATCTAGCCTTTTAATGTGGTTCTCAAGCTTGGAATTTTACTGGTCCCCCTCCACGTTTTTGTTTTTATGAGACAGGGTTTCTCCATATAGTCCTGATTGTCCTGGAACTCAGTCTGTAGACCAGGCTGGCTTCCAACTCACAGATATCCTCCTGCCTCTGCCTCCTGAGTGCTGAGATTAAAGGTGTGCACCACCACACTTTACTTTGGCTGGCCTGGAAGTCTATTCACCATGAAGGCCAGGCTGGTTGGCCTTGCACTTGCTTTATGTGCCTGCATTCCAGTGGTGATGTCACATGTGTGTGCCACCACCATGCTCTGCAATATTTTGGGACTCTTGTTCAGTCGGCTATATTTACAATTGTTACATGTTGATGTACTGACCATTTTATCACCATAAAAAGTTCCTTGTCTCTGGTACTGTTTCTTACCTTAAAATCTATTTTGTCTGACAGTAATATGGCCCTTACAGCTCTCTTACAGTTCTTTTGCTAAGATGCATTTTCTCATCCTTTTATTTTTAAAGTCTTATGTCTTGGAATCTATGATATATATCTTGTTGACATCATTTGGTTAGGTTTTTCTTTTGAACCCAGTTTAACAACCTCTGCCTTTTGAATGGAGTTGCTTAGTCTATTCCCTTTTAATGTGGTTATTGATTTGTCTAGATTTATACTTGGCATTTTTTTCTATCTGTTTCAGGTACTCTTTGTTTTTCTGGTCCTCTTTCATTACTTTATTTTGTGATAGATACTTGCATTTTAGCTAAATATTAGAAAGTTAATTCCTCTGGACTTTTTTGTTACATGATTTTAAGCATTTTTCTTAGTCATTGTTTCCAGGGCTATGGCTGCATTTAATTTATCATAATCAACTTCCAAAAAAGTGCCTTAATTCTGGAAAAAATACAGAAATTTAGCTCAGCTAAGTCTGATGGATGAGACAGGAGGATAGCAAATACAAGGCCTACCTAGGGTACAGAATAACTATTTTTTTTTAAATGAAAAAGGCCAGCAGGTTAGCTTAGTAATGAAGTGCATGCATAGCACAATGCAGGATAGCTCAGTGATGGGTTGTGTGCATAGCATAGTGCAGGATAGCTCAGTGATGGACTATATGCATAGCATAGTGCAGGATAGCTCAGTGATGGGGTGTGTGCATAGCATAGTGCAGGATAGCTCAGTGATGGGGTGTGTGCATAGCATAGTGCAGGATAGCTCAGTGATGGACTGTATACATAGCATAGTGCAGGATAGCTCAGTGATGGACTGTATGCATAGCATAGTGCAGGATAGCTCAGTGATGGAGTGTGTGCATAGCATAGTGCAGGATAGCTCAGTGTTGGACTGTGTGCATAGCATATTCAAGACCTCATGTTTCTCCCCAGTACTGTTAAGAATAAGGAAAGAAAGAAAAGAAAGGAGGAGTCTTGCTTGAGTATATCCCCCTTTCCTCTCTTCTATATACTATTTTCATAATAGTCCTGTGCAACACATGTTTGATATAAACCCAACAACACACTGTTTTATATCTTACACTTTTAAAGAGGCTGAGAGAAGAAATGAGAAGAATGTACACAGAATCTTTTATGTTTGCTCACATATTTTTGGTATTTCATTCCTTTCTGTGGATTGAAATTATCATCCATGTTACTTCATTTTAATCAAAAAGACTTTGCATTGAAATATTTTTGTTTGTCTTTGAGATAGGGACTCTATTAGGTAGCTCTGGTTATCTGGGAAGCTATGTAGAGCAGAGTGGCCTCAGACTCATAGAAATCCACCTTCCTCTGCCTCCTGACCTCCAGGATTAAAGGCATGCACCATTATGCCTGTTTTAAATGGAATTTTTGAGCAGTCATGCTAGCAACAAATATTCTTGATCCTTATGTATTTGATAACACTTTTATTTCCTTCCCATGCCAAAAAATTATTTGAGACAGATCAGAATTTCTAGTTGAAAACTTTTTTTTTCTTTTGCACTTTTAATGTGTTTTTCTATTTCCCTCTGACCGCTGTTGTTTCTGAGGAGAAGTTAGTTGTTCACCATTCTTCTGCATACATGTGTTATTTTCCTTTTGCTGCTCTAAGTATTTTCTGTTTTAGGGTGTTAATAGTTTGTTTTGTGGATTCAGGTATGGATTACTTTATAGTAATTATAATTAGGATTTATTAAAATTTCAGGTGGATAGGTTAGTATTTTTTATCAAAATTGGGAAAATCCTAGTCATCACAGCCTTGAATACTTTTTCTGCTTTCTCTCAGTACTATTATTCCTGGAGAGCACTGAAAAAATGCTGATACTCTAATACATCTATGCATGTGTACATAGGCTTTGTTGGCCAGGGAAGAGTAGGTTCCTTTGGTATTTTTTGGTCCTGTTATACATGTACAGCGTTACTAGGAATCTGAGGACACATGAGGAATAACCTGTTGCTGGGTGTGGGGGGTTGAATGAGAACAACTCCCATAAGTACCTATGTTTGAATACTTAATCACCAGTTGATGGAACTGTTTGGGAAGGATTAGTAGGTGTGGCCTTGTTGGAAGAGGTGTGTCACTGGGGGTGGGCTTTGAGGTTTCAAAAAGCCCATGCCACTTTCTCAGTGAGATATCTCTTCTTGTGTTCATGGATCAAGATTTGAACTCTTGAGTACATACCATTAATCCCTGCACTCAGAAGGCAGAGGCAGGTAGATCTCTGAGTTTGAGGCCAGTCTGGTATACAGAGCAAGTTCCAGGAAAGTCAGGGCTACACAGAGAAATACTGTCCTGAAAAAAACCAAAATAAATAAACAAATAAATAGATTTGATCTCTCAGCTACTATTCCATCACCATGCCTGTCTGCCAGCTGCAATGCTCTCCTGCAAGGATAGTCATGGAGTCACCCTCTGAACCTATAAGCCTCAAATTAAATGCTTTCTTTTAAAACTTGCCTTCTTCATGGTGTTTTGTCGCAGCAATAAAAAAGTGCTGAGCTCTTAAGACTCCCTCATTAACCTCTGCTAATTCATCTGTGCAGAGACAAGCTGGTGGCCTTGGGTTAGCAGCACTCCTGATCCCTTCTCTTGGCCTGTTTTGAAATCACTTCAGTTGATAATGACATAAGTCACATGTGTCTCCTCCAGCGTCATTGGTATGCTCGATGGTTGTAATATTACCCAAACCACTGGGGGAAAATGAAGTGCAAGGAGCAACATGGACACGAGGGGTGTCTTAGTTCTGGTTCCATTGCTGTGAAGAGACACCATGAACAAGGGAACTCTTATAAAGGAACACATTTATGGGGCTGGCTTAGAGTTTAGTCCATTATCACCATGGTGGGAAGCAAGGCAGCGTGCAAGCAGACATGGTGCTGGAGGAGGAGCTGAGAGTTTTCCATCTTGATCCCCAGCAGCCAAGAGGAGGCTCTGATACCACACTGGGCAGAACTTGAGCATAGGAGATCTCAAGGGCTGCCTATACAGTGACTCACTTCTACAAGGCCATACCTACTCCAACAAGGCCACACCTCCTAATAGTGCCACTTTCTATGGCCAAGCATTGAAACAAATGAGTCTATGGGGGCCAAACCTATTCAAACCACCAGGAGAGGTTTTCATTTATGTATTTTCCTCAGGTTTTGTACAAGTTTTGTAAAGTCTTGGAGTGCTAAACTAGATTTTTGATAATGCCATCCACCTTTATGCCTTATTTTGGCAGAAGAGGTTTTATATATGTTTTAACCATCACATTAGAAGTCAGAGATGTTTTTGCTTGCTTGTTTGAGTATCTGACCTTTCCTTTCTGGACACCCATATCCATTATATTTATGGTTCACCTTTATAGTAGCTAGGACCATGTTCATCTAGATAGGGTTAGGCAAAGGTCTTACTCCAGTCAGTCCATAGACAGTGGCCTGCTTTTTCCTTGAAAATAGTAAAAAGCTTAGGGGAGAAATTTAGGAAACTGTGTGCAGGGACCAAGTGTACACCACAGATTTGCTCATTGTAGTTTCAACCCAGGTCTGACCAATTCTACATATAGTTGGAAAGTGGCTGTAGACAGCATTAGCGACGCAGATGAGAGCTGCTGAGAATGCATCCCAGGAGGATCTGGATAATGGGCCCCAGGTCTGTTATACCCATAGTTCCCCCATGGAGTGACAGTGAGGCTGGTATGATGAGCATGACCAAACTCTTGTCTGATCCCTCTTCTGCTTTGATTCATGTTGCCTTTGAGTAACTAGACAAAGTGAGGGAGGGGCACAAATCCCTGTGTTATTTTCTTCAGACATGTATTTATTTGCTTACACACACATTCACAGATTATATGATCACAATCTAGTGTCAGATGGTGTGGTAGATACTGCAAGTGTTATTGGAAGCAAGGCCCACATGTTCTCAACATCACAGAGCACAGGTTCCTTATCAAAGTTAAAGATCCTCTCACTACAGAGAATGAGAATCATTACAGGCAGCTTGGTTTGCTATATTTTGGTCTCTGGGAAGAGAATGTTTTCCTTACCCAGGGAACAAACCAGCATAAACAAGATTGTGGAGAATATGTTTGAACTACTTGAAATAACTTACTGTGCCTAAAGCCTCAAGCATTTTCTGCTTTCATATTAATCTTGCTAGTTACTAATGTGTATCATTATTCATTAAAATAGGCCAAGTGAGAATCCCATTTAGTAAAATTGGTTATTAGAGAAAATACGATTTCAGAAACTCTGGCAATTGACCTTCGTTTAAAAAATTTCTTTGTTTTCTTACTTTCTTTTATTTACACTTGTGTTTTCCTGTTTTTTTTATTTGTTTGTCTTTTGAGTTTGGGTTTCTCTGGGTAACTCTGATTGTATTGGAAGTTGCTCTGTAGACCAGGCTGGCCTCAAAGTCACAGACATCTGCCTGCCTCTGCCTCTCCAAGTGTTGAGATTAAATATGTGTGATACCACTGCTGGACATATTTACTTCTGTGTGTGTGTGTGTGTGTGTGCGTGTGCCAATGTCATAGGACAACTTATGGAGTTGGTTCACTTGTTCTATCATGAAGACCCCAGGGACTAAACTCAGGTCATTGGCTGACTTGACAGCAAGCCATCTGGTCAACCCTTCTTTATTGTCCTTATAAAACACTAAGTGATGTCACCTGTTCAGTAAACACTTCTAACTATCACTACTAAATCAATTATTGGTGCTCTCAAACATATTTATGCCAGTTGTACCTATAATTTTAATTACATAATTTATTTAAATATGATATAAACATCAAAAAATGCAAGAAGAGGCACATATCTTCTATACTAACAAACTTAAATGTTTAGGATATGCTCAGTGAAGAGATGTATCCAAGCTACCACAATGAGTTGGGAACATGCATGAAAACCAGGAGAGAGTAGAGAGAAAAAAATCGTAACCCAAATAATTTCTGTAGGAAGGATTTTGCTTGATTTTTTTAAAAAAATTCTCACTGTACTTAAAAAAAAACAAAATTAGAACTTACAGAGAATTAATGAAAATTTTTATTTTCTGTAGAATAAACTAGATAGATATGTATTCTAGAACCTTGAGGGTGTAAAATGACATTGACTTTAGACAAAATTGGTGTTGAAATATATTTGCCCTTAAAGTATTCAAGGTTATGATTTATTATTTATTACCTCACCTCACCTTAAATACTTAAGAATTCAATCCTAAATATAGTCTGAATATTTGAATTGGAGTCTTTCTCATACTTTGAATGTTGTCAGTTTTCTGTATATTTTTCCATAGAATCTTTGTTCAAATAAAAACCAATTTTGTAACATTAATTAATAGGCTTTTTATTTTTGAATAAACTAATCAAACATAAGAGGAGCATAGACACACCCACACATAGACACACACACATACACACACACAGACACACACACACAGACAGACAGACAGACACACACACACACACACACACACACACACACACACCACATATATAAAGAAGGCCTCTGTTGAACTATTGGGTTTAAACATTTTTTGCATGCCAATTGTCAAAAATTCCAATCTGAGGGACTGGTGAGATGTCTCAGCAGGTAAAGACATTGCTGCCAAGCTGATGACCAGAGTTTGATTCTCTGGAACCCACATGGTGGAGAGAGAACTGATTCTCTCAAGTTGTCCTCTGACCTCCACATGTGTGCATGTGTGCCTTTGCACACGTGCCCATCCACGGTTCATTGCCAAGAGAGCTCTCCTGCCCCACAATCCTCTGTTTTCTCCAATAGTGGAAAGTTAGGGCCTCATGAGCACTCCTTCCCTAGCTTTGTTCTCAGTTCGTCAAATGAGCGATCAGCTCATTTAAATGGTTCAGAGAAATGGAGGCAAGAGAGAAAGAGAGAGACTGTGTACGTACTGAACACTCTCTGGGTGGACCAGATGCCAAGTGTGAGCCAATTGCGCCTTGCCTGTGGGCCTGGAGGGCCTCAGGGCAATCCAAATCTTCTACTCTCCTGTGTGTGTTCCTTGAGCTTACCCTGGCAAAAAGTGTTGGAAAGTACCTTCCTGCAGATGCCTGGTTCAAATGATTTTGGAACAAATCCAACACACTTGACCACCTCAGGGAACTGCCCTAAATAAAATGAACAGGATGGTTCTGGAGCCTGATTTTGTTTTGTGGGACACAGAGAAGATACGTAACCTTAAGAATTTCCCCCGCTCCTCAAGAATGAACAAGAGGGGAGGAGTGGGTACATCTACCCCAAAAGTCCAAGAGAGTCCTAGAATGTCTAGGTGGGCTGTGGGGCAAGGATACTTTCTTCTGAAGCTAGTCACTGGAGAGTGAAAGAGATGCTGCTAATGGTGGTGGTGTTGACGATAATGATGATGATGATGAGTAGTTCAAATGACATAAAGAATCACGGACACAAGGCTCTATTTAGGGCACACAATAACATTCCAGCAACCATCCCCAAAGGTATAGAGATCTATAAATTGTCTGATGAATAACTTTATAGTTTTAAGGAAGTTTTTAGTGAGCTATGAGAGGGCACATACAGACAACTAAGAAAGTCAGAAAAACAACACAGGAACAAAGAAGAAACACAACACACACACAAAAAAAAGCTGAGCTGAGCATCTGAAATGGAAATTCTGAAGAACAAAATGGACAATTCAGCAGAGTACAACAGCCATCTTGATTGAGCAAAATTGTCTGTGGATTTAGAGATAGGTCCTTAAAAATATCTAGAGGAGGAAAGAAAACAATAGAAAGGAATATGGAAAGCCCAAGGGACTTAAGAGATGCCACCAGGAAACTAACCTGTGTGTTATGGAAGCCTTAGCAGGAACGAGAAGGATACAGGTGCAGGAAAGATGGCGTCCCAGGCATGGTGGCACATCCTGGAACCTAGGATTTAGGAGGCTGAGGCAGGAAGACCATGGATGTAAGTCAAAAGCAAAGAAAGGTGGCTGAAAACTGCCCAGATGTGAGGACATCCAGGTATGTAAGTTGGTATGTAAGTTATGAAGGTCTCTGGTAAAAGTCAGAGGAGCTTTACACACATTGTGGTCAAACTGTGAAATGGAAGACAATGGCAAGAAAGAAATCAGTGAGGGATAAATGGAAAAGTACACCATGTTCATGGATCAGAAGAATTCATATTTTCAAATTTTCCATATTACCCAAAATGATAGACTCCAATCAGTTTTAACAAAATGGAAGAGTGTTTTTCATTGAGATAATAAAACAGTCTTAAATATATAAAAGATGAAAAACCAATGACCACAATTTCTGAATTCAACTTATATCATAAATCTGTAATGTACTAGTTCAGTGGTCCAAAACAAAAAATAAAAATAAACCTACACGTACTTGATTAACTAGTTCACAAAGTCATCGATGATACACAATAGAAAAAAGATGGTCTCCAATAAAGATGCTGGGAGTCAGCATGACAGTACACGCCCACTGTACAGGCACTTAGGAGGCAGTGTCGGGAAGACATGCATTGAAGAGCCGCCTGGGCCACTCAGTCAGTGGATACAGCCCATCCGTGCTACACAGGAAGACTCCACCCAGAGGAGCAAGAGCAGAGGCGTGTTGGGAAGACTGGGTGTCTTATGCAGAACGACTAAACAAGATCTTTATTTTATGCCAAGTCTGAGTTAGAATGAAGTAAAGATTAAAATGTGAGATTCAAGTCCACAGAACGCCTAGAAAATATGGTAAGGTTTCCATGACATTCTACAGTATTGCTTGTACACCGTAGGGAGACACAGCTGGTGATGGTAAAAGCAAGCGCAGCTCTATCCCAAAGGGGATATGCAATTCCCAAAATATATAAGGAACTCATGCATCAAGTAAAAAGCACTACACAACAGAATTTTAAAATGGACAAAGACAGTCAAATAGATATTTTCTCATACAAACATCCAAGCAATGTCGAAAGGATTGTGACTAATTAGCAGAGGAATTTGATAGGAATGTCACATATGTTAGGGTTGTTATCAAAAAAGTGAAATGATGTGAGTTATTTAGGCTATGGAGCAAGAAACAAATCCTTATCTGGTGTCATTAGGGATTCAAGCTGGTTCATTCAAGGTGGGAAACTGAGGAGTTGAAAGTTAAAAATAGAGCTACGGCACACAGACAGAAAAACAAATAGACACATACACACATACACATAATAAATTAAAGTGTAGAATCACAAAGCCCCATAATTACCATATGTACCATATATTATATAGATATTAATGAAATATTTATTGTTAATTTGAAATACTATGCCTTTATTGATAGTTTTTGTTCCTAAAGGAGGTAAGGCTATTATTTTTGTTTTGACACAGGGTCTTCCTATGTAGTCCAGGCTGGCCTTGAAATCACTGAGATCCACTTTCCTCTGCCTCCCAGGTGTGGGATTAAAGGTTGACTCCCACACCTGTCAATGCCAAATATGTTGTTGTTTTGATACAGCACGACAAATCTTATCTTTTAGTTGGAGCGTTTTCTCAGCCACATGTAGTATTATTGCTGGAGCACTGGGGTTACATTCAGCATCTTCTCTCTTACACCCTGGCTTCTGGGCCTCCCCTTCAATTCTTGCCTTGTTTTAAAGCAAACAGCATCTCTATCAGTATCTCACCTTTCTGTTATCCCATAGTTATTTTAAAATTATCCTTACTGGTTATTTAACACCAGGAACACATAGATTCGATAGCTTTTGCACCTTTGATTTATGAGTCAATATGAAGTAAGGCTTATACTTCTCTTCCCATGCAAGTTCCTTGAAATTCTTTAACTCCTTTACCATCTTGAATTTAAAAAATGATTAATTTTTAAAATTTATATGTGTGTGTGTGTGTGTGGGTGGGTGGGTGTGTGTGTGTATGTGTCCTAATGGCTGTATGTGCACACATTGCCAGCAGAGGCCAGAAGAGGGTGTTGGATACCCTGGAACTGGTTAACAGGTGTATGTCTGCCATGTTGTGGAGGAGTCTATGCAGCAGCACATGCCCTTAACCTCTGGGAAGCCCGCCACTGGTTCTCAACCTTCCTAATGCTGTGACCCTTTAATACAGTCATGTTGTGGTGATCCCCAACCATAAAGTTATTTTGTTGCTACTTCAAAATTTGCTACTGTTATGAATTGTAATATAAATATCTGATGTGCAGGATATCTGATATGTGACCCCTGTGGGGGTTGCAACCCACAGCTTGAACCCACTGCCCATCTCCCACCAGCTTTATGGTTTTGTTTTTCACATATTTTAGTTCTATATGTGCTTTAATAAACCCCATGTAATATGTTTTTTTAATAGAAATAACATTAGCTTTCCATTACTTTCTTCCCTTTCTTCCTCTCTATATGTATGTCTATGCATATGCAAGTGTGAATGTATACATAAACTAGCTTTGCATAATAGTTCTCTAGTCTACATCTCCAGCCACATAGCTGATATTTCACTTTAGAGTTTTTTGTAAATCAAGGTTGATTTTTGAAAATTTATATGTATCTGTTTTATGCATAAGTCTATAGCTTTTTTGCCAGTGAAGTCTTGTATTTACCACAACAAGCTTATCATTCCAAAGTTCTGGCCACTATAATCAACTCTGCCCACCTCTAATCTCCAAAACTCTAGAGTCTGTTTTTCTGTGGAGCCTTATGTCTCTGACTCTTCTCACATAGCAGAATGCAGTTAAGATTGACACATGATCCTCTGTCAGTCATGGAGTGCATTACTGTCACAGCCTGGTTGTATTCAGTTTCATAGTTGTACTAAACAATGCTTATTCATTTGAGTCATGAAAGACATCTGGGTAGCTTCCAGTTTGGGGGTAATTATGAATAAATCTCTCATAAACCCTCATATATTATAAGCACAAGTTTTCATTTGTCATGTATAGATACCTAGCAGTGGGTTGCTCATTTGGATTGTGTATGTGTTTAATTGTTTAAGACACTGTTAAGTGGCTTTCTGAAGAGGTTTTCCTGCTAGTAATGTGGAGACTCTGTTCTTTTCAATAGCTGGCATTGCCATGCATTCTTTTTAATTTCTGTCCCTATAATAGGTATGCCATAGCATTTTAGTGTTGCCTCAACTTGTATGTCCCTAGTGATTAATTATGCTGAGCATATTTTCATGTACTTATTAGCTATCCATATATCTTTTTCTGATGAAATGGGTGATTAGAATTTCTAGCATTTAAAAAATTGGTTTGGGGCCTATCAAGATGGCTCAGCAGTTAAGAGCATACTGACTGCTCTTGTGGAGTTCAGTTCCTAGCTTAAACCATGCATTTTTTTTTAATGCATTCACAAAGTTGTGCAATCACTAATTCCAGAGAATACCATCATCTGAAAAATAAACCCCGTACCCATTTTCAGTGACTCCTTGTTCCCTTTGCCAGCAATGGTGAGCCGTCACTAATTGATGTTTTATTTGGACAGAGTCATTTAGTTTTGAGTCTCTCTCTCTCTCTTTCTCTCTCTCTCTCTCTCTCTCTCTCTCTCTCTCTCTCTCTCTCTCTCTCTGTACATATATAAAATGTATGTGTTTATATGCATATGTATATGTGTATGTGCATTTGAGAGTTCATGGGTACCACATGCAGTGCAGGTCCTGATTCCCTGGAACTGGAGTTGCAGGTGCGATGTGTTGTCTGATGTGGGTACTGAGAACCAAACCCCAGTCCTCTGCAAGAGCGGTAAGTGTTCTCCATCCCTGAGCAGTCTCCCCAGACCTTCATTTAGCATACCCTTTGATTCCTTCTTCTACTCCACACACGGACATTTCATTTATGTAGCCATCATTCTATCGTTAGGTTATTCTAGCTTTGGGCAATTAGGAACAATACTGCACCCAAGTTTTTGTGGGGACATGTGCTTTTAATTACCCTGAATGTATAGGGCTATTGAGTTAATATTTTATATAGGCATGAGGTGTGAGTTGAGGTTTTCTTGTGGGGAGGGGCGGAGAGGTGAACAGGCAGTCGTTCCAGGACCATTTACCCTTTCCATCTTTGATTTCTCTTACTGTCTGTCAAACTTCAGTCGACTCTAGACCGCTTGTCTGACTTCATCGACCTGCATGTCTATATCTTTGCTAGTATTGAAGTCAAGAGAGTGTAGGCTTAGAATAAGTCTTGAAATTGAGTGGTTGAAATCCTTCAGGGTTGTTCTTATCTTCTCCTGCCTTTCTCAGACATTCTTCGTTGTTTTGAAATTCTGTATATGTGTGATGTGCACAACGTGTACATGTTGTGTATGTGTGTGGCCACTTTTTAAAATATAGGTGCATGTATGCCATGGTGTGTGAAGGTCAGAGGACACTGTGCTGGTCCTTGCCCTCTAGCTTGTGTAATCAGAGTCTCTTTGTTGTTGACCACTGAGTATACCTGGGTAGCTGGCCTGCCAACTTCTGGGGAGTCTTCTGTCTGCACCTTCCATCTCTCTGTAGGAGCACTGGGATCACAGATACATGTGCCTGGTTTTTACATGGGTTCTGGGGACTTGAACTCAGGTCCTCATGCTTGCATGCAAACATCCTACCCACAGAGTGATCTCCTGAGCCCCTTACATGCATTTTTAGAATCAGCTCATCAATCATGATTTGAAAAACATACAGTATTTTGATCCACCTTCCAAGAAGGATCAAAGTAGCCATACTTTTGTCTTCCTTCTTCTTGAGCTTCCTGTGGTCTGTGAGTTGTATCTTGGGTATTCTGAGTTTTTGAGCTAATATCCACTTATCAGCGAGTGCATACCATGTGTGTTCTTTTGTGATTGGGCTACTTCCAGAGGATGGTCATTTCAGACATCAGTGAGAGGAGAGGCCATTTGTCCTATGAAGGCTCAACGCCCCAGTGTAGGGGAATGCCAGGTCAGGAAAGGGGGATGGGATAGGGGTTTTTCAGAGGGGTAACGAGGAAAGGGGATACCATCTGAAATGTAAATAAAGCAAATCTCTAATAAAAAAAAGAAAAAAAGAAAAACGTACAGTGAGACTTTGAGAAGGACTTCCTCCTTAACAGTTCATTTCTTCCAGTTGATAAACAAGCTGTAGTACTGTGCTTAAGCTTTATTTGATTTCCTTCATCAATATTTCACAGTTTCCAACGTACAAACTCGCCATACACTTAGATCACATAACCAAATTTATGACTAAATCTCATTTTTGGTGTTATTGCAAATGCTTTCAAAAATGTAGATTGTAATGGTCTTTACTAACCTGTAGAATGAAATTCATTGTTTTTATACTGACTTTCAGTTCTGTGATTTATTTAACTTGTTTTCTAGTCCAGGAGATTTTAGGGGGATAGATTCTCTGGAATTTGCTACACCAACAGTCTATTCATTGTAATAGCACATTTAAAAAAAGTCATTATTCTTTTCTTCCTGGACACTGGTTCTGTCTGGTATCAATTCTTTTGTTAAGTAGGCATATCTTCCCCTCCCTCCCTCCCTCCCTCCCTCCCTCCCTCCCTCTCTCCCTTCCTTCTCTTCCCTCCCCCCATCTCCCTCCCTTCCTGTCTCCCCTCCCTCTCTGTCTCCCCTCCCTCCCTGTCTCCTCTCCCTCCCTCATCTCCTTTCCTACCCTTCTCTCCTCCCTTCCTTTTCTCTCCTCCCTTCCTCTTTCCTGCTTCCTTCCAGGTGTGAGCTATAGATGCTTCAGCCGATTTTCATTTGTCTGACTGTGTTGTGGGGGATGAACCTTGTGTATGTTAGTGAGGGCTTTACCACTGAACTGTATCCCCCATTATACATTCTATTTATTTGTATTCATTTCCCTCCATTTTATCTTTCAAGGAACATTTAACAATAAAACCTGTTTTTTAGTTTACAATAAGAGTTTGTTTTGTTCTTTCTTGCTTCCCCCCAATGAACCCTCTTACTGTTCCTCTCCCCTCTCTGCAAAAAAACCAAAGTCCCTTCTTCTGGGTTCATATCACACATATTTCCTTATCCTCTTGTTCCTCTCTTCCATTTAGACTGCGTCTTTTCCTTACATAGAGTCTTTGTGTTTTCATGTCCTACATATGCATGTATATATACATAACCATTTACATATAAATTTAAATCTAGATTCTGTATGTGAGAGTAAGCATGGCATGTGTCTTTTGGAATTTGGCTTATTATGTTTTCGTAATGATGTCGTGTTCTATCTGCTTCCTCAGGAGAGGGATGTCATAGCTCTAGTCTTCTTTATAGTTATTGATAGCTTTGTGTGTATTAACCATATTTCTTTTTTAAAGATATATTTATTTGTGCTTTTAAAGTTTACATGTCACATGTGTTTCTTTTCTTCTCATATTCTTCCCTCCAGCTCCCTACTTTCACTTAATTTTGCACTAGATGAAGAGTCTCATTCTCTTAAAAACACATTTCCATTTCCTGGTGTATCACGCGTCATTTTGCACAGTACCTCATTTCTGATCTTAGAGCTGAAGAAGCCTGAGCTACCCTCAGGACCTGGCCCCTGCCAAATCATATTCATCCCTGCCTTTGTGCTCCATTCCTGCCTAGAATATCTTTTCTCCCTTCCATTTCTCTGCTTCAAAAAAATAAACAAGATGGTTTTCTGGATAGGGTTGGAAGTGAGACCTAATTCACCCTCCATACATCTGCCCTGAGCCAGATGCCCCCCTGGATACTTACAGGTCATGTATTGATCAAGAATGCTGTGAACCTGCCCCTAGTGTTTTATTTACCCGTGCACCCAAGACCCACAACATTTAGTTCCCTTCCTGAAAACCACCTACTCAAACACTGGAGATCTAGATTTGTGAGCTAGAAAGGAAACTCACAGATCAAATGTGCCAGTGTTTCTCAGGAGTAGAATAGATGGCCATAGGTAGACATCTTTAAGTGTAGTCATCTATGCATTCAATCATGTAAATATGACAGGTGACAGTTTTCTTACATGGTGGGGATGGAAAGATTTTCCCCTTCCTCCCTCTTTCTTCTCGCCCTCATCAACCGCCTACCCGTGGATAGGGCTGAACCTGATAGCTAAGGACTCCATCCAGGCCCTGGAAGAGAGGAGACCTGATTCTGATCCTGGCTCCCCTCACTCCCCAGGTCTTTATCTGAACTCCAGGAGTCCCACTTTCTCATCAGTTAATTCAGGAGAAATGTATTATTTAAATGATGATGTGTGTAAAGTGCTCGGCAGCGGGCCGATTACACTGTAGGGACACAAAAGATGTTGGTGAAGATTAAAAGTCACTCTATCCTGTTCCAGGTTTGGGGGCGGGGGTGTGTGTGTGAGATTTCTATGAAGACAAACCAGGCCCATATTTTCTTTGGCTTTTCTGCATTCAATTCTCTTTTTCCTCTCCTGGGACTCCTGAGGGTCTAGAGAGGCTCCTAAGGTTGGCACTTTCTGGGAAGAGAGGAAATAAAGAGTAAGAGAGAAGTCACAGAAGATGCCACCACAGGCATGAGCTTGGTAAGGAAACAGTAAACATGGGTTAAGAACCAGCTGCGCACCTGCCTTGAGGTTCTCTTTTGAGGGCAAGGCAACTTCAAGGGCTCTCCTTGTTTCTCCCTCCAAGTCACTCTTATCCTATGCCTGGCTCTCTTTATTCAGAGCCTGGTAGAATGTTTTCTCCTTTTGACGGGTTCTCAGTCTGTTTGGAGGGGGACGATCTTCATGCTGCTGTGGCTCATACCTTGGCTCCCATCAGAACTTATGTTGGGAGGTGGTGTGTCCCAGGAAGAGATGATGAGGTCAGGAGGCTCCAGTCTCAGAAATACATTTACTTCTTCTCAAGAGATTGTCTTAGTTTCTCTTGGGAATGAGTTGGTGTCAGGGAGCTGGATCAACTACCACGAGAGTGAATTATTGTGAAGGAGTCATCCTTGGTATTTTGGCCTCTTTTGCTGTGTGCTACTTGGGGCTTCCATGTGTGACATCTGCTGTGTGGTTTCATAGCCAGGAGTCCTGATCATGTGACCCTTAGAGCTTGGTCTTTTCAGTCTACAAACCTAGGAGCCAAAAGAAGGCCCCTTGCAAAGAGTCCAGCATTGCGTTGTCACAATGACTCAAAATTGACCAAGACACATGCTTATAAAATGGTGCTCTGTGATGATGGATTGATAGAGCTGAATATGATAGCTAAAGGCCAATTGAGGAGACTAAAGCTGGAGTCTTAGGCTAAAGGCACCAAGCTACTTAACCGCAGTTGACAGAGGAGTGTTGGAGAGGGGATAGGAAAGCATCAAAAAATGTAACTAGGGATCTGGAGCTGTCAGCAGTGTGCTTGTCACACTGGCATGAGGAAACCCCGAACCCTACACAAAAGCTAACCACAATGGCGTGTGCCTATAATCTCAGAGAGGAGGCAGAGACAGGAGAAGCTCTGGGTCTTGCTAGTTGACTAGTCTAGCCAAGTCGGCAAGCTCAGGTTTGTTTCAGTGAGAGAGACTATCTTTTAAAAAAATGTGGAGAGCAATTGAAGAAGGCAGTGGAAGTTGGTCTCTGGCATCTCCGTGTGTGTGTGTGTGTGTGTGTGTGTGTGTGTGTGTGAGTGTGTGTGTGTGTGCGTGTGTGTGCGCACACTCCACAACCCCCCCCCACTCCCCAAACACAACCCATGCAGCTCAGGTAGGTCTCAGAATGCCTCCCAGGTTAAGTTTTGACTGTTTGGGAAGATGCTTAGTCTATAGAAGAAGCTTAAGGCCCTGGATGTTGCTGGGATGATATCCTCGTAAAGAGCTAAGCAAACTCTTCATACTTAGGCACCTATGAGTGACACAGGGTGAGAATCTACCAGCAATGAGTCAAGCCATTTGTCCCACCCCCAGTGATACTGTTGGAGGAGCAAAGGCACTGGGTGAGAAGAGATAGGCTGTAGGACAGAGGGCATGGTGTGCTAAAGAATAGTTTTAAACATTTTGATGCTATTTTAGGTATATACATACAGCTTGCGGATCTTTATGAGTCAATCAACCGTGTTTCTCCCACACTAATATAGTGGGTAGTTTTGAAGCTTTGTAGGTCTCCCTGGGTCACCTCTTTGCATAGATGGGGAGTGAAAAACAAGTGACATGGGAATTAAAATAATTGCCCATTACATACAGTTCTCAGAAGCAGGGCTTTAACCCCCCACTGTAGGGTGGCCAAGGGAATGTAAACTTGTCCAGTCTTTCTTGAGGCATTTTGGCAGTCTTAAAAGTCTTTGAAATGTTCATATACTTTGGCTCAGCAATTCTACCTGTAAGAAAGTGTGTGCAAATCATCAAATAAGCAGGCAAAGATCTAGGCACAGGGACATTTGCTATAATTATGGTCATTATAATGAATAACTGAAAACAACCTAAATAACCAGTAGTAAGAAATTAGGTAATACATAGGGACTTCATGGCATGATGCACACCTACTGCAGAGGATGCTGCTACTGTTGTATGTTTATTGCTATGGAAAGATGGTTGTCACCTTTAGCAATGAAAGCAGACCTTAAAGCGGTTTAATCATGAGTCTATTTTTAATAGAGAAAAAGAGAGATGGCTCAGTGGTTAAGAGATCTTGCTTCTGATCATGCCTGGCGGCTCACAAATGTTTGGAACTTCAGCTCCAGGTGATCTGACACTCTCTTCTGGTGCTGTAGGCATTCACATGCATGTGCATATGCACACAGGCAGGCAGGCAGACAGACAGACAGACACACTAAAACATTTAAGGAAAAGCAGAGATGGAGCCATGGGCACTGCTCAATATGAGGATCTGAATTCATCACCCAGAACCCATGTGAAAATGTAGAGTGTGGCCGTGCTGGAGGCAGACAGGAGGATGCTGGCTAGCTGGGATTCCTAGCCTAACCCGAGAGCTCCAGGACAGTAAGAGACCCGGATGACACTCGAAGTTGTCTTCCTGCCTCCATGGGTACATGGGTACACACACGAACCTGCACACACATAAATATGCACACACACACACACACACATATATATACATAAATATGTTAATTTGTTTCAATATTTTTTTTGTTGTAGACATATTATTTTATTGAAGGTGACTGTCCCATGTGGAGACCTAGTCCTATACAGCTTACAAAGACAGCTTATAATTTCATGGGTGCAGAGAAGTGTTACTTTTAAACTCTTGACTGACTGTCTGTCTGTCTGTCTGTCTATCTGACTGTCTCTCTCTTGCTCTCTATCTACATCCCCTGCTCCAGAGTAACTTCTATTCTAAGCCTATGTTCTGTCCCTAAGCTACATCCCCAGATCCTTGGCATTTTTATCAGAAAGAAAGCATAATATAAAATTGACCAAGTTTGTTGTTTAAAAATTGTGTTATTGCTATAAACTCAATTTTGAAAGGCTAGTGCAAGAAGCCACAAGTATAAATATAAAAAGTAAAGTATAAATAACAGTTAACAGTGTTTGAGTGGTATTGGGCTATGTACGATCTTACTTTGCTTTTTTTGGTGTGTGTGGTTATTCTCTCTCTCTCTCTCTCTCTCTCTCTCTCTGTGTGTTTGTGTATGTATGTATGTATGTATGTATGCATGCATGTATGTATGTATGTATGAATGTACATGGGTTCATGCACAGAGGTCAGAGATCAACTTTGGGAATCATCTACCTTCTGTTTGAGATAGGGTCTCTCCCTGAGACTTGGGGTTTGTCCATGAGGGCTAGGATGCTGGCCAGTGAGCCCTGTCACCCTCCTATCTGCCCTATGTGCTAGGTTTATAAGCACAAACCACCACATCCAGGTTTTTACATGGACACTGCAGTTCCAGCTTAGGTCCTCAGGCTGGCATGGTGAGCACTGTCCTGACTGAGCCATCTCCCAGCCCACAAGTGGTCTTTATGCCACTTTTCTTTTCGCTTTAACATAACCAATCTTATAAGCCACAGAGCACAGGAGACCTCCTCATAGCTGTCTTCCTCTTCATTCAAAGTTTTTTTTAAGACTTTAATTACTGATATAAAGTAAAAACAATTACTTGTTGGTTGGCTGAGAATTGCTAGAAATTAATAAATAGCTTGGAAATTATTTAGTAAATTCTAATTACTTAGCAAAAGTAATTAAAATATTTATAAGCGAACACCCATAAAACACCACCAAGCAAATACATTACTCAATAAATGGTTTAATTAGTATTTCATTACCAGAAATTAATCTCAGTAACCAAACATTACTACAAATTACATGTAGGACGGACAACTTATTTTACCGCTATTAATGATTTCAATTACGAAGTCTGTACAAGTCTCATTTCTTCTTGCTTCCACCACCTCCTCCTCCCACCAGACAAGTTCCCACACTCTAGGCTCAAGTTAGCATGTCGGCGACTGGTTGGACCCGTCCACAGTGTGGGGAACCCCAGGCACATGGATTAATAATTTCCTTCAGCTCATTTCCTGGTTGTCTTGCTGAAATAGAGGCCCTAGGTGCCTGTTAAATCAGCTGGAATCAGACTCCGGGGCTGGTGGGCTTCTTATCACTGATATATCCTCCTCCAGAGCCTTCTAAATCACTTGGCTACAGGGCTCAATTCCTTCCCAGTGCCAATGCCAAAGCCTTGCTGGCACTGTCTTCAATTCCTGGTTTCCTCTCAGGTGGGAGTGGTACTGGTAAGTGCTGGGTTCCTGGCAAGGCATGGGACAGCATCTTCATGCAGCTCAGAAAAGAGAGTCCTCTCTTCTACACCATGCAGCCACAGACTGGAAAAGCTTTTAGCTCCTACTAACTGCTTGGTCAGGTTTCCCAAGGCACAGACTCCAAGACTCAGAATTTGTATGTTGGATTCTTACTGGGGAATGCCTTTAGGAGCTTCCCCTTTATTGGATGAGAGAAGAAGGGCAGGGCAGAAGGAACTGCTGAATAACCCCATAAGAAAGCTCTGGAGTTTGGATGGTCCTTCCAGATGTTCTAGATTGAGGTGGTAGGGAAGAAGTCTTTTGACATCCTAAATGACCATATGTTGCATGGGGGTTACAAGAAGATCATGACTCTTTTTTTTTTGGCTGAGGAAAGTGGCTAGAGAGGGACCTAGCTGTCACCTGTTAACAGCTAGCACACCTTAGAGATGAAAGAGTGTCTTCATTCTGAAGAAGGAATCTGGCAGCACACTGTAGCATCCATTTAGCCATCACCCACATAACCTCTTTCTGCATGTACAACATGAGAAACCACATATGAACTCCTTACCTGGGGTAGCCTGAACACCATGGCTTCTTCTTGGTGTAGTGTTGGTCTACCAGTTGTCCCAACATTCTGCTGGGGCTGGGGCTGGGGCTGGTTGCACTTTTGACATTAGGGTAGATGCTTTCTTAGGAACCAACTGGCCTAAACCATAGCTCATGATTTCAGGTTCACATCTCATTGCAGCCCTGGAAGTTAGCACAGTACAGGGCTCTGTTGATATTTACTGCTTGGATGGAACAGTAGTAAAGACAGATTGCACTACGTTTTCTCCTTGGTGACAAAAGCAGCTTAAGTAATGAAGCTCCTCTTTGTGGAACCATCATTAGCTGGTAAGGCTGGTGGCAGGAGTGTCTGTAGCTGTGGCAGCAAGAGTGTGAGGTGGCAGGTCACATTGTGTCTATAGTCAGGAAGCAGAGAGATGGATGTGTGTGTTCAGCTGGCTTCTCCCCTCCATTCCCTTTTCATTCAGGCTGGCATGACAGTCTATGGGATTATGCCACATATACTCAGGGTGTCTTCCCTCCTCAGTCAAACCTGCCTGAACATGGACACAGACATGTGCAGAGGAGTGTCTTTGGAGTGATTTTAACCAAGTCAAGTTGACAATGGTCTCCTAAATGCATTAATATAAACTATGACACACTCATTTGAGGGAAATAGTGACTATGACTTAATATTCTAGGTCAAGGAAAGCTTTCCTAGGGATAGAGAATTTTGAGCTGAAATCTAAGGAAGCAAGAACTGGGCAAGATAGGAGATAGGATGGTATGCACCTGAAATTTCTCTTGGGCGTCTACTTTTGCCCTTACTGTGCGTCTCCAGGGAGGAAACTGAGAGAACTTGAGATGTTACATTCATTGAATTTCTCCTGATATCTGTGACTGAAATGGATCCTCTGTTCTTATCATGTCCTATCTTGTACAAGATTCCTGTGTCAGACAGAGGGCTTATTTACACCCAACCTCAGCCTAGCCCACTGCAAGTTACTTTTGCCTGCACCTGGGTGTGCTTTCTGGTGTGGGGGGCATAGATGAGGTGTCCCAGATGAAGGAAAAAGGAGATGAGACTAACCCAGGGTCACCCAGGGGACATCTTGTTTTTGGATGCCACATTTTGTCCACATCAGCAAGGAGTATACATTGGAGATATCTGGGCTGCATCGTGACTGATTTATTTTGCATCTATCTACCATTGGCCCTGGGCCACTCCTACCTGTATCCACTGCTCTAAGATTGCTATGTGGTCTTTTACCTCTGTACCCATAAAGGTGTCCTCTCCTTTCTCTGGGACCATATCTCTGCTCACAAAGTCCCTCCTTGGGGGAACTCTGTTCATTGACTCATGGTTATGCTGTGTTTGGACCTTACTAGGTGTCTGCAGTCCTCAGCTGCCCATTCCTTTGGAAAGAGGTTGTTTTATTTTTAGAATTCTCATGCTTCAAACTGCACCTGGTCTAGAGTCCAGAGCTTGGAAGAGGCTGAAAGGGAAGTCAAGCCCCACCAAAAGACCTCCAGATGCCCACCCCAGTCATCATGCTCCGGTTAAGGCTGGTAGTATGAGACATCATGTGGGGGGAGGCAGGTTGGGAGTTGCCTCCAGCCTGGCTTCTGCTGCTGTGGAAGGACTGAGAAGGAGTGAGGAAGATGGAGAGTTCACATTTAATGTGTCTGGGTTTTTGCCTGCCTTGTCCTTAATCAGTCTCTGGTTAATTAGCCACCTCTCCTCAGCTCTGCAGAACATCATTAATCATTACAAGCAAAAGCTGGTGGCTTTGCCTTCTAGTTCTTAGGAAATCCTGGCTCTTTGGGTGGGCACTTCTTGCCTGGGACATTAGAATGATTACAAGGTCCTAAGTGGTCCTTTTTAAGAGTCCCCATGTGCCTATCCCCAGTGTCTCCATTTTACCAGACTCTCTTGCAGCTATGGAAGGCCTAATGTGGCATAATCTAGAACCTGTTGGAGGATCTAGAAGGCTTTTTTCCTTTTCTGGAAAGGGTTTTTAATGCCACTAATGCTATCTTTGCATGCTTGTCTTTCTGCCTTGAATGAAGATCTAACGACTGAAGAAAGCAAGAGAATTGCAGTAGCATTGGCCTTGATGTTAGATACTGGTAGGCCAATGCCAGTACCTATCTGCTGTATATTTCTGTCATGTGGAAAGGATATATCTCTATTTGTGTGGGTCACTGTTAGTTGCATATTTTTTAATCTGTAGTGGAATATGCTTCTGAAACAGAAGAGAACTTAGCCCAGTTATAGATTCTCAGAAAACTGAGGGAATTCCAGACATTTCCAGGCTTTATAAACCACTGAGATTATGGTAGCAATAGTAACTTGAATGTCACTAGTTCCACAAACAGCACCTTGATTTCTTCATCATTTAAAAAAAAAGTTTTTTATTCTCTCTCTCTCTCTCTCTCTCTCTCTCTCTCTCTCTTTGTATGCACGTGTGTATGAATACAGTTAGCCATGGAGGTCAGAAGAGAGCTTTAGATGGGTCCCCTGGAACTGGAGGTTCAGGGAGTCACAGGTGTTTGTGAGCTGCCTGACAAGATTGCTGAGAACCAAACTCTGGTCTCTGTAAGAGCAGAAAGCACTCTTACCTGCTCAGCCATCTCTCCAGCCCCCATTTCCTCATGTTGAAAAGAATCATTGTCTAACACTTTTACCCACGTATGTCATTAAGAAATTACCTGATTGTGACATTGACATAGCAACAGAGTTACATTCAGTGTCACAGAGCACTTTGGAACTAAGTTACAAGAGCAAATGCTCTAAGGTTTTTAATGGCAGATGGGCATGGAAGTGGACTTGATTTGCAGAGGAGACCAGCACCATCTTGGGAGGACAGGGCTCAAAACCCTGATGCAGCATCCTATTTGAAAGTTAAGGCCACTGGAGATTTCCTGTTAACCTGAGTTGATCCCATCTGAGACCCTTGGACAGGAAAGGATAAAAGGACCACAGAGGCTAGCTCACTATCAGGAAATTAGGGAGTTTGAGAGGTTAACTAAGTTAATAGCAATCTTAGATTTTTGAGGGATGCACATGACAGTCCAGCAGCTGGCGTCATAGAAATTCTCCTGGCTCTGTGGATTTGGGATTTGCCAGTGACTTTCTAGGGAGAGTAGCTGTGTAATATATATATATATATATATATATATATATATATATATATATATATGTGTGTGTGTGTGTGTGTGTGTGTGTGTGTGTGTGTGTGTGTGTATTCATCTGGGCTAGCATGGGCATCTTTGACTTCATGGTTGTGGAAGTGTCAAGTGCACAGAGCTGATTTTTAACAGTGGCCCCTTGTGTGAGCCATCAGGTAAGGCTGTTCTGTTTGCCTCTAGGTTTTGGAGACCTGATCTTGGTGTGTAATGTTCTCTGGCTCTTGGGGAGTGTGGAGAAGGCAAGGTGTCCTAGTTTCATTTCTGTTGCTGTAAGAAGCACCATGGCCAAAAGCAACCTGGGGAGGAAATAGTTTATTTCAGCTTATAGGTTAGGGTTCCTCATAAAGGGAAGTCAGGGCAGGAAGCCCATTAAGGCAGGTACTGAAATAGAGGTCCTGGAGGAATGCCACTTTCTGGCTTATTCTCAGGCTTGAGCCCAGCTGCCTTTCTTATATAGCCCAGGGCCACCTGTCGGGGGGTGCCATTGCCCACAGTGAGCTGGGTCCTCCTACATCAATTTGCAATCAAGGAAAGTGCTCCACAGACAGACCTACAGGCCAATCTGATTGAGGCAATCCCCTAGTGGAGACTCCATCAGATAACTCTGGGCTGTGTCAAATTGACTGCTGAATCTAACTAGTCTGAGAGGCAGACGGGCACCATGATATGGTGACTAAGATAAATGAGTGGAGTCAGGCTTTTGGGTTCAAGTTCCTCTACTTGTCTATTTACTGGTCATGCAGGGGACTGGCCTGGCTCTCAGGTGTGCAACCCTGTGCAGTCTCACAGAGCTTTCTCCTGAAACAGTCTCCATGCTTAGCATCTTAAAGTCCCTCCCCCCAAAAAAGTAGTAGTATTAATTGCATAAATCATGAGGACTCACTGTGAAACATCTACACATGCATTCTGACTACTCCTCCTTCCCCTGTTGCCCTCTCTTGCCCACCTCCCTCTTCCCAATTCCCATTTTTTCCCCTCTCCCTTAACAGACCATTTTGAAAAGTCTGAATATATTTTGAACAAGGCCTTTACTTTTTCATTTTACCCTGAACTCTGAAAATTATGTAGCCACCTTTGCTTATTTATTTCTCTGTGACTCTGTTTTTCTAGCTCTAAAATGGGTAAACAAAACAACAACACTCCCCACCCCCCCAAACCTATTACCTGCCTCAGAGAGAGTTGTCTTATGTGACTCTGTCTATTTAAACATGTAAAACAGGACCAGGCAGGAGAAAGCCTTTGCTTTCACACATATTAAGTGAGGTGAGTAAGGATTGCAGTAGCTAATCCATAAAACACAGAGATGCAACATGTACGTCCTTGTCCAGTGAGGCCATTCAGATCACACATAAGGGGAGTAGCACAGGAGAGGGAGAGCCAAAGGCAAAATGAGAGCCTGGGAAGTGTGGAGTCAAGGGTATCCCCCTTCTGAAGGGACTGGCAGCTAAATCAGGTGTGGCTTATAGGTACAGGTGAGGCATCTCTTGGATGCAGCCTATATCTTCCCTAGACAGCCAAACCAGGAGCCAGATCATCATCAGCCATCCCTGCTCCTGACACACTCAGATATTAGGGAAGGGGTCCAGCCTTAGCCTTCTGTCCAGCCTCTGTTCTTGAGCCTTGAGTCCAACCAACCCCTACTGGAGACATGCTACATGTACATCTACTCACTCCAGATAGGGAACGCATGACAGACCAAAGTATGGATACCACTAAGTCCAACTTGCTGAACCAATGAGTTTTATTGAGGTTACTTACAGGAATATGGGTGAGGATTTACTGACTCACAGGAGCAGAAATGACTGAGCTATGGCTGCATCACTAAGAACCATCCCAGCATGGATGACAGCTCACAAAGCTGAGAACCTGGAGCACACTGCACAGTCTCCAGGCAGCTCGACAGGTTGAAGAGTGTCCTTCCTAGGTGCCTCTGTTGTTCTAAACCTCTTCTGGAAAGCTTGCCTGGCTTCTGCTTCTTCCAGGCAGTTGGAATGGTCTTGGAGGCTTCTTTGCATCTTGGCTTGTGTATATCTTGGGCGGGAGGGGCCTAGAGAATCTGGCCATCCTCAGGGACTTCTGAAAGCTATTTTGAGTTGTTTACCTGTGCTCATGGGGCTGTCCCTCAGGATGGAATGTTCAGTGGGGGAACCTGTCTACAAGAGTAGGTGCAGTGGATGGCGCTTTGTGGTGACCGTCTTAAGGAGTACATCCATTGACACTAAACACACAAGTAGGAGAGAAGAGATCATCAGCGTCCAGCTTGAACGTTCTATTCAGGCAATGGGACTCTCCCAGCAGTTCGGAAGCTTCCAACGAGCTCGTATCCAGCTTCTTCTTCCTCTCAAATCTACCTCTGTCCAAATATCACTGGAGTTCTCCTTTGTTAGTTTTTATTTTAAAAATCCTAAATCTGTAAAGTTGGAAGAATAGGATAGGAATTCTCTAGTCTTCCTTATTAATGTTAGAATACAATTAACACCGCTCCACAGTCACCTGTACATCTTTCTCCTCTTAAAAATAATTATATATATATATATAATTATTTAATATATATATATATAGTGTGTGTGTGAGCACGCACACACGTGTGTGCATGCACACATGTACATGCCACAGAGCACATATAGAGGTCATAGGATGACTTGGAGGGAGTCAGTTCTCTCTTCCTACCATGTGCATTCTGAGGATCAAGCTTAGGTCATCAGGCTTGGTGCAGAGCTCCATGATCCAAAGGGCCACTGTGCTGGCCCTTTCCTTTTCATCTTTCCCTCCCTCCCTCCCTCCCTCCCTTCCTCCCTCCCTCCCTCCTTCTGTTCTCTCTCTCTCTCTCTCTCTCTCTCTCTCTCTCTCTCTCTCTCCCTCACCAATCTTTCTGCTTCAGCCTTCTGAGTGCTGAGATCACAGGCATGTACCACCATGCCCACCACCCCAGCCTCCCTCTCTGCATCCATTCCTGACAATTATTTGTAGATGATATGACAATTTCTTCAACATGCTTCTAGGAAAGGAGTACATATACAGTGGAATTACTATATTCCAGAAACCCAGTACTATTCTAGTGTTATATTAGTTGATGTTCATGTCTTCCCAACAGTTTCTATAACATTCTTATGTATATGTGTGTTTTAAAATCTATAATACAGCTAGGTGTAGTGACACATGGCTTTCTTAAATCTTAGCATTCAGTAGTCTGAGGCAAGTAGAGCTGGGTGAGTTTAAGGCCTCCCTAGTATGTACACACACACACACACACACACACACACACACACACACACACACACACACATAGTTTGAGGCCAGCCAGAGTTACACAGTGAAATTCTACATCAAAAGAAAAAAAATCTATAATCCAGACTTGGAACACAACTTATCTTTATTTTTATGTCTCTTTTAGCAATTTAGATCTGTTTCCAACTATTTATTATTTCACAATATTCACATTTAAAAAGATACAGGGTAGTTTTTCTAGACTCTTGTTTGTTTTTATTTTTGGAACTTGCTATTTAGATGAGGCTGGCCTTGAACTCACAGGGATCTGCTTGCCTCTGCCTCCTTAGTACTGGTCTTAAAGGCCTGTGACACCTGACTCCAGGTTGTTGTGTTTTAAACATATATTTTTATTCAGTCTTTGAGAGTTTTACAGTGTATAGAATATACTTTGATTATATCTGCCATTCTACTTCCTCCTCCAACCCTGCTTCCACCACCCCACCCCTTCCCAACTTTATATCTTGTTTTTACCATTTTTAAAAATAACTTCCTGAGTCCAGTTAGGCTGCCTGTGTGCACATGGGTATAAGGCTATACACAGGTAACATAGGTAACATACCAGGGGCCACCCTTGAGGAAAACAGACTTTCCCAGGAACCATCAGTTGTCAATATCTCCCCAGCTGAAGGTGAGTCCTCCGAGTCCTTCTCCCCAGGCTGTGTTTTGTTTTGTTTTTGTCTTTGAGATAGGGTCTTACTGTCCTGTCCTGACTAGTCTGGAATTGGATATGTAGATCAAGGTGGCCTTGAACTCACAGAGATCCACTTCTGACTTGGAGTCCCCAGATTAAAGGCAAGCGCTACTATATTCAACTTATTCCAGAGCGTTTTTGAGTTTGATTGTTTCTCTGTGAGTAGATTTGCCTTAAGCATTTTTGACAGCATAACAGGAGTTGTACTACCAAGGCTTTGTTATTTGTAATCAGTTTGCACTATTAATATTAGCTATAACTTACTAAGAGTCTGTCATGTGATTCTTGTGCCCGTTTTATAGACAAGAGTAACTGGGGCAGAGAGTGACCAAGCATTTTCACCAAGATCACATAGTGATAGAGAGGGCTAGCCAGGATGAACTCAGACTTGAACACCAGTTTCCTGACCACTCTAACCAACTCCCTGTAACACTAATGCCTCTGGGAGAAGACAGGCGGCTACATCCTGGAGGGCTGGACTTGTGTGCTTTCTCATCAGAAGTCCCAGATTAGTCAGGGCCAAACCCTGACCCACAGTCCATAATTGCTGATCGATTAAATGAATGAACACATTTTCCAAGAACCAGGCTTAGCTTGAGCTCATGAACAGTGCTATTGTAATGACCAGAGGGCTTGCCAGAGCTCAGCAGCTGCAGATCCCATCTATGAAATAATGAGATTGGCATCCCTGTCGGCAGGACCCAAGGAATGGGGCTGGTCGGGTTTTTCCCGATGACTGTGACAGAGAAAAATTAAGTGAGAAAAAAGAGTTTGGGAACAATATTTGTGTTACCCATGGCATTGCCTATGTCTTCCTGTGCTTAAAGTCTATGTGGTTATAGATGGGCTTGAGGTTTCACACATGATGCAAGGAAAATGTACCAAATATTCACCTCTGAGGAAAGAGACTGGGGAGCCTAGAGCCTGGAGGGGCTTTATCTCCCACCCCATGCATTAGTAGAAATGATACAAGTGACAAATTATTATATTTTTTTTAAAAAATTTACTTACTACACGAGAATTTGATGTGTGTGTGGTGTGTGTGTATATGTGTGTGCACATGTGTACATGTACTGTACATTCATGAAGCTACAGGATATCAGGTGTCTTACTCTGTCATTCTCTCATTGAAGCTAGAGCTAGGTGGACAGTCAAGTCCCAGTGATCCTCTTGTCCCCTATATTACCGGGGCTGTAGGTACACATATATGGCCATACCTGGCTCTTCATTTTTAACTTGAGTGTTACTATCCACACTGAGCTCTTCATACTGTGCAGCAAGCACTCTTACCCTCTGAGTTGTGGCTCCATCCCCTGTGAATATGTTTCTATTGTGACAAATTAAGCACCACAGATAAGTAGGGCATTGTGGTGATTTGAATATTCTTGGCCCATAGGGTGTGGTACTATTAGGAGGTGTGGCCTTGTTGGAGAAAGTGTATCACTGTGGGGGTGGGCTTTGAAGCTCCGCCCAGTGCAGAAGCATCAGCTTTCTCCTGACTACAGTCGGATCACAATGCACAACTCTTAGCTCCTCCAGCTCCATGCCTGCCTGGACACTGCCATGCTCCTGCCCTGATGATAATGGACTGGACCCCTGAACCTATAATACAGCCCCAATTAAATGTCATCCTTATAAGAGTTGCCTTGGTCATGGTGTCTCTTCACAGCAATGGAGATCCTAAGACAGGTATAGTTCAATTTATCATGGAAGCAGGGGACATTTAAGAGTGAATGGTAGACCTTCTCTTGGTTACACCAGTGAGAGGGGATGATAGGAACTGCTGGACAGACCTGAACAGGTGGTCACCCTGCAAAAGCTAAAGTCCCCTTTGTTCTCCGTATCTGGTTATGTCCATCCATGGCCAGAAGTAGCCACTGTGATCAGTGATATATGCATTTCAGAGGGCCCATGTGTACGGAGAATAGTGCTTGGCAGGGCCAGTCTTCCCATCAATGATACAATACTAGAGACATCTGAATCCAAGTTGACATTTTTCGTTCAGCATATGTGTTGATCATTTAGCCATAGCAAGCTGGCACGGATCTACTCCATTCCCACCAGCTGCTCAATAGCATTCTTCACAGGAACCAGTCCTCTCTCATTTACCCATTCCTTTATGCAAGGATATTCAGGTTGTTTCCAACTCTAGAGTTACTGGCTAGGCTATTTATGACAGTGAGAGTATCCCAGCTGTGGAACAAGCTAGCATCTTTTAGAAGTCAGTATGAAATTGAGATGATATCAATAGATGTAATTTTTAGGAACCTCTGAGTTTATGAGCATTGTTCCTCAACAGGCTTGAGGATTATGCACCTTTCAAATCCACACATATGCAGGAGTTCAGAACTGAGACTCCTCCCTCTTTACCATGAGAAGTGCTTCAGGCTGTCTTTGGCCTCTCTACATCTTTCCTGCATTTGTGGCTCAGCATCTCCCCGAAGGGCTGGTGCCTCTATTTTCCCTGTTGTTCTGTACACTGCTCTTATGAACACTTTAAATCACTGTCGACGGAATATGGTAGAAAGAGCCTGGCTTTAGGTATGGACAGTTTCTAGTCCCACCATCTGGCTGTGTGGTCTTGAGTAAATTGATTTGCCTTCCTAGGCCTCCATTTCTTCATTTGTGGACTGGGGAAAACATTATACATCTCTTGAGCTCACATAACAGGAAATGTACAGGACCCCTGGAGCCACAAAGTGAGCTCTGTGTAAGTATTGATTTCTGTGCCCTGTCCCCAGTCTCATTATTACTGGGTGGATTAGTGTTACCTGAAGGTGTGCCTGAGAGCAAACCAGGTGTCATTTTCTCTTTGGCACTGTCCTCATCCCTCCCAAGTCTTGGCAGAGGGTTGGTAAATCTTTTGGATCTTAAGAAAGGAGGCTGCTGCAGGGGCTAGGTTCCAGTTCCAAGGTAGTTTAGGGTCTTAGGGTGTTGCCTAGCAACAAGCAGGGAGATGAAGTGGGAGCTATGGATAATTAGAACTGAGCAAGAGTCCCTAAACCTGGGAATCTTCCATCTTTGCCTGGGGGATCAGCTAGTCTCACGGAGACATGTAGTCAATGTCCTCTAAAGCACTTAACCTGATAAGGGAGACCTTATGTTAATTCCAAAGGGTGTTTCTAGACTGTTGGAATAGACACTCACATCTTGGAATGCTTCTCATCTCGTAGTGGGGGCTTCTGCTTGTGTTGGTGAAGACTTCCTTTGGTGCAAGTCTTATTTCCTTACACTGTACATTTCCTTATTTCCATGTACAAGTCTCTACCAGGCTTCGGGCTTCACAAAGACCAATGGAATACTTCACGCTTGGTATCTCAGGTCCCAGCTTGTTTTGGCACAATTTTTTTTCCAAGATTTCCCTGTGAACCCTGGCTATCCTGGAACTTGCTTTGTAGATCAGGCTGGCCTTGAACTCAACAGAGATTCATCTGCCTCTGCCGCCTCCTCAGTGCTGAGATTAAAGGTGTGTACCACCACACCTGGCCAGTTGCTGCACATCTTGACAGATGCCCATTCTTTTTTTTTTTTTTTAAGATTTATTTATTTAATGTATATGAGTACACCATTGCTCTCTCTCAGACACATCAGAAGAGGGCATCAGATCCCATTACAGATGATTATGAGCCACTATGTGGTTGCTGGGAATTAAACTCAGGACCTCTGGAAGAACAGTTGGTGATTTTAACTACTGAGCCACATCTCCAGCCCCAGACGCCCCATTCTTAAAGGCTTTATAGAAAGAGGCAGAGCCTTTCGCAGCTCAGAGGCTCAGGAAAGGTAATTTAGGAAAAGAGAGTTGAGGGTATCCTGAGAGAAGGTGAGGAGGAGGCCAATGGCATGTCTCTGCTCAGCCCCAGGGGCAGAGAGACACTGAGAAGCTGGCCCTGCCTGCCCTCCCACAGTCTTCAGCATCCTATTCTGGAAGGCTCAGAGGTGCACCCGCACAGTCTATCCCCTAGGGAGCTGTGGACAGAGGATGTGAGAGAAGGCACTCCTGATTGTGGGCTGACAGGCAAGTCAAAACTGCTGGTTAAATGGCTTTAAAGTGGTGGCCATTTATAAGTTAATGAAAGAGAAAATAGGCACATTATACACACAGATTTGTCCTTAATGAGGGGAAAAGGCATTGTTTACTGATGCTCAGTTCTAATTATCCATGCACTCGGCCAGCTTGTCCCAGTACTGCCACGGAGCCCTCTTCTTCCATATTTTGTCTCTTCTTTTAACCCTTCTGTGCCCACATGGGCACCAAATCATGTCCCCTCAAGCTGCAGGTTCCAGGACTGACTGGAGATCCTCTTTCTGTCTCAAGTCTTTAGAGATCTTGATGCTTCCATGCGGTCTGGCAGGAGCTTGTATCTTCTATTGTCCCCAGTGGGGCAGCCAGCAGGAAGGAGATGACATCAGGATTCTCTGGAAACCGTCCTTGAGGGGAGCAGAGCTCAGGGCCTGCTGGTCTTTGAAGAGGGGCTCCAGGGCAGCATGGAGAACCTAGTCAGCGAGGCAGATGGAGGGTGGGGTCTACAAGTTGGGACACACAACCCCATCTGGAAGTGAGGAAGTAGAAAGTCTGAAGGATCCTGTAAAGCTCAAAGAACATGATTCTTCAGCTGCAGTTTTTGGGAGGAAAGTCATGACTTCTTTTCTGAGGCCATGGGCATTTGTCTTAAAGCTGACCCTCACCTCCTTATCTAAGAGTTCACCCCTCTCTGTCTTTGTTTAGAAGACTTGCCCCACACCACCATTCACTTAAGTATTTCCTGTTGATTTGCAAGTGTGAAGGAATAGCCAAAAGACCTTTGATGAGGACATGTATTAAGAGTCTATGTGTCAGATAACTCTCCTGAATTGTCTCATTTAGTCTGCCCAGATGTGGTCATAGGGAGGTGTCACCATAGCCACAAAAGATTCAGAGAAATATTCTGCCTTGTCCAAGTCAAAGAACAGATGAAAGAGATGGAGCTCAGGGTCACCTGACCCTTGATGCCTGTTCCTTCCCCACTGTAGCCCCCTGCCAACCTCAGAGCAAACCCTGCTCCTTACAGGGGTAGAAAGGCCATGACTGATTCCCCAACCACTGTGCTTCCAGCCTTCCTACCCCGATGCTGAAGCATGGCAGTTTCTCTAGTTAGTCCCTAAACCTGTACTGGAAGCTTCCAGGAGGACTGAATATGGCATTGAAAACTACAGTTTCAGATTCTGGTTATATAGCATTAAGATGGAATTTAATGGTAGAGAACAGACACTTGTGCTTATGGGCTTTGTAGGTCAGGAGTCCAGGTAGGCCACTGCAGTCTGATTTAGCTATGCTCTGTGTGTATAGGAGCTAGAAGGTGACACGGCTGTCTGTGATATAGCTACTCAGGTGTGGAATCATCTCAGGCTTATTCAGTTATATGGCTTGTATCAAGTGGCTGTTGACTGGGACTGTTGACTATAATATCTCAATGTGGCTTCCATATAGCTCTAGCCTCCTTACAATCTGGTGGCTGGCTTCTCAGGAGAAGGCTGGATTGCCTTGAGTGGTTGGCTGTCTATGTTGTATAGGGTCACATCAGATACGTTGAATTTGCTGAGGAGCTACAAAACTCTGGTGTCAAGGGAAGGCGTAGATAGACTGCTACTTGATGGGCCAATGTCAAGGTACTGGGAAAGCAGGGGAAGGAAGCACGTTTCATTAGCTTCCCTCAGAGGGAGCATTTCAACAAGGCAACCTGTTAGGTATCCAGGAGGCCACAGCATTGCTGCAGTTGGAAAGACTATCCCTCCCGTGCCCCCCAGATCCCAGACTCAGGTGTTTGAACACTTGCTTTCTGGTTGGTGGTACTATTTTGGGAGGCTGCAGAACCTTTAAGGGGCTCTGTCCTAGCTAGCAGTTGGGGGCCTGGAGGATGATAGCCACTTTTGATTCTGGCCCAGCTTCTCTGCTTCCTGCCTGCCACCATGCTGGGACAGCTGTCTCCACTTCCTGTCAGCTGCCATGACGTGACAATTATCTCACTATCCTCTTATCGTGAAGGGAGCTACCCAGCTCCTCTGGGTTCTTTGCTGAACTGAGAACTTTTTATTCTCATTTGTGTGTGTGTGTGTGTGTGTGTGTGTGTGTGTATGTGTATACATACACAAGAATGGGTATGTGTACATGTACACATGTGTGAGTATGCAGGTGTAGGCCAGAGGTCAACTTCAAGTATCTTCCTTAATTGCTTTTCCAACTTTATTTTTTTGCTTGTTGTTGTTTTTAAGAAAAAAAGTCTCTCATTGAATTTGGAATTCATCAATTCAGCATGTTGGCTAGTTACTAAATCCCAGGGATCTGTTTCTGGTCCTTCCCTAGAGTTGAGTTACAGGCACAGACCATCTCCCCTAGCTTTCTATGTGGTTAAGGATCTGAACTAGGATCCTTATGATTGTGTGTGAAACACTGTATTGACTGATCCATTCCCACAGCCCCTTGTATGTCCATGTAAGGAGTACGTACATTGAATAGTGTCTTAGTTACATTTCAATTGTTGTGACAAAACACCATGACCAAGAGAATTTATAAAGGAAAGCATTTAACTGGTCTTTATAGATCTAGAGGATTAAAGTCCATGATGGCAGAGAAAAGGCATGTCAGCAGAAACAACTAAGAGCTCACATCTTGATCCACAAGCAGGAAGCAGAGAGCATATTTCAAATGACATGAGTCTTTTGCAACTTCAAAGCCAGCCCCCAGTAACACCTCTCCCCAACAAGGCCACTCCTCCAAATCCTTCCCAAACAGTTCCACCAACCAGAGCCCAAATACTCAAACATAGGAGCATCTGGGGCCATTCTCATCCAAATCACCATAGACTGTCTGTCCTCTACACTCTGGGCTGAGCATTTTATGCAATTGTCTCTTTTCAGCCTTATAACAATGCTGTGCGAGCAAGGCAGATGAAGGAAGTCACTTCTCTAAGGTTCAGAGAGGCTAAGTGATTTGCCTAAAGGCATCCAACTAGGAAGTGGTGAAGCTGGGATTTGAGTTCTAGGTGCATGTTCTCCAGAGCCTGCTCCCCCATGGGGGCATGATATGCACATGGTAGGCCTGGTTGCTTCAGACAAGAGGCTAGAATCAGACAGAGGATTCCATACAGACCTGAGGGATTTTTGATCTTCTTTGCCTGAGCACCAAAGATTCACTTTTTTCCTCCTCAGTCTTGGCACCTGCAAATGTCTGGGTGAGTTGTGGAGAGCACTAGCACTGTGCTCCAGACCCCGTGGGTCCTTTCCCATGGGTACTCGGTGTTTAGTTGGAGAGTCCCCTTCCTTTTGTTTCTCATTATCTTTCCTCTGGAGAGTCCCTTCCCAGGGCACAAGGGAGGTAACAAAGATGGCCTTGAGGTCTGCCCATGGTCCTGATGCTCTCTTTGGGTTTCAGGATCCTGAGCCTTCTTGGCTGTGGCTTTCATTGGAAGGGCTTTAAATGATTTTTATAAAAACTGCAAATGTACAAGGTAATTGAGTCTTCTATTTTATTACCCCGAGCTGCCTGGACCTTGCCTGGCCCTGTCCTCCTCACTCACCGAGCCGCCAGAATAAAGTTGGAAGTGTTTGTGCTGGTAATATACAGGACTTAATTAACCTGGCCTTTTATAGCATTTCCAATGGGAGCTTGGAACGAACTTGGAGGAAGCTTGAGAACAGGGAAGGGGGGCCTGGAGTGGGGGCGTGTACGTATGTACAGCACTTGATGTTGCTTTTTCCCTCCTGTTCTTTCCTCCGGTACTTTAATCAGCATTTAATGACCCAGTTGAAAATTCATCATTCAGACCCAAGTGCTGGTGGGAAGGCCCGGAGGGGAAGGCTGCCTACCTCCTTCTCTCCCTCCCTCCATCCCTCCCTCTCATGCCCTACAGTAGTTAGTGAGTCCCTGCTGCTGCCGCCTCATTTCCAGGAACTTCCAGTAGAGGTTAGTCCCTCCTATGTTAGATAAGAGATAACAAATTAGCATCCCCAGATAGACTCCATGCTGGCCAATGCAGCAGTCTCTACATAGGGCAAACCTACCACAGAGGATTCCCATTGGCCATGTCCCTGTTCTCTGGACCCGAGTCGGAGTCGGTGACTCGTCCAGGCCATTCTGTACCCGCTAGGCTCCAGCATTTCACTCCTTTTCTTTCAGCATAAAGCTGTGTCTGAACTGGGCACCCTTCTCTACTGGCCCAGGAAAAAGTGACTCAACAAGATCCACCCTGGGCAAAGGGGGATGGTGTACCTGCCAAGATGCCTCGTGTCTTACAACCATTATTTTCGGGAGTAGTCCAAGTGAGGGCATTAGGGCAAGTGCCTCTCACCAGTTGCCTGCTCAGACCTGGCTCTGTATCCCCCACCTCGTAAATCCTGGCCCAACCCTGCCGAGTGGTTACATCACCCCAAACCTCATGCAACAGTTCGATTTGGAAATAAAAAGGCAGGTGTTAATGGACTCACTCTCTATGCCCCTTTGTGGTGTCCGTGACCCTTGATAGCTTTTAACCTCACAGTTAATAAAAATTTGGGGGCCTGCCCCAGCACAGATCTTCACTCCTTCTTTCATAATGTCAGCAAATTCTTCCTGAGCGAGCATCAAGCACTAGACTTTTCAGAGGAGATTGGGGGACATAGATGAGCCAAAAAGAATCTTAGCAAGGTCTACAGAGGATGCCCACAAATCACAGGGACTCAGAGATAGACGCTCTAGGGCCTTTCTGGCCAGGGTTACTATTGCTGTGATGAAACAGCACCACCAAAGCAATCTGTGGAGGAAAGGGTTTATTTGGCTTATACTTGCACATCACAGGCCAGGGTACAGATCCTAAAAGGGCTTTCATTGTTCAGATGACCCACCCAGCAAACATCCTTCCCCCAAGAATACCCATGTTTTCCATTGGGGAATGTCAGACCTCTCATTAAGTCTGTTTCATTCTAAATGGGCCAGAGCTGTCTCCATGGGTCAGCCTATGAGTAGAGGCAACCACAGGACTAGGTTAGCCCTGGAAGCAGAGACTGGTCCATCCATGGACCTATAACTGGGGCTGAGTCAGCGACAGTGGCTGATATAAATCCCAGAAGGGAGTACTGATTTTTGTACTGGGCTTCTGTGGTGGTTTGACTACCAAGGCTCATTCATAGGGAGTGGCACTATTAGGAGGTGTGGCCTTGTTAAAGTAGATATGGCTTTGTTGGAGGAAGTGTGTTACTGGAGGTGGGCTCTGAAGTCAGGCCTAGTGGCTCAGTCTCTCTCCATGATGCCTGTGGATCCAGATGTAAAATTCTCAGCTCCCTCTGCAGCACCATGTCTGCCTGCATGCCGCCGTGCTTTCCGCCATGGGGATAATGGACCAAAACTCTGAACTGTAAACCAACCTCAATTAAATGCTTTCCTTTATAAGAGTTGCTGAGACTATGGTGTCTCTTCACAGTAATAAAAACCCTAATTAAGACAGCTTCCCAGAACTAAGGTTACCCAGAAGGAGGCCCAATGCTTCTGGTGGCTTCCTGCCCTCACTTGGGCGAGTTTCTCTGAACCATAGGGTGAAGCCTGGCTTCCTTCTCTCTATGACTGAGAGTGTTGGGTAGTTGGAGCTCATCCTGCTGAGGGTCAAATCTCCCCTGAACCTTTTCCCAAAGGAATACAGACAACTACTGAGATACAAAGAACTCAAGAAGTTAGACTCCAGAGTGTCAAATAACCCTATTAAAAATGGGGTACCGAGCTAAATAGGGAATTTTCATCTGAAGAAACTCGAATGGCTCTGAAGCACCTAAAGAAATGTTCAGCATCCTTAGTCATCAGGGAAATGCAAATCAAAACAACCCGGAGATTCCACCTCACACCTCAGAAAGGCTAAGATGAAAAACTCAGGGGACAGCAGATGCTGGAGAGGATGTGGGGAAAAGGGAACACTTCTCCATTGTTGGTGGAATTGCAAGCTGGTAAAACCACTCTGGAAATCAGTTTGGTGGTTCCTCAGAAAATTAGACATAGTACTACCTGAGGACCCAGCTATACCACTCCTGGGCATATACTGAGAAGATGCTCCAACATGCAATAAGGACACATGCTCCACTATGTTCATAGCGGCCTTATTTATAATAGCCAGAAGCTGGAAAGGACCCAGATGTCTTTCAACAGAGGAATGGATACAGAAATTGTGGTATATATACACAATTGAGTACTACTCAGCTGTTAAAAACAATGCATTCATGAAATTCTTAGGCTAATGGATGGAACTAGAAAGTGTCATCCTGAGTGAGGTAACCCAATCACAAAAGAATTCACATGGTATGTGCTCACTGATAAGTGGATGTTAGCCCAAAAGCTTAAAATAAACAAGTTACAATTCACAGACCACAGGAAGCTCAAGAAGGAGAACTGAAGTGGGGGTGTTTTGGTTCCTCTGAGAAAGGGAACAAAATATAGGAGCAATAAAGGAGACAAAATGTGGAGCAGAGACTGAAGGAAAGGCCATGCAGAGACTGCCCTACCTGAGGATTCATCCTATAAACAGTCACCAAACCCTGACACTATTATGGATGGCAAGAAGCGCATACCAAAAGAAGCATGTCATGGTTGTCTCCAGAGGGGCCCTGTCAGAGCCTTACACATACAGAGGCAGATGCTAGCAGCCAACCATTGGACTGGGCGTGGGGTCCCCAACAGAGGAGGTGGAGGGCGGTCTGGAGGAGCTGAAGGGGTTTACAGCCCCATGGGAAGAAAAAACGATGTCAGCCACCCAGATGACCCAGGACTCCCAGGGTCTAAACCATCAACCAAGGGGTACACAGAGTTCCAGTCAAAAATGTGGCAGAGGAATGCCTTGTCGGGCATCAGTGGGAGGAGTAATCCTTGGTCCATGAAGGCTCAATAGAGGCCCCGGTGCTGGAGAGATGGCTCAGTGGTTAAGAACACTGACTGCTCTTCCAGAGGTCCTGAGTTCAATTCCCAGCAGCCACATGGTGGCTCACAACCATCTATAATGGGATATGATGCCCTCTTCTGGTGTGTCTGAGGACAGCTACCGTGTACTCATATAAATAAAATAAATCTTTAAAAAAAATAGAGGTCCCAGCAAACGGAAATCGAGGGGTGGGGGAGGCGGAGTGGGTTGGGTAGAGGGGCATATACTTGGAGGCAGGGGGTGGGAGGAGGGGTTGTGGGGTGTTGGGGAGGGGGGAAACCGGGAAAGGTTTTAGCATTTGAAATGTAAATGAAGATTATATTCAATTAAAAAAAAGCCCCCAAAAAACAAAAAAGCAAAAACAAACCAACCAACCTGTGTGAACTGAACCCTTACTATAAGCTCTCTTAGGGAAGAGCCAAATCCTGTGTCTTTAGTTTTAAGGGGGTCTTCAACACCCAGTGCATAGTAACCTCTCCATCAGCATTCCTTTCCTTCCTCTCCCTCAGTGAATGCATTTTCTATAGTTTCTGCAAAGAAATTTGTACCCATTAGATAATCCGCTTGGGCAACACATAGTCCATGTGCCTTGTTCATGTCTATGTGCATGCTGTGCCTTGTCCATGGCTTCGTGAGTCTGAATGTGGGAGGGTATGCCGGTGTGCATGTGGATGTGGCCACCAGAGATTGACATAGCTTCCTCAATTGCTTTCCGCCTTATTTATTGTTGTTATTTTTGAGACACTGAAACTGTGAGCTTTCTGAGAGTGTCACACTGCCTGGCCAGCAAGCCTAAGGACTCTTCTGCTTTTCTACCTCCCCAGCTGAGACCACCTGTGTGCCTAGCTTTGTTTTTTTTCTTTTTAAAAATTTTGAAATATTTATTTATTTATTTATTCCCTTTACATCCCACTCACTGCCCTCCTCCTGGTCACCCCTCCCATAGTCCTTCCCTCCATCCCCCATACTTCTCCTCTGATTGGGTAGCCCCACTCCCCCGGTATCCCCCACCCGGTGTGTCTAGTTTTTACATGGCACTCAGAATCGAACCCGGGTCCTCATGTTTGCAAGTTAAACACTTTACTGACTAAACAATCTTTCAGCCTGTAATTTCTAATTTCTTTTCCTCTAATTGGAACAAGGGTCCCTTGGAGACAGGGTTGGCTTGGTCTTGGTCTCCTAGATGCCCCCATTTATCCAACTGCAGAAAAAGCCCTCAAGCATCCAGGTTAGTTCCAGAAGGCTGGTAGCTGCACTCCTGTTAGTTACTATGGGCCTGGATGAAAGACAGGGCATTCTAGGGGATGAAAAAGCCCTCTGGCCACCGCAGGGAGCCCAGTGCCCAGACTCCCTTTAGATAACTGGAATCATCCAAAAATTCAGCTTTACCAGTCAGACAGACCTGGGGCATTCAGTCACCCTTTCCAGGGCTGTGACAGCCTAGGGTAGCCAGTCCAGTCTCTCCCCCAGCCCCAGGGCTGCAACTGAACAATGTTGGCTGCTTAATAAAAACAGCACTGATGCCAAGACCTAACTCCATTGGAGAAATAGCCCTGCGCCCTCGATCCCATTAACATCTCACACCTTAATGCGGCCATATTTTTGGAAAGCCAATATGTGCTGAGTAGCTTATTGGTATGCAGCTCTGGATGGGGGTGGGGGCTCCTGGGAGGGGGGCTACTCTGCGAAGGGGATGTAATTAAGCCTCAGAATGTTCAATATATGCCCCAAAAGGCAGTCAGTCAGGGGTAGGAGAACAAGAACGATGGATTATCTAGAAGCAGTCCGTGTGCCGGCAAAGCTTGACCACGGGCTCCCACCCTTGCCCACCCCAGGTCCCCAGATAAACAGAATAGGGCCCACCCACCCATCCTTTGGGTTTCTAACTTCACATTTCCCAAGAAGGTTCTATTGGCAGTTCCTCTCAGATAAAATACATCATCATTTGCTCCATTAGAAAATAAATGTATGGCTATATTATGGGATTTGCATTCCATTACCTTGGTTTGCATGCCATAAAACATTTATTACACCCTTGGGCTAAAGTCTTAATAATGACTGGGTGCACGGCACTAATGCGGTGCTGGTCTTATTCGGGAACCAGAGATTAATGCCTTTTGATGTCACCCAGCTAATAGTTGCGCTCACCAATTTGTCCCATCAGAAGACATTAGAATCAGGCCTGGTATAAAGTGGAGGGGGGACCAATCTTCAGCTTTAGCAGGGTAGTTGGGGTTCCCCTTTCTGCTTCCCTACCTGATCTTAATCAAAGTGAAATCTCAGAGTCAGTCTCTTCAATCTTGGTTAGCTGCCACCCCCAATCCTTAGCCTTGGGCAAGTCCCCACCCTGGTGTGAAAGCTACAATCAGACCTTTAAATGCCTGTGTTGGGCTAGTCAGCAGTGGCAGCTGCTATAACAGCTGGGTGCATGTGTACACGTGCAAGTGTGTGTGTGTGTGTGTGTGTGCATGTACAAAGATGCTCATATACAGGATGCAGACACACATTCACACTTCCCTTCTCTGTCACTTACTGCTCTACACAGACTCTCCCAGAAGCCTATCAGCCCAGAATAGGAACATGGAAGCTGTCTTCATCCCACAGCCAGATCTAAGGACAGCATCTGTTAGGGAGACAGGGCTGAGAGGTGAGAGGAACAAGACTGTTGGCTATTGTATCATACGTCCTTCTGACCTCCTCTGCCTTGGTTGAAACAGTTCCTGGGCTAGGCTTTGTAGAAGGATAGGGATAGTGGGTTGCTGGGATTCTCTGTAGGGTCCTGGGCTGGAATTATCTTTTACTTCTTTTGTTCAAGGTTGTGGCCAAGAGATGACCAGTCAGCAGTTAACATCTTTGCTTCGTGTGTGTGTGTGTGTGTGTGTGTGTGTGTGTGTGATATGTCCTCACCCAGGTCTCTGGGTTTTCCACCCATCCTACAGAAGTCTGTTTGCTTTAGTGGTGGAGTAGATGGTTGTATGGTAGACAGCTTGAGGAGTGGTCAGAGGCTGTATAGGCTTAGCAATGAGCCCAATGAGAGAAACTTGTTTACAGTGACCTGACTCTGAACCAAGCTCTAGTTTACATGCAGGCACAGAGGATATTTGCATGACTACAAAAGAGATACTGAATGTCCCAGAGACACAGCCTCTGGAACAGGGCAGGTTGAGGTAGGAGCATTTCCCCTGTCAGGCCCAGAACCTTACCTAGATCTGTCAGAAACACCACTGAAGAGCCCACCCCCCTCAGCTCCCCAGTCGGCAGTGCGTACCCCTGTGGAAGGCCACGTGCCACTGACAACTGTCCCCGAGTGCCTGTGGACATATGTGTGGCACTCTCCTTCCTCGCCATTTTTGAGCATTTACATATCAGAATACACATTATCCCATTAGACCTCACTTTCCTTTGATTTCTCCCTTATATGTAACAGTAGGGTCAATATATGGATTTTTTTTAAAAAAATTATGTGGATAAGTTGGTTATATTATCTCTGCCTTCCATTCTAAGATGGTAAATGAGGCATGACAGGACCTGGTGATAAAGGCAGGCCACGGTTCCTATGAGCTGGGGATCATAGCTGCGATTCTACCAGCATGGAGAATTCCAGGCCTCGGCTACTTCCTCTGCATATCAGCTTTTGCATCACTTGTAACTAAGTATGTGACAGAAGCAAGTTAAGAAACGGGAGGCTTATTGGGCTCCTAGTTATGGGGTTTTGTGATGCAGGGGAGGGCACACTAGAACCCAAGGCAACAGCCTGCCCAGGAGGTTCCATACACCTCAGTGGACTGGAGTAGAGCTGGGACTATACTCCTTCAGACCCTTGGGAGCTGGGGGGATAGCTCAGCAGTTCAAAGCACTTGCTTTTGCAGAGGACCTGTTTGGCTCTCAATACTCATACTGGGTAGCTCCCCAGTATCTGCAGTTCCAGCTCCAGGAGATTCAATGCCCTTCTCTGGACTGCATGAACACTCATAAACACATGGCTTGTGCACCTCCCCACAAACTATAAAAATAATAAATGCAAATGTTGGAGGCTGAAGAGAAGGTCCTATGGCTGAGAGTACATACTGCTCTTGCAGAGAGATTCGGTTCCCAGCCTTTGATCCAGCTCTGGAGGATTCAGTGCATCTTCTGGACTTTGTGGTATGGGCACCCACACAGGCCAATGTAAATACATTAAAAAAATCATTAAAAGAGCCTATCACACAGTTTCTCCAGCTAGACCCCACCTCGTAAAACTACAACTTCCCCAAGCTGCACCAGCTGGGGATCAAGCACTCAAACACATGAAGTTCTATGGGGTAGATTCATATCCACACATTTTTTTCAGGAGGGCACCCCATGCGACTTCAGCCCAGGCCCCACCAGAGTCCACTTTGCTTCCTCAGGGCAATGGAAGCACCGGTCACACCAGTTTGCCGATCGCTTCTTGATCGTCTCAGGAGTAATCATACCACTTATGTCCCACTAAATAGATACGCTCTCTAAGGATGGCCTCTCATGATCCCAGTCAGGCTCATTGAAAAAGGATGGGCAGGATCCTACATGACTCCATAGCTGGCTGACCTACGATACACAAGTCTAGGACCACAGGACCTCTTATGGGAAGCACCAGGAAATGGTATGGATAGAGGGATGGTGCTGGAAGCCTCTGCCATCAGGTGACAGAACTGGGGCTCATGGGGGAACCCTAGACCAGAGGAGGGTTTTCCTAACAGGTTTAGCAAAGCTGAGGCTGGCTAGAAACAAAAATTAGTGGTGGAAAAAATGAAAAACATTAGTCTGGGTTACTTAAAAAGTTATTAGAAATCCACTGGGGCCGGGCGGTGGTGGCGCACGCCTTTAATCCCAGCACTTGGGAGGCAGAGGCAGGTGGATTTCTGAGTTCGAGGCCAGCCTGGTCTACAGAACGAGTTCCAGGACAGCCAGGGCTACACAGAGAAACCCTGTCTCGAAAAACCAAAAAAAAAAAAAAAAAAAAAAAAAAAAAAAAGAAATCCACTGGGCTGGAGAGATGGCTCTGAAGTTAAGAGCGCTGGCTGCTCTTCTAGAGGACCCAGGCCCAATCCCCAGCACCTATATGGTGGCTCACAGCCAACTACAATTCTAGTTTCAAGAGATGAGATGCCTTCATCTGGTCTCTGTGAATACCAAGTATATACATGGTGTGTAGACATATACACAGGCAACACACACACACACACACACGCACAGAGATAACAAAAATTTAAAGGAGGTCCAAAGATAAGATATGTTAAAGGAAACCATCTTGTGTGTGAAGTGGTGATAGGCAGGCTCCTTCTGTAGCCAAAGGCAGCTTTGTTAAGGGGAGGTTGAATCCAGGGAGCAGGATTTATTCTATCCGTGGAGGACAGCACTGTCAATGGTGATTAAGGGGAAGTTGGCTCCTCTAGGGAGATGCCTCTGTGATGTACAGTTATAGACAGGTATCTCTGGACAGAGCCCCTTTCACCTTGCCCAACCTGAGGCTGGATAGAGGGATGTGATGCCTTTCTCCAATGCCTCGGGTTTTCCAAATGGGGGCAATTATCTATGTTAAGTTTTTGTTTTGAGACAAGGTATTAAGTAATGAAGATTGGCCTTCCACTCACCATATAATGAGGCTGACCTTGAACTCCTGATCTTCCTGTCTCCATCTCCCTGTGCTAGCATTACAGGAATGTGCCACCATCCCCTCTATTTGGTTTTTAAAAGGTGAAGTGGTTAGTCAGGGTCTGGAAAGATGGTTCAGTGGTTAATGTGAGTACCCGTACTACAGAGGGCCAGAGTTCAGTTCCCAGTACCCTGTTAGACAGCTTACAACTACCTGACACTCAGACTTCAGGAGTTCTACTACTGCCTTCTGGCTTCCTTGTGCAACTGCATACACATGCTTGTACATGTCCACAGGCACACACATCTACATATAAAACATGCATGTACACATATACAGGCACACATATCTACATATAAATAAATAATTTTATTTTAGAAAAATGATTCTTTGGTACTTGCTACATTTTTATTTGTGTGTGTGTGCGTGTGTGTGTGTGTGTGTGTGTGTGTGTGTGTGTGTGTTTATGTTTCAGTTCAAGGGAAGCATGAATAAAACCCAGTGGAAGTGCAGGTATCCAGCTTTTTGGGGCCAGTGTCTTTATCACTGGGATTTCTGTGAACTCAGGTTGCCCAGGTCCTTATCCTAACCCCACCGCTCAGTATCTACGTAACTTCCCAGGCATGTTCCTTGATCTCTCTGTGCCTTCACACTCAGGAGCAACAAGGCTCCATCCCATTTCCTGCTCACTCCTGGGGTCACTTCCCAAATAAACTACCTCCTCACCTCCTCACCTCAGGAGCTGCTCCTGCCAAATGAAGGAAAACTAATTGTGTGACCAAAGCGAGATCATTTTCCACAGTTGGCCGCCATGTGGTGCATAATAAGTATCCACTGAGCAAGGCCCACGCACAGCCCAGAACGTACCAGAACATTTGCTTCATTAGGAATCAGCTCTCTCCTCCGGCTCAGAGGATGATGGACCTCCACCCCCCACGCAGAAGGTCTTGTAGGTAAGAGCTTGGTGACACGACCTCCCTCTGGCTTCTCTCACCAGCCGTCTGTTCCTAATAACCCCCACCCACGCACCAGAGCGGCTCTGACTTGATATTGCAGGACTCTGTCACTTGAAATTAATTGCAACTAATTAAAAATGATCCGGTTAGGACAATCGCACAATGGCGCTCCGGAGACCGCTTCATTCCCAGAGGTTTGGTGGCGTTTGTGGCTGCCGCAGCCCGGGTCTGCCGGATGGGGCCATATATCATGGTGTCATTTTACATTGTTATTTCTCTGAAAGCCGCAATTTAAAAGAGTCTCAGATGAACCATGAGCAACTTCGTGCTAAAAAGAAAAATGTTACTGTCCGAGATCTGAAAAATATAACGTATAGGCTCAAAGCAACCTCTTGACATGAAAAGCCGTCTTAAGTTGGTGCTCCGATCTGCATATAATATATAACGTTGTAGTTAAAGGACCCACAAAACTGGCCGTGGCTTTGGAGCATCGATCCTCTGCCCCTTTGTTCAAACTGGGTCACTTACTGTTCCTGGTCTTTATTTCACCGCGGCCATTCCTCGCATAAGGAGTTGGCTTCTAACCCACTGGGTTCTGGAGACACCTCCCCAAATTCCTTGGGGACCTAGAGTCCCTTCCCTCTGGTTTGGAAGGTTTATCTCATTTGGCCTTCACTGGTCTCAGAAGCAGCAGTGACCAAGGGTAGATGCATTTCTCAGGCATTGGTGGAGGGGATTGGTTAGAATTGGGATATTCAGGTATGCTAAGCTCTTAAGCAGCTGCCACACCTCCATGGGGTCCCGGAAAGGTGGTTAGAGTGGATTTGGGCATTGTGTTTTTTGAGATAATAAGCCACTGGCTTCCCATCTGGCTTTTCATGGTGTCTGTGAGCCTCTCCTTACAGAGCAGGATAGAAGCGGACTTTTGTTTTTTGTGTTTAGATTTCTTAATTTGTGGATTTTATGTATGTGGGCATTTTGTCTGCGTGTACATCTCCACTTCAGAAGAGGGCATTGGATTCCATGTGACTACAGTTATAGATGGCTGCAAGCCACCATGTGAGTGCTGGGGATCGAACCCAGGTCCTCTGGAAGAGCAGCCAGTGCTCTTAACAACTGAGCCATCTCTCCAGGCCAGAAGCAAGCTTTTGAGCAGAAGAAAGTGTGTTAGAAAGGTGGCTTCCGCTCACTACTGCTTTTTAAAAGTGCTCTGTCTCCTTTTATAATTTCTTAAAAACAAACAAACAAAACAAAACACATCTCTGCAAAACCGAGACAGGAAGTTAAAAGAACAAAACATTAGGACAGATACAGCAATGCATGTCTATGATACTAGCACTCGGGAGGCTGAGTCAGGAGGATTTGGGATTCAAGGCTAGCCTGGGCTAAATAGTAAGTTCTAAGATAGCTTGGGATATGTAGCTAGACAAACAAAATTAAAAAAAAAACAAACACAAATTTAAAAGGATCAGGATGATTAAGAATAGCTAGCCGTGGCCACGCAGACCTGCAATTCTTGTACTTAGGAGGCAGAGGCAGAAGGATGAATCAATACCTAGACAGGTAAGCGTCAGGAGCCGGTGCATGCAAGAAGTGCATATACAAACCACATTTTCTTTTATTTTTATATTTTATATTTGTGTGTGTGCCTGATGTGTGCAATATGTATGTGTGTGAGAGCATGTACACGTATGCACGTGTGTGTGTAAATCTGTGCATGTGTGGAAATCAGAAAACAACCTCATGTGTCAGCCCTTGCCTTCCACCTTGAGACTAGGTGTCTTTTTCTCCCCTTTTCTTTTTCTCTGTTTTTTTTTTCTTTTTCTTTTCTCTGCTATGTACTCCAGGTCAGCTGGCCTACAAATGTCCCCTCCTCCACCTCCCTGAAGGAGCACTGGGGTTAGAAAAGCAAGTGCTACCTCGTATGGCTTTCTGGGGAGTGGAGCTCAGATCTGCATACTTGTCATCTCTCTGCCCCAAACCAAGTTTTCTTTATTTTCTTTTGTGCTTTTTAAGACAGGGTTTTTCCATGTAGCCCTGACTGTCCTGGAACTCGCTCTGGAGATCAGGCTGGCCTCAAACTCAAGAGATCTGCCAGCCTCTACCTCCTGAGTGCTGGGATCAATGGCATGTGTCACCGCTACTGGGCTTCAACCAAGTTTTCTTGAGACAGTTGCCTGCCTCTTTTGGTGCATAGGTGGATAAACAAGTGAATGATCTTGATGTCAACAGAGCATGGGGGCTCACCTACTAAGTTGCTACAGCAGAATCTGAAGCAGGTGCAGCTCAGAAACACACACACACACACACACACACACACACACACACACACAGACTTAAAGTCTTGTCTTGATTCCTACTTAGATATGCAGGAAACATTTAGCTTATTTCATTGTTATTTTGTTTTGATTATTTTGAGTCAGAGTCTCATTTTGTGACTCTGGCTGTCTTAGAACTCACTCTGTAGAACAGTCTGGCTTTGAACTCACACAGATCCAGCTGCCTCTGCCTCCTGAGAGCTGGGATTAGAGGCATGGGCCACCACGCTCGGCTTACATTTAGTTACTTGTGAGGATTCTGGCTATTGCCTTCTCTTTGTCTCTCTGCAATTCTTGTCCTCCTACAAGTGGGGTAAGAGATGTGAGGATGGCCGCGGACTGCGCTGGAGAGACCGGTACCCAGGCTCTCCCCCCGATATAACATCACTTGGGACACGGCCTGTTGGGGCTTCCGTCTGTGCCCGAGGGCGGGTTGGCGCTGTGGTCGTCTGGGTGCCAGATCGGCGGGCCATCGTGACCACAGGGTGAGCGGCGCCACGGAGACTGCCCTCCGCCATCTTTGCTCCAGTGACCAGGTAGTTGGGACCGCCAGGCTCAGAGACAGACAGGCATAATATCGCTTCGGTTTCAGGCAGCTTGTGTGTAACCTGCTCCCAGGTGCTGGGCTGATCTGCAGTAACCAGCGCGCCAGTTCCGCGGTGGGACCTTCTGCCTGGCAGAGGGACCCCGCGCAGGGAGGGAGCCTGCCAGCTTCCCTTCCGCGACCTCTGTTCCCGCGGACTGCGCTGGAGAGACCGGTACCCAGGCTCTCCCCCCAATATAACATCACTTGGGACACGGCCTGTTGGGGCTTCCTTCTGTGCCCGAGGGCGGGTTGGCGCTGTGGTCGTCTGGGTGCCAGATCGGCGGGCCATCGTGACCACAGGGTGAGCAGCGCCACGGAGAGTGCCCTCCGCCATCTTTGCTCCAGTGACCAGGTAGTTGGGACCACCAGGCTCAGAGACAGACAGGCATAATATCGCTTCGGGTTCAGGCAGCTTGTGTGTAACCTGCTCCCAGGTGCTGGGCTGATCTGCAGTGACCAGCGCGCCAGATCTGCTGTGGGACTTCTGCCTGGCAGAGGGACGCCCCCTCCCCCCCCCAGGAGAGATCACACACCCCTGCACAGGGCAGGAGCCTGCCAGCCTCCCTTTGGCGACCTCGGCTCCAGGAATCCACTAGGCTGAGCCTTTAGATGTGCAAGGCCTCCCCAATATAAGATCACTTGGGGCAAAGCACATTAGGGCTCCAAAGTCACTCAGGAGCAGGCAGGCCCCAGAAATCGGTGCCAGGGGAATCCTGGTAATCCAGGGGGGGCAGAAATAGCTTTGCAGGCTCACAGGAGGTCCAACCAACAGCCAGTGGCAGCAGGACCAACTAACACCAGAGGTATCCAGATGGCAAAAGGCAAACGTAGGAATGTTACTAACAGTAATCAAAGTAATGTGGGACCATCCGAACCCAACTCTCCAACAGCAGCAAGTCCTGGATACCCCACCACACCCGAAAGACAAGATCTGGATTTAAAATCACTTCTCATGATGCTATTAGAGGATCACAAGAAGGACACAAATAAATCTCATAAAGAGTTACAGGAGACCATGAATCAACGGTTAGAAGCCCTTACAAAGGAAACACAAAAATCGCTTAGAGAAATGCGGGAGAACATGGATCAAAAGATGGAGGCGCACAAGGAGACAACACAAAAATCGCTTAACGAGATGAATCAACGGGTAGATGCACTCACAAAGGAATCACAAAATTTGCATAAAGAAATGCAGAAGAATATGGGTCAACAGACGGATGCCCATAAGGAGGCAACACAAAAATTGCTTAAAGAAATGAATCAACGGTTAGATGCCCTTACAAAGGAAACACGAGAACTGCTTAAAGAAATGCAGGAGACAATGGATCAACAGATGGAATCCCATGAGGAGGAAACACAAAAATCGCTCAGAGAAATGCAGGAGAACGTGGGTCATCAGGAAGAAATCCTGAAAGAGGTAATGCAAAAATACCTTAAAGAAATACAGGAAAATACAAACAAACAAGTGAAGGATCTCAGCAAATCCATCCAGGAACTAAAAAAGGAAGTAGAAACAACTAAGAAATCACAAAGGGAGACAACTTTGGAGATAGAAAACCTTGGGAAGAAATCAGGAGTCATAGATGCAAACATCAACAATAGAATACAAGAGATGGAAGAAAGAATCTCAGGTGCTGAAGATTCCATAGAAAGCATCGACTCAACAGTCAAAGAAAATGCAAAATGCAAAAAACGCGTAACCCAAAACATCCAGGAAATCCAGGACACAATGAGAAGACCAAACCTAAGGATTATAGGTATAGATGAGAGTGAAGATTTGCAACTTAAAGGGCCAGTAAACATCTTCAACAAAATTATGGAGGAAAACTTCCCTAACTTAAAGAGAGAGATGCCGATGAACATACAAGAAGCCTACAGAACTCCAAACAGACTGGACCAGAACAGAAATACCTCCCGTCACATAATAATCAAAACACCGAATGTTCTAAACAAAGAAAGAATACTAAATGCAGTAAGAGAAAAGGGCCAAGTAACATACAAAGGAAGACCTATCCGAATCACATCAGACTTCTCACCAGAGACTATGAAAGCCAGAAGATCCTGGGCAGATCTCATGCAGACACTAAGACAGCACAAATGCCAGCCTAGACTACTATACCCAGCAAAACTCTCAATCACCATAGATGGAGAGACCAAGATATTCCATGATAAAACCAAATTTTCACAATATCTTTCCACAAATCCAGCCCTGCAACGGATAATAGGTGGAAACCTCCAATACAGGGAGAGAAACAACACCCTGGAAAAAATGAGATAATAACCTTCTTGAATCAAACCCAAAAGTAGAGAACCACTCAAACATAAAGATAGCGTCAAGAATGGCAGATGGCAATAATCACTATGCCTTAATCTCTCTTAATATCAATGGTCTCAATTCCCCAATTAAAAGACATAGACTAGCAGACTGGATACGTAAACAGGACCCAGCTTTTTGCTGCATGCAGGAAACGCACCTCAGTGTCAAAGACAAACACTACCTCAGAGTAAAAGGCTGGAAAACAATTTTACAAGCAAATGGCCCCAAGAAACGAGGTGGAGTAGCCATCCTAATATCGGATAAAATTGATTTTCAACCCAAAGTCATCAAAAAAGACACAGAAGGACACTACATACTGATCAAGGGAAAAATCCACCATCAAGAACTCTCAATCCTGAATATCTATGCTCCAAATGCAAGGGCACCCTCATTCGTAAAAGAAACTTTACTAAAACTCAAAGCACACATCGCACCGCACACAATAATAGTGGGTGACTTCAACACCCCGCTCTCTGAAATGGATCGTTCAGGAAAGCAGAAACTAAACAGGGACACAGTGAATCTAATTGAAGCCTTGGACCAAATGGAACTAACTGATATATATAGAACATTTCATCCTAGAGCTAAAGAATACACCTTCTTCTCAGCTCCTCATGGTACCTTCTCCAAAATTGACCATATAATTGGTCACAAATCAGACCTCAACAGATACAAGAAGATAGAAATAATCCCATGCCTCCTATCAGATCACTATGGAATAAGGGTGGTCTTCAATGGCAACAAAAACAAAAGAAAACCCACGTACACATGGAGGCTGAACAATGCTCTACTCAATGATAACTTGGTCAAGGTGGAAATAAAGAAAGAAATCAAAGACTTTTTGAAAGTTAATGAAAATGAAGGCACAACATACCCTAACTTATGGGACACAATGAAAGCAGTGCTAAGAGGAAAATTCATAGCCCTGAGTGCCGCCAAAAAGAAACGGGAGACAGCATACACTAACAGCTTAATGGCACACCTGAAAGCCCTGGAACAAAAAGAAGCAAATACACCAAAGAGGAGTAGAAGGCAGGAAATCATCAAACTCAGGGCTGAAATCAATCAAGTAGAAACAAATAAAACCATACAAAGAATCAACAAAACGAGGAGTTGGTTCTTTGAGAAAATCAACAAGATAGATAAGCCCTTAGCCAGACTAACCAGAGGGCACAGAGATAGTATCCAAATTAATAAAATCAGAAACGAAAAGGGAGAGATAACAACAGAAACTGAGGAAATTCAAAAAATCATCAGATCCTACTACAAAAACCTGTATTCAACACAACTAGAAAATCTTGAGGAAATGGACAATTTCCTTGACAGATACCAAGTACCAAAATTAAATCAGGATCAAATAGACCATCTAAACCGTCCTATAACCCCTGAAGAAATAGAAGTTGTCATTGGAAGTCTTCCAACCAAAAAAAGCACAGGTCCAGATGGTTTTAGTGCAGAATTCTATCAGACCTTCAAAGAAGACCTAACACCAATACTCTTCAAACTGTTCCACAAAATAGAAACAGAAGGAACACTACCCAACTCGTTCTATGAAGCCACAATTACACTAATACCAAAAGCACACAAAGATCCGACAAAGAAAGAGAATCTCAGGCCAATCTCTCTTATGAATATCGATGCAAAAATACTCAATAAAATTCTTGCCAACCGAATCCAAGAACACATCAAAATGATCATTCACCACGATCAAGTAGGCTTCATCCCAGGGATGCAGGGATGGTTCAATATAAGGAAATCCATCAATGTAATCCACTACATAAACAATCTCAAAGAAAAAAACCACATGGTCATCTCATTAGATGCTGAGAAAGCATTTGACAAAATTCAGCATCCTTTCATGCTAAAGGTCTTGGAAAGATCAGGAATTCAAGGCCCATATCTAAACATAGTAAAAGCAATTTACAGCAAACCAGTAGCCAGCATCAATCTAAACGGAGAGAAACTTGAAGCAATCCCACTAAAATCAGGGACTAGACAAGGCTGCCCTCTCTCTCCATATCTTTTCAATATAGTACTTGAAGTTCTAGCTAGAGCAATTAGACAAGAAAAAGAGGTCAAAGGGATACAAATTGGAAAGGAAGAAGTCAAACTATCACTATTTGCAGACGATATGATAGTATACATAAGCGACCCAAAGAACTCCACCAGAGAACTCCTACAGCTGATAAACGACTTCAGCAAAGTGGCCGGATATAAAATCAACTCAAGCAAGTCAGAAGCCTTCTTATACTCAAAGGATAAGCAGGCTGAGAAAGAAGTAAGAGAAATAATACCCTTCACGATAGCCACAAACCATATTAAGTATCTTGGCGTGACTCTAACCAAACAAGTGAAAGATCTGTATGACAAGAACTTCAAGTCTCTGAAGAAAGAAATTGAAGAAGACCTCGGAAGATGGAAAAATCTGCCATGCTCATGGATTGGCAGGATTAATATAGTAAAAATGAGCATCTTACCAAAAGTAATACACAGATTCAATGCAATCCCCATCAAAATCCCAACTCAATTCTTCATAGAGTTAGAAAGAGCAATTCAAAAATTCATCTGGAATAACAGAAAACCCAGAATAGCTAAAACTATTCTCAAGAGTAAAAGAACCTCTGGGGGAATCAGTATCCCGGACCTCAAGCTGTACTACAGAGCAATAGTGTTAAAAACTGCATGGTATTGGTACAGTAACAGACATGTAGATCAATGGAACAGAATTGAAGACCCAGAAATGAATCCACACTCCTATGGTCACTTGATCTTTGACAAAGGAGCTAAAACCATCCAGTGGAAAAAAGATAGCCTTTTCAACAAATGGTGCTGGCTCAGCTGGAGGTCAACATGCAGAAGAATGCAAATTGACCCATCCTTATCTCCTTGCACTAAGCTCAATTCTAAGTGGATCAAAGATCTCCACATAAAACCAGACACACTGAAACTAATAGAAGGGAAACTAGGGAAGAACCTTGAACATATGGGCACAGGGGAGAATTTCCTGAACAGAACTCCAATAGCTTATACTCTAAGATCAAGAATAGACAAATGGGACCTCATTAAATTACAAAGTTTTTGCAAGGCAAGAGACACCGTCAAAAAGACAAAGCGGCAACCAACTAACTGGGAAATGATCTTTACCAACCTTACATCCGACAGAGGGCTAATATCCAAGATATACAAAGAACTCAAGAAGTTAAACTCCAGAGAGGCAAGTAACCCTATTAAAAAATGGGGTACAGAGCTCCACAAAGAGTTCTCACCTGAAGAATATCTAATGGCTGAGAAGCACCTAAAGAGATGTTCATCATCCTTAGTCATTAGGGAAATGCAAATCAAAACAACCCTGAGATTCCATCTCACACCAGTCAGGATGGCTAAGATCAAAAACACAGGAGACAGCAGTTGTTGGCGAGGATGTGGAGAAAGAGGAACACTCCTCCACTGCTGGTGGAATTGCAGGCTGGTACAACCACTCTGGAAAGCAGTCTGGCGGCTCCTCAGAAAACTGGGCATGACACTTCCGGAGGATCCGGCTATACCACTCCTGGGCATATACCCAGAGACTTTACCTGCATGCAATAAGGACACATGCTCCACTATATTCATAGCAGCCTTATTTATAATAGCCAGAAGCTGGAAAGAACCCAGATGTCCCTCAACGGAGGAATGGATTCAGAAGATGTGGTATATTTACACAATGGAATACTACTCTGCAATTAAAAACAATGAATTCACGAAATTCCTAGGCAAATGGTCAGAACTTGAAAATATCATCCTTAGTGAGGTAACCCAATCACAAAAGATCACACATGGTATGAAGTCACTGATAAGGGGATATTGACCCAGAATCTCAGAATACCCTAGACACAATCAGCATATCAATAGATTTCTAAAAAGATGGAAGGAGAGACCCCTGGTCCTGGAAAGACTGGATGTAGGGGAACGCCAGGACAGAGTAATGAGAGGGGGTTGAACGGAGAAAAGAGGGAGGGAAGGGGGCTTATGGGACTTTCGGGGAGGGAGGAAACGGGAAAGGGGAAGTGATTTGGAATGTAAATTAAAAAAATAAAATTAAATTAAATTAAAAAAAAAAAAAGAGATGTGAGGATGGACTGGCAGGAAGAGTAACACTGTAGGACACAGGGCAGGTTCAACAGATGTGGGGCTAAAAGAATCCAGCCATTTCCGGCTTACAGAACACATGCTGCTTTAAGACTTGATCTTGCTTACTATCCATATTGAACTCATCCTTGCTTTCGGGTCCTATAAGCTTAGAAGAGGAAAGACCGCTGAGGCAGGCAGTTCACTGTCAGCTTCACATCCTGTGCAAGTTTTAGTTTCCTGTTGTAACCCAGCTGGGCTTAGAGCCTGTGCTAGGGTCCTAGTGCCACTCCCTGTACCCTGCGCTCTGTGCGCCTGCCTGGGTGTTCTTGGCTCTTAATCTCAAAGTGATTCTGGAGCCAGCAACTTTAAGAGCTTGTGGGAACGTGCTAGAAATGCCAGCTCCCTGGCAAAGAAAAAAAGAATCTGTTGCGGTGAGGACCCAGAAATCTGTTTTTTAACTATCCACCAGCAAATACTGGCTGTAGTAAAGTTGGAAGATCAACTTCCCATATTCATGCAGATTGAACAACTGCAGGAGAGACTAGTCTTGACACCCTAGGGACCCCCAAAAGGGAAGCCACAACCCAGAGCTCTCAGAAAAGGTCCAAGAAAACCTAGGGTTCAAAATCTTTAGAGGTTCTTAGAGCCCAGTGGGTTCCAAGCCCTTGACTGGATGCCACCCAAACCCTGAACTAATTTACTCTCTGTGTCATTTCATTAGTTGGCCTAATCAATAGATGCAGGTTTATAAAGCATAGGTCCAGGCATGGGAGTGTCTCAGGCTCCTGCTGCATCTATTAAACATGGTGTGTCTTCCCAGCAGAAGGAGGGCTGTACTATTTCCCCAGCCCTTTTTCTCAGATGGCTATTCAGGCTGGTGTGGCCACAGGTCATGAAGAAATGAGGACCCCCAGGGCCACTGCCCTGCATACTTCCAAGGGGTGCCACTGTGCACCGCAACAACTGCCATGGGTGGCAGCCCTGAGTCCCCCTATTTCTCATCTATCCTTCAGAAGAGACTCCATCTTTTCCATCCTCTATTTACTCTTAGTTCCACAAGTGGACAGGAAGCCCCACAAATGTGTTCATCAGAAGGGTGACAGGGCTTCTGTAGGTGTCTGTCTCTTTTCCAGCAAGCCTTACAGCCTGTGAGTCTCCAGAATACATTTCTTGCCACCATCCTGGCTCCTGCTGATTCTGTGGCCCTAGTGGTGGGTACAGATCATTTGGGTGCAGGTACCCATCCCTCCCTAGCTTCCTCACTGCCTCTGCCCAGGCACCATGCCTGTATGGCAGCCCTCCATCCATCCTGGTCACTCAGAGGCCTCTGAAAGTGTGCCTGTCAATATAATGCATGACCTGTTGAGGGGAAGTGACATTTTGAATAGTGGACACTTGCCAGGGAGCATTCATCCTAGGTCAGCCTCATGATAAATAAATACATTTGGCATGTGAAGTCAGAAGCTACTCTACACAGACTGAAGGCTTATAGGCACATACTGTGGGCTGGGGTGACTTGGTGGAAGCAGGGTGTGAGAGAAATGGGGAGGGAGAAGACCCTGGGGCCAGATTTGGGGGCACATTTATTCCCTTTCCTCTTGGCATCTCTAGGGAACACAGGAAGCAGAAGGAAGCTGGTCTCAATACCCTGACTACAAAGGGTCCCTAGTTCGTATGCCTCCTCCTACTTCTTACCTGTCCCTGTGCCCCTCCCAAACCCCGGGATCCATCCTAATTACCCATAACAGTGCCCTAAACAAAGTATTTATAACACTTACTATGTTTGTCTTCCCGCTCCTATTAATAAAGTCTGGGAATGTAGGGAAGAAATATGGGCGGGTGACAGGGTTTTTAATGGTGCCTCACCTTAAATGCATTTTAAAATATGTAAATCAATAAAAAAATTATTTGTAATAGCAGCCTAAGAGTGCTGGTTAGCCTGGCGCAGAGTGAAATGCATGCTACAGGCCCTATTACCATACATCCTGGGAGCTGTAGTTAGGATTAATCTGTCAAAGGGGATGGTTTAGTGTTGATGAATATGACATGTGACCATTAACGATGTTGATTTTATCTCCCGAGATTAGCATGATTTACTTCGGATGGATAATAATGTCATTTGCTTGATGCAGTAGATCTGTTTACGAGCTGATTAAATTGTAAGGCCTTGCCTCATTTCATGCTATTTGGTTTACAGCTTCATTACCACAATCACAAAAGCTGGGGAAATGTCCCACACTCCATGTCACAATAAATCACCGCTTCACGTTGCTGGGATGGATTTGAGCGGTTCTGCCCAGCATGGACCATTCTTGGCTCCCCACTAATCTATGATCCAGAATACATTAGGAGGATCTTTGAGACCATGTGAGCAAGATGGGGCAGGGATCTGGGTGGATCTTTTCCCTGGGTTGAAGGGAATCCTCGAGTAATTAGGTGTAACAAATTACCTTATTATTTAGACAGGGAAGTGACTGTTTTTGTTGTGAGGGATGATCACAGTAAATATGCAAACCAGAGCAGACTGCGGAGACAATTGTCAGTGTTACCCCATGATCCTTTGTTCTGTGAGAGGAGCTGTCTGCAGGCAAGGTATACAGGATGCTGTGCCTGGATGCTTGTCCCTGTCATGCCAGCATCTTCCAAGAGGAGTGAGAAAAGAATGTAGGTCCTCACCATAGGCACCTCTGGGTGTGGAGTGGATGAAGGAGGGGCTAAAGCAGCAGTTGGCATATGGTGACCGGTTTACTCCATCCAACCTCATATCCACTAGGTGGTGGTCACGTCTAGAGGCATGCAAGGAGGAAGATAGGGCAGAATGTCCCTTTCCAAGCTTGAAACAAGGGAACACGGAGCTCAAGTGACTGTCTATATGTCTGGAATGTACACAGGGCTTTGATTTCCTGCTGGGTTTGCTCTTATCCCACAAAGTTGGGACTACTGCTGTCACCTTAGGTTATAGATGAGGAAATGACGGCCCGGGGGCTATGTGCTCAAGGTCACAAGTCGGAATTGGAACCCAGGAGGTGGAGCTCTAGAATTCTACACAGTGCCCATCTGCTGCTGATGTAGACCCTGCTGCTGGCCTCAAGGGGAGTCCTCAAGGTTCTGGCTTCTGACTCTGGAACTGAAGGAAACCTGTGGTCCAGAATAGGCCGGGTCCACTGGAATCAGAGCACAGGGACCAACTCTCCAGGGGAAGCCTTGACAGAACCAAGGAGGCTGCAAGGTGGCCTCTTCCCTTTAGGAAGAGAAAACAGATGTCTCACAGGGTAAAGCTGACTCTTGCTGAACTCAGTATCTCTCTAAGAGAGCAAGGGGTTGCAGGGAGTGACCAGAACCCCTGAAAACCCTACAGAATTGGGAATGTCATTCTGAAGGTCTGTGTTAATATTTCTGAGCTTGAGACTCGGCTGTCAAGTCTGTACGTTGTGCAACCTGAACCCAGAACCCATTGTCATCCCTTTAGGACAGAGATCAGCCACCTGGCCGGCCCAGAGATTAGCTCTGAACTCTTCTGGCAAGCAGTCAGTAGTCTGGTCTTCAGAGGGTTTAGGAGACCCCCAAAATTCCAGGAGGGGGCGCCCTTGAGCTATGCTGGAAGGCTGCAGCTTAGGACCCCTCTGGTTCCTCTCCAGGCTTGTTCCAAAGAGGCCTCTGTTTAGGCCTTCTGAGATGTGGAAAGGGGACACGGTGTGTGCTCCTGAGAACACTGAGATCTCTGTGTCTTAGACTCACTACCTTCTCCTGATGATAGTGAAGACACATTCCCAACTCACAAATAATCACACCATACACACACATACTCACAAATAATCACAAATACACGCGCACGCGCACACACACACACACACACACACACACACACACACACACACACACACAGAGTGTCACTTGGGCCTGTCCCAAGGCAAGCATACCCTTCCATTGCAGTCAAGCTGCATACCAAGATACACACACTATTGCCACACTCACACAAATGCCCAGGGATTCCAGAACACAGTTCTCTTTGATACCTTCCTCCTACTCAATGCCCACACAGCTACCATATCCCAACAACCCCAGTAATGCTTTGGCTACATAGTCCTGCATAACTCCCTATAGTTCCTGCCAGGTTTGGTGCATTTTCCAAGTCTGAAAACACGCGTGGTGCATCTCAGCACTTTTACCTCCATCAGGTGTGATGCTCTATCTTCCTGCTGGTCCTCTGGGCTGTCATCAACATTCTGTCTGATGGCAGAGTTCCTCACATAAGCATCTTGAATGAAAGTTGAGTATGCTTCCGGGAGCCCAGAGACCTTGCAGTTTTTGTTGCTCAAAGTCCCCCACCCCTGCCTCCTGACTGCCTGATTTTAGAGGGGACATCCAGGTATCCCAAGGTGCGTCTAAGCAGTGAGGTGGAGTCTGGAGCTAGGAGCTCAGCAGCAATGAGGTAGAGCTGCTGGAGAAAGGAAAAGCAGGGTGAAGTTAGGCAAGGGTCTAAGGTGGGCGAGGCCAGCCCAGGGCATTGCTTCTCTGTGGATTGGAGACATTTGAGTGGGGAATGAGATTCTGGGCTGTGTCAGTTACCTATTGCTGCAAATAAAGACCCTCAGGTTCCAAGGCTTTAAAACTGGAGCATTTATTTTGTTCCTTCATCTCCATTTGGGATGTGGTGTGGTCAGGAGGGTCTGGTTTCCCCTCAGTTCTATTCAGTCAGGTGGGGTGGTCCCAGAGCAGCACAGGAATCGCTGGGACCTCGTTGACTCTAGTCTGGCGGTGAGTGGGGCCTTGACGGGAGCCGATGGCATGGCACCCCCACGTGTTTGCTTGGTTTCTTCAGTGTGGTGACAGGTAAGGAGAGCATACTGTGGGCTACAGGGATGGTGCTGGTAGGTTAGGGTACGCACAGCCCTCCTGCTTTGAGCCCTGCCTTAGCTGAGCTTTCTCTGGGGACAAATCAGCCTCACACAGCTTCAGCCCCCCACGTTGGGGCTCTCAGGCGTACATCTCTGGTTTCCATCTCATGCAGGCATCAGAATCATAACCCATCCAAAACAGGCATAGGGGCTCACGCATGGGAGGAATCTCAACACAAGTTGAGGCAGGAGGATTTCAATGAGTTTAAGGTTTGACTGATGTAGTGAGTTCTAGACCAAGCTTGGGCTACAGAGTGAGACCCTGTCTCAAAATACCACTGTTGGGTTTTACAAAAAAAGAGCCAGGATATGTTTGATAGAATGCAGTATGGTGAGGTGGGAGGGCGCCTCTGCAGGCCATACTGAGCGTCCCTTCCCCCTGAGGGACCAGTCACATGATAGGATAGTATAGAATAGAGTATATTTAGGGCATGGGAAGGGAGTTCGGAAGGGAGGAGAGACAGAGAGAGAGAAAGAGAGGGGGAGAGGGAAGGGAAGAGAAAGGGGAGGGAAGGGGAGAGGAGGGGAGGGGAGGGGAGAGGAGAGGAGAGGAGAGGAGAGGAGAGGAGAGGAGAGGAGAGGAGAGGAGAGGAGAGGAGAGGCCAGCTAGGAACAGTGTAGGGAGAAGAGAGGGAGAAAGGGGTCAGGGAGAGAAGAGAGTCAGAGAGAGAAGGGGCAGAGAGAGTGAGGAGGGGACACACGGCCCACCCCCTTTTAAAAGATTTCTTTCTTTCTTTCTTTCTCTCTTTCTCTCTTTCTTTCTTTCTTTCTTTCTTTCTTTCTTTCTTTCTTTCTTTCTTTCTTTCTTTCTTTCTTTTTTTATTGTATGTGAGTACACTGTCACTGTCTTCAGACACACCAGAAGAGGGCATCAGATCCCCATTACAGATGGTTGTGAGTCACCATGTGGTTGCTGAGAATTGAACTCAGGACCTCTGGAAGTGCTCTTAACCACCCCAGCCATCTCTCCAGCCCACACAAGCCCGGCCTACCTGGCTGTTGCCAGGTAACTGTTAGGCGGAGCATAGAAGGAATGCTGCCAATCACTATCAGGGCTGGAGAGCTGGCTCATCAGCTAAAAGTGCATGCTGCTTTTGCAGAGGACCCCAGTCAAGTTCTCAGTGCCCACACTGGCAGCTCATAACCACCCACAACTTCAGCTCCGCATACACTATCACTTGAGAGAGAAACTGGGCTGAAGGGAGTAACTATGTGGGGGTGGGGTGGGTCTCTTGGTTTCCAAGGCAACTTTGCCCCCCTCTCTCTCCCTCCTTCCCTCCCTCACTCCATCCCCCCATCTCACCTTTCTTTGTGTGCTCTGTGGTTTCTGACTGCTCACATCTCCTGTCTGAGCCATGTTGGAATGCTAAATCGGTGTCTGTCTCTCGCCCTCCACTATGCTACCACGCCCAGTCCTGCCTCCGCACCTTAGATCTCACTAGTCCCTCCTCCTTCCTCCCATATCCTCACTTTCTACCTTGTAATGGCTGCTCATCACTGAGGCTGCTACCTCTCTGATGAGTCTCACGTCTTTCAGCTGGGACGAACGCTGAACTTGTACTTGTCCTCAGCGACTACCCCTCGCCACAGTCTGCCTTCCGTGGTAACTGTTTCTAAGATCACAGCACTGGACAGGGAGCTCTTTGAGGACGGAGACCGTGCCTTGGTTCTTTTTCTACTGCCTCCATGCCAAAGGCAAGGCTGGGTATACAGTAGGCACTCAACTTTCCGGTGGACGCTCCCTGCCCGGGGCTGGAGTCTCAGCACTCTGCTAGACTCTAGTCTGCCCACAGGCAAGCAAACTTTCTTCTTGCCTTTTGGGGTTCCTCAGTGAGGTATCCTTTATATGCTTTCTGGATCTCCTGACATTAGGTAGGCTCCAGGGTATAGAACATGTGAACAGAAGAACAGGCATTGGAGAAAGATTGGATTGACTTTTATTTTAGCCCTAATGTTTATTAGCCATGTGACTTCAGGCATGTTACTTAACCTCTCTGGGCCTCAGTTTCTCTCTTAATAGAATGCTTATCTTCTAGAGAGCTTGTGGGAGTCAGAAAGATAATATGTTAAAAGCATTTAATATAGTGCTCAATATGAAGAAAATGCTTAATATATAGCAATAATAATGATAATCTTATTTTTTCCTAGGAACTGTGGTGGGAAGACCCTAGGGCAGGCTGCATTCTAGGCCTGGCCCCCTGGGATCCTTGCTGTAGTGAGCAGAGGTACAAAGTCAGAGATGCATATTGTCACATTACCCATTCTTACACCTCCCCTAAGAAATTTTCTGGATGTATCCAGAAAGTGCAGAAGAGGAAACTGGTATTTAGTCCTTGGTAGAAAGGAGGGAGAGGCAGGGTCAAATCAGATCTGAACAGTGTGTGCCAATAGGCAAGGGCCTAGCGTCAGGGGCACAGAGCAGGCAGGCCATAGGACTTCCACAGAGCTGAGGGCTCCCCATATGAGCTGGGCTGCCCGAAACACGCTATGGGATGTTTGTTGTAGTGTGAGGAATCTAAAATAGGGTGAGAGAAAGGGTACCAAGGTAGGGTCAGAGTGAGGCTCACTTCCTAAAATGATCACTCATCGTGTTCCTGGCAGCAGACTTGTCCCTTTCTCATTAGCAGAGAGATGACTTCTGCTTCCGTGGAATGGCCCTGTGGCAAGCTGATAAGTATCCAGAAAATTGCTCTCTGGGAAATAAATGCTTTCATTTTCTATTACAGCGTTTGCCAATTGCCTCAGTGTAAATATTCCTAGCTTGATCACACTACCAATATAATAGCACTGAGTGAGGTATGGGGAAAGATGTGCCCAATTGGTGTTTGGGCCAGCAAAGTTGATTCTAGCACACCACTGGGTGGGGACTGACCTCTGTGTTTGGGGGAAATGAGGAGAGTGTGGCCTCCTCATAACTAGAAGGAAAACCCAATGTGCTGCACAGTGAAGCACAGAGACAACGACCTCTACGTAAACCCTAGCTCTGTGTCCTCGGCTGGGTGGCCTTGAACGAGTCATTTCACCTCTGCCACGCCTCAGTTTTCTCATCTGAAAAGTGGGGCTAATCACAGTTCTGAGGGTCAGGTGATGGCGAATCCTGCTCTGTGGGTTGACCTAAACATTGTATATTACTGCTAACTACATGGAAGATCTGGAATGTCCTCATGGTCATAATTTAGAAAGGAGAACCTGGCCTTCCTGAGGGGGATTGTCTAGGCATGCTTGTTTCATGTTGAGATCTTGGATTTTCTTCAGGATTTAGATTAGGCCTTTGGGTTTTTTGTTTGTTTTTGTAGTTCTAGGGATTGAACCCACGTCATTGAATATGCTAAGAGTCTCTCATCCAGAATTTTACATATGCAGGCCTAGGAATTACCTGGAACTGTTCGTGTGCATATGCCTTCCATTCTAGCAGGAGTGGCCATGGTGGCCATGGGAACCACCCCGGGGCCCTGCCTGAGAGGAAGGGATCAGAAAATGTCAGAACAACAGCGCCAGGAGCATCTGCGGGCAGCGGAGGGTCCAGCGAGCTCCTCCTTTCCTCCCTTCATGACAGTCAAAGCTGGAGAATTAAGAAATCTAAAACCATCCAGTGGAAAAAAGATAGCCTTTTCAACAAATGGTGCTGGCTCAGCTGGAGGTCAACATGCAGAAGAATGCAAATTGACCCATTCTTATCTCCTTGGACTAAGCTCAATTCCAAGTGGATCAAGGACCTCCACATAAAACCAGACACACTGAAACTAATAGAAAGGAAACTAGGGAAGAACCTTGAACATATGGGCACAGGGGAGAATTTCCTGAACAGAACACCAATAGCTTATGCTCTAAGATCAAGAATTGACAAATGGGACCTCATTAAATTACAAAGTTTTTGCAAGGCAAAAGACACTGTCAAAAAGACAAAGCGGCAACCAACTAACTGGGAAATGATCTTTACCAACCCTACATCCGACAGAGGGCTAATATCCAGTATATACAAAGAACTCAAGAAGTTACAAACTCCAGAGAGGCAAGTAACCCTATTAAAAAATGGGGTACAGAGCTAAACAAAGAGTTCTCACCTGAAGAATATTTAATGGCTGAGAAGCACCTAAAGAGATGTTCATCATTCTTAGTCATTAGGGAAATGCAAATCAAAACAATCCTGAGATTCCATCTCACACCAGTCAGAATGGCTAAGATCAAAAACACAGGAGACAGCAGTTGTTGGCGAGGATGTGGAGAAAGAGGAACACTCCTCCACTGCTGGTGGAATTGCAAGCTGGTACAACCACTCTGGAAAGCAGTCTGGCGGTTCCTCAGAAAACTGGGCATGACACTCCCGGAGGATCTGGCTATACCACTTCTGGGCATATACCCAGAGGCTTTACCTGCATGTAATAAGGACACATGCTCCACTATGTTCATAGCAGCCTTATTTATAATAGCCAGAAGCTGGAAAGAACCCAGATGTCCCTCAACGGAGGAATGGATTCAGAAGATGTGGTATATTTACACAATGGAATACTACTCTGCAATTAAAAACAATGAATTCATGAAATTCCTAGGCAAATGGTCAGATCTTGAAAATATCATCCTTAGTGAGGTAACCCAATCACAAAAGAACACACATGGTATGCAGTCACTGATAAGGGGATATTAACCCAGAATCTCGGAATACCCTAGACACAATTCGCATATCAATAGATTTCTAAGAAGATGGAAGGAGAGACCCCTGGTCCTGGAAAGACTGGATGTAGGGGAATGCCAGGACAGAGAAGCAAGAGGGGGTTGAATGGGGAACAGAGGGAGGGAAGGGGGCTTATGGGACTTTCGGGAAGGGAGGAAACGGGAAAGGGGAAATGATTTTGAATGTAAATAAAAAAAAACTTAGAAAATAAAATTAAAAATAAAAAAAATGAAATCCTGAAGGGTTCCTTTCCCACTGTCCCCTCTCAAGGGACCAGTGGTAGCCTGTCCCTCCCTCCCCCCCCCCCCCCGCTTGCTCCTCAGCCTCTTAGCTCCAAGCCTCTGCGGCTCTTTCCCAAGTGGCCACCCTCTTGGCTCACTCTGGAGGTCTCTGAGGAGCAGTGAGGTGCATTCCATGGGTCACTGTTGGGTGGGTGACAGGGCAGGATTAGAACTACCCCCACCCTGCTATGATCAGTGCTATCATCTGTTTCTTCTGACTTGTGTTTCATTTCCCGAGGTCAATTCAAAATTGAGCCCTGGAGGACCAGTATGTTGAGTGGGGGGGTGGGGCTGTGTTTTAGGTTCTTATCAATGATATGGAGGAAGGAGGCTGGGCTGTTTCCATCAAGCCAGTTTTTGGTTTTATTTGTTTTTGTGGGGCTGGGAAGTCCAATCTAGGATCTCAAGAAATATTGGACAAGCTCTTCAGCACAGAATTTCACCCTTAGCCCCTTTAATTTATATTTTATGCTGGGTTGTCCAAGTTGGCCTGGAACTCATGATCAATCCCACCTAGTCAATTGAGTATCTGGGATTATAGGCATATACTTCTATTCCTAGCTTTTTCCTTTTCTTTATAATCTTTGTGTAAGATTCTACACACACACACACACACACACACACACACACACACACACACATATATATATATATACCAAACATGTGGTCTATTATACAAAGATTATAATTTTTGTGTAAGATTGTGTATTGGGTGATGTATGTACATATGTATGAGCATAGGTGCATGTGTGCCATGTGGGTGTGTGGAGGTGAGGACAATCTCAGAAGGTAGCCTTCCAACTTGTTTCAAACAAGGACTCTAGTTTGCTGCTGTGTAATCCAGGCTAGTTGACCTTCGAGCTTTAGGGGATTCTCCCAGACTGCCCTCCCACCTTGCTATAGGAGCAAGGGATTACTGCCACATCCAACTTTGCATGGTTTCTGGGGACTTGAACTCAGGTTCTTTCATTTGTGCTGCATGTGCCTTATCTATTGAGCTATTTCTCTACCCCCCACCTCTTTATTTTCTTTGAAGAAGACCCTTTGTGTGTGGATTATAGGGCACAGTGAATGAGTATACAGTCAAAGGTTTTTTTCCCCCTCTTTCCTTTCTTCCTTTGTGTGTCTGTATGCCTGTGTGTGCATACATGTGCATGTACATGTGTGTGCATACATGTGCATGTACATGTGTGTGCCAGTGTACAAGTGTGTGTGTGTGAATGCATGTGTGTGTGTGTGTGTGTGTGTGTGCCTGTGTGGAGGATCCAGTCTGATATCAGGAGTCTTCCTCCAGCAGTTGCCTCTGTCTTCACTGAAACAGGGCTTCTCAGTTGAACCTGGAGCTCACCAATTTCACTAATCTGGTTGTCCGGTTTACTCCAGGGATCCCTTGTTTCTGCCTTCCAAGTGCTAGTATTATAGGCAGGCTGTTCTACCCATCCAGCATGGTTCACATGGGTTCTGGAGATCCAAAATCTGATCCTTGTTTTCATGACCAGTGTTTTAACCATCTCCCCAGTCCTAACTAAAGTTTATATGGGAGTGAAAAGCAATCATTGACTTATCTTGTTGAACAACATTGCATGACACGCCGATAATATCCAAACTTACAACTGAATTGCCGTTGCCTCAAGCTTGAATCAGGGTTTCTGTGAGCTTAGCAGGCATTTGTCCTGTCTACTTTACCAAGAACCTGTGGTTGAGCCAGGGGTGGTTGTGCATGCCTTTAATCCCAGCACTGGAGAGGCAGAGGTAGGTCTCTGTGAGTGAGTTCAAAGCCAGTCTGGTGCATATAGTGAGTTCCAGGAGAGCCAGAGTTACATAGAAAGATCCTTGCTCATTAAAAAAAAAATCTGTGTTTTATAGGTAGAAGTCTCTAGCCAGTGGTCCTGTAGGAGTCTGCTAATGTCTTTTATAACTCCTACTTTCTCATCCCTCTTAGTCCATGGCTTTTCTGTAATAGTTTAACCTGTTATGCAAAGTGGGGAAGACTAGAGGACTCAGATCATTGCAGCTAACTTCTGGTTTGGGAGGTTGCACGTCCAAGATCAAGGAGTTTGCTGGTTCTGTTTCTGGTAAAAGTTCTTTTCCTGGCTTACAAGCCAATTCTCATATTCTTTGTACGTGGAAAGAGAGATGGGAAGGGAGAAAAAGGGTGAAGAAGCAACAAAAGATATCGCTTCTTACATGGCCACAAATCTCAGATTATAGTTCTACCTTAATAACCCCATTTAAATTTAATTATCTCCCTAAAGGCCTCATTTCAAAATATAGTTACATTAGGAAATAGAGCTTCCAATGAGTTTGCAATGGGAAACACAATTCAGTCCATAGCAATCTTGAGTTCATCTAAGGCCCTAATGTAACCAACTAAACAGCATATTCTTAGCCTCCCTTGCAGCTATGTGTGGCCATGCGGTAACATTCTAAACAACTAGATACAGTACGAAAAGTCATGTGGGTTCTGGGAAGACTCATTAAAAGAAAAGAGGCCTCTCTGGCTTCTTCGTGTTTCTCTTTCTGGCTGTTTGGCACCACACAATGGTAGCTGAGCTCAAACAGCTGTCTGGGACTCATAAGACAAGAGAATGAAAGATTGACAGGTTGGGCTGACAGAGTGGTAATTGAAGACCCTGGGTTCCTGGTGACCAATAGCCTTCCAGCCTGGACTGTCCACTTGTACCTTTAGAGAACATTTACCTTCCTTATATCATGATGTAGCGGGGGCAGGTTGTTACTGTTAGCAAGTGTAGTTTCTAACTAATGCATTGAAGTTCACCTTGGGCCTAGGTTTTAAGTCCAAACTTCCAAGTTTCTCAAGGTCAAGCATGCTCCTTTTTGTTCCCCAAACCCTTTGGAAGCATAATTTACCCTAAGAGGAACAACTTGTTGCATATTTCTCTTTTAAAAATTTAATTACCTGCATGCATGTGTTATACATACGTAGGTACTTATGCCCTTTGTATGATCAAAGAAGGACATTGGGTGTAGTGTTTTCTGCCATTATTCTGTCTTTTTCCTTTGAGATGGAGTCTCTCATGGAACCTGGAGCTTTGAACTCAGTCCTTACTATGTGCAGGAGGCAATCTTGCTTAGCCCTGTTTGTCCTTTCTGCTTTCTCCTTTTACTTCCCTTTTCCTCACATGTAACAACACCTGCTAGGTTCTATGTACCATGTGAGCTGAGGAGATACAGTTTTCCCCATTAACTCAACCTCCAGACTTCATAGACCATAGGGAAAAAATGTCTGAGTCTGGGGGTGTAGTTCAGTTGATCATGCTTAGTATGCATGAAACCCTGGGTTGGATCGCCAACACTGCACCAACTGGGTCTGGTAGTATAATCCTAGTACCCAAGGACTGGAGGTTAGAGGACCAGAATTTCAATATCATCCTTGCCTACATAAAGAGTTCCAGGCCAGTCTGGGGTATGTATGACCCTATCTTACAAAAAGAAAACAATGTGTCTGGAAGATACTGGATGTTTCAGTCACAGGACCTGGAGGATCCGGTTCTGACCTGAAAGTCTCTCTGAGGATTAGCTTTCATGGTACTGGAGGATGCCATGCAAACTTCCAAGGGAGAGAAGCAACCAGTTGTTCTAGTCATCTGTGATGCCCATGAGCTAAAGCAATGACCAGCATGGCATGATATTCCTAAGGGTATGATAATGGCATGTGCACATTGGCAGTAATCACCATCTCTGCAGTTGGACCACAGGCCCACTCAACAAGAGGAAAATCATGCCTGGCACTGGAAACCAAGGCAATAACAAGAGGCTGGTTAGGCCATTGATCTTGGAGAAGAACCTACAACTACCACTTTACCAAACTAGCATCACCCCTAAGTACATTATAAATATGTACTTACACCCACAGATGAGTGTAGTCCTTACCTGTCATCAAGAAAACATTCTTTGTAACAGATGGAGAGTATTATAGAAGACCACAGCCAATCAAAATGCAGAGAACCGTGTTCTGGCTGGCCCCAGCTGATGCATCTAGAACACAATTCCTGCACCTAAGGCTCAGAGATCATAGTGGAAGAGGGGCAGAAAGATTGTGAGAGTCGGAAGAACAAGGAGTTTGCTGTGAGATTGTGTTTCCTAAAGATGTCAGAGAAATGATGAGACTCATGAAATCTCATCAAAATAGCTGCTTAAGTAAAATCTGAACAAGGATACCAAATCAACATGCTAATGGGGTTGGGAGAAAGCTCACAAGGCTTTAGCTATAGACCAAGAACTGCAGGCTAAGAGTGGGAGAAACAGGCATGCCTAGGGAAAGTCACACCAATTGATCACTAACAACCAAGCGGTCATCTCTGAAATCTTATATGTACAAGTAACATTATATGGACCAAACAGGTTGTATTTGTATTTGGAGCATACATGTGTGTATATGTATGCATTCACATGCGAGTATATAATGCCCAAAGAAAAAGTGGTCATGGAGAGCACTGGAGAGTGGAACTGGGAGGGACAACATGATGTAAGAATATTTTAGTTAAATATATATTACAAAATAGAAAAAAATGTTTGGCAGTGGACAGGCAGAAGCTACAAGGGGAAAGGGGAAGGACAGCAAATATAAGGACCCAGGATGCTTTCAGAAGGTAGGGAGGTAACAACTGAGGTCAAAGGAGGAGTTTGGAGTTAGTCATAAGCAAGACAGTGTCAGGAAGGCCCAGGGTCCAGTGCTGTGTTATAGGAACACATCTTTGTTCACCCTCTGCTCCTCACTTGTGAGATGGGGAAGGTAACAGAGATACCGATAAATGTATGGAAGTGTAAGAATGCCATACTTGCAGGGTCATCAGGGTCTGAGGCAGTGTGGCATTCACCTGTATATGCACAGCCCCGGGTCACTTTTGGAGATGAACTTCACCATTATATTTGTCTTATTTCTGGTCACACAACTGTGGAAAAATCCTAGTCAAAAATGGATGGTATCCTTATCCCTGGCCCAGTGGCTTTCATACCTCTACCCTTACCTCTGTGTGGATGCAGAGTGTGAAACAGGGGTGGGTGGGGGAGACCTGGAGGTGAGTACTGAGAGAATTCCCTCCCTCCCTCCCTTCCTCCCTTCCTCCCTTCCTTCCTCCCTTCCTTCCTTCCTTCCTTCCTTCCTTCCTTTCTTCCTTCCTTCCTTCTTCCCTCCCTCCCTCCCTTCCCTTCCTCCCTCCTTCTTTCCTTCCTTCCTTCTTTCTCTCCTTCCTCCCTTCCATTCTTTCTTTTTTTTTTTATTAAGATAGGGTCTCACCATGTAGTCCTGATGGCCTGGAGTTCACTGTGTAGACCAGACTGGCCTTGAACTCACAAAGATCTGCTGCTTCTACCTCCTGAGTGCAGAGACTAAAGATGTGGCTACTACGCCCAGTCTAGTATTGAGCAAATCTTGAGGGGTGGTATATTAGTCACTTTTCTTGTTGATATGATAAAATACCAGGCAAAAATAACTCTATGGAAGGACTCATTTTGGATCCCATTTGGAGGGGACACAGTTCATCATCACAGTAGGAAGACATGGCGGCTGGAGCAGTCTCCATAGTGGCAGAGGAATCTGCTCATGTCTGAGCAAATCAGAAAGCAGAGAAAGATCAGAAAGTGGGGTGAGCTATTAACCTCAAAGCCCGTCTGCAATAACTTACCCTTCCAGCCCAGCCCCCACCTCCTGAGACAATTCCAGCACTAGATGCTGGGTAGTAAGTTCAAACATGAGTCTATGAGGGCCCCTCACACTTGCATAGTAACAGGGGCAGAGAGGGGATGGGGAGGAAGATATTCCAGGGGAGGACCATATGACTGGCATAACTGAGCAGGAGACTGGGGTCTAGCTAGCAGGCAGAGGGTTTGAACTGTGTTTGTGGAGCCATGGATAGCACCAAATAGGACCCACCAGAAGATGAACCATGATCACAGGCACCCTGGAGAAGCTACTGGGTCAAGGGAGCCACAGACAGCTCTTCAGTCTTTACTGAGAGCCACAGTAAAGGCTCAGCATAGGTCAGGTAGGAACTTGGACATTTCAGATTTTAATTATTGTTGATTTTTTTTCACTCATGTTGAGAATCAGACCAAGGCCTTACATGTGCTAGGCACATGATCTATCAATGAGCTGTTCCCAACCCTTGTATTTATTATCTTATTTGAGGTTCCAAAAAACTCCTGGTAGGATGGAATTAGTGTCTCCATTTTACTGACGAGAACATGGAGGACAAGAGGAAGGGAGTCATAGAATAAGCCAAGGTGGAGCTAAGAGCCTGGCTCATTCAGGCCTGAACCTGTCCCTTCTACTGTAGCATGTGGCTTTAAGCTGTCACATGCTACAGTAGAAGGGACACTTTGAGAATGTCTCCTACGGCAGCATCAGGCCAGGACTCAAAGTAATTTTACAGACACCGCCCCCCCCCGCCCCGCCCCCCCCCGCACATTCTCGGATCCGTGCTCCCATTTCAGAGGAGGTTGGGTGCCAGGCCTGTGGTCTGGTAGATAGGAACTCACATATTCCAGATCACAGATGCCAGCCTAGGCACCGGCTGGATCTCTGCGTGGAAGTGACTGACATCTGAGGAGATAAAGTTGCAGGATGTCTGCAGTCACGTCAATGCGTGGGGTGGGCTTTTGGATAGGGCAAAGAGGAAATAAATGTGCCCACAAGGTAACAGTTTCTTAGGTTGGATGAGAGTTCGCGGCAGTCCCTCACACCGTTGCTTCTATCTCTGTGTTTGGAAAAATCTTGATGATAAAAATTAAGATAACTCAGAGGACCTCCCCTGCCCACACCCATACCAGGTAAGTCAACTTCCGGTTTCGGGCATTGCCCTATTTTAAAAATCTCCTCCTGTAGGGGCGGCCAAGGTGAGACTCCTGCGTATGCAGCTCGAAAGCCATTTTGCTCCATTGGGTGGAGCAGTGCCCAGCCTCAGTTCCCTCATTTGGAAAATGGGGTAAATGACCCCATGGCGGTGATGCGAAGGTTAAATAGGATGAGAGCTAACATCTTGTCTGTTGTCCATAAGAGATTCAAGGTTACAACCCACAACAAGGACTCCGGGGTCACTTGGCATCTCCACCAGAGGGAAACAGGTTGGATAGAGTTGAATGGAGAAGGCTGTGCCCTCTAGCCTTATCATTCACTTCCAGGACTTTGCTTCAGTTTCTCCATTGAGGTGAAAGACCCATAGAGAGACCTCAAGAGGGTTCTGTGAAATAGGCATCCCAAAGGACCCTGGGTCTCTTACTCTATCTAAGCCACCTGCTCCAGGCAGGATATACTTGCACACCAAAGAGCATGCGAGACAAGGGTGGGGGGTGGGGGCTTACTGGAGCCTTGAGAGTGACAGTTAAAACTTGTGGAAGTTAGGAGGGACCTTCGAGGCCTGTAGTGCACAGTGTGTGTGTGTGTGTGTGTGTGTGTGTGTGTGTGTGTGTGAGTGTGAGTGTGTGTGTGTGTGTGTGTGTGAGTGAGTGTGTGTGTGTGTGTGTGTGTGTGTGTGTGTGTGTGTGTGTGGTGGGGCAGCCAGCTGAACTGGAAGCTACAAGGGGTGGTGGAAGAGGAGCAAGGAGGTGTCTTGCAGCAAGAAATGAGTGAGGAATGACAGGTTGGGGAATCCCTGAAAGCAGGAGAGGTGGAGGCGGCTTGGGGCCCTAGGATGACCATCCAGCCTGAGGCCTCTGGGCTGACCTAGGTTCTGGTATTTTCTCCGGCTCTGTTGGGATCCGCAGCGCCGCCTAGTGGACACGCTCGCGGTTCAGGCTCCAGCCGACGACTGCTGCGCCGGGGCTCTCCCCAGCTGCCGAGAGAGCGGCTGAGAGGCAGAGGAGGGGACTGCTCAGGGATGGCGCGGGGAGGGGAGCACGTCTCTCCTGGGAGACTCGAGAACTCCGCCAGGACCCGCAACACACACTGGCACCCTCCATCCTATAACTGCTCCGAAGTGACTTGGCTCTATCCTACGTGTCGGGGGAATCTTTCCTGCCCTTAACCCCAGCCCGAGGTTCTGGAATTTTGCCGCTTATGCCTAACTTCTCCAGAAGAGGGTTTTATTAAAGCTTTTCTTCCTTCCTTCCTTCCTTCCTTCCTTCCTTCCTTCCTTCCTTCCTTCCTTCTTTCCTTCCTTCCTTTCTTCTTTCTTTCTTTCTTTCTTTCTTTCTTTCTTTCTTTCTTTCTTTCTTTCTTTCTTTCTCTTTCAGGGGTTTTGTTTTGGCTAATAAAATGCCAAGAAGGAGCACGAAGGCCCGACCGTCCCAGTTGTCTTTCTGCAGGTCCCAGGCTTAAATCGCAGGGCTGAGGAGGAGGAGTGTGTGGGCCTTCCCTCTCAGAGCGTTTTCCTGGTGGGCAGGGCGAACGGACGAAAGAACCCCTGCCCAAAGATGCAAGGTCGTGGTGGGCGAAGCTTGTGGGTCCCATTGCCAGCGGCCTGTATCTGGTACTGGTGAGGGCTTAGATAGCGGCCTGGCTTCCAGATCCCAAGGCCCGGACCCTGAGATGTGGGGGGCTCCAATGGCATCGTCTACTTCCCAACCTGGTGGTGTGTGGAATTTGTCCAAGCATCTGGGATGATGAGCTGCCCCATGTTCTCAAGAAGCTCAGGCCAGCCTAGTGTCTCTCCTCAGAACCAGTGCCGCAGCAAGGCCGCAGTGTGCCTTCTCCGGCGCCAGCTCTGGGTGCCAGAGTTTCAGGCCTCCAGGCTGCACCCTTCGGGAAAGCAGCAGGGAGGCCAGAGTCTTCGCAAAGTCTACTCCTGCGGCCTTTGGGAGGTGGCCGGTCCGCTCTGAGTGCCACCCGGGGAAAGGTCCCCCAGCGTTAGGCTGGTGCTAAGGAGGAGGGTGGAAAAAAAATCTAAAAAGCCACTAAGTCCTGTGCAAATGGCACCAGGGCCCGAGTGGCTGTTCCTCCCAAGGTCCAAAGCGGAGGGTAGACTTTGCGCGTGGCTCAAAGGTGACAGAGAGAGCTGGGGCAGAGAGAAGCCAGAGGTTGGGGGGGGGGGACCCAGAAAGGCCTAACTCCAGGAGGATGCGCCATGGGGTGCGTGCTCTACTCCCTGAACTCTCTGGTCCCAGGATGCCACCGAAGGGCGTCTTGTGCCCAGCGCTCCCAACTGCTGAAGAACTACAACTCCAGCAAGGGCCTCTCGGTCTCCTTGAGACCCGGGCATCTCCCTACGCTGTTCTGCCCAAGCTTCTGCTGCCGGGTGACGAGGCTCAAGTTGGGGAGAAGGGAGCACGCCGCGGGAATCCACACACGGATCCGGCCGCACCGATCACCCTGAACAGCACAGAATCGCTACTGTGAGGTGAAGCAGGGCCGCCAAGACCCTGGCATTGCTGAGTTTAAAGGGGGATTCCGGGTTCTCGGCCCCGAGCGCACTCTGCAACCCCGACTAGGCTACCGCACCTACTGCGGAGCGATCTGTACAGGGAAAAGCAGCCTGGGAGAAGGCCTGCCACCCGCTCCAACTCCAGCAGGAAGAAGACAGGCGGGAGTGGGGGTGCAGGGGTGTGAAGAGGTTTGGGATGTTTGACTATCTCTAGGTCTTAAAAACTCACTTTGTTCCCGAGGAACAAGAAGGTCCAGCGCGCTCTCTCCAGGCCAGCAAATGTCCTCCCATCCCTGCTAGTCTGTCCGGGCTGCCTGTCCCAAGCCAGGGATGCTTGAAATGTGAACAGGGGAAAGGCTAGGCAGTCGCGCGTCCCGGGGGGGCTGTGGCTCAGTCGGGCGAGTCCCAGCCTGCTCCACTCTTTGCACAAAACGAAACTCAAACGCTCTCCCCCACCCCCCCGCAAGAAAAAAAAACCTTAAAAGAGAAATTTAACAAAAGCCAAAGCTTCTATTTTCTCTGCTTTCACTTTTCACACAGTAGCTTCCCAGAGATTTAAATAAAAACGAAATGAGCAATTAGCCAAGGATACTATCTTTCCACATTGGAATTCTCTCTTGAAAAACATTTTTCCCCCAAGGCCAACCATTCAGCTGACCAGCCCTTCTGAAGCTTTCGCCTATTCAAGAAAATCACAACAAAGCAATAGGAAATTCATAGCCACGATCCTGGGCTGAAGGTATTAGGGAGGCCCCGGGAATCCGCAGCGGCTGAAACCGCTTTAATAAAAGTAAAAAAATAAAAAGATAATAAGAAGTAAAACCTTTTAATACATCAAATATACGGAATTTTAATCTTTAAAGCGATACATTGTCTATTATTTTAGCACATGACGTAAACCGTGTCCCCTTCTCAGCGGGTGGACTTAAAAATTAAAAATAGTTAAGTGTTCCTTTTAAAGAACAAAATAAGGCAAATGAGGTTTTGGAATAGAATTGTTTTTCCTTTTTTTTTGTTTTCTTCCAGAATACATACAAAAAAATACCCATTCTCTTTCGATGGTATACACCTTAAAAATAATTGCAATTTGAAATCAGAGTTGACAAATTGTGACTTATTTTGTTTTGTCGTTTTCATTTCTTTTTTTGTAACAAACATGCATGTAAATTTGAGTTTCAATCAGACATTAAATAAGAACGCACAATACAATCATAGCAATTTTAAAGTAACATTAAAGAGAAGACCCCTAATTCTGTAGCGGCTTTGTTTTTATTTATACTCTACAAGGGATCGGAGGGTTTGTTTTCCACATATTTACCCTCGAGTTTCAATTTTCCCCCCTCCTCCTTTTAACCTACGGGAGCTCAAACTAAATAATGCACTTTTGAACCACGGGTCCGCTTGGAGCTAACATAAATAAATACCAATGTTCACCAGCGAAGTCCTCAGATGAACACTTTCTCAATTATTTTTCCTTCTTTTTCTATAAAAAGTCAAATGATTTTTTTTTCAACTTTTATAAAGTTTGGTTGAGGGAGTAGGGGTGGAGGAGAAGTTTTGCATCCAGGCTCGTTCGCTCTCTGTGGTTGGGTGGATAGGCAAGATTTAAACTTTCTTTTCCCTTCCGTAGCCCGGGTCTTCTGCCCCTGCGGGTGTCAGGAACCTCGCTCGGGTCCTGCCCCTCCCTCGCTCCTCCCATCCCCAGCTCCTTCCTCTTTTTTCCAAATTCCTCCGGGCCGCCCTCACTGATACCCCAGTGCTGAGGCAGTGGTCAGTCTCTGTCCGTAGAGGGCATAGGGGGAGTAGTATGGTCCGGTGGCGGCAGGCACCGGCACTGGGGCACCGGGCGTGGGGAGCGGGCTCTTGGAATACGGGTGGTAGCGGCTGCTGAGTCCCAGTGCGTGGTGGGGGCTGCGCAGCGCCAGGGTCCCTGGGCTGCCCGGTGCGCCCGATGTGGGGATGTGCATGTGACAAGCCATGGCTGCTGCGGCGGCGCTGGCGAGAGACGAAGAACTGGGGTAGCCCGACAGCAGTTTGTCTGTCCCTGGGAAGGCCGTATGGGTCCGCAAGTGGCTCAGCAGCTCTTCGGATGTGGCGAAGCGCTTGTCGCACGGCCCATTAGCTGACACCCAGTTGCAGATGTGGGGGAGCGGGTCGTTAGGGAGCATGAAACCGTAGGGGTAGAGGGGGTGGCCGGCTAGGGAGGGTGGTGTGGCGCCCGCGGCGGCGGCAGCCGTCAGCGAGGAGTGCACGCCGTGCAGTGGGTGCGTGGGGTACACCAGCGGGTATCCCGATTTGAGCGCTGCTGCTGCAGCGGCCGGATCGTGCGCGCACGAGGCGCTGGCGGCTGCAGCCCCAGCCAAGTGGCTGGCGCAGTGGTAGCTGAGGCAGTATGGGTCCCGGCACAAACTGGCTGTCATCACTGACGGCGGCGACGCCCCGGCCAGAGGACTCGAACCCGCTGGCTTACTGCAGCCAAGAGAGCCGGCTGCGGCCGCTGCCAGCTGAGCCCCTACCAGGCTGCCAGGCTTGGTGGGGTCGAGCGCCACACCGTGTGGCAGGAACTGGGGAGGGTAGCCAGCGTAGGCCCCAGCCAGGCTGCCTGGGTAGGTCATGCCCGCGGGGGGTAGAGGGAACACTGTCTGGCCTGGTTTGTAGGGAGATACCGGGGCCACCAGGCCGGAGCCCAACACCGAAGACGAGGTGGGCGCGCTGGGGCCCGAACCCGAGCTGGAACTGGAAGAGCCGCCACAGTCCGAGCCTAGAGACTTGCCTCCTGGACCCCCTTCCGAGTGCTGGTTCACGTCCACGTTAATGCCGCCGCCGCAGCTAATCCGGCCATGCGCCAGCCCGGAGGGTACCCCGTCCGCCGAGGCGCCCCCGGAGCCCTTGCTGCTGCCACCGCCGCCAGCTTCCGGATCTTTCTTGTCGTCCTTGCCCTCAGGGCCGCCCCCGGCGGAGGGTAGCATGCCTCCCGGCGAACAGGCCGAGGCGCTGGAGCTCGGACTGCCTGTCCTGGGCGTAAACGGCTGGCAGGTGGCGCTCGGTACCCGGAATCCTGACTTCTCCGCAGCAACACCCCCGCCGCCGCCCCCGCCGCCGCCGCCTCCGCCGCCGCCTCCCGGCTCCTTCTTATCTGAGCCGGGTTTGGAGTAAGGCTTGAAACTCGACTTGTCTTCCACGCCGATGTCGCTCAGCTTCAGGGGGCCCGACTTGGCGTCCTTGTCGCCCCCGGCTCCGCTGCCTGCACCACCCGCGCCGCCCCCGTTGGAGGCGACCGAGGAGAGTTTGGAAGAGGGCGAAGGGTCCGGCTTCCCTATCTGCGAACATGTTTGAGCCAGCAGCGCCAGTGGGCTCTTCTTGGCGTCCAGCTGCAGAGTCAGATGGGAAGGGGTTCACACAGAGAAAGAAAGAGAAACCCTTTAGAAACCTACACTGAGGGTTCTAGTGCCCTCCGTAACAGCCCGCGAAAAGCATTTCAACTTCGAGGCGCAATTCTAAGTGGCACCCCACTCCATATCCTTGGGAAAGATGCCAGAACCCCCTGACCGCTCTAGGATCCTTCCTGCATTCTTTTGGCGCTACTTAGATTTGGAAACAATCTCTCACAAATGTTTTGGTTTTCATCTCTTTAGATCCAGAATTGTACCCTCTTCTCCCGCACACACTCCTGGATTCTAAAGTGCAGGGCTTGAGCAGTTGGCGCCTCCGAGGCTGTGTAAATATACTAGCTTCTGAGAGCCAGAGGAAGGCGACTTTGGAACAGTATACAGGCCCTTGTCCGCCTAGGGGGCCGATGGGGGAGGGCTAGGGACATAGGGGCTTTAATACAAAAAAGACAAGTTTGTGTGGCTTTGCCCCTTAGAATTTGCACCCAATTTCGTCTCGTTGCTCTTTTCCAACTAAGGATGAGGAAGCGCTGTCCTTTCCTCCCATCCTGGAGCTGAATCACTCCGACTGCCCCCCCACCCCCACCCCGCGCGCCCCAGATCCCAGGGGAAAGAAACCCCACAGGAAGGCAGCCCTGGTAGAGGTTCCAGCTTGACCCTGAGAGAAGGTCCTTACCTCGATGGGGCTGACGGGCGTGGAAGGCAGGGGCTGCAGATACTCTGGGTGCAAAATGTGGCCAGTCCGTGCCGTCAGCATCTTCAGCACCTTGATGGGTAGGCGGTTAGCCTGGCGCAGGGGGTCAGAGGGGGGCACAGCGTGCACAAAAGGCTTGGTGCTGCCGGCCGGGGAGGAGCCTGGGCCGTGGCCGGAGCAATTTCCAGAAAGCGCGCTGGTCCAGGCAGGGTCCGCACTGCCACCACCACCGCCGCCGCCGCCGCCGCCGCCGCCGCTGTGCTTACTGCTTCTTAGGGCAGAAAGCGAGGGCGCTGTGCTCATGACCCACCCGCGCGCATGGGAGCAGCGGGGGGAGGGCTCCGAGACGCGCGGGGCGGGCTCGGGGCTGCGCGCTCGCCCGGGGAGCGGGAGCAGCTGGAGGAGGAGCTGGCGCGGCGGACGCGGGAGCCCCGCGCGCCTTCTCGCCGCCTGGAGCCAGAAGCGAATAATCCTGGGTGGCCCGCGGCGGGGCCGTGGCGGGGCTAGAGGAGCAGGACGGACTGCGGGAGTGCCCCCGCCGTGCGCGGTGTCGGTCTCGGGCTGCGCCCTGCGCTGCGCTCTCCCGGCCCCGAGCCGGCGCTGCGCTCTGCGATGTGAGTCGCTGCTTGTCCAGCCGGGGCTCTGGCGAGGAAACTCACTTCAAAAGCAGCTGCACGGAGGGGGAGATTAAAGCCTTTGCCGCCTTCCAATCAAATGGGAGCCCGAGGTGATTGGAGGGTCAAGGGGATGTGACGCGTCCCGCGCCGCCGCCGCCGCCGCCGCCAGGACTCTCAGAGCTGGTTTTAATGGGCAGCTCCCTCTTCGCCGCCCCTCGGCTTGTCCCCTCCCTCGATTTCGCTACCCGGACGAGATGGACATTTATTCTACGTTTGTCATCTACCGCCTTCCTTCTTTTTTCCTCCTCGTCGGTCTTCGTTTTCCCAGCAGGAAAACAAACTGAAACCTTTGGAGGGAGGGAGTGCGAGTGAGTTAACAGACTTCGGGAGAAGAGACGCCGGCGGTAATGTGAATACCTGTTGAACAGTCAACTCCAGGGATGAGTGGGGGCTGTACACACAAAAAAATATTTTCAGAAATTAAGATTTCGCGTGGCGCAGCCACCCGGGTAAGGAAAGGTGGAGAGTCGATGCAGCAGCAAGTCTGCCCGCCCGCTTGGATTTCCGGAGGTTCAGCAGCAGAGAAACCAGAAGCTAGAAGGGCAACGGAGGCGGTGGCTGCTCGTCCTCGCGAAGTGCGCCCGGTTCTCCGCCCTTCCCAGTCACGTGACACCCGAGGACGCTCAGATTGGGGCATGAGCGGGGGTCACATGTTCCCCTGTTTCACACTTCAGACCCCCCCATTCTTGCTTTCGTCTTGCTACCCTCACCCCCCCTTGCACCCCCCCCGTTTCTCTGGGCATCTCCACCCCTCCATCAATTGTCAATGTGCCTCGACCGCAATCAATCAGTTATTTGTCAGCTCTTGTCAATCTGCCCGTGATTTATGTCAGCTTTTGTTGCTGATTACAAGGCGAGTGAGACTTGAAGGGAAAAAGAGAGACCGAGAGTGAGACAGAGGAAGGAAGAGACCGAGAAGGAACTGAAGGAGGGGGAAAGAACAGCAGCCTCCTAGGACCTCTGTGTGTGTGTGTGTGTGTGTGTGTGTGTGTGTGTGTGTAGAGGGTGTGTGAGAAAAAGAAAGAAAGAGGGGAAAGAGGCGTCCACCGTCAGGAAAATGAAATAGTAAGAGTAAAGTGCGCAGGTGCACCCAGGACGCCGAGTCTGGCGCACGGGTCTGGGATGTGCTCACTCCTCGGGGTTGTCGAGACAGACACATCTTCCGCCTTTGGGTGCTTCGGTCAATCCGGGTCGCCCGGTTCCGGTCTGCTTGGTACCGAAGAACGGCGCTGGAGACGACGTCTAACACGGTGGTTTCCCGCCTCTCTGGCATAATCCCTCCCGGGCATGTAACTTGAGGATGTCCAGCTGCCGACTTCGATAGTGTTCCCACCCCAAACTCGGGAACTTCATTCCAAAGAGACACACCACCAAATATAGCCCGAGTTCTGGAGGTTACTTGTGGGATAAACCTCCTTAATTCTGTGACCCGAGTTCGTAGAGAGAGTAGAATAGCTCAAGAGCAGAGGCCTGACCGTGTGCACAGGCAAACAGGTCTCAGGCTCGCTCTTTTCCTCTCCCGGGTCCTTCGCCACTACCCTCCGCTCGCCATCCCGACAGTCCCGGGAGCCGGGACTACATCGGGCTGCTTTATGGAATAATGTGGACCGTCCAGACGGGACTGACCTATGCGGGGAGAGGAGAGGGAAGGAACGTGAGAGGGAGGGCGGCTGCCTGTGGAAACCAGTTCTTCCAGGGAAGCGGAGCGGGACTTCGGCGTTCCCCTCGATTTGCGCCGTCACTCGGGCTGTTTAGAAAGAAGAGGGGAGGCGCTGTGCGTGCTGACTTGTACCTGGTTCTGGGTGCACAGTGCGTACGCACTCCTGTGCGGCTGGGCGACTTCCATATCGTCCGCTCCGGGGTCACCTCCAGAAACTCGTAGAAAGTAGAAGGGGGTGAGAAGAGGACACACCCCCTTGCCCGAAGGGACTTGGGAGACTTTGAATTTCCCCTCCCCCCACTTTTCCGCAGAGCCCTTCTTTTGTTGTCAAGTCCTTTTGATAAATGGTGGGGCTGGGAGCGCTGGGAGCCGGGAGCGGATCTGCGCCTTGCGCAGGGGCGGGGGTCCAGCCTGGAGACCGGGTTCTGACCACCGCGCACCCTGAGCTGAACCGGGTACGCTCAGGGGTCTGGTTGGGGACTTTCCTTCGGTTTGCTAGCCTATTTCTTTCCTACCATCCCAGTCCCCCCTTTCCCTTCTGTTTCTGTCTCCTACTCTAGGCGGATAACGAGAACTTTCTGGGGTGGGGTTGAGTTTTATAATTTTCTCGTAAGTATTCTTTCACGGAGTTTTGATTTTATTCCTTGATTCCTTAGTTTGGCAAAGTTAATGGGATGGTAACCAGACTAATGGCTATTTGGAAAGAAGAGCGGCTGGGGCGGGTGTGTGTGTGTGTGTGTGTGTGTGTGTGTGTGTTAAGAACACCGGCGGTTTGTGATACCCTTGCGACAATTGAGAAAGGTAAGTCTGTGAGACTATGGCAAGATCACAGGCACCATTGTGAAGGTGCCTCAGTGATCTCTGGAGAGAAGAGCCCAGCTTACGTTTTTGCCAGAATGGCAACCCCAAACTCAGCCTGGCAATGACTCTGATGCTGCTTGTAGCCTGAGGGTGGGAGGGCCTGCCGGTGCCCATTGTATGGCTGTAAAGGTGTCAGCTCCTGTGGTTCCAGCATAGGAAGCTAGGCCTTGGGTCACCTGCCATATTGGCCTCTCTGATAGTCCCGGATTTGACACTGAAAGCTGGCGCTGTGGACAGAACTGAGGATAGCAGGAGCAAGCGCAGGCCTGGGGTGTCCTTCGCTCGGGGGTTCAGTTTCTAGGCTCAGTGTGTCTCTTTTCCTCCAATTCCAGTAGTTTTCTCATTGCACTGGAAGTTCAAGGGAGGCCACCCCAGCTCTTCAAGACTGGTAGAATCGTGGAATGGCTCTTGTCCCGCATAGATGACACACGCGCTCACGGGTATGCGCCTCAGTGTTCGGTGAGCTCCGGTCCATTGGCTGCATTAAAACTCAACTCGGAAGGTCGGAGCGCACGGGGGCGCCTGGGGGTCTGAGTTCCCCGGGCTTTGGGGAGGCACCAGCATCTGAGCCTGCGTACCTCTCAAGGGAGGCCAAATCTCTGAAGGCCGAGCAAGCGATGGAAGTTGGGGGGTGGTGTTATTAACTACTTCAGGTTAGGCCTAATGCTTCCAACCCTCAGAGGGCTGGCATGGACATCCTGCGGATTTTATTTGCACACAATGGACATGATTTGTTTTCTAAAAAAAAAAAAAGGTGTGGGCATGGCAGATATTTGAGGAGGAGGTGGAGGGGAGAAGGCGGAAGGGAAGAGAGCTGAGGAAAAAAGTTTGAAAATGCCTTGAACTATTCACTGTCGAGATGGCTAATCAGTATTGAGGCCGGAGGGCAGGCGGGCCGCCTTTCACCACCGCTTCCCTTTCATCTCTGGCTCGGCGGAGGCGCTCAATTAAAAGCCTATCAGTTTGTAAGTAAATCAACGCCTATCAGAGTTGTCACATCAAACAAAACGATTATTATTGCAGCCCGCCTCCCCTATTAATCTCCCTCGAAGATAATCCGCCTGACAGGTCAGGCCCGGCAAGCTGGAAAGCCTGGCCCAGAGCGCCCTAAGAGTCCTGGACTGGCGCAGGCCCCCAAGGGTCTCTGCACCCAGGTTCTGTTCTGCCTAGCAATCCTCCCTGGAGGGGTGAGGGAAAGAGCAAGCTGAGGCCGCTGGACCCACTCCCTCCCCACCAGACTACAGTTAGGCCGGAGATTCCCAGGGGCCATTGAGGTGCCGGTCACACCCAAGCGTAACAGCTTTTCAAACCAGCGAGGCTTAGGGCGGGACAAGACTTGTGGCCCGGCTTAGTCCTGGGACCTCTACATAGCCCGCACTCTTCTGGGTTCACCCCTTTGACTCTGTTTATTTTAAAATTTCCACTCTTCTCCTTTTTGTTTCCATTATAGTTTTTCTTTTATTTTTTGACTCTCTGAACCTTTCCCTCTTCATTTCCTCTCTCCTTTCCTTTTCCAAGCTGTCAGGGAATATTTCTTATTGCCTTACTCCTGCCCCCCCCTTCATTATAAATCTCTACATGGTAGTCATATTCTCAGGAATAGGACATTCTCAGGGCCCGGGTTATTTCTCTCACCGTGGGAGTGCATGGAGTCTCAGGTCTTTTCTGCAAATAAATAATATGTCCCCTAGTATCTTCCCAAGCCAGGACTTTTAGAGGCTCTTTGCCCCCTTAAGGATTTTGTGTATTTGAGGACAGGAAATTAATTCAGCCATTGCAGGATAGCTAAATATGTGGGCTGCTGCAAGTCCCCTATTTGGAATTAGTATCTTGCCCCGGAATTTTATAGTTCCAGTCTTGTTGACCTGACCAATAGCCTCTGTGAGCATCACAAGTATCTTAAGACCCACCTGGTGTTGGTGTTGGGATCTCAGCACTTAGTGCATGAAGGAGTGCCTAGGATTTCTTTTTTTTCCCCCACCCCTCCTAGGATTTCTTAAGTAAATACACCTAGGTTATTGCTTCTAAGAGCTCAAGCTAGAGCCTCAAGGACTGAAAGGGGTTTGACTTCTAGACCTCTGACGTGTGGCCTTCTTCCCGCTGTCTCTGGCTTCCCATTCTGGTGATATCTTGGAGTTGAACACCGCCCACCTATCTATGCTATGCTTTTGTCCAAGCTTGGACCCAAGTGGCCATGGCCAGAACCAGACTAAGCCAGGACTGAGCTGGCTGAAGTGTCTGAGGGGAAAGGGTTGTTGGAGGGACCCAGGGCCTGCTACTTTAAATGCCAGCCCTTCTTTGTCTGGGGTCCCATCCACAAGCACCCTAAAGGTACTCTGCAGTTGAGCATCCGCACCGAGAAGCTCCAGCCAGCTGCAGTTCTGTTGGGATTGAAGGCTGTGACTATTCAACAAAACATATTTCAGACTGCTTGGTGCCTTGAACTGCAGGACTGGGGGTCCCCACAAAGGCTCCCCAAAGTCCCTCAGTGTGTATTCACTTTCCAGTCTCATGAAAATAATTTATTTCTAAACTCTATATACACATACACACACATATAATGAATGACACACAGTGGTTCAGTTATCTGCCTGTCTCGGTTTCTTATGTGTTTATTTATGTCACCTTCACTGTACTGCAGATACTTAAAGAGCTATAGCAGGACACTATTCGACTTGGGCTGTAGGAAATATTCACTAGGTGATTATTTAGATATAAATTCTATATTGAGCCCCGGATAAGACTTATACAAGGGATCTAAAAAATACATCACAGGTAAGGACAAAACCAAACCAACCCTTGCTTTATAATTTTCCCCATTTAATTATATATGCACACATTTAGAATTTAAGAGTATGTATTTTTATCCTATAGGTGTCAATTTCCAGACAGGTTACGTGCCCTTGAAGCAGAAGCAATAGATGGTATTGGTACTGAGCGTTGAGATGTTTGTATAATTTTACCTTCACATGAATAAAGCTTACACATGGCTCTGCAATAAATTCAATCTTGTCATTTTTAGAATCGACAGGATTTCTCTGGCCTTCGTTGGTGCCACATTAACTGAGTAAGTCCAACCAGCAGGCATCCAATTGAAAATGGCTCCCGGGTGGGATGTACCGGTGAGCCTTGGCTCAGTTGAAGGCATGAGATGACTCCCTATGCCCAGGAGGCAGTCGGTTTAGCCCTACTGTTCTCTTGGAGCCCAAGGTTTCATGGTCTCTCTCTGCTGTGCTGGGCCTAGTAGCCCCCACATCTGCTCAAGCTTTAGAAACCTACAGGGTTTCTGAAGAGTCCGCCCCCAGCGAAAACTGAAAGCAAATTCCACTGCAGAGTCTGAACTTTGCTTCGAGCAAGTTTTCTCTCCAGAGAATCAGAGGCGGCTTTGGGAGGATAAAGTTAGTATGAGTGCACGAGGGAGGGGACCTGGTGGCCTAGCTTGGCCAGAGGCAAAGTGAAGGCACCCCCTTCCTTATTTCTGTTACTTCTTCGCGCCCACCTCCTGTCTGCTGCAGACGCCCGGCATAGGCGCCTACAGTTCGCACCGGCCGGTAGAGAGAAGTAGCTTTGTACGAAGCCTTGCCCGGAATCATCCGCCTGATTCCACTTGAGAAAATTTGAGTCCAAGTCACCTTCCAAGTGTGGAAGAATGGTTAGAAGCCAATCTGAGCAGCCCCGGCCTACCTCTCTGCCCTAACTTCCAGGCAGAGTGTAAGTAACCTGGGGCCACCTGCGAAGCAAACTTCCAGCTCTGAGCCCCGACCTCTGTTGACGGCACACACAGGGCCATTTCGGCCTCAGCCCCAGAAGAAAGCTTGCTTCGGGAGGATGAGTGTGTAGATCCCACTCACTTGTGTTTGCCCAGATCCTTCTAGATCCCCTAACTCGAGGCGCTTCCCTTTGAGATTCGTGGATTTGGGGTCCCAGCAAAGGTGCAAACCAGCGCTTGGACTCTGGCGGGGGCGGCTGCCAGTCTCTCCGCCGGGCCTGTCCCCAGGCTGGCCGTAGCGGGTGAGTGATGAGGGCAGAGAAGGGCGCCCATAAATCCCGAGTGTCAGGGCGAAAAACTCTCTTTATTGTCTGCATGATGGATGGGCCCGGGGACGAGACACCAAATACTTCGTATCGCCTTTAAATGGGAACACATTTTTCGCGGCCATAATTCATGTTTTTTAAATAGAAAGTTTGAAATGTTGCCTATATTTCACTGGCCCTGACATATTTATGAATCGCTCCTTGCATGCAAATATCATTATTTAAAGCGACCGGGAGAGCGCGGGGGAGGGGAGGAGGCGCGGGCCCCTGGGGCGTGGGAGTGGTAAACCAGAGACCTGCAAACGGAGGGGGTTCATCTCCCTAAAAGGCAGATGATGGGGCGCGGAGAAAAGCTGTGTCTGGAAGCTGAGCACGCCCTGGGGATTCGCTCCGGCTGACGACGTCGCTAGGCCTCCTGGGGAGGTCCGCTCCGCTTGGGACCAAGTGCAAGTTTCCTAATCTGCAGGGGGAACCAAAAAATAATTTGCGACCTTCTTTGAAGCTGAGGCCACATTTTCCAAGAAAGAAGTTAAAAAAAAAAAAGGAAGAGTTTTACAACCCAAGTAATAATAATAACAACCCAACGTGTTCTTTGCCAGTACATCGATTTTTATTGATTTTCATTCTGCAAACCTGGGAGTGTGCGCACCCGGGTGGGGCAGCTGTCAGTACCCAGTCACCACGCGGAGTGGGTGGGGGAACAATCCTCGGCTGTCACCGCCCGAACCCCCCTGCCCATCTATTCAGCTCAACATCTCCCAGGCACAACGGAGACTGCGCAAGACTTGGGGACACAAATGGTCCGGCCCCCAAGCTGGAGGGTTTCAGTCCCGCCCCTTCTATCTGCCCAGCTCAAGCACCACTCCAGGGCTTCGCGTTCTCTCTCCCCACCACTGCAGGATCAATACAGTCTCTTCCTCTTTCCTAGGCAGTCTTGCCCGGGAGGCACCGGCACCTGCGCCCTTACTTGCCCACACTTTACCTGTGAGGTTCTCAGCGGCCCCAGCGGCCCCGCAGATAACCGAGAAAGGATGGGGAGGGCGGGATAGTGGGAGGGACAGAGAGCAGCCAGTTGCTCCGAGCCAGGATCCTCTCTCTAGACCCGAAGCAGGGGTGCAGGTTTAAGTCGCTCTCGGAGCAGAATTGAGCGCTGGCGGGTTGAGACCCAGGGATGGGCGGACCCAGCAGCACTTCCGCTGGGGTGGGGCTGAGGGCTGACGTGGGCTCCGCCCCCTGCCGCATCAACCCGCCTCCTACAATTCAGTTCTCATCCCTGAGAGTTTCTTCAGTATCAACCCAAAGCCTGAAGGCAGTGGCAGCTCCCTTTTCCTAACTACCTTTTTTTTTTTACATCTTGAGAACAGAAGGACCTACATATCAAGAGCCTAGGCCCCAGGTAGCGGTTTTTTTTTTCAAGCTTTATTCAAATTTCGGTCCTTTGGTGGACTTAAAACCTGGGGCAGAGTCCTTCGGGCTTTCTCTGGTATTCAACCATATGTTCCATAGAATAGGTGTGACAACAACCAGTGTCTCTCGGGTCTCACCTTTCAGTAGGAACAAAACTTTTTTCCACATTAAATACTTTTGTGCAACTGCAAGTCATTAAATAAATCCACATCTCATTTAAAGGAAGTGACCATTCATATGTAATCAGTTGTCCAAATTAGAGCAAATAGTCTGTGGATGGGAAAACAAAACTAAGATGGGAAACAAGGAACAAAACGCTAACACTTTTTGATAGATTATTTCGTGTCAGGACTATCAAAGACTCCAGTGTGAATTATGTCCTCAAAGCTACTCTCTGAGACAGTTGCTGTGAACATCTTGTTTTATAGATAAATTGAGCACAGAGAGGAAATATCGGCCTTCCCTTCCTCGAATCCCTTCCTTTCTCTTCAGATCCCAGGGCAAGACTTCTGAAGTCTGGAATGCTTGCCCTGTTAACTGTATGCATGCATTTGGAGTTGAGAGGAACACTGAGCCTGAGAAGGAATTGTACAGAGAAGTTGAGAGGTGTCAGTGGGGCGATCTCGATAAGCTACTGGCCTCCTGCAAAAGTTGACCATTGAGCAACCTGGTTTCTCCTCTGAAGTCTCAACCAGGGAGGGTCAGAGAGCTCTTTGGGGACAGGGGTGGTGGTGGTGTAAAGCAGAGACTGGGGACGGACACAGTTGCCTGGTATGTGTGAAACAAAGCCCTGAGCTCTTTCCCCAGGACTCACCACAAAGTAGGTGTGGTCTGTTCCTGTAATCTCAGCCTCTGGGATGGAAGCAGCCTTCATGAAACTCTGTATAAACGACATCAAAACTAAAGAGCAATAACAAAACTCCCAAATAACAACAACATCAACAACAAAGCTGTGTCTGGAAGCAGAGGGGCTTGCTTCTCTTTTCAAAACATGTGTGGGTTCCAGCTGTTCTTAGCATCACTGTGAATCTGTCTCTCATGGCTGATCTGATCTGGCTTCCTGGGTCTTAGCCTCTTACCCCCACTCATCCTGGGCTCCCATTGGCTTTCTTTGGATTGCTCCAATACTCCAGGTTACTTCCCGCCTCAAGGGCTTTGCTGATGCCTTCGGTCCTCTCCATCTGGCTGCCCTTCCCTTTCCTTAGATCTTCAAGTACAGGACATGCCTCCTGTATACTCCCTGTAGCCCCAGTTCTAACAGGATGTTCTGTGGAGAGTTTGTCTTCTCCTCGGGATGGTAAACTCCAAGGGCAGAGCCCGGAGCCCTTTCTTCCAAGAAATGAAGATAAATAAAAATAAACTCAATGATGTTGATGGAATGGATAATTACATCTCAGGCTCACTGCATTTTGGGAGGGGCACCATGAAGTCTACTCAGATCCCAGGACGTTCTCGGTTTAGAGAGGGGAAAATAACAGGAATTTCATGAGAAAATATGACTACGTTGATCTTTATATTGTACATGTCAATTAAGTAGAAGCTGGAGGAGTTGAAGAGGAGTAATGCCTTACTTGGACTTTCAAAGTGGAAGATGTACTGATTGACAGGATGCAGGAAGAAACATGCCTCTCCTCATGACCGTTCCTCCCAGCTCAGGCATATATACACATCAAGATTCGAAGACAACTGGACAAGCTGCCCATCCTGGAGGCCCCCTTCCTTTAGGCTCTCTTCACATACAGTAATCTCCGTCAGCCCTTTGCTGCTATGATAGCTGGCTCATTCTCCTGCCTATCCTCAGACTCTCGCCCTTCCGATCTATCTGTCAAACTTGCCTGGTTAATTTCCTTGACTACATCATTCCCTTGATCAGAAACCTTCAATGACTCCCTGTTGTCCATGCATAACACTTAACTCTTCAGAAAAAATATGGTTTCAGACTACTTATGGACAGCTTTAAGTTGCACACCAAAGTTATGTATGTTCATATCAGCCAGGAAAATACTCAAAAATATAAAAAGAAAGGAAAAATAAAAGATTACCCCACCTCCTCTCCATTTCCCACTTAGTTTCCTGAGGTAGGTATCCAGTGCTAACTAGTTTTGAGTATACCTTTTCTTGTGTGTGTGTGTGTGTGTGTATGTGTGTGTGTGTAGCGGTCAGGCTCTGGGATCATATGCAGAGACCTTGTACATTCTAAGTACCTTACTCCATGAGCTACAGTCCTTACATAAACAGATACATTTATCTATTGCTTTTGTGTGGGTATACACACATGCATGCACATACCACAGCACACGTAAGGGAGCCAGAGGACAACTTTTAGTAATAAATTCTTTCCTTTTACCACATGAGTTCTGGTGATTGAGCACAGGTCTCCAGGCTTAGCAGCAAGGACTTTACCCACTGAACCATCTCACTGTCTACCCGACTCCCCCTTACTTTCTTTGAGACATGGTTTCTCTATATAACTCAGACTGGCCTCCTAGGGGACCTTTGAGTTAGGTTCCCCAGTGCTGGCTAACTTGTTTATAAGCTTCACAATGATATATAAAAATATAAATACATATAAATATATGTATTATTTTAAAGCTACTTCTTTAATGTTAATTTTTATTTATTTTTTTCATTTTATGTGCATTGGCAATTTGCCTGCATGCATATCTGTGTGAGGGTGTCAGATCTTGGAGTTACAGATAGATATGAGCTGCCATGTGGGTGTTAGAATTTGAACCCAGTTTCTCTGGAAGAGCAGTCAGTGCTCTTAACTGCTGAGCCATCTCTCTAGCCCCATACATATATATTAACTATATATACATATAGTGCTTATTCAAACATTCTACCATCAATGCACAAATAGATTGCTACCATGTTTCTTTTTTTACTGTTATTTATTTATTTTTTATGCTCCAGATTTTATTCCCCCCCTCCCTGTCCACCCTCCGACTGTTCCACATCCCATACCACCTCCCTACCCTGACTACCATGTTTCTTTAATTAATAAAATTTTGTGCCTGTATTATTGCAACCAGTGATTTTATTTTTGTAGGATAGAGTACCAAATTACAATAATCTACACAAAAGCCAAATTAAATTTCTTTGTTTTCACTACATGTCCTGTGTTTTTTCTTTTCTTCCTTCCTTCTTTCCTTCCTTCCTTTCCTCCTCCTCCTCCTGCTCTTCCTTCTTTTGAGACAGGGTTTTTCTGTGTAGCCTTGGCTGTCTTGGACCTCACTCACTCTGTTGGTCAGGCTGGCCTTGAACTCGGAGATTCCCCATGTCTCTGCCTCCCAAGTACTAGGATTAAAGGCATGCACCACCACTGTCCAGTCCCTGTATTTTTCTACCTCTGCCTTCACTTCCTGAGATGGCCCTTGTCCCCATTCTCAACCAACTTCTAATCCTGTAATGACCAAATCTGACACTAGCTATGCTGTCACCTTCCCCTTTTCTTCTCCTCAACTGTATAATGATGTGTCAGGTTCAGGAAGTAGTTTAAGGTCAGTGTGGAACAATCACAAGCATCCTGTCTTCTTTCCCAGCCATCTTTGCAGCTAGGGATGGCCTTGAGACACTCTTGTGGTAAATGGAGATCAGGCCAAGCAGGAGAGGAATATTGGGAAATATTCTTGTGTCATCCTCCAAGGGGATGTTGCAAATGGTCTGGCCTGCCTCTCACTTTCCGTTCTCTCTATTCCTGTGAACTTGAACCAAACATCTAGAGCGGATTCCACCATGACCATAAGGAAAAGTCTAAGTGATCAGCAGAGTGAACCCAGTACTGAACTCAGTACTGCTGTCACAGCGACATGAAGCCAGCTTCAGGATCCCCCCCCCCCAAATCTTCCTTAGGGGAAGAAAGTCTCTAGCCAGTGAAATAGAGAGTTTTTATATTTTCAGAAAAATAACTTGTTAACTGTCTTAGGGTTTCACTGCTGTGAACGGACACCATGACCATGACAACTCTTAAAAGGAAACCATTTAATTGGGGCTAGCTTATTGTTTCAGAGGTTTAGTCTATTATCATTATGGCGGAAAGCATGGCAGCATGCAGGCAGACATGGTGCTGGAGAAGCTGAGAGTTCTTTATCATGATCTGCAGGCACTGGGAGATGTGAGTCACTCTGGGTGTTGTTTAAGCATATGAGACCTTGAAGCCCACCTCCACTGTGACAAACTTCCTCTAACGAGGCCATGCTTACTCCAACAAGATCACACCTTCTAATAGTGCCACTCCCCAAGGGTCAAGCATTCAAAGACATGAGTCTGTGGAAGCCAAACCTATTTAAACCACCACATTAGCCTTCCCACTTAGCAATTCTCTCCAGTGGTGTTATGCCATGGGGATACCAGCACAGTGATCAAAAAGGGTGTTTGAAACCTGTCTTGGAGATTTTCCTTCACAGATGAGGTAAGGGTTTGGATGAGAAATGTCTCCCCATAGTCTCCGGTTGAAAGTGCTGTTTGGAGGAAGACTTAAGGAGGTATGGCCTTGTTGTTGGAGGGCACGTGTCACACGGAAGGTAGGCTTTGAGAGTTTAAAGATTCAAACCGTTTCCAGTTCATTTTCTCTGCTCTGTGCTTGTGATTCAAGATGTGAGCTCTCAGCTTGCTACTTCAGCCACCATGCCTGCTACTCCCCCACCAGGACGGACCGGTATCCCTCTGGAGCTATAAGCCACAAATAAACCTTTCCCTCTATAAATTGCCCCAGTCATGGTATTTATCACAGCAATAGAAAAATAACTAATACAGATGGATTTTGAAATAGCCTCAGAAGCAGGCAAGTATTCCTGTGAGATGACTTTGGTATTTTAGAATAGTAGTTGAGTGTGGGAAAACCTTTAATCCAGGGCACTACAGTAAAGTAGTTAGTTCATATGGACATTGCTAGTTCTCTTTTCTTTGACTTTCAAGTCTCTGAAAGCCTTTCCTGGTTGGTGGAAATTGGGGTCTGCTTCTAAGTACTGATGTGGGATGTGGGAGGGGCTACATTTACCTTCTTCCTGCCCCAGCAGCTGAGATCCCCTACCTGGGTCTCTGATTCTGAAATGGTAGAAGAGAGGACCGAAGAATCATTTGGAAATCCTTATCAGAAGCACTGAACCTGCGACAATGACAGTGACAGCATGGGGAGGACAGATCCTGCCCTCTATGTGATGATGGTGGCCATTCAGGCAGAGGCCCAACTGTCCTTGTACAGTAGCATGGCCAGTTCCAGTCCTAGCCACTGTCAGTTCCTATTTACAGTGACACATCTACTTCTACAGGCCGTGCCCACTCAAAGAAGACCACGCCCACTACTACAGGCCACACCCACTCTAACAAGGCCACGCCCACTCTAACAAGGCCACTCCTGCCCATGTTCCTGGGTGGGTTGCTGGTTTTCTTTCTAATTCCATGAATTTCTTGATATCCTGGTAGTAGTCTTCTCCTTCTCCTCCTTCTCTTCTTCCTTTGCTTCCTTTTCCTCCTCCTCCTCATCTTCCCCTTGAACTTTAGTCTCTGTTACTCACTAGTAACCGTGTCAACTGATTTGTCACAGTCTGGCCTACTGGGTGCCTTCTAAACATGCCTGATTAGATTGTGCTGTGAGCTCCATCAAGCAGCTTGGCCAAATGCCTCCAACCTAGCCTGGCGATGACTTCAAGTGAAAACCATGTTATATTCAGTTTGGGTTCTGCTGAGCCAAGTGAGAGAATCATACTGAATGACTTTATTGCATTAGAATACCCATGGTGTCCCAAGCACTATTTGGGGTAGGTTTGGGACACTACACTGCCTACATCTTACCAAAGCCCTCATTGGAGAGAATTCTTATGCTCACCTTCTTTGCAAATACATCATCTCTCCTCTTCACTTCCATCTTCCCCTGGATGGCACACAGAATGTCTGATTGTGGTTTCTAAGCATCAAAGGACACTGCAAAGATCAACTACCTTAGGTAACAATCAATTCTGGGTCTTCCCAGAAAAGCTTAAGAGCTTAAATACTTCAGGATGCACAGTGTTGGGGGGGATGTCCCTCTCTGTAGACCCTGCCCAGAGTCCAGCATCTCTCTCTTCCACCACATGAGCTCATCATGAACGGCAGCCTGTGACAAGCTCTGGGTCCAACTACTTCAGTCTGAAAGATGGCATCATTATGACTTCATTTACTAGGTGTGTGGCCAGGTGAGGGTTTTGACCTCTGAACTCTCCATTTCCTCCTCTGCAAAATGAGAGTAATAACGGTCTCCACTTCATACAGTCAATGGGGAAATGAGAGAGAGAGTGCGCTGCCTGGCACGTGGGAAGCACTCGCTTATGGCAGCTGTTACTGGGATCATAAGCTCTTTCTGACCTCTGAACCTTTGGAGTCCTGTCTGTGCTTCTTGTCTGGCTCTTGATTATCTACTAATTAATGATAACTTTTATTAGCTTTTAAAATTCTCTTAGCTAAATTTTGGGCTTCGTGTGTATGTGTGTGTGTTCAACTTTCTAATTAGATCTTGAACTCCTCTTCGTGAGCCTAGATGCATTCTTTATATTCTTAAGACTGACTAGCAGCGGGCTAAGTAGAAAGCAGACACTAATTAATGAGCACTTATTAAAATGAGTCATAAAATGTCCAACAACTGGAATAGTCCTTTCACAACCAGAGTCTCCCTTAATCCCTTAATCGGCAACACAACCCTGTGAGGCATATACTGACATGTCCAGTTTGCAGATAAGGAGACTGAGGCTTCTGGGGTTAAAATCACTTGCCCTTTATAGTCTCCAAGCATCCCCCCCTTTGAGAAATTCTCCAGACGTTTCCTTCTTGAGCTCCATGCACTTTCTCTTCAGTCCAGTCAGCATCCCTGTCCGCTTTGATCTTTGTCCACAGGGAAGGATGATAGTGACAGACACTCAGTCTGAAGGCTATGAAGGGGCAAGGGCATGCACACATGCAGTAGCCGGCACCCACACAGCAGGCTGACAGAGCATCTGTGGGACCACGGATCCTCTCTGGGATTGAGCTGTGGGCCACTCTAACTTTCTTCTTGCTTAACCTAGGTTTCTGTCACAAACATGCGTTGCCTCTAAGAAAAGGGAGCCAACGATGGGACTTTTGCTTCCTTTAACTTGTTTAAAAGAAACGAATATAGAGACATCTTGCTGGGAGAAAAAAAGTGCCTGTCCACCTATTGGAAGCAAACCACCCCGTTTGCTTTCGGCCAGGTGGGAAGGGCCTCTTCCCTGGAACATGTGAATCACAGGTTTGAAATGCTGGGGTGGGTTGGAGAAGTGACGGGTGCGGGGTGGGGTGGGAATTTGGGGAGTCTTTTATTCCCTGCATCTCAAAGGCTGTCAGGCTGTTGAGGGGTGGAAATGACTGGTAATTAGTGAGCCTTCCCTGATGCATACACTAAAGACACTTCGCAGTCTCTGTGACCTCTGCGCCCGGTGAGGCTTTGTTATGTAGATATTCTTAATTGGGTGAGTCACTTACTGCAAACAGCCTAGGCAAGAACATTGTGGGCTATGTTGCTGTGAGGCTTCAAACCAGGGCTCCAACATATGCATGGAGGTACGTGTGAGAGCTGTTGGTGCTGGCATCCAAGGTCCTTCTGTGAATTTATGTCTCCACAGAAGGAAGACATGATCTCCACAGCGTTGAAGTCTGTGCAGTATGCCTTGGGTGTTTTTAGTGTGGAAAAATGACATCCTGTGGCCTCCCCTTCTCTGTCTTTCCCTTCTTCTTAGTTTATTGATCACCTGTTCTGGGCAGGTGATCAATAGATTTCAAAAGGATTCTCTATATTCAAGGGCTGACCGTCTCTTTGGGAAGCCAGGAACAGATATTAATGGGGAGGCAACCACTGAATAGCCAACATCAAAATAGAGGGGGCATTAATAGGGAATTTCTGACCCTGGAGGAGTCACTGACAGCTTGGTCCATTGAGGAAAACTTGTTCATGAGTGTGATAGTTTGGATGTAATTGACCCATAGGCCCATGGAGAGTTGAACTTTTAGGAGATGTGACCTTATTGGAATAGGTGTGGCCTTGTTGGAGAAAGTGTGTCACCATGAAGGTGGGCTTTGAGGTCTCATATTTTCAAGCCACACCTAGTGACACAGTCTCCTTCAGTCGCCTGCAGATCAAGATGTAGACTCTCTGCTCCTCCAGCACTATGTCTGCCTGGACACTGCCCTATTTCCTACCATGATAATAATGGACTAAACCTCTGAAACTGTAAGACAGCCCCAATGAAATGTTTTCTTTTAATAAGAGTTAGTGTGGTCATGATGTCTCTTCACAGCAGTGGAAATCTAACTAAGGCAATGTCTGAGGTGGATCTTGGAGGGGGGGCCTCTCACGAGAGTAAGTCCCAGAAGATGGAGATATTTTCAGGTCATCCCCAGAGTTGTGACCCCAGTGTTCTGATCTTAGCTTACTTGTTAAAGGAGCACAGAGTAGCATGGGAGTGACTCACAGGGTCCCATTTGCTGCTTCCCCGAGGGGAGGACACAATGACTGTGACACAGTGTTCCAAGCAGGGCTCATCACTCCACCCATAGCTGGTACTTTGGGGAGTGATGCCATAGTGGCTTCTCCAACCTCTGCCCCTGAAAGTCAAAGCAATCGGCTGCCATGCTGGCAGACATCCCCTCTTAAGCTCCTCTATTGCTTTCTCTCCTCAGTTCCATGGCTCTTCACAGGAGGCAGGGGATGCTGAGAGCCCGTGAGGACATTTCCCTGACCCTGGCTCCCATCCTCTACAAACTGACGGTCCTGAAGCACTAATGTCATCATTCCTGCCCCCACGTCATCCTCTGAGCTAGACCCACAGAGCTCTCTCCAGTCCGGTCCCTGCTTACCTCTTGCTGTCTATGTTGTCAAGGTCACCATGACTCCTATGCTGTTCATTCTTGGGTTAGGTCAAGATCCCTTGATCCTGAGCGTCCCAGACATAGCTTATCACTCCCCTTTCTTCCTTAATGTTTTGATCATGAAAATGTCAAGTTTATGAGAAAATTTAAGATAGTGAAATCCCTCTGCTCACCCAGAGTCCCCAGTTGTCACTGCCACGTTCTCTGTCACCTTCCCCACTGAACCATCTTAATGCTGTATGAATTTTGATATGTAGCCCTAATTTTTTCACATTGTATATTCCAGGCCAACGGATAGTTTGTTTTTTTTTTTAAACAACCCATGGTACAATTTGCACAAATAAGAAAAACAATGTTAATTCAGTATCATCAATCACATTTTCAAATGGTTCAGATTTAAATGTTCCCAGTTGTCTGTGAAATGCTCTTGTAAGCTTTTTATCTCCAGTTCCACTGTCCAATCATAGATCAGGCATCCTGCGTGGTTTCTCTTCCCCCTAAGGTCTCATAGCCTTGGTTAATGTGGAACTCACTATGTAGCCTAGGCTACCCTCAACTTATGATATTCTAGTTTCAGCATCCGAAGTGCTGGGATTACAGATGTGTGCCTGGTAAGAAATTGTGCTGTGTCTTTAACTCATTTCATCTCCCAGAGTCTTCTATTCACCAACCCCATTCACTTTTTGGACAGCCTAGTCCAGATGTGTTATGAAATACTCTACTTTCTGCATTTTTTGTTCTGGTTCAACATTTTGGCAGGAAGAGCATACAGGACTCGATGAGCACACAGCTCATCTGATCACGTCAGGTTGTGTGATGCCAGGCCATTGGAGATACTGTGTGTTTATTGGAGTAGTGACAGAGAGATTGCTCCACTGGTAAGATGTCTCTGCCCTGTAATGTATAAGTAGTCATCTGTCAGTTGATGTCCAAGCCTGTGTGACTGCCACAGTCATATAGTGCTTCCCCTCATGACCATTGACTGCACAACAGTGACATTCTGAATCTCCTTTTTGGTCCCTTATTGACTTAAGTGTTCTCAACGTGCTTTTGTCCTTCCCTTCCCCCTTTTGTTGCCCCCCCTCACCCCCAGGCTCTGTGGTGTTCCCCTAACCCTCCTTGACTTGTGGCCCTTGGTGTGCACTAGGGCCCAGGCTTCCTATTTCCCCACTCTTCTTTTGGGGCTTTATATGTCAAATAAAGCTGAAGACACTCATGTTTCTAATTCTATTCCAGATCCATCTCCCAAACTTTGTGACAATCTCCAACCTTCAGTTTTGCCTCTCCACTTAAAGTCTCAAAGTCATGTCAAATATGTCAGGTCCAGAATTAATACTACGAACCCCAATCCCTGCTCAATGGTGTTCATCAAGCTCACTGTGACAGCTATACCCCGTGACAGTTGGAGTCACCTTTAACTCCAGTGTTTTTTATACATTTCCTGTCCAAGCCATCAGCAAATTCAATTGTTGACATCTTTAAAGGTGTCCTGGCGATATGCATTGCCCACAGGATTCCTGTGATAGCCCGCTCTTTAGTCCCCTAACCCTGTCCTTCTCTCTACAGTCATTGTCACCCCAGCAGCCAAAGCAATCTTCAGAAAATGCAAGTGAGTTGGATCTTGTCGGTCCACTGCTCAGGTCTCTCCTCAGCTCAAGCAGAGACTTAGGTTAGTGTTTCCAGTCTTACACCAGCAGTGCCCAGTGTACCCCACCTCATGTCATGTTTAGCATTTCCCTTTCACTTACTTCAGCCACTCTGACATCTCCCCAAACTCTTCAGATGCTCTGCTGCCTCAGGACGGGCCTTTGTTTCTCCTATTCCTGTTGTGGGGACCCCTCCTCCCCAACCCTGTGTCCATGTGACTCTCCTCCTACTTCCTACAGTATTTGCTCCAGTCTCTCTCTCAGTGGGGACTTCCTGGTCATCTCGTCTCATGCATCCCTGTACTTTTGTCCTACACATGCTCTATTATTGTCCAGAACATGCCTCACCACCAAGTGACACTGCTTATTAGTCACTGAAAATATTTCTCCACAGTTAGAAGCTTGGTTTTCCTTACTAGTCCATCACCAGGGCTTAAGTTAATGTCAGGCACATAGTAGGCAATATATCTGTATATTACATGTATGTATATTATATATACATTATATGTACCTTATCTATTACATGCATATTATGTATATATGTACATAATATTCAAAAGCAATATGCATTTAAAAATATTTGGAGGAAAGGATGTGAATGTGTGTGCATGTGTGTGCATGAGCACGCGCGCACGTGTGTGTGTGTGTGTGTGTGTGTGTGTGTGTGTGTGTGGTGTGTGCTTGAGACATTTTCATGTAGCTTAGGTTAGCCAAGGCTGGTCCTAAACCTTTGGTCTTCATACATTCACCTCCTGTGCTGGAATTGCAGGTGTGTGCTACCACACCCTGCTTCGAATTGTATTATTATTTTTCCTATCTTTTGAAGTGTTACCCAGGCTTACCTTAAACTCATGTTCCTAAATCATCAGCCTCATGAATTACTGGGTCCACTGAGCCTGGGCTACTATATATATTTTGAATGAATGAAGAGATTGACTCTTCAGTACCTCACCATAAACTATAAATCCTCGTGACTTTAATGAAGGAGTGACAGTCTAACATGTCCACATTCTATGGAATGCAGTGAGAAGCCAATGCAGTGAGAAGGACAACCTTGTTGTGCCCTGGGCTGGAATTCAGGGTGGAGATAGTAGCCACTAGAACCCAGGGACTTGAGGCTAGTGTGTGTGGCCCATGCTCCTTACACGTCCTGGTATGTCTGTGCTGGGTCTGTGAGATCGATGGTGCAGCCCTGCATAAGGACTGGCACATCAGGATTCCCCTTCTCAGGTATACTCCAGGCCTTCCACAGCATGACAGATGCTCTGTGTTGCCCACCTTACCTTCAGCTCTGTGCTTTCCAGGCCTCAGCCCACCTATGCTTTGGAAGCAAAAAGCACATCAAAGCCTCATGTAGCTGCCCAAGCTTCTTCTCTTTTAGAAACTTTATTTACTTGTGTGTGTGTGTGTGTGTGTGTGTGTGTGTGTGTGTGTGTGACAGCACTTGGGAAAGTCAACTCTCTCATTCTACCATGTGAGTCCCAGGGATTGAACTCGGGCCACTAGGCTTGGGAGCAAGTACCCTTCCTTACCCACTGAACTATCTTGTCAGTCCTGGGCTTCTCCTCCTATTGGCTGTGGTGATGTTCTTTGAAGCACTTTGGTTCTGGTTTATCACTTGTTAGTATTGTTGACTTGACAAGCTCTAGAGTCTCTTAGAAGACAAACCTTTGGGCTTGTGAGGAACTTTCTAGATTAGGTTAGTTGAAGTGGGAGGATCCAAATGTGGACAGCACTGATCTATAGGTTGGGGTCCTGGGCCAAACATAAAAAATGAAAGCGAGCTGAATACCGTAGCTGATCCCTTTCTGCTTTCTGACCACGCTGTCTCATGCTCTTGCAGGCACTTGTCTTCGGAACTTCCCGATAGTGATGAACTCACCCCTCAACCTGTAAGCCAAGATACAGCTTCTTTTCCCTGCTTTTGGTCAGTCATTTTGTCCTAGCAATGAGGCAGACAAGTAACACACCACTCAAGCATAAGTAGTAACAGGAAGAAGTCAGGCACAGCTTTGTGCCTGCCAGTCCTGTCTGGGAGACCCTTCTTCCAGGTCTTTCTGTGGCAGGCCCCACGCCAAGGTTCTGATTCCATTTCTTCCTTGGAAGAGCCCTTTTCAGGACATCCCACAGCTGCCCAAAGGTTGTGCAGTTTGGGTATCATGAAAGGCGCCTTCCGACGCAGTGAATAGGGTTAAGATGCAGCCAGGTGTCACGTGAGAACGCTGGCTATCACAGCCATCGACACAGTGCTTAGCCAGCTTGCCCACCTCCCACACTTTCATCTTTATAGCCTATATCCGTGTGTCTGAAAGGATGTATTTCACATTCTTGAGATCATCTTATGAACCTGCTTGGTACCTGTCTCTCTCTGTTGTAACCCAAGTCTCACAGGCACAGGCATTAAGGAAAACATCTGACTTGTTTCTGCTTGTACCCCAGGGCCCAGCACATAGTAAGTACTTTGTGATGTCTGCTATTAAATCTTTTCTTTGTTTTGGGGAGATAAGTATACTTACATGTATTTACACTTTCCTTCGTGTTTGTCAGTTTTCTGATACTGTACCAAATTGCAGAGATGATAACTTATAAAGATGAAAGGTTTATTTTGGCACCTGGTTTTAGGGGTTTCAACCTATGATTGATCAACCTTTTTGGCCTTTGCCTTTGTGGGGATCATGGCTGGAAAACTTCCCATTAGGCCCGACCTTTCAAAGATTCTACCATCTTCCAATTATGCTATGATAGTCACCAAACCTTTAAGGGTCCTAGGCCTTTCAGGAAACCCAGATCCAATGTGTGGATAGTCTTATTCTTCCAAAGTTCCTGGGCTGGGGAGATGACTCAGTTGGTGGAACATTGATTTGGCATGCACAAAACCCAAGTTGGCTCCTATGCTAAATTCATTCTGATAAAATCCCAGGAGGACCAGTAACTCAGTCATCTTCAGCTACACAACCAAGTTGGAGACCAGCGACAAAAGACCTTGTCTAAAAAATACAACCACTTCACCCAAACAACAACAAAATTTCCCCAAACAAGCTCCCAAACTCCTAAGGTTTGTTTGCACTTGGAGAAAGTTTAGCTGCATATTTATTATGGGTTCCCACTACTTAGTGACAAAGGTGGACGTCATGCCCAAGCCAGAGTGTGACCACAAGGCCAGAGCAGACCCTCCTTTGTCCTCAACCTCTGGAGCTGGTGGCTTCAGGTCCAAGGCTGGGTTTTATTGCTTCTGCTCAGAGCTTCATAGTCTGGAAAAGTAGGAAGAGACTGGAAATTAATTTCAGGAAATCCTTCCAGAACTCTTGTGTGTGCATTCTTATTATTGCCTTCCATGTGTTCTAAAATAATCCTTGTAAATAATTATGAAAATAAATCACAGGGACAATTATTTTATTTCCAGGGATCCATTTATTCACCATCATCTCTTTAGAGGCAGAACAAATAGGCATGCTGGGGAGTGAGTACAATTTGCAACTAGGCAAGAGAAGTAGAGAGAAAATGAATATGTATCCCTTGGAGCTCTAAAAGGAGAGGAAGAACATGAATAGCCATTTCCTTGCAGATAGAACTTCAAAGATGTTATTTCTGATGCCTCCGTGTGGGTGGGGCTCTGGGTGAGGATAGTGGCTTCAGCTTGACATGAAGAGATTAGATGTGAAATGGTACCTTCAAGTCCTCCACAGCCTGTGCTGGTGGGATGCAGAAGGAGTCCACTTTCTTAGCCATGATGGGAGCACTGCTTGTTTGCTGGTTGTACTGGGCAAGTCTCTTCTCTTCTCCAGGCTGTGGTTCTCAACCTGTGGGTCGTGAACCCTTTGGGGATCACATATCAGATATCCTGCATATCAGATACTTATAATTCATAACAGCAGCAAAATTACATTTATGAAACAGCAATGAAATAATTTTATGGTGGGGTGGGGTCACCACCACATGAGGAACCGTATTAAAGGGTCACAGCATTAGTGAGGTTCAGACTTTGGTTTCCTCAGAGAGTAGTTGGAGCTGATGATTTATCTCCCCTCCCTCCTTCCTTCTTCCTATTTTCCTTCCTCTCTCCCTTCTCTCTTTCCTCCCTCCCTTTCTTCCTTTCACATTCCTTTTCAAGACACAGTTTCACACTCTGGTTCGGAACTCACTATGTAGCCCAGACCAGCCTTGAAATTATGGTGATCCTCCTGACTTAGCCTCCCATATTGAATGCTTGGTTACAGGTGCGAGCCCAGACCCCACTTTGGAGCAGCCTATTTGGACATTTAAAAATCCTAATTACAGAGGGGGAAGGGGACCTGTTTCCTGAACTTACCCTCAAATTCTGTGAATTTAACAGAGTCTGAGGAGTCCATCCCCATTTTTTTAGACCATAGAACCTCTGTAAATCAAGTTAGGGTTCTGGAAAGCTACCCCCTCACTGGAAATTGACAGTTGATACAGATTTTCTTGTTTTTGTTCTTATTTCCTTGCCAAAGTCTAGTATGAGCCTTTTTCTTTTGAAGCACAGATGACTCACCTTCTAAGCCAGGGGAGATTCGAGTAGCCTGCAAATTCCAGGCAAAGGGACCAAAGTTGGATTCTCAGGATCTGATAAAGCTACGCTAAAAGAAGGGTAGGTAGTGAGTGTAGTGTCAACAGCCAAGTCTCTTTTTCCAGTTCTTTCTATATTAGTCTCTCTCTGTTTCTTATTTTATTTTATTTTATTTTGAGACTGGGGTCTCATTATATAGCCCTGGCTGGCTTTGAACTTACTACATGGACTAGGCTAGCCTCAAATTCACAGAGATCTGCCTCCCTTTAACTCCTTAGTGTTGGGATTAAATGTATGCACTGCCAGGTTCAGCTTCTTCTTTCTTATTTTGAACTGCAAAAGTGATACATTCATGTCACAAACATAGAAGAGAGGGCAGAAGCCCCTCCCACCTCACCTTCCCCAGACTCTTTTCCCTTTCCCCTGCTGTTTGCATTTGGATCGAAAAACAACCACATGATCTTTTTTTTTTGGATTCTCAGATAGGGTCTTACTCTGTAGCTCTGGCTAACATTTGTGCTCTCCCTGCTATTGCAGACTCCAGAGCACCAAATTATAGACATGCATTGAGTCTGGCTCCCACAAAACTTCTTAAGAACCAGGCTGGGGAGATATTTTGGGGGGCAAATTGCCTGCTGAGCGAGCTTGATGACCTGAGCTTGGATTCCCAGCACCCACATAAAAGCTGGTCTGGTCAGCCTGTGGATGAGCAGGTAACCCCAGTGTTGGGGTAAGGGGCACACAGGTAGGTGGATCCCTGGTGATCAGAGACCAGCCTGCTGAGCTCAGTCTCAATGTACTCTAGGTTCAGATGAAGACCCTGTCTCAGAGAACAAGGTGGCTGAAGAGGACACTGAATGTCAGTCATGCATGTACACTTGTACATAAATGTGTGCACATCCACATGTGTACATACACTATACACACACACACACATAAAACAGCAACATCACCAACAAAAAGCTCAAACCCTTTAAAAGCCTAAAGTGAAGGTGACTAGAGGAATCGAGGAAGAGGCCTTGTAAATGCTGTAACAGGAAACGGTAATGTAGGAGTCCCCAAGACAGATACTGTGATGGCACACAATACACTTAAAAGATATTCCTTGTTCTCACTGAGGGACACTGGAAATGTCCGGGAGCATCTATCACCTTTCTGTCCTCTGCCGCAGTACTTGGAAGAGGCGTACAAGCACCCTACTTTTTCTTGCATTTCCATCCCCCACTCCTCTTAAGGCCTGAAAGGGAGGTGTCTTATCAAGGAGCATTTCATATGCGCATGCCTAGTTGTTTATTCAAAGCTGAAATCTCAGTGTAGAGAGCCTGAACCAGAGGCTGGCACATGATGAGTGATGACCACTCATCCCCCACTTCCTTGAAAGCAAGGAGGCCGGGCTGGAGACAATGCTGGGGAGCTTCAGAACTGGCCAGGCCCTACTCTCTTCTGCTAAGGCACAATCTGAAGATTTAAGGAGTCAGTTCCTGTTTGGCTGGTCCTGGCTGACCCCAACATCAACTCCCTTGACTGGAAATAAACAGGATCTTCCTTTGTGTCCCCGGGAATGCAATGGAGGAAGAACTCCAAAGGGAAAGGGTCTTTTCTGCCAAGGACTGTTAACAGGGGTGACAGTGGGACTCAGTGGTGGCCTCTTCCTCCAGGGTGGCAAGGGAAGGTGCCCTTGTGTGTGCCGACCCTTTTCGCTCTCCTTATAAGCCCCATTAGAGGCTAGAATCACAGACCCAGAGGGTCCAGCAGTGTTTGGTTTGGATTTTTGTTCTGTGGGCCTCATGTGTGCGTTTACACACACTGGACTACACACCTTCATGGGGGTTCAGAAAACATAATCACAGTGACAGCTTCTCTTATTGACACAGGATGGCAGATGCCCCTGGACAAGCTAGACTGTTTATCCTGAAGGGTGTATGTCACCTGAGAATGTCCCCAGTGAGGCTAGAGAGTGAAATCGAACAGGGTGATGAGATTCAAGAGGAACCCCAATACTTGCGTGAGCATCCCTTTTCTCTCAGTGCTCCTGGGGACAGAGTGGAGTTGGCCTACCCAGAAGCCTCAGCAGGGCTTGTGTTCCTTGTCCATTCTTATAAACCCCTCCCATTTCAGCCCCTGTTTACCCTCTCCCCTGCAAAAAGGAGGACCACTTTACTTACTTTCAATTTTTTGTTTAGTCAGAGGGAAGCAGAAAGGTATCTCCTTCTCCCTTCTCCACCTTCTTTGGTAGGAAGACAGGATCTTGTGTTCCTTCACCTCTACCCCTTTCCTCCTCCTCCTCCTTGTCCTCTCTCCCATTGTTCTGTTCTGCAGACCGCCACCCCCCCCCCCCCGAAGCTGATGGGCAAGAGCAGAGGTAAGTCCCTCTGTTTCAGCTTGGGTCTTCTGACTACTAACCCCAGGGAAATTACTGACATGAGAGGTTGAATGCTTGGGTCCTCTCCTCCTAAAGTTCATGTTAAAAACTTAACCCTTTGAGTATTAGGAGGCGGGGGTCTTTGAGAGGTGATGGGTCACAAGAGGAGCCCTTGTGATGGAATTAGTGTCTTTACTGATGACCCCATCCACTGGCTGGCTTGTCCCTTCCAAGGAACAGGGAGATGTAGCTGTTAGTGAGACAGTGAGTGGGCTCTCATCACATATAGAATCTGCTGGCACCTGATCTCGGACTCCTCAGCCTCTAGAACTGTGAGGAATTCCCAACTGTTAATTTTGGTTTGTGGTACTCCACTGTAGGAGCTGGAACAGCCCAAGACAATCACTCTGATCAAGAACTTTCTGCAGTTCCCTACAGGACACACTAAAACCTCTGTCCAACGGAGCTATCCTGAAGCTGGTTTTGCAATCTTCCCATGATCCTTGCATGCGTTGTTAACTGGTTTTCTTGCTGTGTTCCCTGAGTGGGGACAGGAGCCACTGGGGAGGCATTTCCAGGCAAAACTAAAATCTCCTGTGAGTCCAGGCAGAGGATAGAAAGATGGGACTTGTGGTGGTTTGTATATGTTCGTCCCAGGGAGTGGCACTATTAGAAGGTGTGGCCTTGTTGGGGAGGTGTATCACTGTGGGGATGGGCTTAAAGATCTTCCTCTTAGATGCCTGAGGATGCCCAGTCTGTTCCTGGCTTCCTTTGGATAAAGATGTAGAATCCTCAGCTCCTCCTGCCCCATGCCTGCCTGGATGTTGCCATGCTTCTGCCTTGATGACAATGGACTGAACCTCTGAACCTGTAAGCCAGTCCCAAGTAAATGTTATCTTTTATAAAACTTACATTGGTCATGGTGTCTGTTCACAGCAGTAAAACCCTAACCTCTAACTAATACAGGACTGTAAGAAAGATATTTCTTAAAAAAAAAACCAAAAGCAAAACAAAAAACAAACCCTGTTGTATTTTGTGTGTAACACATATGCACCAGCGTTTCCCTGCCTGTTTGTGGTAGTAAGGATTGAACCTAGGGCCTTGCATGTACTAGGCAAGTGCTTTATCAGTTGAGATGTACTTCCGGCCCTGCCAGAGATATTATAGATCACATTATATCTTGGACTATGAGGAACTGGATGGGAGACACTCAAAGATTTGGGGTTTTAAAATCATTCTGAGGTTCTGTGGAGGGGGGCACAGCCATGAGACAGTGTGTGAAGGGGGAACAGCCTTGCGTTAGTGGTTGACATTGTCTGCATAACAGTCTTGGCATAGAAGATGCAGCCGTGTGTGTGGGAGGGGTATAAGTGGGGTCCTTGTTTTTGCACAGGCTTTTATGAGTCACCTTCTGCCTAAGGTCCTTCTAGGCAGTTGAGGTACGAGGTGGCAGGGGAGGTCACAAGTGTCATGGCACTGAACCATTTCTTCCCTTTCAGGCAGAAAACCCAAGTGGACACTGGATTGGAGAGCCTGGACCCTGTACTGAATGTCGGAGGGGGCAGCTGTCCCAGGGGCACCAGGCCTTGGGAGGCTCCCTTTCACCCCTCCTCGCTGCAAAGAAGCTTTCTGTTTCTGCTTGTCACTGAAGCATTTCCAGGAACTTCCTAAAATAAATACAGTCTGACTGTGTTTCCACGGCTCCAGTTGGCTGCGGCTACTCTTCCTATGGGACAAGTGTAAAAGAGAGGGGCAGGCAGGCTAGCCTCCAGAGGTGGGCCCTGTACATCAGCAGGCTGCCATCCTGGCTTGCCTGCCTAGAGATGCCCTAGGAGCAGGGCTGTCTGGACAGAGTAAAATTCCCAACCACAGTCACAGCGGTCATCATCAGAGGCGTAGCCAGTGGCTTCTATGTGCTGCTTAGACACAGGAGACAATGACAACCAAAGCCCCATGACCATTCTCCTGTATGGAGGTAGCAGCCACAATTATCTATGGTCTTGCTGAGCTGTGGTACCTGCCCTGAGAGTGAGACCAGGACTCTGCCTTTCCTTATCTAGTTGAATGATGTTGGCATCCATCTATGAACACATACATACACACACGAACACATATATATATACACACACACACATGAACACACACACACACACAGACATATACATTATTTTCTTCTCAGAAACACGGTCTTGTTATGTAGCCCTGTCTGGCCTCCAGTCTGACATATTGGCCTGTGGTTTCCCATCCACCACACCTTCATTTCTGAATGAAAACTTACCATGGAAAACTTTGATTAAATGCATTTCTCTCTTGCTAACATGACTTTGCTCTAGGCGTATCATCCACGATCCCTATGAGAGGTAAGGACTGGCGTCACACCCCTTGTCTGTAGGGTGGAGGTGGGAAGGGAAGAGAAGGCAAGGAGAAGGTTCCAGAGGGCAGTCCGGAATGTGGGGGCTACCAGTCTTGGGTTGGATTTCTCAGTCAGGAGGTGACAATGGCTGCTTCTTCCTTCAGGAGGGGGAGGGGGAGGTGGGAGGGGTGTGTGTGTGTGTAATGTGTATGTGTATGTATGTGTGTTTCGGCTCATGTGTGTGCCTCCACAGGCAGAACTAATAGCTTTGGTTCTTATACGTCTCTTCCCTTGGAGAAGAATAAGAATACAAGGATCCTGAGATTTGGAGACATTATCAATATTCCTGCCTTGGTTCATTACTGTCAGCTGCAGGGGTGGTGGTGGGCCTGGTAAGGGCATATGAAGAGAGGAGGCTTGTATGACCAGATGACACTTTAAGGGGAAAATTCAACCTTCCTTTGTAGCCTTCCCTCTAACAAATGGAAGTTCCATCCCACCAGGAGGCCCATTCCCCATCTCCTCCTAGCCTAGCACTTTTTAGACTGTAGTGGGAACTTTGAGTAAAGAGGCCCCTCCTTCCAGCAGTTGAGGGCGGTTATGTAACCCAGTTGTGAAATTCTGGGAAGGCCCATTTCAGAGCCGGGAACTAACAGCCCTTCTGATGACACGTCCATGATGGGGACCCCTTTCACCCCGAAGCTTGAGTCTGATGGATGCAATAAAGTTCTGGGCATTGGATTCTGGAGTGGGGGGCACCTCTTGGGGAGCAGGGGCCGTGGAGGAACCGGGCAGGAACTAGGCAGGAGAGAGGAGTAGTCGCGTGGGGCTGGGTGCAGCGCGGCCGGCCACCCGTTGCGAGCTGCCGGGGCGGTGGAGGTTCACGTGCACCGGGTTGAGCCAGCCAGCGGCGGCGGCAGCGCTGCTGCGCTCAGTTCTTGGTGGCCGACCGGCGTCTAGGGCTTCCGCTGGTCAGCTGACTGCCCAGTGCGGAACTGTGCCTCCGCCACCCTGCTCAGTGCTGCACGCCTGCTGGTTCCCCGCCACCATGGCTGGGCTCATGGTCAGTGGAACTCAAGTAAGTCGGTCCAAGTGAGCCCCGTCTAGTCCCGGGATCCAGTTGGGGATGGGAGGGACAGCAGGGCACCGGTCTCCAAGGCTTAGCGTGAGTAAGCGCCCTTGCTCTGGGAGGTCGCATTGTGCAGGTGACTTGTGCCAAGTGCCCACACTTTCTCCAAGTTGAAGACGGGTCAGACCCTTCTTTTGATTCTGGCACACTTCGTAGTGGTGTGGTAAGCGGTGGAGATTCCCCAACTCCCTCTGTCACTAGAGTCACACTGATCAACACTTAGGAACTAACTTCTCCATGAGACCCAGGACTGGTGGCTCATATTTTTCAGGGTCCACCAAAAAGGTTCAGTTTCTTTTTTCACAATGTGGGCTTTAAAAGAACTTTTGGGGTGTAAGAAAAATGTTTTAATATGCAGCCGTTTAGCTATTGATAACAGGGCAACTGTACAAATGATCTGATACACTTACATGGAGGAAGGGGAGGCAGTATGACAGCAAGGTGCACAGAGTCACCCTAGCCACAATGAAAACCACAACATGTCCTCTGGCTAGGGGCTGGAGGAGCTCTGTCTTCAGAATGATGTTCCTTTTCAAGGCTGGCGGAGGCCCAAGGTGTGCGACAGTTTTACTTGGGCTCTTGAAGAGGTGTCTCTAGGGCATGGCAAGACCCGATGGTAGACAGCAGTGCCTGTTTTCAGCCCTGTAGTAAGGTCTCTGGTGTTCAGAGAGAACCCCCGCTAGGCTGAGCAGGGGCCCTGTATCGGCTGAGAAAGGTAAAGTTTCTTTTTGCTTTTCCTCCCATGAAGCCAACACTCTCACTTTGTAACATTCTTCACCCTAGGGAAATGGTGAAAGCTCTCCCTTTAGGCACGGAGCATCAGGGATAAGGGAATTAATTGTTCCTCCACAAAGGCAACTGAATACATTTATTGAGTGACTACTATGCACCAGACAGCCTGCAGGTGTTGATGGAAATGAACTGAATTACCATCTCTCTGCTGCCCCTATTGACCTAATCTCCTAGGATCAATGGCTCTGCCTGGAGTCTCAGAAAGGCACAAGTCCAGAGTTTAGAAGGGAGCCTGCCAGGCTGCTGTCAGCCTCTGCAGAGTGGTCAGAAAATGAGGCTCTCATTTTTAGCCAGGGTAAAGGGGCTTCTGGGAGTGAGTTTGACTTCCTAGAGAGAGGGGTGTGTGCATGGGAAGTGGATCCTTCCCCTTCCTGCATCTGCCTAAGAAGCAGTGTTCCCCTCCAGCGTGTACTGTGGTCTCTGCATTTCTGGTCCCAGCATTCTTTGTGTGGTAGTTTCTTCCAAGTTCCTGGAGAACTTGACAGTGAGGTTGAAACTTCCTAAGACTTCCTTTTTCTTATCTTGTCCTCCTCAAGACGTGATGTTTCCGGTACCCCTAACGGAGCCTGTTTCACAGGGCTTGGGGGCATCTGCTGACTTGTGGGTAAGATGTTTTTGTTGGGCCCTGCCCAGTATTTCAAAATAAATTACCCGGAGGAGCTACGAAGGCTCTGGAGTACCTTAGGGTGTTACTATCTCCCTTTCCTGTACCATCTGGCTCTGGGGCTAGACTATTTGGTAGCATCTGCTCCACACAATTTGTAACAGAACCCACTGTGAGAGGCAGCACTTTCAATGTGCGCAATTCCGACAGGCAGTTCTTTTTTTGAAAAATACCCATTTAATAGGATGCAATATAATATTTCGATACATGTATATAGTAAATATTTATCATTTAGTTACTTGTGCTAGAGACTTCCAGTCCTCTCTGCTGGCTGTTTTGAAACACACAATTCACAGTGGCTATCACCCATTGCTACTTTGTATTAGAGAACATTAGAAGATACTCTTTTAACCGCTTACCAGTTAACATTCCAGTAAACCACTATTCTATTTTCAGGTAGATCTTTTAAAAACTAATTAATTTGGTGCTGGAACTCTAACCCAGGACTTCCACATGCTAAGGAACCATGCTACCACTGAGCGACATCTCCAGTCCTACATCCTTCTTTAAAAAAAAAAATCTTTAAAATGATTTATTTTTAGCTGGGTTTGGTGGTACACACCTTTAATCCCAGCACTTTGGAGACAGAAGCAGGCAAATCTCTGTGAGTTTGGGGCCAGCCTGGTCTACAGAGTGAGTTCTAGTACACAGCCAGGGCTATTACAGAGAAACTCTGTCTTTAAAAAACAAACAAACAAAACAAAAGGGAAGGAGAGAACTGATTCCCATAGGTTGTACTATGACCTTACATGCACGATCTCTCTCTCTCTCTCTCTCTCTCTCTCTCTCTCTCTCTCTCTCTCTCTCTCTCACATACACACACAAATAAATGAACATAATTAAAAAGATTTATTTTGTGTGCATTTGTATGTCTGTGTAAGCATTATGTGTGTGTGTGTGTGTGTGTGTGTGTGTGTGTGTGTGCGCCCAAGAAAGTTGGAGGGGCACCTCACATATTGTGTTGGTTAGGTTTTTGTCAACTTGACATAAGCTAGTGTCATCTGAGAAGAGTGAACCTCATGGGGAAAATGTCTCCATAAGATTGGCCTGTAGGCAAGCCATGGAAAGCAAGCCAATATTTGGAGTTCCTCCTTGGTCTCTGCTTCAGTTCCTGTCTCCAGGTTCCCCCCTTGAGTTTTTGCCTGGCCTTTTGTCAGTGGACAGTGACCTGGAATATGTAATCCAAGTAAACCCTTTCCTTCAGGAGTTGCTTTTGGTTAGTGGTTAGAAGCAGAAGGTCATCCTTGGGTACATTGTGAACTCCAGGCTAGCCTGAGATGCATGTGACTTTCTGGACAAAGAAACCAATATAAAGCAGACTATGACAGATCTCCTGGAGCTGGAGTTACAGGCAGTTGTGAGCAACCAGACATGGGTGCTGGGAACTGAACTTGTGTCCTCCAGAAGAGAAGCAAGTACTCTCAACAGTTGAGCCATTTCTCTAGCTCGCTCTACCCTGACTCTTCTTAAAGGTGGTGGTGGTAGGGGGAGGGGGGACTCCAGGAAAGCCCAAGGGATGGGTAATCATTTCATTATAATGTAACTGAAATGTTCAAGAGTAAAATTGAATGTAATTTTTTTAGTACATATCCTAATATATACATTCTAATATATATATCCTAAATAAAGGGATGATTTAAGTGCAAGGTAAAGATCTCAATACAAATTTAAAAAACAATTTAAAGAGATGATTAGTGATATTTGCTTAATACTACACTGGTGTAGGCCTCCGTGGGCTTATGGCTGGTGTGGGCTACCGTGGGCTAATGGCTGGCATGAAAGTGGGACAGTTGATGCTGCCCCACCCCCTTTCTCTGTTAAATCTTTTTATTCATCATGGGCCTGACCTCATTTGGCTTATCTTGGCTTGAATGCTTCATTTATATTCAACATAACACCCTCCGTTTTTCCATTAATGTATGACAGCTACAGTTTGTGGCATGGATATATATGATCACAGACACAAATGCAAACTTGAAATTTGAGCACTGAAATCTTAGACTCAGGAGAGAATGAAAATAACCAATCCCTTCCATGGGGCTATTGATATGAACAACAGCTACTGATTGGGTGGGTGCTTTTCATGTGCTATTTTGGTCCTGTTATACAAGTACAATGGGGGCGACACTGCCTGATCCCAAAGGCTGTTTCTTGAGGATGCAACAGATAACTCGACTGCTCAGGGCTGGCATTTATTCAGTGTTATTGTGCTGTTGTAACTGCTCTTGGTGGTAGTTGATGACGGTATTTGATAAGCTCAAAAAGGAGGAAGCAGAGGCTTGAGAGTCACTTGGTTGGTCCAGCACCTGCCTAGCATGCACAAGACCCTGAGTTTGACCCAGGCAGGAGGAGCAGAAGCTGAAAGTCATCCTCGGGTACATAGTGAACTCTAGGGTAGCCTGAGGTACATGTGACTCTCTGAAGCAAGAAAACAAAAGAGAAAAGGTTCCAAGTCACTGTGACATATCCAAGGAAACAGCTAGTAGATAGCAACACTAATGGACCTGGGACAGTGCTTCTGGTGCGAGCTAACCTGGGGGATGGGGGCGGGGTGGGTGTCCCAGGCAATCTGCTCTCAATCTGGTGACTGACAACACCTGGAGGGTTAATGTGAACGGTTAATGTGAATGTATAGAACATGTTACAGATTGAGATCAAGCCCGTGGGACTCATTGGGACCTTACAGCCTCAATCTTTTCTTGTTGTATGATTTTCATCTCTGCATGGAAGCAGGATTTACTTTTTTTACCTACATGCTGCAGAAAATGTATCTAATATAGAAAGGGGACAGATTGCTAGATTGACGCAAGATCCCATTATTGATTGATTGATTGATTGATTGCTATCTTCTTGAGTCAAAATGATTTTATTGGGCCATTAAGATAATTCAGTGGGTAAAAACAGTTGCTACCAAGCCTGATTTTGATCCTGGGGCCCTGTGTGTTGAAAGGAGAGAACTTCAAGTTATCTTCTGTCTACTAAGTATGTACCATGGTGCACACATGTACACACACATGAGAGAGAGAAAACAAATACATACTAAAAATTAAGAATTATTTTGTTGAGGTCATCTCTCTTTTTTTTTTCTCTTAGAGGTGTACAAAACAGGGGTCTGGCTATGCTACTCAGGCTGCCTTTGAACAAATTAAGTTGCCCAGGCAACTGCTTTTCCTTTGTTGAGATTATAGGTATGTAGTGTCATCAGTTATCAGTCACCTGTTTTTCTGTCCCTTCTCATCTCTCTTTATCTCTTATTGGAATGAAAATGCTAAAGGACATCGAATGGCAAGACAGAAAATATGAGACATCGTGTTGCCAGCATTTGTCGTCACGTAGGAGAGGGGCATCTTAGAAAAGGAGGGTGCTGAGGTGCTTGTGATGTCATGGGAGCATTCTGCTTTGTAGTTCTGAGAGGGTTGCTTATCAGCTATTCAGTATGCTCTGCCTAATATCTCAGGATGTCTGATGACTGTCATGTTTTCTTCCCTTTTAAGAGACATAGTGCTCTGGGGACCTGTTGGTCATCTCTGTCTGTCTGCGTAGAAGGTAGATTTGTAGGGAGTCAGGATCAGTGTGATAGCCCATGAGGAGCCCTGAGTATCTACCTGTGGTTTGAAAGTTGTGTAGTTCAGTAACGTTGTGTGTGTGTGTGTGTGTGTGTGTGTGTGTGTATCTCTTGGTCATGCTTTTCTGCCTGCAGTCTGTATAATATATCTGTAAAAATGGATTCCCCAAACTGGGTGGTTAGTGTAGAGAGCAGGGCCCCTGAAGGTCTTCTCAAAAGTTTTAGGATCATTTTTTTTTAGGCCTTTTAACATTTGGAAATGTACACAAGCTGCTTAAATGATTACATAAAATAAGATAAAAATAGAAAGAGTGCTAAAGGAGGCTAAGTCTTACCAAAAGCTCTCTGGACAGAGAATATACATACATGCTATGTGTGCTGCTGGGGAAAATGCCATCAATATAGTATGATACTGCTGTGAACTTCATAAAGTGCAATAATCACCAGAATGGAAGATGTGCCCATAGTGACAATGGTGGCATGAATAGTATGGAGGTAACCAACTGTTGGATTGAAGGCCTGTTCCACGGGAGGAAACTCATGCCTGGCACTGTAAATGTGACCAAGAACCCAAGGTTGGTGACAACCTCAGGGATGAATCTACTATTGTTATTCTACCAAATGGGCATAATATCAAATGGGCCTCCAAATTCATATCTCTAGACCATAGCTTAGTGCAGCTCTCAGATCTCATCAGAGAGGTTTCTTTGTGCACTTGGAGACAGTTCAAAGTACAGAGAGTAAGCGTCACTGGAGGGCTAACCTGGGATACCCACATCACTCTTGTCCAACTGGGGCTGTGAAAGAAGTGGGCTAGGAAGGCTGTAAGAGCTAGCGCTCGGGGAGGACGGGAGAGAACCAGGTTTTCTGGACAGGACAGGACCATCATACTCGTGAACAAGTGGTCACCCTCACAAGACCTGGCAAGATCAAGTTATAGAGAGGTGCAAAACATGCAGGCAAAACCATTTAAACAAAAAGTGGCCTCCTGATGTAAAACCTTAGAAACGCGGGCCACAAGCTATCTAGGCCTTGTTAGCCCTTTGTAAGGAGTGGTGAGCGTTTACACACAGAGGTGATACAGTGGGACTGGTGGCCTCTTCCATGCCCAGCGTGTTTTAGTGCCTTTGGGGTTCAAATATAGGTTCAATCTGTGGCCTGAGGGCTGCATGCTACCACCGATACTTGTGAGTGCAGTCTAACACAAAATAGTGAACTTACTTTTAGTGTGTTTGTGAGATTTTGTAAATAACTTGATCGCACAGTTGAGCACCAACTTTGTAGATTCAGTTTTTGTGGAAGGGTCAGAGGGTGGAAGGATCACATTTCGTGGGGACTTTAGGGGTTGCTTCTGAAACTGGAGAAAAGGCTGAGGCCTATTTGGGAGAGCATCTACCCTGTCTTCTGTGAGGACGAATGTAATATGGGGTGGTAGGGAGGGGGAGAAGGAGAGCCAGAGGGGCAGCCATCACAAAGGTCAGGGTGGGTGGCCAAAGGTGTGGTTGTCCTCGCACATTCTGAAATTGGACTTGTTTGGTCACCTGTACCTAATCCAGTTTTAATCTAATTTCTATTGTGCCACAATATATCTCCATCAAGCTAACTGTTCCAGGAAAGAGGAGCTGTTGGCAGAGTCCCCCAAAGCTTGGTGGAAATAGGTACAGTTTAGTCTTTTTTTGTGTGGAAGAGCCAGACTTTAAGGTTGAGGTACCAATCATGGGATCAGTGTCTCTGGTTTTGAGTAGATGGATAATTTCCATTTCTGTTCCATTGAATTTTCAGGTGTCCTACGTAGGCCAGTACTGCAGAGAAATTCCAGAGTACCTGGGCTGGGACTTTGGACATTTTGCAAAGAGGCTTGACCTGAGCTTTAACCACTTAAGGTATGTAAACTTCAAGAGATGCGGGCCAGGCCTGGGCCACCCGGCTCCCTCCAGGACCTTGGGCCAGCAGGCACAAGTCGCAGGTCCCAGCTCTTTACAGGATCTTCAGAAAGATGGGACACACACCAGACCCTGCTGCAAATGATCTTACAGATCACACGCTTAGAGATCATGGCTGGTCTTCTAGTAAGTGCTGCCTAAGAAGGTCAGAGCATCTGAGCCTGGTTCACCTCATGACTGTGGGAGGGTCTTATACTTTTTACTTTGTTCTTTTCCTTTTCCGTGGACGCCTAAGTGCACGAGTCCGGATCCTTTTTGGAGAGAGGAATGAGATGGGCCAGTGAGTGTTTAGAAGTGTTTAGCTTTGCTTCCTAGGAATGACTGCCTCTCACAGAGCCTATCAAATCACAGATCGGGCTTGTGTAGGTGTGTTTTTCAGCTTTGATGCTTTAAATATTCACGAGGATGCTCCCTCTCAAAGAATTACTATTGGTGTGGAGTGGTGGTAGGGTGGGGGTTTCTAGCGCCTGTTCCCTGTTCAGGTCGCCTCCAAAGTTAAGTGTGATCTTGTAATGGCAGTCCAGTGGAGGACAACATTTCATGTCTTCTTAAAAGATGATGCGTTATGCTGGTGTGTGGGCTTAGCAGAGGAAAGGTGGTGGCACTTGGCTAGTAGGTGTTGGTGGGACGGGTGGGCAAGGGTCAAGCCTGGCCTGCTCTTGAGCTTCTGCATTTAGACTGTTCTCTAAGCACGGTTCTTGAGTTCCAGCCTGCCCTCTGCTTGAAATCTGACCACCATTCCAAGACCCAGGTATGTTCTTGATTCTAGCCTTAGGGTCTTTGTCTTTTTCAAAGAGTGGGGAGACTTGGGAATGAAGAATTTGAGGGGAGGGGGAAATAAATAGAACTCAGGATACTGGCTCTCAGCAGGTAGGGGAGAATGGCAGTTTCCGTAAGTCAGCCTCATGTCATCTAGTGGGTGCCTTGGAACTAGCACAGTCTACATTGAGCTGCGTGGTCTGCAGAAAAGAAATGTCTTGAGTGTGATAGGGGAAGAATTTGTCCCTGGATACGCACTCCCTGACTCCCAAGAGGTTCTTAGACTTTGGGCACATGTGGAGATCTAAACCTTGCAATGTCAATGCAAAATGTAATTTCCACCCCTAGAGAAATCCAGGGTGCCTTGTGGTCACAGTGTCAGAGAGGACAGAATGTAAAACCTAGAGTAAACTGGGTCTAAGATGTCCACACCTTACATAGCTCCTCTGCCTGGACTCAGGTAAGAGGTTCTTCATAATATCCCAAGTGGGTGGCCTCTAGGGGCACAGGGCCTCATGGCTTAGGGGTTGTAGTTGCCTAGTTAATGTCTGGTGGAGGTGTATCTGAGGAGGCTTGGTTCTTTGAAGGAGTGTGTTAGTGGGCGCAGATCATGGAAGTGGGAACTGTCATGTCTGAGGAAAGCTCTGTCTTTGTTTACCTGGGTCCTGTCTACCTATAGTTGATAAGATCCTGGGTCTGGGAAGACACAGAGAGGTAGGAGATGAGAAGGAACTGTTGGCGCTGCAGGAAGAGATTGATTGTTTCCTCCCAGTGTGAAAGACTGTAAAGTTTGATGATGGAATCTTATTTGTCTGGTTTTGCCTTTCGCATTGTTCCTTAAAACCAACCAACCAACCAACCAACCAACCAACCACCAACCAACCATTGCCCAAACTATACCAAGAAATAGTTTCTTGGGCCAGAGAGATGGGGTTAAAGGCTCTGACTGCTAAGTTTGATGACCTGTGTTTGATCCCCAGGACCCACATGATAGAAGGAGGGAACTGAGTTCTACAGGTTGCTCTCTGACCTCTACTACATGTGTTATAACACATATTCACCCCTCCCCAATACACACACATTAAAAAAAACCAAACACTTGTACCTTGCTATTTCCTTCTCTAGAGATGTCAGGGAAGCTATACCCTTGAAGTCTTACCAACATGGCTGCCTCATCAGTAGACACACTAATGTGGAATGAGAAAAGGCCAGGAGGCCTCAGCTCTAGATAAAGAACTAGGAAGTTCAGTGAGGCTGAGAGGGGGAGAAATCAGCTTCCCCAGGAAGAGCATATGGACTGGTTATCTGGTACTAAATAATGAGTTTTGAAAGCATACATACAAATAACACTATACAGACTGAACAGGTTACATTTGTGCATTCAGGAATATACACATGCACACACATTCACAATAATTAAAGAAAAAGAGGCCATGAATTTGAGACAGAGAGAGCAGAGGTAGGTACATGGAAGAAGTTGACGGGAGGATAGGGAAGGGAGGAAATGATGTAATTATATTACAAATTCAAAGAATAGAGAAAAAAATTAAAGAAATAAGTGCTATGTTTTATTCTAGTGGCTTTGTAGTCCCAGGTCTTCTGTTAAGCCTTCATATTGAGGAGAACATCCTTTCTCCTGGTGTGGGCTTGGTGCCTTTAAGATCACTTAACCATGAATAGCTGGACTTATGTCCCAACACTGTATTATGCTCCTCTGGTCTGTAAGGCTACCACATGCTGGTACTGTATTGCTTTGGCAACTACATCCCTGCAGCGTATTTTGAAATTAAGTAGTTTGTTTCAACTGTTCTTCCTTTGGCTCAAGATCATGTTAGCTGTCTGGGATCTTTTGTGGTCATCTGGATTTTGTGAAAAATGTTGCCATTTTGGTAGGGATTGTATTCTAAGTATAAAGTCCTTTTAGCAACTCATCCAGTCAATAGACACAGACTATATGTTCATTTATTTGTATTGTCTTTAAATTTCTTTTAAGAGTGTTTTACAGTTTTTGTTGAGTAGATCTTTCTCTTCTTTGGTTAAAGTTATCACTAAGGATTTTATTTCCTCCTTCAGTTCTATGTATGTCTGCTCACTCATTCTGTTCTGGATTATTCTTAGTGTATAGAAATGGAGCTGAATTTTATATGTTGATTTTATATCTGGTGACTTGCCTGAATTTGTTTTGATAGAGTCTTTGTTCTCTCTCTCTCTCTCTCTCTCTCTCTCTCTCTCTCTCTCTCTCTCTCTCTCTCTCTCTCTGTGATCAATGTGTGCAAATGGAGACTATCCTTTTGACTTGTGTGTGTATGTATATGTATGTGTGTGCATATATGCATGTATGTACCTACATCACAGCATGAAAGTAGAGGTCAGAGAATAACTCCTTCCCCAGTGTGGGTCCTTGTGATTTTGCTCAGATTGTTAGACTTGGTGGCAATCACTTTTATCGGCTGAGCCATCTTGCCAGTCTAGGTTCAGCAACTGTGCTTAAGAACTCAGATCTTGGCTTGGAGAGATGGCTCAGCTGTTTGGAGCACTTGCTGCTTTTGCAGAGGGCCTGAGTTTAGTTCTCACCATCCAAAGTGGCTCCCAGTTGTCTGTAATTCCAGTTCCAGGGGACCTGATACTGACTCCTGGCCTCTGCAGTTTCCTCTATTCACACACCTGACAAAAAGAAACATAAATCTTTAATTTTTTTTCATTTTTGTTTTTGTTTTCTATTTTTTTTAAGACAGGTTCTCACTGTGTAGTTCAGGCTGTCCTAGAACTTACTATGTACGTTCTACTTACAGTATGTAAGAACTTACTATCTAGGCTGCCCTCAAACTCACAGAGATCCATCTGCCTCTGCCTCCCGAGAGCTAGGATTAAAGGCATGCACCACTGCGCCTGGCTAAAAATAAACATAAATCCTAACTCAGTTTTGTTTTTTTGTAGTTAATCTGTATCTTTAAAAATTTAAAAATACTGTTTAATCTGTATCTTTAAAAATTTAGCTTATTTTTGACAATTCTGTATATGTATATGATATGTTCTGGTCATACTTACCACCCCACCCTCTCTTGTTCCTCTCTTCTCCACGAGTGCCTTTGCTCAGTAGTGTGTCTTTTTTATTTGTGTGGTTTTGTTTTGTGACCCACTGAATTTGACCCACAAATGGCCATGGGTATGAATTATTCACTGGAGTATGAGAGACTCAAGCAGCTACATTACTGAAGACAATGACTCTTCCCCACCTCAATGCCCCCCCCCCCCCAGGAGCTATCAACCACTGGTAACTTTCCAGAGAGGGACTGATGGAAAGTCTTCATTATATGGAAGCACAGCCTGTCTATACCTGATTCATTGAGCTTCTTGTCAAAAGGTATGGAATTTTGTTGAATGCTTTTTCCTGGATTCGAGGTGACCATGCAACTTTCATCATTTGTTGTTTTGGCAAGGGCTATGACATTATTGATTTGCATACGTTGTACCAATCCTCTCCCACAGTATATAATCCCCTTTAATGTGCTGTTGAATTTGCTTTCTGGTATTATTAAGGGTTTTCAGTTTATCAGAGATATTGGTGTTGATTTTGTCTTGCTGTGGTATATCAGCAATGCTGGCACTGTAAAAAGGCATTTGCAAGTGTTCTTTGTGTTTATGCTAGTATTATGTTCTTCTGTTATTTGAGGCAGTCCAAGGATTGGTATGAAAGTTTTTTCACTTTGGTCGAGTGCACTAGTGAATTCACGAGATCTTGGACTTTCTTTTGTTGGGCGTTTTTGATGACTTAATTGCCTGGCTTGTTATTGGTCTGTTCCAGGGCATCTCAGGCTGGCCAGTTCAGACTTAACTCTTGCCAAGATGTTAAAAAGTAGACATTAGTCTTTAGGCACGTATGTGAGAATAGCCTTCTGTGTTGTTTTGTTAGTCGTTCTCAGCACATATCCTCAACATCATGAATTACCTTCAGAAAAGAGTTCTGTGAGCCCTGGAGACAAGCAGGAGGCCAGCATGGGTGAGCCTCCAAGTTTAATCCCAACCATGAAAAGAGACATGTGAGTGATACTCTAGTTATTGTACAGCTTGCTATTCCTTTGCTGTGCGTTCAAGAATTATTCTTTAAAAATACATATATGCATCCATGTATGCCTGCATACACACATACATATATACATGCATGCATGCATACATACACTCATGCATGTATACATATGTACATACATGCATACATACATACACACACACACACACCATAAAGAGTTCTGTTCGTTTTTCTGTGGCTACCTATTCATATTGGCAGAAAGATAATTATGGATTTTAAAGTTTTGAACCTTTGCTTAGCAGTGTGGTGTGTACTCTCATTCCTGTTACAGCTCATGGTCTTCTTTATTAGCTATAGTAAACCCATCTTTCTCTCACTTGAGTTGTCTAAGAAATTGGTTAGTTCTCTCTGATGAAATCGCAGGTTCACGTTATATTGTTTCAGCGAGTCTTTCTGGAGATTAAAGTCTTTGGAACCACTGTGCATCTTATCAAGTTGTATGCTGGAAATGGAAGCAAGCGAAGAAACGCAAATGAAACCTCTGTCTCCCTTAAAAGACTCAAAGGTTCTCGTCTGCCTCTTCATCCTGGGTCTGTTTCTTGTGATGGATGGGAACCAGGTCAGCTACAGGAATGTGGCTCACAGGAGCTCCTGGAGCATATTTTTCATGGTCAGGTCCTGTTGTCTTCCTTGGAATGAGATTGGAGCATGTGGCGAGTTAATTGGCTAATAGTCAGGAGGAGTGGCATATTGTGCCTTGAAATGACATGAAGTAACAACCACACTCTGTCTATGTAGAAATATTGGAAAACTCAAGAAGGCAGGCAGGGGACAGTTTTCCTCTTATGTTGTTGATAATCTTATCAATTACATACTTCCATGACACAATGGTTGTGGGGCGGTCCTCGTCTTTTCAGAGCCATTAAAATGATGCATATATTCAGACTCTGTTGGAAACATTTTATTTTGGTAAATATCACATAATAATTAAAATAGTCTTTTATGTTTAGTGTGTGTGTGTGTGTGTGTGTGTGTTGTTCAGAGGACAACTTGCAGTAGTCCGTTTTCTCCTTCTACCACATAAGTTCTGAGGTTCAAACTTGTCACTCTTAGTGGCAAGCACTTTCACCCCCTAGCCACCTGGTAGACCTTTAGATAACAATTTTTAATAGTACCTGTATTAGTCAGGGTTCTCTAGAGTCACAGAACGTATGGGTAGTCTCTATATAGTTAGAGGATTTGTCGATGACTTATAGCTTGTAGTCCAACTCCCCAACAATGGTCAGCAGCAGCTGTGGATGGAAGTCCAAGGATCTATTAGTTACTCAGTCCCACGAGGCAAGCAGGCCAGGAAGAGTGAGAGAGTCTTCATTCTTCCAATGTCCTTATGTAGGTCTCCAGCAGAGGATGTGGCCCAGATTAAAGACATGTGCCACCGCACCTTTAATTCCAGATGACCTTGAACTCAGAGATCTCCTTATCTTAATCTTCTGGAATTCATAGCCACTATGCTTCAAGATCTCCATACCAAGATTCAGGTCAGAAACTTGTATCTCTGAGCCTCCAGATTAGGATCATAAGTGAGCCTTCTAATTCTTGATTAGTTTATTCCAGATATAGTCAAGTTGACAACCAGGAATAGTCACTACAGTACCTTAAACAAACTTAGTATTGTAATGTTCACTGATGAGCATAGCTCTGATAAGTTACTTTGGACAAATTTCCAAGGAAGGGCTTTAGTACAGATGCTGGATTACCTCCTTACAAAAGCTACGAACTCCGGTTCTCCCAGATTCTTCCAAATGATCCCAAATGTCCCATGTCTTAGTCAGTGGGCTCTGGATCTGTACACGGCAAAGAGAGCTTTTGAATGAGTTGCCCTGGCATCCATTTTCCCTTTCTGATTCTTTCACAAGGAAAGAGTCTCCCTTGTGGCCCCATTTGGCTTCCCCAAAGGCCCTGAATGGTTTCAGAGTGGTGCCTGCTCAGCTTGTTGAACGCAGCAGGCAGGGCAGAGCTCCTATGGTAAACAGTGACAAATATGCCCATGTCAATCTGGCAATAAAAGTGAGAGAGTTTAATTGATCTATGGCAACAGGAAGCTTACGTTTTAAAAATTAAATTATTTGCAGTCGCATCTTATTTAGCACCACTGATAAATGTGCTGGGTGGCAAATTGCTTAGAAGAACATTTCTGATGGGAGGTTGCTTGCTGCTCTCCTGCCTTCTGCTGTGTGTGGGAGGGAGAAAGGACTTGTGGAGGTGGGGGGTTGTGCGGCTCCAGGTAAGAGCCACTGACTCTGTCCTCTTCATGCATATCACAAAATGGGCATTTAGCACACTGTCACAGTTTCTTCAGAGACAGATATACCATACACCACTTGTCCATGTTGCAGACAGTTGGGTGGAACTGAGCCAGTTAAGTTGCAGAGATGGGCAGTGAATGACTTTGGACTTAGACCACTCTGGATTGAGCTGCTTCTGTTGCTTACTCTCTGTTTAACTGGCTTTGGTCTGTGTGCTGAACTGTTAAGTGCTATGTATAACATGCCTACTAAGTTGATTGGGACATACTAGGTCTCTTCAATAAGCATGGCTACTGTAATAGGTCAATGGACAGGGTGCTAGCAAGAAGGCTTAGAGACTCGGTTCAACCCAATGAATTCCCTGGTGGTCACTAGAACTCTTCACAAGGCAATGAGGGTTTCCTCTCTACCAGCATCTTATGTTTGCAGTTCTCTGTGTCCTTTGGGATTGCCACTGGGCAGAAATTCTAAGAAAGCCAACACACTCCTCTCCTCATATCATAAGTCTTAGATTTCAACTATAAATGAGTATGCTTATCAGCTTAGGACATAGACTTGAAGTGAGGAAGAAATCTATGTTATGAGACTTTGAAACTAATTTTTTATTACAGTGTACCCTAACTGTAACAAATAATGTAGTTTTCCAATTGCTTCTAATATTTTGCAGGTTAAATCATTTCATGTCATATAATTTGAATTTCTGCCAATCAGGAATAGGCCCGAGAAGAAGTTCTCTATCTATATACCCCAGGAGATAAGCTCACAGAACATGTTCCTTTGTCACTGGGTCTTCATTAAATAGTGTCTTTACAGTGGAGGGCCTTGTACAAATTACTTCTGAGAGCTAGGTGTTCAGGTCTTTCCTGGGTTACACTATGACCCTGGATGGGATGGTGTTAGTAACAAAGATAGACTAGGAGTTCTCTACAGTGTGGTGCTACCCATTTGTCTTTTATGGATCTTCAGAACTCTCACATTCTGCATAGGCTGGAACCAGCATCCCCTCTAAGCTGACCAATATGGTTAAAAGCAACAACTGAATAGTGAAGCTTTTTTTTTTGTTGTTGTTCTCAGAGTATTACTGACCATTCAGGTGTCCCCAGAAGCCAAGCAAAATCAAAAGGCAAAGTGCACAGCCATCTAACAGGTCATATATAGCACTCAGCTGTCAGACCCTGACTTCTGTACTTCCAACACTTTCTGGCATGACCTCACAGAGACAGAAAACAGTTTGACTACATTAGATTAGGAGGAGCACTCAGGGGCAGGTGTCAGCCCATGAATGGTTGCATGGTACTTTCTTCCTATCACTCTAGCTGTGATCTTCCTGACTACTACCTGGATTTATACCCACTGGGCACAGAAGGTAGGGTGTTGGGCCATAGAAGGTAAGACAGGGTTGGAGATGGTGGGCAGCCAGAGAGAGCTGTGACAAGCTGCAGGTTACTTCTGAGCTTTATTTTCTCAGGGATGACCACGCTGCCTGTAACTCACAGGATGCACTTTCCGCTAGCTTTGCCTCAGTATTTCCTGTAGTATTTGTGGAATTTTAAGCATCAACTTTTACTTTCGCTGAAACTGTTTTTCTCCCCTGGAACCTGAGGCCTCATAGCTCTACCCATCTCTCTGCCCTCCTGTCTGTTCACAGGATATGATTTTGGGGTGTCAGGGTGTTAATGATACTGCTGTTCATGTTATATCAGGATGGCCTTGGTGTTTTGAGGGTGGGCAGGGTTGGAAGTTCGGCAAGGCCTTTAAGTCTTTTATACTTTCTTGTCGCCAGGCCACCAGATTCTCCACCAGAGTCCTGCTACTGCAGGATGCAGTTTGTTGCCATAGTGATGGCCAAGGTAGTTGTACCAGTTTAGTGCATGAGGCTAGGATGGTAACTGTCTTGCTCAGTGTTTATCCAGGACAATAAAGAACCAACCCTTTTCCCCTGAATGTGTATTTCACTGAGGTCCCATGGATACTTTGGAGACTTTTATTTTGTAGAATGGCTCCCTAGATAGCCTTCATGGCAAAAACAAACTAGGCAGTGAATATTAAGAGGTGGTTGGTGTCCTTTCCAAGGGAGTCCAGGGATTGGGAGTTGAAGAAATGATTCCAGCAATTATGTTTCTTTTCTTATTAGCAGATAGCAGCTAATGTTATGCAGGTCTCATTCTTTCCAAGGCTGGGCAGAACACTTCCCATATGTGTTCTATGATAGCCCTACATTCTCTAAATGAAACTATTGGAACCTACATCTCACACACACAAAGTGACTGAGGCCCAGGGAAGCCCAGATGCTTGCCCTAGATCACACTGATGGTTCAAACAATCTGAGAGTTGGGATTACATGTGCCCAGGTCTGACTCTGGTTTTGTAGTTATTCTAAATTGGTCTTATGATACAAACTAGTACTATCTATCTATCTATCTATCTATCTATCTATCATCTATCTATCTATCTATCTATCTATCTATCTATCTATCTATCTATCATCTATCTATCATCTATCTATCATCTATCTATCTATCTATCTATCTATCTATCTATCTATCTATCATCTATCTATCTATCTATCTATCTATCTATCTATCTATCTATCTATCATCTATCTATCTATCTATCTATCTATCTATCATCTATCTATCCATCTATCTATCTATCATCTATCTATCCATCTATCTATTTATCTTTTTGCATTAACATTTTTAATGACCTCTAAGCTTTTGCTTTTCTGTGTAGTGAAGTTTCTTTTTCTCTGTTAAATCCCTAACGGCCAGTAGAAATAACTGTGGCAGTGCTTCAGGTGCATCCTCAAGCCTCCCCGGCCTGAGCTAGAGCCACACTGGTTCCCCTCCCTCTTTCTCTGGCCTTTTAAAACTAGCTCTACTTCAGGAAGTTTAGTAAAGCAGCACCCCAAGAGGCCCAGGCGGACTCAGCAGCAAGGGCTCCCAGAGAACTCACTCTGGGTTACAGTCCTTCTCCCTTTAGGCTGGGCAGCTTGGCTCAAATCCAAGGTGGTGGTCATGGGAAAAAGTATTCAGACTTGCTGTCCCAGTCCTGGAACAGTGGACCTTGGTTTTTGAGTGTGTGTGTGTGTGTGTTCACTTGCATATGGGCTCACACTCTTATACATACGAAAGCCTCTTTCGTCTCCTCTGGGACTGGCTGTTGGTAGTTTTAGCTGGTCCACGTTCCCAGATGATGAAAGGGAGCCATTATCCTCTTTTTGCTTGGGTGTCTGTGTTTAATTGTAGGAATTTAATAACGACAAATTCTCCTTGGCTGAGACTTCTCATGCCAGCTGCTTTCTCTTTTCCTTTGGACCCTTCCTCATCGTGCTGTAGCTCAAGGTCACTTAGGGTTTACAATGAGATACAAACACATGCGCAGGTTTTCTTTAGAGTTGAAAAAAATAAAGGCTCCTCCCCAAGACCCATCATTATGGAGATCAGCTGTGCCCCCCCCCATTTCCCCCTAAGCTGCTCTCTTGACTATACACAGAACCCTGTTCTTCATTCTTCAGGGTGTCTGCTTTTTCTCTGGTTGTGCAGAAACAAGAGATGGGCATGACACAGAAGACCAACAAAAGAGGTTTAGAAGAAAAAAAAAATCCCCAACCATTTTTGAGACTTATTAAAAACAATTGGAAGCGAGAGCGAAAGAGGGGGTCCCAGCCCCCATGCAGCCCATCTCCTGCTTCCGGAGAAATGTTTTTTAAGGAAATGCACTATTGTTAAAACTTTTTCCCCTCCTTGATGGATTTATTTATAAGGTAGAGAAATATTTTCCCCATAATTGGGTAACTCTTAATAGTAGCAATTGCATATTTATCAGTGTGAGGGGCTGTTATTAATGTAACTGTCAGGCCCAAACACATTTCTGCATTAAATCCATTTAGTATGTGCATTATTCGGGCATGAATGTCACCGGGACATCAAAGCCCCGTAGGCATGGAGAGCTCAGTGCCCTGCTGCGGCTGCCGAACAGGCCCTTGATCAATAAATGTAACATGTTAATGCAGAGCAAATAGAATAAAAGATTTCTTTGACAAGACATGAAAAATCACCTTGTGGCAGCTGGCATGTGATGCATTTCTGGGGGAGACACCAGCAAAGTTGATCTGACAAGCAAAGAGAGGAGATGATGGCTGGAAGGTGCTTTTGTTTCAAACTTCTTTCTTGACCTGTCAGGTTTTGAAGGCGCCTCAATGGCTCTTTTTTTTTTTGTCATGTGAAAATTGTAGTCTTAGGTAGTTATGAAGCAGTTATCTCTTCTCGGGATTGTGAATGCTGCTGTTTAATTGATTCACTTAGCATTTGAAACTGTCACGCATTAATAATTGCGAAATCCTGTAGATACTGCGCAGTGAGTAGTGTGTCACGCTTAAATGTGTAGTTATCAGAAAATTAATATCCTTAATGAACCGGTGCTTTCAAACTAACATTGCATGAAATCTCTTTGGCCCTTTCATTTGTGAAAGCCACATCCTCCGGTTTGCGGAGAGTCACCTCTCGACAGTTTGCTTTCTTGATGCCCGACAAATACCAGCTTTGCTGTGGATACATCGCGTACTCAATGACAATAAATATAGTAATTATACTGGAGTTAGTAATTAACATAATTGTAGTCAATTACGACAAATACAGTGCAGCGCTAAATAAACGAGAGGAGGAGAAATTAGCAAGCTAATTGATTTGTCTTTACTTGGCTTTCTATTATAACTGGCAGGGCTGTTTTTCTTGGGGTGGCGTGGAGAGGAGGGGAAAATCCCCCACAAGGATTGTTTACAAATAACCGATTTTGTTTTGAAGCCACTTTGTCTTTTGACTTATTAGACTTCACCCCTACTCTGCTTAGCAAGGGGAAAAGAAAGGGAAAGAGATTTTAAACGCCAAGGGAGCGTTTTGCTAATTTAGCTACATTGAGCTGATCACTGAGACTAAGGCAAAGACATGATTTACCTTTCCCTACGGCTTGAGGAGTTACATTTCTCTCTCTTTTTCCTTTTCATCTATTGCTTTGGTAAAAGAAACTGTGTGTGTGTGTGTGTGTGTGTGTGTGTGTGTGTTGTGTCCTTAGGCTCCACCAGCAAGGCTGTGCTTTGTGGCAAAAGCTTTTGGGGGTATTGTATGTGTGTGCTAATTCCATCAGTTCAATGCTGTTGCCTTGGTGGAAGAAATAAGCACCTTTTGCTTGGATCGGTCTCCCCTCGATCTGGGTTACCTTTATCTTTTGCAGCTAGGGAAGAAAAGGCATGGGCAGGACCTTTGGAGAGGGCAGAGGAGGGGGCTCAGCCCGGGCCCCCTGCTCATGGTCTCTTTTTTGCCTCACTTCAGGACGGTTAGGGTCCTGGGCAGTCACACTCCTGAGCTGCTTGGAAAGTTTGTGCTGGGGTCTCACTGCCCATTTATCTCAAGCTGGTTTATTCTATGCTGCCTGGAGCCCTGGTTAATGGTGTTTATCACGCGCCTCTGTTCTTTGTTCACCCTTTCCCGTGTGTCTGCTGTTCATACCGCTGAGGGTTCTCACTGCTCAGGGAGAAACCGTGCATGTTTGGAGACTCAGGGTCACGGCACAACCCTGTTTTTTTCTCACAAGTTTTAGACACAGATTCCCCTTCCCCCATTTTGTCTTGTCACACGATGAGGGTTAGTAACCGGAACCTTTGCAGGTTTGTGTGCTAGAAGTCTTGCCTCAGCTTACTGGAGAAAAATCGAATGCTTTTAGAATATGATTTTTTTTCAAGCATTCAGCATCATTTTTCCATCTTATTTACTTACAGCATTCCTCTGAAAAGCCAGTAGCTTGGGAGAAAGCAGGGATTTGTTGGGGTTTTCTTCCTGAAGATTCTACCAGGTAGCTTTTTAGCCTGATTACAAAGGGAGTTGAGGGCAGCGGTTTTCACGTGATGCAGTGCATAGAATCAGGCCTGACCTGGCAGAGAGTTTGCCTTTCCAGGTGCCCTGAAGTGCTGCCACATCTGTGAACACCAGGCTGTGCCCAGGCACAGCTTGGTGTGGTCATCTTTCATGTATGTTTCATTTGGAAATCAAATTCTGATATCAAACGTTTATATACAAGGAGTCATTTAAATTATTTACAGTATTCGGACAAAATGTTTCTCCCACGAAGCCTCAAATTATTTTAATAAATGTGTGGTACATTTCTGAGGACATTTTTACTTTGGCAGTTGGGAGGGGTGTGGAAGACACTTGGAACTTACTTCAACCTGATGTAATTACAGAGGGTCCAGAGGAAATGGGAAGATTCATACTGAGAGCTTTGTTTACTCAGAAAAGTTAAATCAAGCTAGGTTGTTAGGCCTCTAGAGAGGGCATCTGCTCTTCTGTGGAGGTCTGTGAAAGGTGACGGGAGCGTGGACAACAGGAAGAGAGAGAAACCTGGCCTCTCACCACTGCCAAAATGTGCTTCTTGGAATCGTTTTGTCTCCTGTGTCTTGACCTGGCTGCTGGTTTTTACAGTCTATTCACTCTCGAATGACACTTAGACGTTTAGCAGAAACACCCAGGATGTTGACAAAGAAAGCCATTGTGTCTTTATCACTGCCACAAGAAAGTTGGGCTAATTAGAGCTAGCTTTGTTGGGCTCCCCGGTTGCTTAAGAAATAATAGCACAAGGGCGGCTCTTTTTTTTTTTTTTGGATATTGTTGCATTCTTTTTAAATAAAACATGGTGTGCAGAAGTTCCACACCCCCAAGACCCTATTCTGTTTCTCTTCCACATACACGTCTCTAGAGGCTCAGGCACTAGATTTATGAAAGTTTTTCTCTTCAGGAGTCCTAATTTTCGGTTGTTTGTTTTGTTTTTCTTCTTCCTTTCATAGTTTGATGGGCACCAGCTCTGTGGCTGGATCCTTAGAGGATGCGTCAGTGGGATTTGGTGGCAAGGAGGGCAAGGGAGTGGGCAGGTTGAAAGCTTACTGTCTCTTGCCTTCTGAGAAGCTGTGTGGGTGTGTACCTGCCCACTGGCATAGTCTTTGAGGGGAGTATGTTCGAATTGCTTGGTGGGGTGCTTGCTTCATTTCAGTGTTCTATCTTTCAGAGCATCTTGATTGTCCCCTCTAAATGCACCAGCTTGCCTCCTAAGAGCAGATGATGGCCCAAGACTGGGGGAAGGAGTGTGGGAGGTAGATGTCTGCCTCTGTGCTGACAGTTGAACAGAAGGTCCCGGCTGGCTGGCTCACTTTTGTGAATTCTTCTCAAATACCTGAGCTGGATCAACATCACAGAAAGCCAGCTGCCAGCCCACTGCAAGTGGAAATAGCCAACCATTATCCTGAATTCTTTTGTTGGAGCTGGGCTTTAGTTAAGAAAATTCAGCCTCTCACAGGGTTTAGAGAAACGAAGCCTGGAAGTGGCTCCCCAAAGTCATTGTCTAGTTCCCTCCTCTGGGGAACACTAGACTTGTCCATGCCCCATGGCGTGTAGCTTCAGAAGAGTGACTAGAGAGATAAATTTAACTGTACACTTTTAAGGTTTATTTTATCTTTTTCCTCCTTAGCTGGAGGTGGAAGTCAGCCTGAGGCCTGCTAATGTTTAAAGGATACCAGCAGGGATACAATAGTCTTTCTAACCGCCGTGGCCATTCAGATCTCTCTCTGCAAGCGCCTGTGGGTAGACTTTCTCCAAGACCTTGGTTCATGCCGCCTTGACAACAGATACAATACTCGAGGAAGTACCCATAAGCAATGCTCGGGATAGGACGACTTCTTCAGAGCTGTCTGTCCTCAGAGACCAAGAGTGTGGACATTTGTACTTTTCCACATGTTCATTTTCTGTACCTAGAGAATATTGTCGACTCTCAGACAGTGACAGACGGGGATCCCATGAAGGCTTTCGTACTGGGTTCTGTAGCTGGAACTTAAAGACGGGATGTTTTCTCCTGCTAAAGCTTACACGTTCAGTGTGGAGATAAGTGATTCAATTGGAGAGAATACAGACATCTGGAGCAATGGCTGTGTTCCTTCCCAGAGTACTTGGAAAACCCTAGAATACCCTCTGCTGATGTCACTAGTTTGTTGTCCCTGTAATAGTAAACAGAACTGAGGGGCGGGGCATGTGTGAGCATGGTGCCAGAGAGGCAGGCAGAGCACCTGGAGAAACCCAGGTGAGCCCCAGGAGGCACCCACATGAGTGTCCTGAGGTACACATGGGACGGTCCAGCTCAGTTAAGTGACAGAGACATCACATAGATATGTCAGGATATTCTCGGGGGGTGGGGTGGGGAGGACTCCATCAAGGGTAACTTAACGAGGTGATGGAGTCCTTGTCAATCACAGAGGAAGGGCAGGATTGGCCTGTTGGGTCGAGATTTGTGGATTGGGTAAGTGGCTTGTATGACGTCGGGGTTTTGGGACCAGACCCTTCTTTGGTAGGATGGTGAGACCATGGGCTTTGTACCAGCATCCAGGAAGAGAAAACTGGAGAGCAGGCAACACGTTTTCCTGCATGGGAAGACATATCTCTCATCCTGTGCAGAGTAGGGCTAGTTGTGCCATGTAGAAGTTGGCAATGTTAGAGTCTTTTGGGGAGGCTAGTCAAGGAAGGAAGGATTAGGGGAGACTTGGATGTTCCTGAAGCCTTCACTGTGGAGTTACAGGCACGGGGCAGGAGAGAAGCCACCTCTAGCTGAAGAAGTGTAGTCCATTTGCAGGCTGAGCAAGGACCAAGCATGTATCCCGACATGCACACATGGCAATTATGTTGTTAGAAGGGTCACAGCTAATGGAGTTCTTCTACATCTTGAGCCGCAAGCATGCAAGACCTCTTTGTACCCACAAGGCCCCGTGGGCTGACCCTGTGCTCCTTCAGAAGGGGAGAAGCTAGACTCTCAGAAATTATGTTTGTTATTGTTCTTCAGTCTGCTTGGGGTGCGGTCTCCCAGTCTCCCCTAGGGGGGAGTTTGTACCTCAGTGGTTCTGTGGTTCTGTACATGGTGTGGGGCTCATGGAAGCCAATCATCATCCATTGAAATGCAAGCACATGACTGGTCAGTGATGGGCCAAGATGGAAGTGTAACTTTGCCCTACCATTAAGCCACCTATTCTGCACCACTGCACCCAAACAACTTGACTGCTCCGTCTTGTCTTCACTGGTGTAGGTTGGCAACACATCAGAGGGGAATCCTGTCTTCAAAGCCTTTGAGAAGGAGACCCCTCTCCCACCCTGTAAAAGCCATTGCTGCCTTGTTCTCTTCCTAAACTTATGTTTGACTTTATCTTTTTTTCTGTCCCAAGAGGCAATAAAAATTCTAGGCTGTGAGTGCTGGCGTACCTCAGAGAGAGAGCAGGTTGGGTTCCAGGCTGCTGCAATAAAATGAATGTCGCAATAAAGTGAGTCACACAAAGTTTTTGATTTCCCACTGGATATAAAAGTTATGTTTACACTGCACTGTAGTTTGTTAAGTGCGTAACAACGTCATGTCTAAGAAAGCGGACACCTTAATTAAGAAATACTTTACTGCTAAAAAAATGCTAAGGGTTATCTGAGCTGGTAGAAAACCTGGTGCTAACGGGCTTCCAGGATGTGGAGTTGGCATATCTGTAAGGTACAATAAAGTGAAACTCAATGAAGTGAGGTAGTCTCGATTTTAAAAGTCTGTCTAGAATACGGTTGTGTAACATTTATTGTCTTACTTCTTTGTGGACCTCCATGATCCTATCTGGTTCCATCTCTGGTATGTTTTGGTCCTGTTCTTGATTGTTGGTGTTCATCTGGACAACTCTTAAGAGCCCAAGTCTCTGTTGTCTCAAAGAAGTCATCTGTGGTCTCACTCCTCAGGGTCAATTTAGGTTGCACATGCTGTTCTAATGCCGGTAAGTCTCTAAGCTATCCCAAGGCACTACTGACTATATCTTGGCTTTTAAATGAGAAGCTGAATTCTTGCTAGCTTACAGTTGAGAGTCACCATCAGAGACCAGGAAGCCAGAGATGCTTAGACTGGAGGATGGGCTGGAGGAACAGCAAGGAGGTTATGGGAGAAGACATTACAGAGCACTCTTCTGTAGTCCATCTTATGTTCTCTGTGAGTTACTGAAGAAGAAGCCATTTAATTCTCACTGTCATCTTCCAGACAGGGATAATGGTGCTGGTCTAGCAGGGTCATGAAGATCAAATGTGAAATATGAGTTTTGTAGAGGTGTCCTGGCAGAACACAGATCCCTCAAAGCACTTTTTTTTTGTCACTTCTGATTCTTTTGTTTGTGACTAGAATTGTTTTAAGGGTTGTGTGGCCTTGGTAGGTTTGCAATAGCAGGACTCAGAGTGTAAAGCACTGGGTCTGAATGGCCAGGTTTTGGGGATACAGCTCAGTGGTAGAGCACTTGTCTCGAATGGATGAGACCTTTGATTTAATCCCCCATAGTTAAAAACCAAACGGAATGACCACACTTCCCTTGAGCAAGGACAACTGAGAGAACTTTCCCCAATTCAATTCTGTTTGAAGGGGAGGGGAGGAGGGTAGGAAGGAAGCAAATCTTCATTAGAGTACACTAAGCATAATTATTATTAGTCTCCATGGAATACTAAGGAGGGCCGTGCATGGTGGGGGCACAGCTGCAATCCCAGCACTCACAGTGTGAGGCAGGAAGTTCTTGTGTTGAAAGTCAACCTGGGATGCCTAGTGAGACGCTGTTGCAACCCTCCAAAGGAATATTAAGTGTTAAATAGATATGGCAAGACTTTAAGAAAGCCAACTGCCGGAGGAGTGAAATTCCATTTTTATTTGATGATGATTTCCAGTGACGTACTGTTTCTTTAAATCTACATGTATTCATGAACTCAGACTGGGGAGGACTTTTCTCACTCCAGGCTTCTACCTCAAGCTCCATCCGTGGACTCTAAGCTTCAGGACCAGCTTTCTCACCAGGCAGGAGGAAGAACTGATTAACACTTTTTGCAGGGAGAGTGAAGCCTCACTGTTCAGTCATTGTTCAGGCTTGTCCTGAACTCCTGGGGTCAAGTGATCTTTCCACCTCAGTCTCTTGAGTTACTAGGACTGTGGGTCATCACCACTCTGCACTTCCCAGCTATCTCCTCCTGACCTGGGCTGGAGGAGCTCTCTCCTTCCCACCTCCTCCAAACCAACAGGATCACTGACCCAATGAGTATTTCCTAGTATGGCATTTGGGATCATTCCTGCAAGCTGAAGTTTGATTTTCCTGCATTTTAAAGAAGTTTATAGTGTATGATGCATGTGCACATATGTGTACACATTCATGTGTGTGGGTAGGAGCATGTGTATGCCAGGCACATGTGTGGAGGTCAGAGGACAACCTTAGGTGTTGACCCTCACTTTCAACTTTGTTTGAAACAAGCTTTGCATGTGGCTAGATTTCTGCCTGTAATCCTAGCACTGCTGGGGGTAAAGGTAAGAGGCTTGCTGGAGCTTGCCAGCTTGTAGCCTAGCACCAGTCTCAAGGGGGAGATCCTACCTCAAAGGCATAAGGTGGAGAGAGATAGAATAGAACACCTAATGTCCTCTGATTTCTGCACATACATGCACAGGCGCAGACATCTATACACATATTCACATATATCTACTCCCCATATAGTAAATAAACAAAATTAGTTTTTTAAGTTCCTTTTACTCTCTTGTAATTATAAACATCATAGTATTTATTTTATACAACTATAAAAATTCAGAGAAATACACACAGGGAATTAAAAAAACAACCCACAATCTTATTATAGACTAGTAATCTCTACTAACATCTCAGTATGTATAAAGTTCTACAAAAGTAGGATTAAATTGTATGCAAGCTCTTGCAGCCTATATTTTCTTTTAATGCTTTATGAAGTTTGGTTTTCATGGATGCTTTATCACTGACAACATAATTTTTCTTTCAGACAACTGTACCAATTTTAGTTATTATTAGTTACCTTATTGCTTGATTTATATTGTTATATATAAATATATATATGTGTATGTATATTTTTCTATTTTTTGGTGTTGATAAATACTTTGAGGACCCTCAGGATAGCTCAGCAGATAAAGGTGCTGGCCAACAAATCCAGTCACTTGAATTTGATTCCCGGTACTTGAAGTTTAGAAGGAGATAACAAACTCTAGCAAGTTGTCCTCTGACCTCTAAAACTGATGTCTCGCATGCATGTGCACACACACACACACACGAATACACACACACACACATGAATACACACACACACACATGAATACACACACACACACACACACGAATACACACACACACACATGAATACACACACACACACACATGAATACACACACACATACACACACACACACGAATACACACACACACACATGAATACACACACACACGAATACACACACACACACACACACACTATGAGGTAATTTGTCAAAGAGTGAAATCACTGAACTAATCATTATTTAAACAAATCTTTCCACAAAGCCCCTGCAGAGAAATAAATCTCTTTCCTTACTATAATATATATCACTAGGTTTATGGCTGAGGCCCTTGTAACAAGTCCCAAATTAATAAGTGAAAATCACACAAATTTATGCAATATAAAGACTTATAATTTCATTATGTTAATGTAAGCACACAACAAGGGGACCCTCAGAGTTGAATGTGTAAAGAGGCAGGGAAAGCTGTGTGTGTTCTATGCTAGATTTGATGGAAACATAGCTAGTTGTGAGGAGGTGTGGTTGGATATCAAAGGATGATGCTGGTCGCCATGAACCTGGGGAGACTTAGGAAGGTATTGACAGAGTCTTCTGGGCCCAGTAAGGTTGTTTTTTTAAAGACAGGGTCTCACTATATAGCCCTGACTGCTCTAGAACTCACTGTGTAGACTAGGTTGACCTCGAACTCCCAGAGATCTACCTGCCTCTGCCTCCCAAATGCTGCCATGAAAGGGATGTACCGCCATGCTGGCTTGAGTCTGGTATCTTTAGCAATCAGGATGCCCCTCTCAGTGAGGTCCTGGAGACGTGCTTCCTGTGAGAAGACCCGGGGAAGCTGAGACGGATCTTCCTGCTTCTGCTGCCTAACTACGTATGGAGAGGCTCTCTTTACAAGCAGGTTATTCTTCACTTCCTCCTCCTTTCTCCCTATCCTCCCATCTCGCTCACATTATGTTCTGGGTTTGGTGTTTCCTCTTTCACTACTGGAGATGTCATGTGTTCTCAGAGGACAACACTGCTTTCCATAGGCCTTCCTCCCTTCTCTGTTCATGGGTCGCCATTGGCTACTTCTGAGCAGAAGGTCCCTTAGCAAGCAAGCCTTTTACTTCTACAAGCAACAGTGCTAGAAATCCAGTCACATCCAGACTTTGTTTCAAACAAAGTTGCAAGTGAGGACCAACACTGAAGGTTGTCCTCTGACCCCCACACATATGCTTGGCATATCCACACACATGAATATGTACACATGTGTGCACATACATCATATACTGTAAACTTCTTTTCTGCACAGTCTTTTGCCAAAAGGGGTATGGGGTAGAGCCCTGCAAGGCTTCTAGGCTGGCTAATGGGGGAAAGCAAGGCACCTAAACCATTTTCAGCTCTGCATGTGCAGATCCAACGTTTTAAGCCTACCTACATTTACCTGCACCAGAGAGAGGCAATCGTTTTGCATTTTAATGACAAATCAAGTACGCTAACTTGCATTTGAAACGAAAGTGCCTTAAATGTCTCTGGCTGTCAGAATGAGATGTTAGGAGCTTGATGAAAAACGAACAAAGAAGACAAAGTATGAAGCCTGGATACAGTGCAAAATGAAATAAAACCTTGTATGGCCTGTCAGGGGTGTCAGTTGATATTCATATCTAAAGCACATTATAGCGTTACTTTGCAGCTCACAGCTTACTCATCTGTCTTGTTTAATTCATCACATTGGAGCCCACATCTTTTAAGTCTCGTGTGTCAACAATGGAAGAAATCTGTTAATTGACAAATGAGTGTCACAAATGTGAATTGGTGCCTTTACATCAGCGGCAGGTGTAGTCTCTTTTGTTTTTTGTTGGATCTATTATTGGCATAAGCCAGTGTAAGACATCTGTCTTTGTCGGAATGAGAAATGACAGGCCTTCTTGGCTGTCATTGTCTTAGCGCGTGCTCATTCTGTGAGATACTGTATAAAGATAAAATGTCAGTTAAAAGAATATGAAAAACTATCTGGAGGAAGTCCTTAAATTACTCAGAGAGGGGATCCGGGAATTGGGGCTGGAATTGAAATCCGAGTGTTTCACTTTGCATCTATCACACCTATTTAAAAATAATATTTCCTGAGGAACAGGATGAAGTGATCAAGTATTTAGGGAAATGTTATGTTGTGCTGGTATAATTAGCTTGATAAGGTTAGGAGAAAACTCTTCCTCTGCAAGACAGAGATTTATTTATTGTAAGGTCATCTCTCCGACAAGCACGGAATTGTCTCAGTGCAAACACTCCAGGTGGAATCCGGGCACTGATTTGCATGGATTTGGAGCTGTTGAGATTGTTCCCTGCCAATTTCTTGTTGAGTTCTCTTCCTATCTCAGACTGATGAGAAGAATAATGGGGTGGAAAGCAGTTGTAGAGTGATGAGGCAGCAAGCAGGGAGAGAGCGGTGTATTGTTAAGTCCTGGTGTGCTGGGCGAGCCGCTCAGGTCTGGACACCTGAGGCTCTGCGGATGACTCACGAGTACTCATCAGAGGAGGTAGCAGGTCCGGTGATGGAAAACCATTCTTCTTCTCTTGCCTCTTCAGTAGGAGCCTGGACGTCAGGGATGGTGAGGACAAGGGGACTTCAGTGAGGCACGTCTTGGCCAAGGATGGGCAGACTCCTAAGGAGGACTGCCCAGACTTGAGTGTGCCCTCAGGTTGTCCATACTGCGTGTCTGATGGAGTTGGTCTAGGGTTAGCCAGGATGCTCTTGCCTATCTCACAGGTTCCGGCATAGTGTTTACCTGCTGCTCAGCAGAACCTAACTAAAAGTGTCTGTGTCCTTCCCATCCTTCCCACAGGACTCCTGAGGTATTTCCCAAGACACCACAGGGTTCTGAGAAAGGGGAAGTCTAGACGGGACTGTTCCAGATGGCTTCAACATCAAGAAATTATTTTGGGTGAAGTAGATCCCCAACAAGGCCTGTAATCCTGCTGGGGCCTAGTGAGTCCTGGGAGGACCGTTCCCAGGGAAGGAAAGGATGTGGGGCCTCAAGGCCAGGCTTGCCCATCCCGTCCTTTCTCATTAGTCGTGACTCAGTACAAAGCTTACCCGTTTCAAGTCTTGAAAGCTCACAGTGAACTAGGGAGTTGTTGGGTAGATAGAGTTGGTATTTTTCTGAGGAAACTCTGGAAAGCCCATTCTCTTTCTCCATTTCCTCCTCCGCCCCCCTCCTAGTGTTCCCTCCTTCCTTTCAGATTCTACGTGTGGCAGACATTTTCTGGCTGACCACTTAAATTCTCTGTTTTGGAGGAGATTTTAATTTTGCTTTTTTAAATTAAAACAAGGCTTGCCTGATGCTGTTAAGGCAGGCCAGAGAGAAAGGGAGGGAACAGGCTAAGAGTGTCCATAAGCTGAACCAAAAGCCCTTTTCTTCATAAGCCAGGATGCTTTTTGCCACGTCGGGGAGGGGGTGTGTGTGACTGTTTTGTTTCATTGGAGGCTCATGGTTCATAGAAGCAGGGTACCAGAGCACGGAGAGTAAGCATGCGTGGCTGCACACATCTCTCGTTTACCTTCTAAAAATGGGCAAGGCACGCACGCCTACTTCGTGTTTATCTATACACACATCTGTGCGCACAGACACAGGCCAGACCCGTGCGCAGCCGTCTTTTGCTGAGCACACTGAAGGACATCAGAAGACCTTTCCCCCGCCCCCCCTCCGGTCCTTCTTTCTGTTTTTCACTGCCAGCTGTCACAGAGGGTCTGAAACAGACACACAATTTATTGGATAGTGTTTAGAAACCTGTCGGTGGTAACGACTGTAGCTCTGATTCCAATTAACACCCACTAAATTTAGGCGAACTTTAAATTTAGGCATGTGTGGACCTGTTGAATGCGCTTTGCATCACGTTGCAAAAAAAAAAAAATCTGTAGTGGTAATATTTTAGAAAAAAAGATGGCGCTACTTGGTCAAGTGGTTTGTCTGTCCCTTCTCTGACCTGGCACCTGGTGGCAGCTCTTCTGTGAAATGCAAGCTTTGAGAGTCTGGTTTGGGTATTTGCAAAACAACTTCTCAATTGCAGAGAGCACAGCTAAAGTTTTAGCATCTAATCTGGCTTACGGAAATACTACCTTGCAGTTCATAATTCACCGTTTTTCACGCCATGTTCAACCCCCTTTTCTGGCTATTTGGGTGAAAACAGCTGGGGAAGGACCACATTTTATGATTAAGGCACTAAAAGATTAGCTGTAGGCGCTGCCCCATCTCGGGGGGGGGGGGCGGGCTATGGAACTCTGGCTGCTGACAGCGGATCTGTTTTGAATCGGACTCAGATTAAAGTGAGTGAAAATCATTTGGGGGCTGAGGGCTCGAAAGGTCACACATGTAATGAATTGTGGGTGCTTGCCTGGCTTCCCAGGCGAGAACCGTAAGCAATTATTAAATGCCATTGTGTGTCAGGAAGGGTTGGTTGGTGGTGACTTTGAAGCCTTCCAGAAGGGAGCCTGGGAGATTGCAAGGAGTGGTAATGAGGCCTTCACAGAGAGGGACCTGGGGGTGGGGTGGGGGTGCTGCAGCTTTACTTGGGGAGAAACATTTCATTGCATTCTCGTCTTTGGTTTGCTTTGGTATCTGTATCGATGAATGTAGCAGTTGTGGAGGGATGGGCTTTGGGGGTGGGGATCGTTGATGGTACCTCTCTCCTTTACCTGGGTGAGTTCCTTCCACGCCTCTCTGCTGTAGGAGTGGGTGATTTCGTCCCTGCCTTGAGCTGTGCTGCAAACATTAAAACGCACTTATCAACTACTTCCTTATTAAGGCCATCACAACCTACCCTGGGCAGCTGGGCAGCTGGGCAACTGTGAGGGACTGACAAGCTCTGAGGGTCATTCTCTCTTGCAGGCAAAGAGGTGTCATGGCCTTGGTTGAACAAGGCTGTGTTCAATGCATTTAAATCCCAGGCTGAGGTTTCTACCCCTCCTTAGATCATTTAAGTTCCTGGTTGAAAGACACAGACAACCTTTATAATTATAATAGACTTTAAACAGCACAATAGTTGGGCAGATACTACCCTCTATGTTGTTGGAATCTATTTTCCTATCTATAGCCCCGAGTTATTACTTACTATGTTTCATCTGGGCTGCTCTTAACTCCAATTGGTCAGCCCTCAGAGCCAAGTTCTCTTGACTCCTACCCCATGGTGACCTCTCCTTTCTCTTCCTTTTTCTTCCCCTCATGGTTCTCCTCTGACCTCAAGCCTGGGAAACCTAAACCCCACCTCCGTCTCTTCTGTCCAGCTATTGGCTGTTGGCATCTTTATTTACCAATCAGAAATAACCTGGGGGCATGGTCACAGGGACCATGTGCAGACTCCAGGTCTGGGGGCCCGCACTTAGCATTATAATAGACAGTAAAAGATAAACCCTCAACAGTGTCTACTTTCTGTTCTCCCTTGCTGTTTTCAGTCTCAGGTGGGGTAGCCTGGTGCTGTGGAAAGCTTCCAGAAAATTCCATCCTTGAAAGGGGTCTTCCACTGAATGACCCCTTTGACCCACCTAGAAACCATTCTCTCAGGACTCCCTGTTTTAGTTTGTACAAAACCTTGATGTAAATCTCAGAAAGTAAAAGGGGAGGCAGGAGGCCGCAGACCTAAATGACCCCCTTCACTTGGGCATCATGTTTGTTCTTATGGTGCCTGGATCGGTTTACTCACTTGCTGTGTGCCAGGTGAGGGGCCTGGCAGAAAGGATTCAATAATAGATCAGTTCCCAAGAGAGATACCTATGTAGGGACAGGTGACTACAACCAGTGGAAAGGATGGATGGAATGTCCACCCATCACCCATGGAGGTATGGGAAGGCTTCCTGGAGTGGGTGTATTTTGGAAGTGAATCTTGAAAGAGGAGCAGGGTAGGCCATTTGGGGGAGTTTGGCTGAGTCTGTAGGCAGGAAAGTAAGCCTGAACAATGGCAGAGAAGGCTGAGGAAGTCAGAGTCAGAGCTATGCTTGGCCTGGCAGGAAACCTTCCAATTGGTCATTTCTTTGCCCTCTCTATATATAACCTGTCTTTCCAGTGTTTTGAGACACGGTCTCATGTTGGTCAGGCTTGTTGTGTAGCTGAGGCTGACCTTGAATGCCCTTCTCTCCCTCTCAAGTGCTGGATTATAGATGTGTGCCTCCATACCTAGGCCTCACTTGTCATGTGGCCCCTAGCAGTCTCTGGCTTGTTCAGTGTACTGACTGGTTTTGTGTGTCACCTAGACACAGGCTGGAGTTATCACAGAGAAAGAAACTTCGGTTGGGGAAATGCCTCCATGAGATCCAGCTGTGGGGCATTTTCTCAATTAGTGATCAAGAGGAAGGGCCCCTTGTAGGTGGTGCCATCCCTGGACTGGTAGTCTTGGGTTCTATAAGAAAGCAAGCTGAGCAAGCCAGGGGAAGCAAGCCAGTAAGGAACATCCCTCCATGGCCTCTGCATCAGCTCCTGCTTCCTGACCTGCTTGAGTTCCAGTCCTGACTTCTTTGGTGATGAACAGCAACATGGAAGTGTAAGATGAATAAACCCTTTCCTCCCCAACTTGCTTCTTGGTCATGATGTTTGTGCAGGAATAGAAACCCTAATGACTAAGACATCCAGACATCCAGTTTCAAGTGTCTTGGTTACTGTCTCTGATTCTCAAGATGGTCCATAGCAGACTTTTTGTTGTTTTTGTTGTTTGCTTGTCTCATCTCTTCATTCTTCCATGTTTCCTTCTTGAGTTTCTCCCATCTTTGAGTGGGAATCAATCAGGATGGTGAGGAAGAAAGAAAGAGGGGAAACACAGGACGCCTGGTGTTCTTGGCAGGCAGAGAACGTTATAGACCCCTGTAGGCATGCTTGTGAGTAGCAGACATCAAATTTGTGATTCTCCATCTCCCTTAGTTCCCAGTCCTGTTACCTTATTTTCCTCTTCGCTTTTTACTGAGGAACCTCTACTCATTCAGGTTTGGTGCAAATGGCTGATAAAGAAGGAAAGTCTTCAAGGAACATTTCCAAGCTTCTGATGATGATCTTGGTCTGAATGTTTAAGTATCAGGCATCTTGGGTTTAACAAAAAAATTTGCTTTTAGGGGAGAGGCAGGAGGGGACTTAGGGTATCCATTATCATCTCAAAGGTTTTCACATAGGTGCTGGTTACTCTCAGTTATTTGGAAGCTCCTTTGCTCTCTTTTGTCTGTAGTTAACCAGACTCTCTTTGGTGGGTATGGCTAGGAAGTGGAGAAGACTGCTGTCTGTGAGTCAAGAGTAGAGAAGGATGCTCCATTAGGAGTCTAGCTGTATTTTATGTTTTCACTACCATCCAGTCACTAAATGTTGGGGATAAGACCTGTTGGTGGTATCCTTTGTTGACAGAGTTCTTTCTGGAAGGGATCCTTCCAGAATACAGACTTTTCTCAAAAGGGATACCCCTTGTGACTAGACAAAGACCTTAGCTAACTGGTCATTCCTCTTGGCCACGGCCCTGCACGTTCTTGTGGGTGAGAGTTTCTTTAGGATTTTCTTTTTTGGTCTAGTGAACTTAGAATGAAAGGAAACTTTTTTCCTTGTTATGATAGATTTTTTTTCCCAGAAGGCCTTTGTGGAAATGTTGGGCACAGGATTTGGTGGGGGGAAGGGTAGGAAGAATGAATACCAGGCCCCAAAGGGGATGGTGTGGGTTGGGTAGGTAGAGGTTTGTCTGCATTATTGGTCGATGGCGCCCATCCAGCCTGTGGCCTCTCTCACACAAAGCCATCCTTCTGATTAATGGCATCCGTGTCTTGGAGGCATGGATTGTATTAGACCTTGTTAAACAGTTCCCTCTATACAACCACTTCCCCTGGAAGTGCACCAAAATAGGAGGAGAGGAAAAAAGGGACTGAGAGAAAGAGGCTACATTTGGACAGGGTAGAAAGGAAAGCTTTTTTTTTCTTTCCATAACTGCTTTCTGTGACTTTCTGTAGGCTTCGAGGCTTTATCGCCACAGCGCTCCTCTGGGAGAGCCGGGGGGAAGTGAAGACAGACATCTTGGGAAAGAAGATGGGTTTTCCTGCCAAAACTGGGAGATGGTGCTGGCTCTCTTGGCTCCTTAGAAACTCCAAGAAATCTGCTGACATTTTAAAGGAAAAGAGAGGTTGGGGTGGGGGTGGGGGATGGGGGGGTGGGGGTGATTTATGATGACTTCACATGTTGCCCAAGCAGATCCTGTAAGAGGAAAGTGGCTTTTATAGCGAGCATGTTGCAATAAAGAGACAGTGAGTCAAGGGGGAGCATCATCGATTGAAATGCCTTTACTTATCTGCTTTATCTACTGCCTCGCCGGACCCAGCCGGAGATCTTGGCAGCCTCTGGACCTTGCTGCACAGTGCCCTGAGGTTTAGGAGCCTGAGCCCAGCCTGAATCCAGAGCCTGCATCTTATTTCCCTCTGTTCAACATCTTCCTGATGACATCTATTGCGTCTGGTGTGGCTCCTAGCTTCCTGTCACGTGCAGGTGTATCACAGCCTGTGAGGATGTGCACACACACCCTCATGAATGCAAGTTGGAGATGGGTTGTATGTGCATCAGGAGATAGGCAGTAGAGGAGGGGCTGTGAGAAGAGTCAGCAGTGTCTTTGCTTGTCTTGGAGCTGCAGAACAATGAGGGGCTTGAGTGGAAGGATGGGGCATGGCTTCCATGCTTGTGCTGTGAAGACTGGATAGGTTGATGTAGCTTATGGGAACAAGAGACATGCTAAGGTGTGTGGCACTAAACCGCAGTGACAGAAGGGTCCTGGAGACTTGTCTGCAAGAGCTCTGCCTTCCTGGTTCTCGGGTGTAACCTCTCTTTTGCATGGCATGCTCGTCCATCTTTCTCATGTGTGGTAGAGATTGGGGTCTATAGGAGGAGGGACCTGGGTGTGTAGTAGATCCTGGGGTTCTGTTTGAGGAACAGGCGAATTGTTGCGCAAGTATGCTGGAATGGTGTCTTTCCTTCTCTTACTTTGCTGTGCTTGGATCTCACCTCTGTGGAGGAGATTCTCCTTATTGGCTCCCTTGGATCTGAGCAGCCCCATTGATGTTCCCCTGGAACTGTCAGGTCCCCAGAGGGCATATGTTTGGGAGTCTTTGAGAAGTTTGGGAGTCATGAGAAGAGCTGATATTTCCAGAGTCATGGTTAAGACATCCTTAGATCTTGACTTTCAGGGGACCAGGACAGGCAACATCAACTTTTTCTATACTCTGGAAGGGTCCAGGTCAGACTGGAGAGGGTGTGATCAGTCTTGGTCCTGTATGTCCATGGTATGGTACTGCTATTGTCCCCAGTCGGAGGCTCACCCCTGGGCTCTGTGCTTTGGCTTCATCCTGGAGAAATGGTCTATCATATTTATGTTCTTGGTGTCTGCTGGGCACAAGCATCTCTTTGCAGTCTTTTAAATGACTGTAGGTGATGGTGCTGGTGCTGGCAAGCTTCTCATAATCATATCACTCCAGTTCTCCAGTTCTGATGCAGCAGCTATGAGGTCACAGTGATCCACTCCACCCCCGGCCCCCCGTGTTCAAGACATTCATCTTCTGGGTCCAAATTCAGATGTATATATTTTTTAAAGTCCCAATTCTATCCAAAAAGTCATACTTATCATATTGCATATATCCTGGTTGTTGGGGGAGTTGAGTTTTGGGTAAGAGGCAGGCTTTTCGAACAGTCAACAGCCGTGGGATGCCAGTCTTACCATGATCCTTTCACTAGGAAACCATGCTCGGGCCTCACAGTGCCCGACTTGCAGAGTCAGCATCGGAACTTGGCTTGGTCTGTTCCGAGTCTCTGGTTCCCTCTACTCAACCAAGCTCTTGCTCAGCTAATGGTACCCATATTGTTTTGAGTTCTGCTGTTTTTCACTTAACATGTCAAAAGCATTTTTCTGTGTTTCTATAGTGTTCATGATAATCTTTTTAAATGACTACATGATTTCTCTCCCCGCGCTGATGTTCTCTAAATGTAAACCAGCCCTCAAAATAGTGAATGTTTATTTCTCATTTCTTTGATGTTGGAAAAGGAGCGGAGAGTTCCGAGTCCCCTTTATGTCCCCCCAAAAGAAGCAATTAGCCCAGCGCAGATGGAGCCTTGTGGGGGGCTCCAGGTTGTGTGTGTATCCTTATGTCAGGAAGGTTCATGGGAGGAGAGTGGCTCATTGTCCTTAATTCTTGGTTTTGATTCAAGCCAGACTTTGTTGCTAGGTCCTTGATCCCCCTTCTTTGGGTGAGCCCAAATCATCTGAGAGTCGGTCCCTTCCGTCTCACCCCTTTGCACACCTTATTCTCCAGGCTCAAGTCCATTCTCTGCCTGGAATGTCCCTTGCTTTTCTCTCTTCCAGTTTCTCTCGGCCAAATCTGCCTTACCTTTTAAACCTCACTTCCCCCACCAGCTTGGCTAGTGTCAGTATCTTTTTGTACCAAACTACTTGAAACAGCCCCACCCAACCTCACAGCAACTTACATGCTGATATGGGAATTTTTACTGCTCTAAACTGAGTGAGGAAAGAAACAAAGGGGCTGACCCTCACCCCCACCCGTGCCCTCACCCCCACCCGTGCCTTTGCCATGTTCCAGACTGTCTTCCATTCTACTCCTGTCAGTTCTTAGGACCCTTTGTGGTGCACATCATTGCCTTCCCCTCACAGTGAAATGATCTGCTCTAAGTTGTCAAAGCCGGGCACTGATTGTCATGTAAGCTACACATGCAGTGCTCTCAAATGGCAGGACCCAGTTTTCTAACTTTCTATCCATTTCCTTTCTCTTCGGTGTCCAGTGTCTGGTCCAAGACACAGAGTAGGTGTTTATTAAGTGCTCGCTGAGCTGCACATTGGACAGTCTCTTTCATGGGGGTAAAAATTCCCTTGGCACACTGCTAAATCAGGAGGGAAAAATGTAGTCAGCCCTGCCTGCAGCCTGTGCTTTTCATTCCAAATGCTGATCTCTGCAGTTTAGCAGGGGTCAGGCAATGACAAGAGGCAGAGAGGAGGAAAAACATCTTGAAGCTGCCTCCTGTTCCAAGCTAGAGCAAAGTCCCACATCTGGTCCTTGTCTTCATCCTTTAGTTTCTCTCTTCTGCTGAGGTCCTAACAGCAGGCAAGATGAAGCACAGCCAGATACCGGAGGGAGGTGATCTGCGCTTGGTGGCTCCAGTCTCAGAGGCTGGAGCTTGAGGTGGAGGTGGCAAGGAGCACCTTGGGCTTGTTCAGGTCAGGTGTGCCCAGGACAAGGTTTGGCCTCTGCAACCTTGAATTTCGCATCCCTTTTATTTGTGCTGGACCAAGACAGTTGTTCTCTACATCAGACTTTTTAAGGAAGCTTCTGGAAGCTATGAAGGCTTGAGGAGAGATATGAGACTGGATGTAAACCACAGTGGGGGACCCAATCAGAGGTCCCAACTAAAGTAGAAGCAGACCTGGTGCTTCCATAGAGGCCAGCACCATATACTTTGTGATAGACTTAGGTTGAGAGCTTTAGAAGCCACACATACTGTACAGTGGTAGAGGGGACAGCTGGCAAGCTAAAGGGATCATAGGGATAGGCATTTTATGGAGAGACGTTAGTGAATGTTATACAGGCAAACATGTTTGGAAAGGCTGCGTTTCCAAAGGTTCAGTGCTTCCTCAGTTTCAGAACCTCTCAGAGCCCCCTACTGACATTACCTGGCAGCCTGGGTTTAGAGATGGGAGTTGAGGGTGCATCCGCAGGGTGGTCCCTACCGCAGGAACCCAGGCAGGGTCCTTGGATTCAAGTCTGAGCGTCATATGCATTTCTCACTACAAGGTTGAAAAGACTGCCTGATGGTCCTGGGGCTCTATTTTCTCTCTTACGAAATGCTGGCTCAGAGGGCAAAGTGAGGTGATTCCTGCAGGCTGCTCATCTAGTGTCTAGCTTATAGTAACTGAGATCAGACTTGCTCTGTACGCCAGTCTTGCTTGGTTGAGTACAAATTATATTCTATCTGGACCACTGTAACAAAATACAGGCTGGGTGGCTTGTCAACTCTTTTCTCACCAGTTTGGAAACTGGAAAGGGTAAGATCAACATGTTGCAGATCATATCTGATGAGGGCCCATTTCTTGGGTAGCTGTCTTTATATGTTAGTGGCTAGTCCATTTGTGCCCTCATGACCAGGGCTGCCATCACCAGTGACCATGGAGACTTTGCCTTAAAGCACAGAAAATCAGCTCTGTTCATACAAACATCGGCATCACCGGGGAGTTAGCCAGACGTGGAAACTCCTGGGCTGTTTGCTGCCCCGATGAGTTTCAGACTCGGTAGAGCTGGGATGAGGTCCAAGAGTCCCAATCTCCACAGGCACCAGTGTGATTTATAATATTATTTAGAACATGTATTTGTATCACATGCTGTTTATCCAGATATACTGCCACCTCTCACGCTAGTCGTATGCTTCCTTACCTAGGGTCCCTCTGGACTCAGGCATGTGGGGGTGAGCTTGTGGCTAGATGAGACATGGGAGGGGAGTAACGTTTTCTTTCTAAGCCAGTCTTGCTTGGTTGAGCACATATTATATTCTATCCGGACCACAGTAACAGAATATCACAGGCTGGGTGGCTTGTCGACGCTTTTCTCACCAGTTTGGAAACTGGAAAGTGTAAGATCAAAATGTCGCAGATCATATCTGATGAGGGCCCACTTTCTAGGTAGCTGTCTTCATATTCTCACATGTTAAAAGGAGCGGGGATGGGTCCCAGCTCTTATGAGTGTGCTGACCCATTGGTGAAGTTCCACTTCCCCATTGGGTACTGACAGGAGTAAGGATTTTAACTTATGAATTTGAGGGGTGGATGGAGGCAAATGTATAGACCATAGCAGGACAGGTTAAACTTGTGAGGACAGCAGACTGTCAGTCAGGTGACTTTGGCATATGGGTAAAGGATAGTCAAAGTGACACATATGCTAAGGCTTTATCGTGTTATATCATTATGTGTTGTGTGCAGGTGTGTACGTATGAGTGTAGGCACACATGGGCCATGGAACATATGTGAAGGTCAGAGGGCAGCTTTCAGGAGTCAGTTATCACCATCTACCATGTTTTGAGACAGGGTCTCTCTTATTTTCTTTACCTGGTACTTCAGGTTAGCTGGCCCCAAGCTTCTAGGTGATGCTCCTGTCTCTGCCTCCCATCTCACCACAGGAGTGCTGGGATTACAGATACACACTACCATATCTATATCTTTTTAAAACATGGGTTCCATGGTAAGCACGTTTACCTAGGGAATCATTTCCCCAGCTCTCTCCTCCTTTTTGAGACACGGTCTCATGTAGGCCAGGCTGACTCTCTGTTCACTACACAGCCAGAGATGACCTTGAATTTTTGATTCTCCCACTTTTACCTTCCACACACTGGGACCACAGGCATGCGCCACCATGCTCAACTTAAGAGCATTTCATGTTGTGCCTTGTCTTATCTTCCTAGGATTGGTCCCTTGTATTGAATTGTTAAGATTCCTGTGTGCACATGTGACATGGTAGTTGATGGATTTGATAACATGGCTTTGATGATGATGATTACCTATAGGAATTGTTCTTTGTTGTCTGCCATATCTTGACATTTGGCATCTGCCTATTCAATGGTATATATCATCCTGCAAAGGCACGGTTACTATAAGGCACTCTCTGTCTACCAGACTGCTCATCAAAGTGGAAATGAATTCTTTTATATATATCCTAGCACCTGGCAAGCAGTCTTGCTATAATAGCAACAGCAGCAAACAACAGTAACAACAACAGCAGCAGCAACACTAAAAACAACTCTCTTGAAACCCTTTAAGTGTCTTCTGGGCATATCAGAACACTTTACCATCCCCTGGTCATAGCTCTCAATTTTCTTTTGTGTGAGTCCTATTTCCTTCTTTCTGTGTTTTCTATGAGATGTTTCTCCCTGAGAACCATCTGAGAAACCTCCTTGGAGGTTATTATAAGTGTAGTGGGACTTTTGGGGGGACAGTTAGAGCTATTGGTGGGATCCAGTGCCTTGGAGAAGGGAAGACCCGGGCAGATGCAATGGAGCAGCAGAGGAAGCCAGAGTAGGTCTCTTAGCCTCAAGCTTTGCCTCCCAGTGTTAAGGGAATCTTTCTGAGAGATAACTGGATCAACAAGTCTTCCCCTTAGTCAAGTAAAGAAGTCTTTTCTTCCTAAGGAAACCCTTAAGAGCCTCTGAGGTCCATTGTTTCAGATAATTCATGGTTTGCTATCTGGGCTCCTTTGAAATACAAAGAGTCCAAAATATAAACCCTTCTCCTCACAATAGAATCTACTCTTGTTATGGAAATTCTAGGGATTTTACATTATAATACTCACCCATCAGGCTTGGAGAGAAATGAAACTTCTGTCAATGTACTTGTGGTATTCTTGCTGGCTGAAAATGAGCCCAAATCAGGAGGTGTCATCCAATCTCTTGCCTAGTAAACGATGAACCACAGCATAAAATGGCTTATTAACTCCTCCCCCTAGGGCAGTGCTTTTAAATGTGTTTATTCCGAAAGAAGGTGTAGGCGTTGAAAGTGATTTTCGGTTATGTTTTTCTGAGGTGGTCCAAGACCACGTTTGAGGAAGAGCCTCCTACCTCCTTCTCCCAATACGGTTGACTCCTGCTTGAACTTGGGTGAAAACATTTGGACATTCCCACACTTCCCCAGGAATCTCTGTTCTGGTCTATCAGAGTGGATCTCAGGAGCGGTGTGTGTGTGTGTGTGTGTGTGTGTGTGTGTGTGTGTGTGTGTGTGTGTGTGTGTGTGGTGTCCTAGGCTGAGAGTGAAGCAGGAGGTTCAGGTCTTTCCGATTTCCATTTGAAGACCAACACGTCAAAGTTAGACTGTCTACAATGGCATCATGTGTGACTGATTAATGAATAACTATAGCATCACTGCTTATCAGTATGGGTCTCAGACGGAAACATCAGGGCTCATGTGAACCCACACAGGGCCAGGGAATGTAGTATGAACAGCTCTCTGGAGACAGCCGTAGGGGTGGACTCCTATTCCAGTTATGTGCAGACTCAGCCTGCCACTTCCTCCCCAAATTTGTTCCTGTCTCCGTTATCTCAGCTAATGGTGACCTCATCCTCCCCGACGCAGAGTTTCAATCTAAGTTCATACCACCGACAGAGCAGTTGGGGAGAGGCAAGGTCAGAGCCAAGTTCCCCTGCTCAGAACTAGTGTAGAATTTGGGTCAACATCCTGGCCGTGCAGGGACTTCTTCTTCCTCCTCCTCCTCCTCCTCCTCCTCCTCCTCCTCCTCCTCCTCCTCCTCCTCCTCCTCCTCCTCCTCCTCCTCCTCCTCCTCTTCTTCTTCTTCTTCTTCTTCTTCTTCTTCTTCTTCTTCTTCTTCATTTTTTAAAGCTTAGCTCAAGTTTTCTTAATCTTTAGCCAAGTGGACTGACTCTGTCTTGTGTTTTTCCTTTTCTGACACAGGGTCTCATGTATTTCAGGCTGGCCTTAGACTTACTACATTGTAGAGAATGACTTTGAATTTCTGATCTTCCTGCCTCTACCTCCTAAGTGTTGGGATTTGCTGCCATGTGCTGTTATGTCGGGTTTATGCAATACTCAAGCTCAAAGCCAGGGCCCTGTGCATGCTAAGCAAGCACTTTACCAGGCGAGCTCCATCCCTAGCCCTTTGCCTTGTGTTTTTCTAGCTCTTGGTCTTTGTATATTCCCCTGTGGTGGTTTGCCAGGGCTACAGAGTAACACAGGCTGGGTAGTTTAGGAACTATTGATATTCATGGTCTCATATTTCTGTAGGTTCCACATGCAAGGTGCAGGCAGGGCTGCTCTCTCTCAGAGCCTCTCCTTGGCTTGCAGGTGGCCATCTTCCTGTGTCCTCCCAGACATTGTCCTTTGTGTGTCGGCCAATGCTCTAAGCTCATCTTCTTATGAGTCCAGCAGACATGTTAGACCAGGGCTGACCTATCTTCACTTTTGCTTAACTGCCTTTTAAAAAGACCTGTTTGTGAGTGTAGTCATATTGGAAGTCCTGGTGGTTAGGATTGCAAAACATAATTTTTTGGGGGGGAGAAGGATGGGGTGGGGTGTATAGGTTACAATTAAACCTGTAACGCCTATGCCCTGGGAAAAAATCCCATTTTTACCTCTGCTTGTCATATGTGTAGGTTCAGGGTCTGATCTGAGCGATGCCTTTCCAGAACTACCATTCTCCCCATCCTTGTGCAAGGACTTCCTGGCAGCCCTAAGTCTCCAGAGATAACCATAGCAGTCACATGGAGAGTGCAGTTGCAGAGGACAGTGGTCTAGAGGTTGAGTTTCACCTTCTACCTATGGGGGACCGGAGCCCCATGTAGGACCTGGGGCTCCGCTATCTCCACTGCCCACAGTTCCTCCTGCTTAAGTGTCACTCAGAGTGCACCGTGCCTGATCACCTGTATAATTCATGAGGGACGCCTTGTGTCGCCCAGCCTGCTGCTCATTTGCAAGAATTATAGGCTTTGACAGGGCTGGCTGTGGGGCAGTCTTCCTTGTCATGGCTGCGGTAATTACTATTCCTTTTCTAATTACTTGTCTTATCCACACGGCCCCTTTCAGCTGCCATAGCGAAGGCCTCCCGTCCTCTCAGGCACAGGCAGTCAGGTCACCGCCACTACCACGGCCCCAAGGTACAGTCCACATTGAGGCGGGCTTTTCCTCATACCCTGTTGCCCTCCACCTACTTTCTTCATTCTCTGGTTTCTGAGCCATGCTCCATTTAGGGAAAGTGAATCACAACACCTTGTTCTTTTTAGATCATCACCCTGAATGTCAGAAGATGGGGCGTGGCCCGCTGAGCCTATGTGCAGTGGCTGTCGCTCGATGTTGCTGGCTGTGTTCACCTTGGGCAAAGGCAGCTCTCTCCCAACATCCTAACCTGCTTCAAGTCAGGTGGAGACAAATAGCAAAGGGAACATCATATTTAAGAGTCTGAATGTGCTGAGTGGATGCTTTGGAAACTAACCTCAGGCAGAGGTCCTTGGTTCAGACTTGGTGACTGATGTAGCATTGTCTGCTGTTAATAACTAGGAGACGGAAGACCCAACAAGGCCATATTTTTGCCTGTCAACAGGGGATCTCCAATTCTTCAGTTCTGAGTTTCAGCAGATGAATTCGCCTGTGTTCTCTTCTGGGGCTCCTCTGCCTAGTCCCCGATCTCACAACTCTGTTTTACCTGAGTTAAGGAAGGCGTCTGTTTCAACTCGAGTGCTCATCATTTCCCATTTAAAAGACCATTCTTTAATAACTTTGGAGGAAGTTGACTGATTTTAATGAACGCCTACCCATTATGAAGAATATTACTACACACTGTAGATTTTTATTTAAATGTAGTCTGTCCCCTTGAAACAAAATGGCAATGGGTAACAAAAAAATCTCTGTAAGACCATTTTCTCTGAAAACGTATAATGGGTTTTAGTGGAAATTAGTACATTTTTTGGTAAGGTGAGGTCTTTTCTGAACACTTTAAACCAGCAGTGTCACTTTTGGTCTTGCTACACGTTGTTTAGCAATCCCTTTGAAATCCCCTGCCTACTGGCTTTTATTTTTATGGATCTTGTTGATGTCAATCCTAGCTGCAAGTTCTTAGGGACAGTCTTTCCCGATCTCCTCTATGTAGCCAGATCTCTATGTTGTCCATAGAACATCTCCTCTCCCTCCTTGATGGCTGTGGCTTGTCACATTGAGGTCTCAGTTCTGTTCTTGACCCCCATTTGTGCCCTTTGCCATGTGGCTTCACAGTTTCTCCCTTGGAATGGATTCCTCTGACCCACTGATGTTGGCATAACTGCATGGCACACTCAGGTCAGTGAAATGTAGGTGGAGATGAGAGAGAGTCAGATCTGAGCCTAGGCTGTAGTGGACAGAGCTAATCCCACATGCCTCTCTTGACTGTGTATTGTTGTCTGACACTGGATTCACCGTGAACAGCTCGGAGCCAGACCTGCTGTCTGAACTCTGGGGTCCACTTTGCCTAGGCATGTTGTGGCATGTTACTTTATTTCATTATTATTTAAAACATTTATTTTTTTTTAATCTGTGTGAACGTATTTTTCTGTGTGACTTTATGTGTACTGCTTGTATGCAGGTATCTGTGGAGGCCATAGGGTGTCAGGCAACCATGAGACTGGAGTGACATGGTTGTCAGTCACTTGCAGTAGATAGTGGCCACTGAATCCAGGTCCTCTGCAGGAGCAGTAAATGCTCTTAACCACTGAGCCATCCTCCCAGCCTTATGGTTACTATTTTGAACCACTCAATTTTAGTATAATTTGTTAGGCAGACTCTTGGAAACAGCAGATACACCGGCCACCACAGCTGAAGTTTTATATCTATTTTTTATTTATTCCTGTTTTCTTGATTACATACTCAGCTCAACGAGAGTATCTGTCATTATTATTATTTTTTGGTATGGTGTTTTGTGTATCCCAAACTAGCCTTGACGTTGCTATGGAGTTAAGGATGATCTTGACTTTCTGCTCTTCCTGCTTTCACCCCTTAAGTGCCGGGACTGAAGGTGTGCTTCACTATTCCCACTTTCCGTAGTGATGGGGACTGAATCCAGGGCATTCTATGTGCCACGCAAACACTCTACCCACCGAGCTACATCCTAGCTCTGAGGGTGGGCTCTCAGTCAATTACTATGCACCATATTTCTAAGAGTCCTGTTCACATGCCCGACACATGATAGCCATGCCACACATACTTGTGAAATCCGTGTTTCAACTCAGTGATGCAGGATATGTCTCTAAGCTTACAACTATGGGAGTTTACTACTATTGCCTCACTGTTGAAGGTGTCAGGGTACAAAATGCATTCAATACAATACTTCACTAATTTAAAAGACATAAGTTTTAAAGGTAGCTTTTCTGGAACATGTAAAAAATGTGGCAAGATGTTTATTTGTGCTAAAAAGTTATAGAATTGGGTGGGTTGATGGGAAAACACCTCATCTGCAATTGCTTTTATTTTAATTTTTTTCATGTGTGCATTTATATGCATGTATGTAAGCATGCTTGCATGTGTGTTGGAAGCACATGTATGTGCAGGGGTGTGCTTGTATGTGTGATAGTCTAAAGTTAATGTCTACAATTGCTCTCCAGTTTATTGGTTTAGACAGAGTGGCCTCATTGAACGTGAACTTGCCATTTCCTGACCCTGGGGACCTTGTCTCTGCCTCTTGAGTGATGAGATATCTCTCTGGTTTTCACATGGGTTCTGGAGACCCAAAACTCTGCTCCTTATGTCCGAATGGCAAGTACTTTATTCAGTGAGCCGTTTCTCCAGCTCTCTTTCTATCTGTATGTACACAAGTGTGTGTGTGTGTGTGTGTGTGTGTGTGTGTGTGTGTGTGTGTGCGTGCACGTGCTATATAAGGCATGTGTAGGTCAGAGGACAATCTTGATATTGAGACAGGGCCTCTAGCATTGCATATACCAGACTCGCTAGTGCATGAGCTCATGAATGTTCTTTTGTCTCCGCTTCATTTCAGCATGGGACTACAGACATGTGCCACTGAGTCTGGCATTGTGTGGGTTCTGGGGATCAGAATTCCACTCCTCATACTTACACAGCCAGTGATTTACCCACTAGGCTCCCTCCCCACCCTTCCACTCAAAATCTCAAAGCAAAAGAAATGTTATTCAGATCCTTGGTAAATAATCTCCTTACCTGTTTAGCTGTGCCAGATGTCCATTGTTCTCCACTATTAACCATCAGAGTATTTTCATGGATCATTTCTGTATTAAAGACAGAAGTCAGGCATTAAGATCTGCTTTTGATTTCAGAGTAAATTTTGGCCAATTTGACATGACAAAAACATTCATGAAACTTGATGTTTCTTTCTTATATGGACCCGCCCCCCACCCCCCATGTCCACTAAGGAGTGAAATAGAGCTCAGAGTCAGAAGCCACTCCCTGCTCATCACTGCCTCTGTGACCCGGGTGTGACTGATCCTTCTGAGCATTACTTTCTGCACTTATAGAGTTCCCATCTCTGTGTGAGGATCCTGACAAAAACGTTTGCCAGTGAACTGTACTTACCAAAGATTATTGATAGTAAATGTTATTTATTTCCTTTCTCTTCCAAAACACTTGAGAAGTTTTATAGAAAACAATAAATAGATATCTTCTAGAATTTTCCTAGTACCATACTGTTCTGGCCACTATTAAACAAATAACCAGGTTTAAACCAGGTATTAAACAAAACAAACCAGGTTCCAGATTCTAGACAGTAGAGAGACCTGGTCCTTACCCCATTCCCTGTGGTTCTAACTCTGCTGCTCATCACAGCTCTCGATTATAGACTTCTGTCCTTTCAACAGTGGGCAGCAGTGTTTTAATCTAACATATACCCGTGAGAACTCGGTTTATGCTCTTCATATTTGGAGCAAAAATGCTAATTTTTTAAGCCAGCAACCTTATAAGTGTCTTTTTCCTGAAAGATTTTCAGTTAATTCTTTGAGGATTTTCTTTTAGAGCATTTAATTGTATCATCTGCAAAAGTTATTTTCCTCTTTACTAATTTTCATGCTTTTTATTTCTTTACCTTTTGTGGTTGCTTTGACTAATAGTAGATGGGGTGTGTGTGTGTGTGTGTGTGTGTTTCATTTTACTTATTTTTACTGTGTTCCCTTTTCAAATTAGGAACTTTGGATATCTGGGGAAAGAAACATATGGTTTTCTCAATTTCACCTACTAATGTGATAAACTATATTAGCTCCTTAATGTAGAGCTACTTACAAATCCCATTTTTTAAAAGGCCTCTATGTGTGGTATTATAAGAGCTGAGTCGTGAAGACAGGTTTTCTACATCTTTGTGAAATAGGATTCCATTCCTGTTGAATATGTCGCCTAGGTCCTGTTTGCTAATGTTTTGTTTGGGTTTTGATGAATGTGATTGGCTGGAATTTTCTTTTCCTGGGCTCTTCTCATCCATGTTGGTTTTCTGTGTCTTCATAGACATATTGTCTTCTGTCAAATCTATGCACTGAAGGTCTAACCCCCCAATGCAACTGTCTGGAGTGGAAGAAATTACTTTAAAGAATGAAATTATGGTTAAATAAAGGGTCAATGTCTTTGTAAGGAAGAAAAGGTGCCCCAGAGAGTTTCTCCTCTCTGGTCTTGTGCAAAGAGTTTAAGAACCAATGGCCTCTTTTCAAGTGGGACACAGCAAGAAGATGTTATCAAAAAGCCAGGAGGAAACCAGCACTCAGGTTAACTTGAGCCTTAGTACTGAGACAGTAAATTTTTCTTATGCAGGTGACCTAGCCATAATGTGTGTTTTAAGACTGCCTGGGCAGACCAATACAGTGAATGGTTGTTGAACTTGAAGCATTTTGATTTATGTCCCACACCCCAACCTTGCCAAGGTGCAAAAATGGTGTGCACTTTACAGTAGAGACCATATTTTCGATTCGGATTTAGTACCGTGTGGTGTGACACTGCCTCACGATGCTGGCTGGGTGCATTAGCACCATGAAGCCTTGCAGCCACGGGGAACCAACTCTCCAGTACATCAGATCGCCAAACTAGGTCTTCTGTAGCCTTGGCCAGCTTGATGCTTTTCCAGATCCTGGTGTTGTCAGCTTAGATGAGTCATCAGGGAAACTACGCCAGAAGTCAAAGAGCCCCTGTACTTGCTTGTCAAGGTATTCAGGGTGTTTCTTTAGGTTCTGGGTCAAAGAGTGCAGATGACATCCATTCTTTATTTCTTGAAGCCGTGAGTGGTGTTTTTCTGTAGAATACACAGTGCCTGGCTTGTCTTGTCTGTTACACAGTAATTTGAAATCTTCTGCAAGACATGATTTCTTTAGTTTTTCAATATTTTCTGGATTCATGCTACCCAGTTTCTATAGGCTCTTAAATGCGTTAGGGACTTTCTGTTCTTCCAGAGGGCCTGAGTTTGGTTCCCAGCACCCACATGGGACTCTATGGATAACTATACCCATGTGGCATATAATTTCACACATACACATAAACAGAAAACAAAACCAAGTCTTTAAAATTATGTTCTTTTCTGTTTTTGAGTTCTGTTTTTGTGGCTGTATTTATGTTTTCCTTTGTGTTTGTATGTGGGGGCGTGTGTGTGTGTGTGTGTGTGTGTGTGTGTGTGTGTGTGTGTGAATGTGTGTGTATGTTGTAAGATAAGGTCTTACTCTGTAACACAAGCTTGCTTGAAACTTGCTTTACAGCCAAGCTCAGACTGCCCTATAATTCACAGCAATCCTCCTGCCTCAGCACGCCCCCCCCCCCACCAGTGCAGTTATTGTAGGTGAGCTACCACCCCTGCTTCCATGTGCATTTTTGTTTGGATGTTTCTTCCTGGCTTTCCCTTTGACTGATTGCTCAGTGGCTGATGGCTGTCTCAGTGGCTCCTGGATTTTCAGGGCTTTTCCCCTGTGAGTACTGTTTGTCTCTGGCAGTCTTCCCTCCTTCTGTGCATCCCATGTTTTCAGCTACGTGTCTGATGTAAGTGCTTCATCCATTCTTGCTCATCACTGTACAGACTTGAACTTGTGGCTTTCCTTCCTAGCGCTGCTTCAGTCGTGTCCTGGAGGCTGCATATAGATTTACTAAATCTTTGACTTTAATTTTCCCTTTCCTTACAAAGAGGGTTTCCTTTCTTCTCAAAGAGGGTTTAAAACTTTCTGTGAAGTGGGATCATGGAAGGTAGTATGAGCTATTGCTACTCTTTTGAAAGAGTTAGCTGAACTTATGACCTTGTATATGGCTAGATTTTTGTCAAAAAACACTTTAAAATTTTGGTGTCTGTTTTCAGCTGTAGCACTCAAAGTTGGATCGCCTATGAAGTCAGATCTTCATTAGGCTTCTTGGAAACATTATTATTTTTTTAAAAAAGTTTTATGACTTTATAATTCTTGAGTAAGTATGGGTATGCATACATGACACATATGTATACTGGCATGCACGTGGAGGTTAGAGGACAGGTTTGTGAACTTGCTTGTCTTCTTCCAGCCTTACATGGGTTCTGAGGATCAAACACAGGTCATCAGGCTGCGAAGCAAACGTCTTTACCCACTGAGCCCTCTTGCCATCTGTATTCCTTATTTTGGACTCACTAACTTAGCACGGCATGAGGTACACGGAGCCCCTGTCATTCATTGTTAGGCCGGGAGCATCAGAGATTACACAGACGATGGACATCCATCCTGGATTTATCAAGGAGGCATTTTGACCTTGCTCCAGCAGTTCTGGGAGACAGGAGTTGAAAGACCAGACAGAACATCTGGAGCTCTGATAATGTCAGCAAACCATATGCAGGGTTTTGAAGAACAGGTAGGTGTTTGGAGGTCAGGAATCAGCACTGGGGAGTTTTGAGCTAGGCGAATGTATGTGAAGCTGAGTGGGTTGGGCATGGGGGAAGGCACAGAGCCTGCTTTCCAGGTATGGCTTTGCAAGTTTCCAGTGGTTCCAAGTCAAGGGGTTTAGAGCCTCCCGGCACCAGCTGTCTCCACTCAGTGGACTATGAGGGCATCCTTGTGGAGATCACCACCAGTCACCAGCCCACCTAGCAGCAGAGCAGGAGAGCACACTGCTTCCCACACCACTCTGCCAGCGGGGCTCTCAGCTCTGCACTTGTACCAGAGAGCTGAAATTGGCACCCATCTCCGTTTGATAGTATTAGGTCAGTGTTTGAACATTAATCAGGGAGTCGGAGGTATTTCTGTGAAAGAATTAGAGTGTCTGATCCACACTTGCTATATGGAGTTGTTTCGTCAAGTGACCCTAGTAAATTACCAAATATTTAACACTGCTGATAAATCAAACAGTGTTCTGTCAGTAGGAAGAGCCGGTATTTAAATAATTAAGGAGTTCTTTCTAGAGCCTCTTCACATGATGGTTTTCTAGACTTCGAATCGGTTTTCCTCACCCCACCCCCACGTAATATATAGTTATTACAAATCAGCTTTACTTACTGGGCTCTTTTTAGTGATGCAGCTACGTCAGCAGAAACCGTGCCGACCAGCAAATGGTGAGTGATGGGCTCACGTCAGAAGAGGGCTTGAGAGGTGCTTTCTGCTGTGAGATGGATGGGTCTGGAGCCAGAGATTGAAGCTCTCTGAGTGTAATAGTTTCAGAGAAAAGGTATGTCTGAAAGAGGGGGTGAGTGCCCCATCGCTCAAAAGCTAGGATTTCATACACTCGTGCCAGGGGCTGCCTGGGCCGCGGGCGCCTGCTCAGGCCGTGGGGAAGGTGTGCGGTTCTTTAATGGAATCTTGGCTGTGCTTTCTTCTTGCCACTCCTGGCCTCTTCCAGCTGGGACTAGCTGCTGAAAATAGCATGGCGGAAGACACAGAAGCATCTGGGATTGTAATAGTAGGTTTATGCAGCTTTGTTCCTTGAGTCAGCATCGTCCCCTGTGAGTGCTCTCAGCACCCAAGCACATAGTGTCTGTGAGTTGTATGAGCTTGTTAGAGTTGGGGCAGAGTCCTAAAAAGCAGCTTTTGGTTAGCTGGGCAGTCACTGCTCGATGCAGGCTCCGAGGACAGCCATCCCGAGAGGATAGGGTATGGCGCAAAAATGCACTCTGGTTTAAATCACTGCTAGTTTGAAGTGCAGGATTGTGCTGAGTTTGATACAAACCAGTTTCTCTGTTGGCAGCACATGATATATGAGGTGGTTGAGCTCAGGTGTCAGTGGGTCTGATACCTCTCTGGACCTTGAGTGTTGCAAAGAGCTTTGTGGGGAGAGACCTGACTTATGGTATAAAATAGGGTACCTGAGCTTGGGAGGCTGGGGCTACTGCACAGCGTAGGCTCTGTCTCTGTTTTATCGCGGCATCTTGTCTCTCAGTGGAGGCTCTTTAGAGGCTGCTCAACAAAGCTCCACTGTCAGCTAAAAGGCTTTTAGGACTTCATAATCACGGCTCAGTATCTTTTCCTTTTTCTTAAAAAGAGTGAGGAGAGACAGAGAGAGAAAAGGAACTTTTCCTCTTCCCACCTTTTTTTGAAATCGTTAGCCTTCATGTGAAGTGAAAGGGACTTCAAAACATTGGAAGGAAATAGCGTGGAAAGCTTGGGGTGTGCTTGGCTCCGGGTAGGTCTGAAGGCTTGATAAAGAGGCATCTTTCGCACTGACAGGTGTTTGCGTGCCAGTTGCTGAAGGCTTTTGATGACAAAGCCACTTAGTTTTCTACAGCTCTTCCTTCCCTTTGTGCGGAGGAGTTAGGAAAACTCTAATAAAGCGGCTAAATAATGGGGCCAAAAAGTTGGCGTTGGCATTGTGCCTTCTTCTTTTCTTCCCTCTTTCTTGCCTCTCTCTGTCTCTGTCTCTCTGTCTGTCTGTCTGTCTGTTTCTGTGTGTGTGTGTGTGTGTGTGTGTGTGTGTGTAGACCAGAGGTTAGCCTTAGGAATCCTTCAAAAGTCATTTACTTTGCTTCTTTGAGACACTGGGATCCAGGACTTGCCAATTAGTGTAGACTGCCTGAGCATCTCATCTGAACCCCAGGGATTTACTGTCTCCCTGTCTCTAGTGCCAGGGTTCTAAGAGTGTACCATCATGCCTAGCTTTCTGCATGGGATCTGGGGCTCCAGTTTAGGTCCTCGTGCATGAACAACCAACACTTTGCTGACTGAGCCATCTCCCCAGACTCCTGCCCATTGGATTTTGAGACTCATTTTGCTAGGCACTAAGTAAGTCTGTGGCAGAGGGGTGAGGTGCCAGGTATCTTGCTACCCCCTTCCTTGTGGTTTTGGGATATATTGATATTTAAATGTCTAGATCTAGCAGCCAACTTTTCTTCCAGCCAAACAGAAATTTTAGTGGGTGGCAAAACATTGGTTGAAAGCACATGTAGAATGGAGGGTCTTTCCTGATGCTGAAGATCAGCTTCTCTGGAACCGTTTACAAGGCCCCAGTGCTACCATGTATAAGGTAACCAAGTAAGTGGTATCTAAAAAGCCTGCAAGGACACCCATGCACTGGATTCCATAACGATGTATAGAAATATCCATCTTCTTATTTTATAGGAATAATGGTAAAATTGGAAGAAAGCTTAGGGTTTTCTGATAATGGCCCCACTAGTTGGCTTTTGCAGCTGTTGGAGATAGCTGTTGCTCTGAGTTGTAGCTGTATACTGGGGCTACCAATCGTCAAGACTGGTATGAGAGGAGACAGCTTGCTAGGTGACTTGCACTTTTTTTTTTTTAAAGTTGATATGATAGGGTTGTGTGGCATGTGCATCTGAAGTGAACTCCTAGCTTCTCACTTGTGTCTTCTTACATTGCAGGGAAAGAATTAGTGTCCTAACTTACACTCTATGGGTCTTCTCTCCATCCCTTGGTCCCACAAAGAATTGGTGGCTTAACTGGGGCCGCCATTTGTGTTTCAAGAGACCTGAGCTCAGAGATATTCTACTGAAAAGGATACTTGTAAAAGAGCTGAGTATGGTAGTGTGCACTTGTATGCCAAGTGCTGGGGAGGCAGAGGTAGGTCCCTGAGCCAATGTAGCTAGGCCTCTTTGGTAAATTCTAAGCCAGTGAGAGATCCTTACTCAAAGAGAATGCCAGAGGAGAGACATCTGAGATAGTCTTCATTTCTTCATATGCCCATGCATATCTATGTGTATACTAAGTGTGCACCTGTATACATGAACATACACACACATACACACACACACACACACACACACACACACACACACACACACATACACACACACAAAGAGGGGAGGGATCCTCATGGGGAAGCAAGAAAGAAATGCACAAAGCTGGGCAGTGCTGGCACATGCCTTTAATCTCAGCACTCAGGAGGCAGAAGCATGCAGATCTCTGAATTCAAGTCCAGTGTATTTTACAGAGCACATTCTAGGACAGCCAGGGCTACCCAGAGAAACCTTGCCTCAGCCCCCTGTCCCCCAAAGAAATGCATGAGCTACCCTGGTGCTGAGAGCACAGTCACTCTGCAAATGAATGTAACAGAGGATCAGATAGCAACAACCTTTATTTGCTTTTATCATGTGCCAAGTACCCATGCTAAGTACTTAATAAGAGTTCTCATCTAACACAACAATCCAGTGGGATATTCATAGCAACAGTGGCGGTACAGGAAAGTAATAATAATTACGGCAATTACTATGCCTGTTCTTCCCAGAGTATCTCATTTGCATCTCACAGCGGATCTAACAGAAAAGTACCATCTCTCATCTTCCCACTTGCTAGAGGAAGAAACAGAGGTTTAGAGATGTTACAGAACTTGTTAGAAGAGCTGGGAGGTGAGCCAGTCATCCACTATCAAAGGCTGGGCTCATTTCTGCCTTTGTGATCGTAGGCAAGTGATCGTGATGTAAGTAGTTAAGCGCTGTAATTCCATAAGGGGCCCTTCATAAGCTTGTGAAATGAGAACTGAGGCCAGATAGCCATTCATTTATGCTTACACTGTCAGCTGCCGAGTTCTTACTTTGTGGGTGAGTGTCGGACTGTTAAGCGCTAGAATGTGAAATGTCTTTAAAAATGTTTATTTCATATTTCATTTTAATCTTATTATCTTTTGAGACAGGCCCTGTAGCCTTAATTGAAGTCATCATGTAGCTGAGGATGACCTTGGATTTTGAATCCTCCTGTCTCTGCTTCCAAAGCACTAGGATTACATTTGCAGTGCTAGGGAAGGAACCCAGGATGTCAGGCACACTGGACAAGCACTCACACAACCCTGATCTGCCTCTTTAGCGCATCACATCATCTTCATTATCTAGTACATTTCCACCTTTGCCTGGCTACTGACGGTCAAGCAATAGGAACTCATTTAATGTAATTCTAAGTGGAACATTTTTTGGGATGGTCAGAGTAATTAGAAGGTTTGAGAATGGTAGGACCAAATGAATACATGGGGATGGGCAATTAACCCCTTGTTTTAGACAGAAAGCACCCAGGCCCTTTAGGGAAACCTGGGATTATCTGTCTGGAACCCTTGGATGAGGATGCTTGGGATGGAACTAGATTTTTCGGGATACCTTTCTACTGATCTGGTGAGCTGTTTTTCCTGTGTGACCCCACTGTTCAACGACTAACCTATGAAGCCAAAAAGAAATTAATTTTAATATTTATATATCTATTTAGTGTGTGTGTGTGTGTGTTCATATGGAAGTCGGAGGACAACTTCTAGGTGTGCCATTTTTCTCCCTTTTCACCACGTGGGTTCTGGGTATTAAAACTTGGACTGTTGAGATTGGCAGCAAGTGCTCTTACCACTGAACTATCTTGCCAGCCTGAAACTGGTTTTTAGTTGCCTACTTTGAAGAGTGATTCTGTTCATTCTCCATTGACAGCATGGCTGCAGTTGTTGACCACAGTATTTCTAGACTTCTGTAGGTTTACTTTCCACATGGCTTGTGGAAGTGACGTCTCCCATCAGATTCCTTGTGTCAGGAGCACAGTGATTTTTTTTTTAACTCTTAACACAAAGAATATTTTTGTTGCCTCATTGACCCATTATGCTTAAGGAATTAAACTGACTTATCGCCTATCACCAGGAGGTAAGGAGAAGCAGAATTCTTAATAGAAGTGCGTCTTCTTTGAAGTTTGAGTTTGCTTATATTTTGAGAAGAATTTTCTTTCCTGACTTGGAAGATCATTCACTGGTCACGGGCCTTTTAGTTTGTAGCTTCTTGTCATTACATCAGGTGTGCTGCAATAGTTCCCACCTGTCTTAAGACCTTTTCGATCAAGCTCCATATTGTAAGGAAATTATCCGTCACCTAGACCCTCAGAATTGAATTAGTTATGACTTCCACACCGTCCCCGTAGGCAGGGTTGTGCAGGGGAGGTGATCTTTCCTGATGTCTTATAGAAAATCAATCCTGGCCTCTGGCGCTGGCTAGTTGCTTGAGTGGGAAACTTGTCCCCGGCTGCATGGTCTTCACTTCCCATTTTTTTCTCCGTCCTTTGTTCTGCATTCCTGTCTCTGGACTGGTTAGGGCAATGACCAGGGCCAGGGGACATGCTTGCTGTGATGAACACAGAGACTCCTCCATGAAGAAAGGGTCCCAGGTTGAGTAATAAAGGCCTTGCTGGTGGCTTTTCTTGCATAGCTGGTATTGTTTATAGAGTGTTTGCCACCAGAAACACAGGCACTTGCCCTTCGGCCTGTGTAACAGCTTGTGGACAGATATGGAGACTGGTTTGGGAGTTTGCTGTTGTCTCTTCTATAGTTTTATTGCCTGTGCCTCAGAATACTATTCTCTATTGTAATTTTAATATATGAAACTCTTTCCCCTCATAAAACCTCGTAAACGCACCTAAGAGACTAAGACATGTAAGAAAAATCTGCATCGACTATGGCGAGCCTAGGACAAATATCCTTACTATATAAATAGTTATTCCAAAATATGGACATCACCATCCTATTGCAGGGACCTGCATTTTTAGTGCCTCGGGAGCATATACTCAAGATTAAGCTGAGCATGCCAGCAGGGCATAGAACACAGCACAGTTAGAAACATTAATCTATGTGCACTCAAGAAAGGCCTGAAGCATCCCATTCTGCCTTTCTTACGTCTGTCAGGAGGGCCTGCAAGGCATTCTTCCCCAGCCATGTGACCACTGTGCTTTGGGCTTTGCCATTCCAGCCAACTGACCCCGCTACTGAACGTTTAATAGGGATAAATTTACACGTGAATTCATAATCCCCTATCTAGGCTAAGAGCTCTGGGTAACAAGCTTGTAACAAAGCAAAGCTCGCATCTCGTCCTGATACTCTGACCCCACCTCACATCTCTCCTTCTAACCTTTCTGCACCTCCGGGCTGATGCCTAAAGGCATGTGCCCCGCCTGTAGACCTCCCTGGCCTGCCCTCTGTTCAATGCAGCGTGATCCGTGTTTTTAATAAGTAGTTCCCATCACTGACAGCGTACACATTGAGCTATTTAAGGAAGAATGGCATATGTGAGGCAGGGGAGTGTTTGGGGGTACGAGAAAAGAAAACAAGGATTGGTTTGTCTGTTATTCCTTCACTTTGAGCCTCATTCCCTTTTATGTAGTGCGACTTTCCCTATGAATCCACCAGCAAAGCCACAGCCTAAGTTCTGAAGATTAAGCATCACAATTTGCTTTCTCTCTAATGCTTTTATTACTTTCCCATCCCTTTCTTCCCTTGGTGTGGGTTGCAGTCAACATTATCTACATATGTCTATAAATACTGAAAATATTTTTGATACAATGTGCATTTAATCAACTTTTTGTTACTGTTACACCGTGTGTGGAGGGAAATAGTTTCTGTCTTAATGTTCTATTGAAGTGCCTTCGGAGTGATGATATCATAATCACTTTAATACATTTAAAAGCTTCAAGGCTTAGCATTTATTGAACAAAGCTCATTGAAGGAATATAACGGATGTCTTGAGGCTTTCCGCTGCTGTAAAAAAGGACAGTATTGTTCATGGCCTCGGTAAAAGAAAATCTGAATTTTTATTTTACTTTGCGCCACATTGCAATTATATTTCAAAAGCTCTTCAAGTGAGTCTAACAAAGGGGCTGTTTTTATGAATTGTTATAATTGCAGATTTTAGGGCCGACTGCTGTGAGTTTAACATTAATAATGGACAGCAATTTAAAACTTTATCACTAAAGTCTACCCTCTGAGAGTGGAAAAGATGACTCCCCATGCCCACTTGTCTTTGAACAAATCCTTCCAAATTGGGGAGTGAGCGGAAAATGTTTTTACTCCTGAGAATCTAGTGGGAGGTGGCTTTTTTGGGGGGAGGTTCTCCTTGGAGGCCCCGAGAAGGGAGAGAGAAAGCAGGATGGTCAAATTTGTATGAGGAAAGCGGGAACAACTTGACTGAAGCCACAAGACTCCCTTCTCCACTCATGAGTCTTTGTGGATCAAAAAGGTTTCTGCTCAGAGAGTCACGGGACTGATATAAAGGCAGGTCCCAGAGCCACCTCTAAAGAGTGCGGTAGAGACGCCGGTCCTTTTGCAGGTGTGACGGGCTATCATCATTTGCAGGGCTGGAGAGAGGGTTAGGAGTGTATGCCACCTTTCAGAGGATCTGAATTCAGGACCCACTTTAGGCAGCTCCCAACTGCCTATGGCCTCAGGCTCCGATGCATCTGACACCCTCTTCTGGAGAGGCACCTGTACTCACGAGCGTGAGCGCACTTCACCCCCACACATACATACATGTAGCTAAAAGTAAAATCTTAAATGTATGCATGCACTCCTGCACAGGACCCTGGTTCTGTGCTCAGCACCCACATCTGGCAGCTCAAAACTGTCCGGAACTCTGGCTCCAGCGTGATCTGATACCTCTCGCTCTGAGCATGCCTGCTTACATGTGTGCGAGTGTATGTGTGTGTGCATACATACATACATACATAAAAATTTAAAATTTAAACAAAGATCTTAGAAAAACAGTCATTTCTGCTGTTGAGATGGCCAGTCACGCCCTTTAAGCCTGGCATCGCCAAGAACCTGGTCCTTATCCCCACCCTTCCTTTACTGCTACTGCATCACCCACAGGCGCTTGCCTGGTCTTGTACTGCATTTCAGGAAAGTGTCTTTATCCTATTCAGAGATCACCAGGGAGAAAAGTACCTGGGAAGACCGACACCATTTCCTATTTCTCATCCCCAGGGTCTCATTAGCCAACTCCTGGCCTTTTGAGAACCTGACCGGCTGGCTTGAAATGTCCTTGTGTAAAGCCTGCAAGCCCCTGAAATTTCCTTCCAGGAGAGTGGGCAATGCCAAGTTCGCTTTCTTTGGAGTGGGAACGACTGAGACCTAATTAATGATAAAACCACGCTTCTTTCTAGATGTAATGCCCCAAGCATGTGAGTTTGACTGGGTAGCTTGGACAAGATGGCTTTTTACTGTTCCTTTGAAACAGGGAGGTATGGAGCTGTTTCTTCTAGGAACCAACTGAGAGAATTTAGATTTTGACTGTGAACTGGAAGCTTCAGTCTGTGCTTCTATTGTGGGTAGAGGAACCTTTAAGAGGTGGGGCCTAGTAGAAGGAAGTTAGGTCATTGGGGGTGTGCCCTTTACTTGGCTGTGAAGGACTCTGGCCATGTCTTTGTCTTTTTCTTGCTCAGCTTCCCACGTGCTGGGGTTATAGACATGTGTCACCATGGGTGGTTTTAACTTTTTGTGTCATTATTAAGATGTCAGGGTAGGGCAGACCTTTTCAGAGCACCAGCTTCTCAAATTCCTCCCTCGTGATGCTTTTACACAGTCTGCCTCACAGAGGAAAAGGAGACCAAAGTGCTGGCAGCTTGACTCTTGGAGGCCTCTGAGCTGGAGGTTTAACATTTCACAGGATCGAGACTTCGAGACTTCGTTCCTTTCCAGCCTTCTCCCCCTTAACCCCACCTACAACCACACGGGCCAGAGGGGACCCCCAACCCCCAGCCTCCAAGGGCTTCCTACCTTATAGAAATGCCTAGGATACAGATGGCATGACCAACGATTCGCCTCTTGTGTGCAGACTCACTTGAAAGAATTCTCTGGTAACAGACGAAGGCAGTGCCTTGGGGTAGCTGTTCTTTATAGTGTGGGCTGTTGTCAACCCAGGGGAGCATGCGTGCTGGGTGCTGGAACACTGGGATGTAGGTCTTTCTCTGGGCTCCACTGAGGTGCTTAGGAGAAGGCTGTGGAGGGACATGCTGTTGTTCTGTCCCTTCCTGTACCAAGTCAACCACTCTCTGACCTTTGCAATGGAGGCTTCCAAATCGGAAACTGGGCCATGCAATTCAGTGAGTCTGCCAACCTCAGACTACAGGGAGGTATCTCCCTGTATCTCCAACTACAGTCTCTTTAGACTGGACTCCTCTTTCTGGGTCATTTTGAGTCTTTTTAGAGCTTATGGAATACATTATATGAGACCTGCAGGATTTTACAAAGGTCTTCGAATCATCATAATGTTAGCTGGAGTCTGGCTTAGAAAAGTTGTGAAGAAAATGAATGCTGGAGACCTGTATGATATGACTTTAGAGAGATAATTTGAGACTAAGTTTTTTTTAATGTATAAAACAAGGCTATATAATAATAGAAGATGAAATTAAGTGAAAACTGTCCAGCATAGAGTAGGTGTTCAATAAACTCATTTCCTTTATTTAATTTAATGTACCAAGTATTTGATGAATAGTTTCATTTACTGGTTTTATCAAAAGCCTGGACATATCGGGGCTGGGGAGATGATTCAGTAGGCAAAGTGCTTGCTATGCAAACACAAGGATTTAAGTTTGATTCCTCAGTGCTTACTCAGCTAGTGTTTGGCCACGTTTGGTGATCTCCATCTGTAATGCAACACTGGTAGAGGCTGAGGTAGGCAGATCCCAGGTCTTGTTGGGCAGCAAGTCTAGCTGAAATGGCAAGGCCCAGGTTCAATGAGAGACCCTGTCTCAAAAACTAAGACAGAGAAGTGATTGAGGAAGACATCCGGACCTCAACTTCTGGCTTCCAAATGCACTTGAATGTGAAAGTACACCTGTACACATGTACACACACACACACACACACACACACACACACACACACACACACATCTTTAAGATCCATGATAAAACCAAATTTTCACAATATCTTTCCACAAATCCAGCCCTGCAACGGATAATAGGTGGAAACCTCCAATACAGGGAGAGAAACAACACCCTGGAAAAAATGAGATAATAACCTTCTTGAATCAAACCCAAAAGTAGATAACCACTCAAACATAAAGATAGCGTCAAGAATGGCAGATGGCAATAATCACTATGCCTTAATCTCTCTTAATATCAATGGTCTCAACTCCCCAATTAAAAGACATAGACTAGCAGACTGGATACGTAAACAGGACCCAGCTTTTTGCTGCATGCAGGAAACGCACCTCAGTGTCAAAGACAAACACTACCTCAGAGTAAAAGGCTGGAAAACAATTTCACAAGCAAATGGCCCCAAGAAACGAGGTGGAGTAGCCATCCTAATATCGGATAAAATTGATTTTCAACCCAAAGTCATCAAAAAAGACACAGAAGGACACTACATACTGATCAAGGGAAAAATCCACCATCAAGAACTCTCAATCCTGAATATCTATGCTCCAAATGCAAGGGCACCCTCATTCGTAAAAGAAACTTTACTAAAACTCAAAGCACACATCGCACCGCACACAATAATAGTGGGTGACTTCAACACCCCGCTCTCTGAAATGGATCGTTCAGGAAAGCAGAAACTAAACAGGGACACAGTGAATCTAATTGAAGCCTTGGACCAAATGGAACTAACTGATATATATAGAACATTTCATCCTAGAGCTAAAGAATACACCTTCTTCTCAGCTCCTCATGGTACCTTCTCCAAAATTGACCATATAATTGGTCACAAATCAGACCTCAACAGATACAAGAAGATAGAAATAATCCCATGCCTCCTATCAGATCACTATGGAATAAGGGTGGTCTTCAATGGCAACAAAAACAAAAGAAAACCCACGTACACATGGAGGCTGAACAATGCTCTACTCAATGATAACTTGGTCAAGGTGGAAATAAAGAAAGAAATCAAAGACTTTTTGAAAGTTAATGAAAATGAAGGCACAACATACCCTAACTTATGGGACACAATGAAAGCAGTGCTAAGAGGAAAATTCATAGCCCTGAGTGCCGCCAAAAAGAAACGGGAGACAGCATACACTAACAGCTTAATGGCACACCTGAAAGCCCTGGAACAAAAAGAAGCAAATACACCAAAGAGGAGTAGAAGGCAGGAAATCATCAAACTCAGGGCTGAAATCAATCAAGTAGAAACAAATAAAACCATACAAAGAATCAACAAAACGAGGAGTTGGTTCTTTGAGAAAATCAACAAGATAGATAAGCCCTTAGCCAGACTAACCAGAGGGCACAGAGATAGTATCCAAATTAATAAAATCAGAAACGAAAAGGGAGAGATAACAACAGAAACTGAGGAAATTCAAAAAATCATCAGATCCTACTACAAAAACCTGTATTCAACACAACTAGAAAATCTTGAGGAAATGGACAATTTCCTTGACAGATACCAAGTACCAAAATTAAATCAGGATCAAATAGACCATCTAAACCGTCCTATAACCCCTGAAGAAATAGAAGTTGTCATTGGAAGTCTTCCAACCAAAAAAAGCACAGGTCCAGATGGTTTTAGTGCAGAATTCTATCAGACCTTCAAAGAAGACCTAACACCAATACTCTTCAAACTGTTCCACAAAATAGAAACAGAAGGAACACTACCCAACTCGTTCTATGAAGCCACAATTACACTAATACCAAAAGCACACAAAGATCCGACAAAGAAAGAGAATCTCAGGCCAATCTCTCTTATGAATATCGATGCAAAAATACTCAATAAAATTCTTGCCAACCGAATCCAAGAACACATCAAAACGATCATTCACCACGATCAAGTAGGCTTCATCCCAGGGATGCAGGGATGGTTCAATGTAAGGAAATCCATCAATGTAATCCACTACATAAACAATCTCAAAGAAAAAAACCACATGGTCATCTCATTAGATGCTGAGAAAGCATTTGACAAAATTCAGCATCCTTTCATGCTAAAGGTCTTGGAAAGATCAGGAATTCAAGGCCCATATCTAAACATAGTAAAAGCAATTTACAGCAAACCAGTAGCCAGCATCAATCTAAACGGAGAGAAACTTGAAGCAATCCCACTAAAATCAGGGACTAGACAAGGCTGCCCTCTCTCTCCATATCTTTTCAATATAGTACTTGAAGTTCTAGCTAGAGCAATTAGACAAGAAAAAGAGGTCAAAGGGATACAAATTGGAAAGGAAGAAGTCAAACTATCACTATTTGCAGACGATATGATAGTATACATAAGCGACCCAAAGAACTCCACCAGAGAACTCCTACAGCTGATAAACGACTTCAGCAAAGTGGCCGGATATAAAATCAACTCAAGCAAGTCAGAAGCCTTCCTATACTCAAAGGATAAGCAGGCTGAGAAAGAAGTAAGAGAAATAATACCCTTTACGATAGCCACAAACCATATTAAGTATCTTGGCGTGACGCTAACCAAACAAGTGAAAGATCTGTATGACAAGAACTTCAAGTCTCTGAAGAAAGAAATTGAAGAAGACCTCGGAAGATGGAAAAATCTGCCATGCTCATGGATTGGCAGGATTAATATAGTAAAAATGAGCATCTTACCAAAAGTAATACACAGATTCAATGCAATCCCCATCAAAATCCCAACTCAATTCTTCATAGAGTTAGAAAGAGCAATTCAAAAATTCATCTGGAATAACAGAAAACCCAGAATAGCTAAAACTATTCTCAAGAGTAAAAGAACCTCTGGGGGAATCAGTATCCCGGACCTCAAGCTGTACTACAGAGCAATAGTGTTAAAAACTGCATGGTATTGGTACAGTAACAGACATGTAGATCAATGGAACAGAATTGAAGACCCAGAAATGAATCCACACTCCTATGGTCACTTGATCTTTGACAAAGGAGCTAAAACCATCCAGTGGAAAAAAGATAGCCTTTTCAACAAATGGTGCTGGCTCAGCTGGAGGTCAACATGCAGAAGAATGCAAATTGACCCATCCTTATCTCCTTGCACTAAGCTCAATTCTAAGTGGATCAAAGATCTCCACATAAAACCAGACACACTGAAACTAATAGAAGGGAAACTAGGGAAGAACCTTGAACATATGGGCACAGGGGAGAATTTCCTGAACAGAACTCCAATAGCTTATACTCTAAGATCAAGAATAGACAAATGGGACCTCATTAAATTACAAAGTTTTTGCAAGGCAAAAGACACTGTCAAAAAGACAAAGCGGCAACCAACTAACTGGGAAATGATCTTTACCAACCTTACATCCGACAGAGGGCTAATATCCAAGATATACAAAGAACTCAAGAAGTTAAACTCCAGAGAGGCAAGTAACCCTATTAAAAAATGGGGTACAGAGCTAAACAAAGAGTTCTCACCTGAAGAATATCTAATGGCTGAGAAGCACCTAAAGAGATGTTCATCATCCTTAGTCATTAGGGAAATGCAAATCAAAACAACCCTGAGATTCCATCTCACACCAGTCAGGATGGCTAAGATCAAAAACACAGGAGACAGCAGTTGTTGGCGAGGATGTGGAGAAAGAGGAACACTCCTCCACTGCTGGTGGAATTGCAGGCTGGTACAACCACTCTGGAAAGCAGTCTGGCGGCTCCTCAGAAAACTGGGCATGACACTTCCGGAGGATCCGGCTATACCACTCCTGGGCATATACCCAGAGACTTTACCTGCATGCAATAAGGACACATGCTCCACTATATTCATAGCAGCCTTATTTATAATAGCCAGAAGCTGGAAAGAACCCAGATGTCCCTCAACGGAGGAATGGATTCAGAAGATGTGGTATATTTACACAATGGAATACTACTCTGCAATTAAAAACAATGAATTCACGAAATTCCTAGGCAAATGGTCAGAACTTGAAAATATCATCCTTAGTGAGGTAACCCAATCACAAAAGATCACACATGGTATGAAGTCACTGATAAGGGGATATTGACCCAGAATCTCAGAATACCCTAGACACAATCAGCATATCAATAGATTTCTAAAAAGATGGAAGGAGAGACCCCTGGTCCTGGAAAGACTGGATGTAGGGGAACGCCAGGACAGAGTAATGAGAGGGGGTTGAACGGAGAAAAGAGGGAGGGAAGGGGGCTTATGGGACTTTCGGGGAGGGAGGAAACGGGAAAGGGGAAGTGATTTGGAATGTAAATTAAAAAAATAAAATAAAATAAAATTAAAAAAAAAAAAAAAAGATATCATTTACCGGCATTATACTTTTAGCATTATTTTATTCTGAATAATGCTGATGTTTTTGCACACAACTTGAGATGATATTTAGGCTCCCAGATGTCTAGATTCTTAATTAGCTCTTTTCCCTTCTACATTTGAGGGTGTACCATGAAGAGATACTTGGCCAACTAGAAACAGACATTTTCCAAATGGAGGCATGACCCAGCCTACTTTTGAAAGGACCATTTAAGAAGTCTTCTAGGGCTCTTCCTGGAACATGTGCCTCTTCGACAGTTGTGAATGTGAGGAGAACTAAGGATCCTTGTCTCAAGACAGGCACATCTGCACATACATCAGCTTTGCATTAGCGTCATGTGGCCTGGGGTCCACTTCCTGCCTCCCCTGTAGGAGTTCTAGGGTGAGAATCCCTGGCCTTGCCCCATCCACGATGGAGAGATCGATGGGAAGTGGGGAAGGGAAGAGGAGGGAAGACTTGGAGGGGAAGGGTGACAGCAAGAGTAGCCACACCCAGAACCAGAAGTGAAGTATTTCCACAGTGACAGAATGACAGAGGCCACAAGAGATGTCAGTGTCGCCTCCACAGTTCAAAGAGGCCTACACATGGAAAGGGGTGGACTTTTGTTCTGACATTTTCCGATGGGAAATTTCTAACCTGCTGAAAATGAATTCCACAGTGGCCACAGTTAGATCCCAGCTTCCTCTACGGCCGTTTTAACCCTTTCCTTTGCCTCGTCTCTTCTCATCCTCCGTCCCTCTCAGGTTTCAGTACTACACTAGTAATGTGTCTTGTATACCCCATAGAGGCAACTTAAGGGAGGAAGGCTTTCTTCTGGCCTGTGGTTCCAGGGGATACAGTGTATCCTGACAGGAAAGGCACGGTAGCTGGGGAGGAGGCAGCTGGCCACATGACATCCTGAGTCAGGAAGCAGAGAATCGTGATTGATGGTGTGCTCAATTTGCTTTCCCTTGTTATCAGGAGGAAAGGCACCACTCACATTTAAGTTGGGGTTCCTCGCCTCAATTAACCTTTTCTAGACAGTCCCTCACAGACTCACCCATAGATCTGTTTCCAAGGTGATTCTAAATTCCATCAAGTTGGTAATCAAAGATTGACCATCACAAGTATGTACCACAGTAAGCTGCAGAGATCAATATTTTCCTTCTAAATCAGGGCTTCTTAACCTTTGGGTTGTGACCCCTTTGGGGTCCAATGACCCTTTCACAGGGGCCACCTAAGATCATCAGAAAACACAGACATTTATATTACAATTCATAACAGTAGCAAAATTACGGTTTTGAAATAGTAACAAAATAAGTTATGGTTGAGGGGTAACCACAACAGGAGGAACCATATTAAAGGGTAGCAGCATTGGGAAGGTTGAGAACCTCTGCTCTAAAAGGTCTGAATGCATGGTATTTTCTGGAGCTCAGTATTAATTGTTTTGTTTATATTTTCCTTTAAACATTTTATTTATTATCTTATAGGCATTGGTGTTTTTGCACAGTTCCTGGAGAGACCAGAAAGAGGGAATTGGATCCCTAGGAACTGTAGTTACAGATGATCATGAGCCACCATATAGGCGCTGGGAGTGGGTAATGGGAATTGAACCTGGGCTTTCCAGAAAAGCAGCCTGTGCTTTTAATTGTGGAGTTATCTCTCCAGCCTATTCACTTACTTACTTATTTGTTTGCTTGTTTGTTTTCTTGTGGAATGCACAATCCCTGGATATTCTTTTTTTTTTTTTAATTTTTCTTTTGGTGAGGTGGGTGGCTGATAAGTGTAAGCAGCTGTACAGTTCAACAGAAAAATTCCTACTGTTCCTTCCTGGTTAATCCCTGCTCCCTTCTCTCCAGGGGCTACCTGTTCCCCCACCCCCCATAGCAGCCTAATTTGAGCAGTCTCAGGACTCTGTCTACTTCGGGTCATCGGGTATGTGTTTTTCTTTGGTGTGAGGTCTTCTTGTCTGTGACTTGATTCTCCTTTCTGTTGAGTCCATCCAGTAATGTGTGGATCTTGATTTGTTCTTTTCCTACTAGTCACAGCTGAGATTCTAGATTGTGGTTGTTAGACTGCTGTGCGTATGCTCACAAGCCTTTGAGAATATATTTGCACTTCTCAAGTAAGTACCTGGAGGTGGATTTGTTTCAGAGTTACTTGTGCATTTTGTTTTAGGAGAATTTGTCAGATCTTTTGCCAAAGTGACCTTTTTAATTTTCTAGTCTAGTTGCTGGAGTTGAGAGTTATATTTGGTCTAGATCCTCACCAACATTTGGTGTTGTAAGCCTTTTTAATCATGGCTGTTATTTGTGGGTGTATAAGGGTGCCTCCTTGAGTTTGCCTATAGCCTGGAGCTCCAATATGGCCTTCCCTGGCTCCCTAAGTTCTTTGAGTTCAGAGGCATCCTCTGTATTCTTGGGGAGTGTGTGAGCTGCTAGTGAAATATTATGGGGCTATAAAACTTTCTGCAACTCTCTTCTACGCCTTTAAGTCCTGCAGGGCACTGGAACACGCAAGAGCATTCTGAGCCTGATACTCAGGCTCACTCTGAGGTGATGTGACTACGGCTTTGGTGTTAGGGGCTGGCAGCTGTCAAGATGGCTGTTCTAGTTCTTGCTGAGGCATGTGTGTGTGTGTGTGTGTGGTGTATATGTATGTGGTGAGCACAAGAGTGTGGGTGTGCTCTTGCATGGGTGTGTGTATATGTGTGTGTGTTGTGTGTGGTATGTATGTGGTGAGTGCAAGAGTTCATGAGTGTGTGTGTGGTGTGTGTGTGTGTATGTGGTGAGTGCAAGAGTATGTGTGCAAGAGTGCATGAGTGTGTGTGTGTGGTGTGTATGTGTATGTGTATGTGGTGAGTGCAAGAGTGTATGTGTGCAAGAATGCATGAGTGTGTGGTGTGTATGTGAATGTGGTATGTGCAAAAGTGCATGTGTGTGTATGTACACATGTGCAAGTGTGTGTGTGGTATGCAAGAGCACATGTGTGTGTGTGCATGTGCACATGTGCAGGTGTGTGTGTGTGGTGTGTTCACAAGTGAGCTCATGTGCACACATGCAGACACGTGCGTGCCGTGCCCTCCCTGGCACTCACAGTCCTGCGTGAGTCAGCAGCTGAGTTTCACATCCAGCCCCGTGTCGCCACATTATCAGAGATGTGAGGAAACTGGATGGAGTTCAGAGAGGAGCAGCAAGCACGATTAAAGGGCTTGGAGGGATTAAGGGATTGATTTATGAGGAAAGATGAAAAGAACTTAATGGGCGCTGCTTGCCTAAGTGGGTACATGATAACAGCCTGCAAATATCTGAAGGGGATAAACACCGGAGAGGGAGAGGAATTAGCGCAGGGTGAGGAAACTGATCCAGGAATAATGGGGGGAATTAACAGGAGGGAAGATGGCGCTGGCCCAGCTTTAGCAAGGGTGTGGCTCATGGGAGGCTTCTTCCCTCTGAGAGGCCTGGGTAAGATGAACCGTGAGGTGCTGTGGGCTCTCCATTGATAGCAGGAGGGCGAGGGCGAGCACGGCAGAGCACCAGTTCTGTCTGGGACCAGGGAGGGGATTGCTGGTATGAATGCTGGCCCAGGCTGGAACTTGGAGGGAGAAGGGTATGTACTGTGGGCTCTAGATGTTTCCTCCATTCCGCCTCCTGGACGGAGGAGCTGGCAGTTCAGTTGGTTTGGGTTTTTGTCCCCCACCTTGCTTGAACAGTGACTTCTCTATTTGGTATGTCTTAAGTCCCAATCATCTTTCTGTCACAATCCCAACCCCCTCACGTCTAACAGGGAGCCTGCGTGTGAGCTGTAGGCTGGGATACAGCATATAGACTGAGAAGAGGGTGGAGAAGAAGTCCAATGGCAGGAGACAGAATCCAGCTCCACTCTTCCAGGATGCGTCTCTTCTCTTTTCTGGAAAGCGGAGGCGACTGTGCTTTGCTACAGAGCCATGTTTAAGGTTACATGAAATGCTGTGTTCACAGTGCTTAGGAGAGTATCTGGTAAAGAAGAAATTCTACTGTGGATGAAGCTACAGCCAGGACAACTCTGAATATCACCGTCCTGGAATCGAGATCTGTCCCTCTGAGCAGGACTCAGAGTGGAAGTCTTCTATGTCAGCTTGTGATGGGGTTCCTGTGCTTATAACAGCTTTGGGGCAGTGTGGGAGGAGTTAAATCCCCTCTTGGAGAAGATGGTAGAGGAGACCCACTGCTTACCTCTTGAGGTACCAGAGACAGTCTTTGGATACAGACAAAGCCTGGAGACCCGAAGCCTGTGCTTGGCTGGAGGACAAAGCCAAGAAATGGCTGGGTTACCAGCCTGGTTCATGAAAAGATCATTGAACAGAGAGTCAGGTTTTCTCACCCACCTTCATCTTCCTTGGTGGCTTAAAAAAAACAAGAGGAAAGTAGCTGGGGCACGGTTCAGTGAGGAAGCGTTTGCTTGAAAGCATGAAGACATGCCTCTTTGATGCTGAGAACCCTAGGGAAAAAGCCACTTGTGGAGGTGCACATTGGAAACCCAGGCTATAGGACTTTTTGGTTTAATGATGTGTTTTGTGGTGTCTTAGCATAAACTAAGTCCAATCTGAGTGACTTATGAGTAGGATAAGGGCTGGACACTGTCCTGACTGGCCCCTCTCAGCCCCTTGGCAGAGTTTTCAGGTGATATCCAGGCCTCTGTGGAAAACAAACACCCCTGGGCCCTTCATGATAGCAGCTGGTGTTCTGAAGAGAGCTAAAGCCAGTCATGGGCTCACCTTTGCTGAATGTGTTACAAGGACTAGCTAATCACAGTTCCGTGGTATTTTCACAGCAGTTCAGATGAGAAAAACTTCCACTTCGGATGAGAAAAAACCAAGGCTGGAAGGTTGCACCCGAATTTCATAGCTGTTAGGAGACCAGTGATTTTCATCTCTTTCAAACTCTGAAAGAGTCAGCTACCTTCCTCAGCAGGTTCTCAGGGGACACAGCAGAGGGTGTCCGGGAAGTGCTGGGCTGTGGGAATGGCCCTGTTCATTTGGGTTGCCTTTCCCACGCACAGAACGAGACTACATTGTACCCTAGCAGCAGAATCTCTTGTTGCTTCTGTTGTCTCTGTGTCAAGACCCAGGTTTTCCCATGGCAGGTGCCCACCCTTTTGGACCTGTCTCTAGGAACACAAGTCTAGGTTTTCACCCAGCTGATATGTGCCTTCCAGGGGTAGGGAGGGGCTTTAGACATTCACAGCTCCGGATACTGTTCTGTTGAAAATACTTTAAAAAATTCTTTTCTACATATCAGCCCAGCAGGAGTCAGTGTATGGCTTAGTCTTTTTAGAACATTCCTTAATGATCTGGAAGAAACCGAACAATTCGTCCTTTGAAACAAGCCTCTTTTAATTGGCGGTCTCAGACAAGGAAACCAGGGACAGCCTGTCCCATTGACTGGAATTCCTGTTTATCCCTCCCAAATGCGACACTGCTTGCTGCCCCTCTTGGCAAATGTGTGTGGGTTTAAAAAATTATTTTTTTCTTTTCTTATTAGTCACTGGCCTAATAAGCCCATAAAAGGAGAGGGTTCCCTGTGTCCTGCTTATTTCAAGAGAGGCCAGAAGTATATGGAAATGAGATGAGCAGATCACAGCTCAGGGCCCATGTGTGGATATCTGCCCAGGACCTATCCATACTCAGTGCTTTCTTTGGTGAGGTTTCTATACCTTTCTTTTCTTATTGCAGGCTTGATTCAGTAATCTGATGGGGGAGAATACACATAAGATAGCACTCATCAGGAAGGCAACAAGGAAGGATCACCGAACCAGGTCTCCATGCGGTGCTGGGATCTGGGTGTTCCCTTAAACTAATTGCTTTGAATGACAGACCCCAGGTCTCCTGAACTCACTCCTTGATGTCTCAGAGATGATTGCAGAATGAGGTGGCTATGGACTCTGGGGTTCCTGTGACCTCCTTTCCTCTCTCTTCTTGGAGTTCTTTCCTTCTTCTAGTGGATGGGAGTAGATATTTTCCACTGCCTTAGCGTGGACATCGTGGACCATTCTTACTTCCACTAGGAAGAGTTAATTATATGGCCTGAGATGATGGGGGTAAAGTCACCTGCTTATCTAGAAAGCTGAGGGGGACACAAACATGGTAGAACTTTATGTGGGTGCTGTGTCTCACCAGCACAGGGTGCTGTTGGTCTAGTCAACAAGTGAGAGCCTTTATTACATTTGCAATTCATATTTTAAAATAACCTGACTTGCATCCAGGCATCAGTGTTTTGGGCCTCAGTTCATTCTTCTGCAGAGTAGTGAAGCCATGATGTTTCTTTGGGAAGACCTGGGTGCAGAGACCTCACTGGGGTGGTGGTGGTGGTGGTGGTGGTGGTGGTGGCTGCTGTCATGTTTAGTTCCCATTTGGTCTTGGAACTGATAGCCAGGTGCATGTGCTGGTCTACTTTTTCTCTTGTTTCCTCTGAATGGCTTTGAGGCTTTCCCAGGACCTTCTGGGTACCTGCTCCCTCTCCTTTTCAGTCTTCGAGTCCCCACACGGAAGCTACCTCTTTCCTATGAAGGCACCATGCCCCTATGCATCCTACATCATCTGTGGCCTATGTTGACCTCTGGCCTCCAGATGTACATGCTCACATGTTCATGTATTTCTCACCCCATACAGTTACACACACTTGAACATGCCCCTTTCTTCCCTGAAGTACAGAGGCCAGAATGGGGCTGCTTCCTTCAGGGAAAATATGCTTAAGAGCTTAAGAGGAGGTTACTCACTCTTTGTCCACAACCAACAACTGTGTTTGTTGTTCTTTAAAAACACAAGTTGTCCCTGGAGCAGGAAGACAGCTGCCTTTTAGGGAAGCCGTCAGAAGCCAGGACACATTATCTGTGCCGTTTTTGGAGCTGAGACTGCTCACACTGGAGGTGGTCATGGCTACATGTGCTGTAGCAGTGAGGAGTAGCAGCAGGGGAGGAAACAAACATGGCCCCGGGGATGCAGATGACACCAGGCCCTTGGACGGAGATATGTGGGGAACTTTGTCACAGCCTCACAGCTCAGCCTTGATCCCTCCTATTTGGTTGGAAATCTGGTGTGTGTCCCTTTGCCCCTCCATCCAATGAAATGCTAGTGTTATAAACTGGGACTTTTGGTTCCTGGGGGCCACCATCTCTTTGTCACCTTGCTATCTGGACTGAATGTGGACTTGTCTGTATGTCTACTTCCTGTTTGCCTCTCAGTAGCTTTCTATCAGGTTCCTGGCAGTGATACCCAGTTCTTCTGGGGTTGCGTTTCCTGTCACAGAAGACTCACTGGGATTTATATATCCATGGTTGCATGGTTGGAAAATTGCCCCTTGGTGCAGAAGACACTGGAGGGGTAGAGCTGACAGAGTACCCAACATTTAGTCACAAAGGCCTTTGCTTCACACATAGAGGTCAGCAGCCAGTGGGGGAAGGGACAGAAACCAATGAAGGCTGTCTAAACTATAAGAACCCATCCATTCGCCCATTCAGGGCTCATTATGAGTCATGTATTTGTTGACCACATCCATGAGCCATGTATCGCACTGGATGCTGGGATTGCGTAGTGAGCAGTATTATCCAGAGCGAGAGTTATCCCTAGTATTACTGAGCCTCCAGTTTAGAGGCCTGCTGCTGGCCAAATAAATGTCCAGTTCAACTTCAGATTCATTAGCCTGATAGAAAAGTAGGCACTTGGCTGATTAATAAATAAACATTATGAGCCAGTATCATGAGTATAAGGGTGTTGTTAGGAGCAGGCAAAGGTATCTCCCTTAGGAGAGTGGTACTTGGGTAAAGACCTAGTCTCGATTTTCCTGTTGCTATGATAAGACACCCTGACAGAGGCAGCTCAAGGGAAGAAGGATTTGTGATGGTTCACACTTTAAGGGTACAGTCCATCATGAAAGGGAAGACATGGAGTCCCCACACGGAAGCCCCTATGCACCCCAGATAATCTGTGTCCTGGTTTGACCTCTGGCTTCCAGACGTACATACAACCCTCCCCCCCTTCCCTATAGCCACACACACATAAACATGCTGCGTTTCCCTCTAACGGGAGCGTGAGGCAGCTGGTCATGCTGTGTTCAGTTAAGAAGCAGGGAAAGTTGAATGCTTTTGCTCAGTTAGCTTTCTCCCTTTTAATGTAGCCACCTACATTCAGGGTGGATCTTCTGTGAATCTATTGTAGGTATTCCTTTACAGACATCTACTCTAGCTAATCTCTCACAAGCATGCTCATGAATATATCTGTATTAAAACGTGAAAGACAGAACACCAATAGCCTATGCCCTAAGATCAAGAATTGACAAGTGGGACCTCATAAAATTACAAAGTTTCTGTAAGGCAAAGGACACTGTCAATAGGACAAAACAGCAACCAACAAATTGGGAAAAGATCTTTACCAACCCTACATCTAACAGAGGGCTAATATCCAATATATACAAAGAACTCAAGAAGTTAGACTCCAGAGAGCCAAATAACCCTATTAAAAAAAGGGGTATAGAGCTAAACAAAGAATTTTCACCTGAGGAATATCTAATGGCTGAGAAGCACCTAAAGAAATGTTCAACATCCTTAGTCATCAGGGCAAATCAAAACAACCCTGAGATTTCACCTCACACTGGTCAGAATGGCTAAGATCAAAAATTCAGGAGACAGCAGGTGCTGGAGAGGTTGTGGAGAAAAAGGAACACTCCTCCACTGCTGGTGGTATTGGAAGCTGGTACAACCTCTCTGGAAGTCAGTTTGGTGGTTCCTCAGAAAACTAGACATAATACTACCAAAGGACCCTGCTGTACCACTACTGGGCATATACCCAGAGGATTCTCCAGCATGTAATAAGGATACTTGCTCCACTATGTTCATAGCAGTCCTATTTGTAATAGTCAGAAGCTGGAAAGAACCCAGATGTCCCTCAACAGAGGAATGGATACAGAAAATGTGGTACATATACACAATAAAATACTATTCAGCCATTAAAAACAATGAATTCATGAAATTCTTAGACAAATGGATGGAACTGAAAAATATCATCCTGAGTGAGGTAACCCAATCACAAAAGAACACACATGGCATGCACTCACTGATAAGTGGATATTATCCAAGAAGCTTGGAATACCCAAGACACATTTCACATATCAAATGATGCCCAAGAAGGAGGAAGAACAAATTATGGATCCTTGGGTCCTTTGTAGAAAGGGGAAAAATACCTACAGAAGGAGATACAGAGTCAAAAGGTGGAGCAGAGTCTGAGGGAAAGACCATCCAGAGACTACCTCACCCAGGGATCCATCCTATATACAGATACAAAATCCAGACACTTTTGTGGATGCCCACAAGTGCTGGTTGACCAGAGCCGGATATAGCTATCACCTGGGAGGCTCTGCTAGTGCATGACAAATACAGAGGGGGGAACACTCTCAGCCAGCCATTGATTGAACTGAGCACAGGGTCCCCAATGGGGGAGCTAGAGAAAGGACCCAAGGAGCTGAAGGGGTTTGCAGTGCAATAGGAGGAACAACAATCTGAGTCACCCAGTACTCCCAGAGCTCCCAGGGACAAAACCATCAACCAAAGAGTACACATGGAGTTACCCATGGCTCCAGACACATAGGCAGCAGAGGATGGCATTGTTAGACACCAAAGGGAGGAGAGACCCTTGGTCCTGGAAAGACTTGATGCCGTAGTGTAGAGGAATACCAGGACAGGGAAGCAGGGGAGGGTTGATTGGGGAAGGGGAGATGGCTTATGGGATTTTCAGGGGAGGGGAGAACCAGGAAAGGGGACCACATTTGAAATGTAAATAAAGGATATATCTAATAAAAAAAAGGAAAAAAAACCCTGAAAGACAAATAGGACTTAACTACATAAAAAAAAAATAAAGAAGGAAAAACAATCTAGGCCACAGGAATAGCATGTGCAAAGGTCCTGGGGTGGGAGAAAACGTGGTAGAAATCGAAGACCATTCAAGGGTATATATAATGTGTTGTACAGAAGTCAGGTATAGTGAGACTCATCTGAACCTTATATGATGTATTAAAGACGTTTATTCTTGCTTTAAGAACAATGGGGAATCCTTGGGAGTTTTAATCTGTGGACACAGCCAGATTTGGCCTAGAAAAAGAATCACTCTGGTGAGTGTAAATAATAGATCAGAGGAGGTCGGGATAGGTATTGGTGGGTCACATGTTTGACTAATATAGATAAACAGAACAGGAAGGAAACACTAATATCAGAGTTTGGTGTGAGTTTATAGAGAGGAGAAGAGGAAAAAGCCCAGGATGACACCATACGGCTTGAATACTATTTAAGCTAAGGCTGTTTTAGTTTCTGTGCAGCTTTGGCTGTTAATCAAGACTCAAAAATGACAAATGGAAGAGGACATGGGGTGCCCCCCCCCACCATAGCCGAGGAGAGCTGCCCTGGGCCTGCGGGGTACTTCTGAGGTACATACACCCACAAGCCTTCCCTTTTCATTACTAGGCCATCTCTAGACTATTGTCCTTACCAAGCTGATTGTAGCTGGTGAGCCTGTATCTGGATTATAGATTCTTCCCTTCAAAGCCATCCCCTATCCTATCTGCCAAAGAACTTGGTTGCACAGTCACCCATAGCTGTGGGTAGCTTTCACTCTTCACTCTAGGCCTTAGATAATAGGGAAGACGGGGCAGAGGCAGGTGTCAGGGAGTAGCAGTGAATGTAAAGTGCCTGTGTCTATGCAGTTTGGGAATGCCCACTGTGTCACCATCTGAGTAAATGCCTTGACTACTCTCAGTGGCCCCTTTAGTTGAACACTTCACTAAGCTTGCTACATCACCCCTGCCACTAAAATTCTTTCTGTCAGAGATGCCCGTCTCTCTCTTCACTCATACCTTATACTTGGAATATGCTTTGTTCTTGAGGGGGCTCATGTTCTGAGAGCTGGGTCCAGAGTGCATGAGGTTAAGAGGAGGAGGGAAACTTTAAGAGGTGGAGGCGAGGGTTGAGGAGATGGCTCAGTGGGCAAATGCTTGCTATGCAAATATGTTTGTCAGTTTAGGCTGCTACAACCCATGCGGAGCTGTATATGATATTCTGTAATCTCAGGACTCTTACAATGAGATGGGAGGTAGACACAAGATGAATCTGGGAACAGCCATCCTGGGTGAGGAAGTCTAGACCCAGAAACACAAGCATCTCTTGTTTCCTCTTATATTTAAGCTTTAGATATGTGTTTTATATGTGTGTAGACCTTTTTTTCTTTATAAAGTAGTCTGCCTCAGGCATTTTGTCATAGTAACAGAAAGTAGACTGAATCTTATCCTTCCTACTCCATCCCAGCTTCTCCTTCGGTGACTTTTGCCAGTCATTGTCTCCCTTACCACACTGTGATGACAGTAGCTTTGACACTGATGACTTATCTTTTCAGTTTAACACTCATGATGAGTTATTTGACTTTCCAAACCATGTTTCAGTTCAGTTAACATGACTACCAAGAGTCTCCTATGGGTAACACACATTTCCCCCAACCCCTCTTGTGGAGCATCTAACACACAAACACAGTACCCATTTTTCACAGTCAGAGAAATCTCAGTGATCTTAGCAACTAGGTGACCCTTGAGACTTTTTGGAGCCATTTCCAGAGCAGAAGGCAATGAAATAAATGTGAGTAGAATCAGCCAAGCGAAGCCTCAGTTTCTTCATCCCCTGGCTGTATTCCCTGTGCCCACAAGTGTTGCCTGCCTTGATTCTGTGATTACAATACGTTGGGCAGTATTGCACTGGGCAATCAGTAGAGCACAGATAGCAGCATGGTAAAAGATGCAGATGGGGAGGGAAAGACCAAGGATGACAACCCTTGGTGCTTTGGAACCTACCCCGAGAAGCCATGAGCGCTGCAGGAGCAAACCAGGAAGTACTCCATCTGCTTGGTGATAAGCCAACTGTGCCCTTCAGTGGAGTTGGTCATCATCTATGTGTTGACGTGGACGATGCTTTAAGTGTCCCATGTACCACTGGCACAGTTCAGCTCCATATTGGTTCCTTGGCCCATGCCCTGTGACTTTGATACATCACTTCAGTGATTGATTGCTGTAGGTTCCTGGATGTTGTAGTATATGCATATGGATGTTCTGTCTGTTTCCTGGTAGGTTGTGTGAAGTTCCCTGGGAGATAGTGAAAGTATTTTAGAAATCTGAGCTAGGCATGATGGCAGCAGAAGTGGTGCCAGGACCCTTGCTGTCCCCCCAGGGAGCCCCTTCCTGGCTCTGGTGTGCAGCTGTGATGGGGCACTGGGTAAGCGGAGGATGTGGGCAGGTCTCGCCTGTTTCCCCAAACCCAGATGCTCACTCAGGTGCGAAGAACTGTGTTTGCTCAGTTGTGTACAAGCCTGGTGTGCTGCCCTTGTTCTTCAGCACTAGCCCTGGTGACGTCCGATGCACAGGGAACGTCTCTCCTGTGGGGTAAATGGCACACTGTTAGTCTTCCTCCGTACACACAAACAACATAACAGGATGTTATGTAGGTACTTGACTTGTTGGAATTTTGATAAGATGGCAGCCTAGCCTGTTTTGGGGAGTCCTTACTAGTCAGGGATACCCCACTGATGGCAGGCACTCATAATGGGTTGACTTCAAGCCATCTGCAACCATGCAATATTTGTCCTGTCGACCCCAGAGGTTTTTCTAAATAATGTGTTCACTGAGCCCCTGAGGTGCCAATGAGGTCTACAGGAAGGGAACAAGAGAAGGGGCCTCTGTGAAAAACCCAGTGAGGTTTTTCACTTAAGGGGTCATGTTGAAGTCACCCAGAGGGGACCCCACTTGGGTAAATAATCAAGGGGGTGAAAGGTTGAGAAATGTGGAATGTGTTTCCTACTGGCTGGGATGTTTCTGGGCCAGCTTCTAGCCATCGCTTCTCTGCGCCCCACCCCACCCTTCTTAATGACTTATTTGTACTGGAAAGCAAGCTATTAATCACAAACAAAATAGCTCTGCAACTTCCAAACACACAGAGAGCAGTTCTAGGGACTGTGGAAAACCAAACCCTTGGCAGAGATTTTTGAAAACGCCCTCCTTTTATATGTATTTGAGAAATGCCACCATTTCTCCTCAGGCCCTGAAGGTTCCCTTTAATTAGCAGTGAAGTTCCCATTTCGCCTTTCTTCCCGAGGCATCTATAAAGCACCAGCCCAGTAAAAGGCAGGTACACAGCTCTCAATTGAGCCCTATTGATGTGCTAGTATAGTTTTAATTGTGTTGAGATTTCCTTGCCAAAGTGACACATGCGGAGGCATTTTAAAAAACGCGTAAGGTTCGTAACTCTTTCCCTGTCTCCAGCTCTTGAATTATGAATGTGTCTTCCGCTGCCTAGTCTGTTCTTCCGAATCTGTAAAATTATTTTAATAACCTGTGTGGGGGTAATGTTAATCTGTTTGCACAGTAGTGTGAATTTATTAGCATTCCTACCCCACTTCAGGGAGCTAGCTTGGTCCTTTTGATGCAAGCCCTGGATTGCAAGATGAGGAAAATTATGGTATTTGCCCCTCTCTCTTCTCTCTCTCTCTCTCTCTCTCTCTCTCTCTCTCTCTCTCTCTCTCTCTCTCTCTCTCATATTTCCTTTCCTCTCCCTTCCTTCTCCATTTCACCAATAGCAATAATTCTATTCCACAGAGTACGTGATAAATCAGCCGAGAAGGACTGAGATTTACCATAACAAGACATGACCTATCAGCCTGTCAGGTCTGAGTTGACTCGTAGCCTTTTGGGCTGTGTATTTCTTCAAAGTCCAGGGCCAGTTTCTTCGTCAGCTCTAACTAATTTCAGAGCAGAGGGGAAACTTGACTGGAGTGCTGTTTGGGATCTGCTTTTTAATCCTGGTCTGTTTAATGTTTGCTTTTGACAGTCTGGGCCAGACATCATTTTAATGGTATGTGTGGTGATAAAGCCAATAAACTGTCAAGATGATTGATAATCTAAGCATTATAGCAATACGACTTTCCTGTTCTCCTCTGTGCTTTAGATGATGGCTTCCAAATTGAATTCCTACAGAGTGTGTTGTGTGTGCCTGGTGCAGACTTCCTAGAAGCCTTTGAAGGAGGGAGCTGTGCTCAATAGCAGACTTTTAGCCCTCAATTACCCACACAGATAGATTTGCATATGTGTCCGTACCCTCTAATTTGGGAAACATCAAGAATTTATGGCTCTGCCCTCCTAACAGTCCCCCAGCAATTTATAGGCACCAGTGCAACTTTTTATTATGTCTTTATGGTGTTTTTTCACCTGGCACGCATCTTGGATTCCATGTGGTTGACTCTGTTATCTGTGGTTGAAAGACATCACAGATAAAGAGGTCCACCATATTAGAGGTAGGCTTCTGGGCTCTTCCCTATGCTCTTTGTTTCCCTCCATTTCCCCCCTCCCTTTGATTTAGCAGACATTTTTAAGCATCTGGCCTTCATCTCATTAATCAGATGTGACCAGGTGTTTGAGAGTGGTGACAGTGGGAGTGCTTAGCTACTCTTTGTTGGTCCTTGTGGGCCACCACACTAGACTGATATCTCCTCTCTTACTCAGGAACAGAAACTCAGAAGGCCGCTCAGACTGTGTCTAAGAAGAACACTAGGCTTTTAGGTTGGTTCTCCAGGATGTTAGTGCCCAATCAGCATCTCTGACATCTGTGGACATGGGGATTTTTTTTTTTGTGCATTTCTTTCAGATTTTTTTTATGGTTTGAAGATGACAGCAAGTCACAGAGAGGTGGCAGGTCTTGACTGCTGGCAAGTTTGGGGTTAATCATGCTCATGCGTCTTTATTCAAAAGCCAACTATCCTTTTAATTGCTTTTCTTTTTGTTAGCTAATAGGCATTTTCCTTTGACTGGGGGACACTGAACAAGTCATTTCAGTTTTCCGGCCTCAGTTTTTTCATCTCAGTGAAGGAATTGAATTCTCTAAGCCCTTGACATCCACAAGCACACACACACACACACACACACACACACACACACACATGTATGTGGTTTTTTTTGAGTGGGTAACTTGCCCACTTGTAGAGGTCAGTGGTGGATGTTGGATGTCTTCCTCTGTTACTTTCTAGCTTTTGGTGAGAGCCTGAGGCTTATTGTTTTGGTTAGGCTGCCTGGTAGGAAGCCCTTGGGATTCACCTCCCCCCCCCCACTCCACCCTCGCACCACTCCACCCTCATGCTCTGTAAAGCGAAGCCTTCACATGGATGCTGGGTCTTGAACCCAGACCTTTTGCTTTCCACCGTTTGCTTATCCCGGGAGTCGTCTCCCCAGCCCCTTAACTCTTGACCCTCCTGCTTCATCACCTTGAGTTTATAGGGTCCATAACCCATCCAGAGGCCAGTCAGTTGGAAGCATAGGGGAGCTTGCCACGGGCTCCCCAACTGTATGACTCTGGAGGTCATTTGCCACCTGCCTCTGGTCTTCCTTCTGCCACATGGAGACAAGGTTGTCCTGAGTTCAACTAAGAAATGAAAACACCTGGCAGAGGACCCAGCACAGAAGACACACTCAATAAATATTCGTGTGACAGGATATTAATTTCAGATTGTGCTGATTGTCGCACAAATCTTCCTGTTTTAAAGATGCAACTCTTTGGATCCCTTGTTTTCCTGTCCCCTTTCCACTCACTCGCTTGCTTGAGTATTCCATGTTTACTTTGTTCAATAAGGGACAATGGGCAGAAAACACCGAATAAGAGAGGTCAGTCTTGGCTATTGAATTCAAAAGTTTAGGCTACAGTATAGGGGGAAAGGTTTAAAAGAAAGCAAAGTGGCAGAATGGCTAACTGACTGAATAGTAGGCAAAGATGTCCTGGGACTGGGAGGAGGTAGCCAGGAAGGGCAGAAGCGCATGCTTGTTAGGGGCTAGAAAGGGTCTGTGTATCTTTCAGGCTGCACACTGTGCTCTGGGCTAATGCTCGCCTCTGTCCGCCTGGGCATTGTGCTTGGAAGAGAGTGCTGTGAAATGCTGACATCTGGATATAATACAGCTGTCGCAGTCATGAACACACAGCAGCTGTGGCTATCTGTACAAGGCCTACACACACACACACACACACACACACACACACAGAACGAGAGAGAGAGAGAGAGAGAGAGAGAGAGAGAGAGAGAGAGAGAGAGAGAGAGAGAGAGTGAAAGTAGAGGAGGACTAGCTGGAAAGATGAAACTGTCAAATGTAAAGATTGGAAAATGAAAAGCAAGCAAGCAAGCAAACAAGCAAGCAAGCAGGGAGAAGGTAAGGTACCCAGGAGGTCCAAATACATGAGGGCATGGCAGAGGCTTCTGAGAGGCAGAAGCCAGGGTTGGGTCGGGTTCAAAAGTGAACAGATTTAGTTAGATGTTTTAAATTGAAATTCTCAGGACCCATAGACTAAATTCTGAACCTGGCTTTGATCTCTTGGCCAACTGAATTGACTGTGGTATGTGGTAGCGTCTGAGGACCCAGTGAAGGGAGAATCAGGGATGCTGGGTAGAGGCGGTCAGTAGGCAGAGATGAGCATCCCAGGGAAGCTGAACAAGTCCCCGAGGCTGGAGGGGAGTCCTCTTTTTTTTTTTAATTAAAAATATTACTTAAAATTACATTGATTGATTGATTGATTTGTGTGTGTGCATATACCATGGCCTTTATGTGGAAGTGGAAAAGAACTTGTGGGAATTAATTCTCTCATGGGTTCTGGGGCTCCAACTCTGGCCTCCAGACTTGGTGATAAGTTCCTTTACACTTTGACCCATCTTGTCAACATGGGTTCCTCCTTTACTGAAATAGCCAAACATACCGTCTCGGGGCCATTTACTACTTGGAGTTTGACCTGCTTGTGCCTCAGTTTTGCACCTGGGGAGGAACAGGATGGTTGGTACTGTGACCTAGTACTGCTCGCCCTAAATACCTGTGTCCACCACCCACACCTATTCAGGTGACTTCTGGCTGGTCAAAAATAAGATTCAAGAGCTGCAAGGAAGTCAGGATTCCCACAGTCGCTTCACTGCTTAAGAACTGACCCGAGCTTGCTAGACTGTTTCCTCAGGGATAATGTGAAGAATGGGAAGCTCAGGAGCTCTCTTGCCTGCCACAAACAGAACCTGTGTACTCGGATGGTGGGAACCCCTCTGTCTATTCACATATGTGGTCCATTCTCTGCTCCCAGGAGTACAGCTACTGTCCATCCACATAAGTTCCTCCTGTTCTCAGAGTTTGTAGAGGAGACCTGTTCTTCACATCATTTGACCCAGGAACCTGAAAAGCACATTTCATCCATATTCGGTGGCTCCAGGTGCTCAGATGACTGTCCTTTCCTTTGAGACCCATGATGTGAGGTGTTCTGCCTTTTTAAGCACTAGATTGTCTGGGGGTGCGGCTCAGTGGTAGAGCTCAAGCTTAGCATGCCTGAGAGTGAGTCCCAGTACCAAACAACAATAGCAAAATAACCGCCTATCACAAGCCACCATGTCAGTAGTTCTCAACCTGTGGGTCGAGACCCCGAGGTGGGGGGGGGTCACGTATCAGATATCCTGCATATCTGATATTTACATTATGATTCATAACAGTAGAAAACTACAGTCATGGGTTAGCAATGAAATAATTTTATGGTTGGAGGTCACTGCATAGGATGTGAGGAACTGCATAGGATGGCTGCACCAGGAAGGTTGAGAACCGCTGCTCTAGGTCATGTGCTCCCCCTGGAAGAAAAATCGGAACTTGTGTTTTGTGAGCAGAGAAAAGACCTGGGGTTTCCTGGCAAACCCTGGACTATTCCTCCTGAAACTTTCGCTCCCTACAAGCTGCTCAGCTCTTCCACCCCTCAGCAGGCATTGAATCCTGTCTGCTGTAGTATAGATTTCCTGGGAAGCCCATGCATCTGGGAGCTTTACCCATCTCGTGGGTTGCAGGGTTCTGAAGCACATCGTCATTTGCAGCAGGTTTACTTGGCAAAGAAATCCCTTCTGTCTCATCCCTTGTATGTCCATTTTTGGGTCAGTGTACTAGCACTATTGACTCAACAGAGTGACTCCTCAGAGTGACAGCCTTCACTCGCCTCTGACTGACTACAGCACGGCCAGGGAGCCATATAGGCTGCCTCTGATAGGTAGAGGCAAAGCCGAGGCACTTGTAATGACGCAGGGGGGACGGCCCCAAGATGCATAGCTCCCAGTTTCTTTTCCTTGATTTCACTTGAGCCATTACTCTTTCCTGCCACAGCTGACAGAAGGTGGCTCTGTGTAGAGTATTACTTTGACCATTTTGCTCCAGGAAAAGCATTAGTAATTTATAAATAAAATACACATAAAATAGGAGACATCAAATATAGGTTTATCGACAACAAAGGCGCTATTAATGCTGAAACCGGCTGGTTTTTTGAAATCGAGTTAGTTTCGTTGCTGATTTATGTGCTGTTTGTTTTGGGAGGGCTTGTGAGTGGGTCGTGATGGTGCTTGGGAACTGGTGGCTGAGCGGGGACGGAGCTGTTTTGGGTCTGAGTTCTCCAATAAAGTGGGAGGGGGAAGAAGAAGGTGTAGAGGAGTAGGGAAACTAGAAGGAGGGAAGGGGAAAGAAGCAGAAGAAGGAGGAAAAGAGAAGCAGAGGAGGAGGGAGGAGAGGGGAGAGGAAAAGCGAAGGAGAGGGAGAAAGGGAGGGAAGAGGAAGAAGAAACAAGGAAGGAGGAAGAGGAGAAAGGAAGGAAGCAGGAAGGAAGGGGGTGGGGTGGGGTGGGGATTGGGGGGGTAGGAAGGCGGGCCCTCAGCAGCAGCAAGAAAGATAAGCCCCTTTCTGAGCTTGATGGCTGTGTATTTAAGCAAGAGTGTGTTCCCAGGAAATTGAGAAAGTGAGTGTGTGTGCTTTATGTCAAGCATAGCTCATTTGAAGTATACCTGTGTGGACATGAGGGCTCGCAGAAAACTGTTATTTATTTCTCTTGAATTTGCCCTACTTGTTAAACAAAATTTGACAGATGGTTTGCAGCAAGAGTAATGAGGCCATTATATCGGCAAGTTTTATCTTGAGCCTATCAGTTGTTGTGTAGGAAAGGGGGTTGTCTTGGTTTGGGGGAGCCTCGTTCCCTCCTTGTGGAAAACAAATCAAATTCATTTAGTTGGCAGATTAAGAAAATTGAAAGTTCATTTTCTGAGCCTTCCCACAAGGCGAAGTTGGCTTTTAAAACTGTTCACCAGACTCATCTGACTAGAAAGCACCATGCAGTGCTCTGTGATAGATGTGAGTGGGTGTTTGTTTGTTTGTTTGTTTTGTTTTCTTTTGTTTTGCCGTTCCCATTCCACTATGAGTAACTTCAGGTTGTTCTCTGCTTCCCTATCTAGGTTCCCTCATGTACATTCTTGCTGTCCCCACCTCTCTCTTTTCTGTGTCTTCCATGTGTGTGTTTTTTCTCATTTGCAGACACCACAGGGGCCTGGGGTGATGACTCAGTATATAAAGCACTTGTTACAATAATGTGAGGACTGGTGTGAATCTCCAGAACCCCCACATCTACCTGTATCTCAGTGCTCCCACGAGAGCTAGGATGGACATGAGAGAATCTCTAGAAGCTCCTAGGCCAGCTAAGTTGGTGTACACAGTGGTGAATGACAAAAGACCTTGGAAGGCAAGGACTGATAGAAAGGTTGTCCTCTGATCTCTATACATGCAAGATGGCCAAGCACATGACTACGTATTCTCTTTTTCTCTGTCTTTGTTTTGTTCTCTTTCACACACATACACATACAGCATATACATATGTATATACACATCACAAACACACACATGCACACATATACACACACACACCACATACATATATCACATACACATCACATACCCATAAAATCCTCAAGTGAACTGTTTCTAGTATGGGAAATACCTAAGTCCTCATTGGAGAGGATGTTATGTTCCTTATAGTGTCTATTCTAGAGCTACATCAGAATGCTGGGGGTGTGACTCTATGGTAGAGTTCTTACCTAGCTAGTAGTATCTGTGACACCCTGGGTTCAATCTCTAGGACTGCAACACACAAAAAAGTATGGGGCCTGTCATAGTCACTGTCCTCTTGCTGTGAAGAAATACCATGACCAAAGCAACTATTATAAGAATTATTTAATTAGGGGCTTGATTATAGTTTCAGAGCTTTAGACCATTATCATCATGTCGAGGAGCATGGTGGCATGGTGTGGCCTGGAGTAGCCGCTGAGAGCTATATCTTGATCTGTAGGCAGAGGGAGGGAAGAAGGGAGATACAGGGAGGGAGGGAAGGAGAGAGGGAGGGAGATACAGAGATGGAGTCAGACATAATCTGGGCTTGGCATAGGTTTTGAAACCTCAAAGCTCACCCCTAGTGACACACTTCCTCCAACAAGGCCACAATTTCTAATCCTTCTAATCCTTTCAAAGAGTTCCATTTCCTAGTGACTAAGTATTCAAATATATGAGTCTCTGGAAGGGCCATTCTTATTTAAACCACTAAAGGTTTAGAGTAGGTAGGCATGACAGGATTTTAGAAAGGTGACTTGACCTCTCTGATGACAGTAGGATTTCTATTCTAGGTAGCACACAAAAACATAGGTTATCCATCAGCTGGTGAATGAATAAAAACAATGTAGAATGGACTGTGTCTAAAATGTTCAGGAAGTATTTTGTATTTTAGATTGTGGAGTATTTGCATATGCATAATGAGCTGTGTTTAGGGGTAGGATTCATATCTAAAATACAAAACAAAACTATGTGTTTTCTGAAAATCATTATATGCAATATTTTTAAATACGCCTTTATTTTAAAATAAAGGCCCATCATGAAGCCAGGTGTGGAAATCTCTAGTTGCATCATGTTGGATCACAGAATGCTTCAGATTTTCAGATAGGGACACACACCCTACATAGTTGCTAATGAGAACATAGGACCTGCTCTGGAGCCAACTATGCTCTATACTATGCACACGCTTGGACTTGTGATGGTGCATGTTGACACGATCTAGAATTGTTTTTGAGACAAATCTCTGGGCATGACTGTGAGGGAGTTTCTAGATGAAGGTTAACTGAGGTGGGAAGATTCATATACTAAGTGTGGGTAGTACCTTTCTATGGTGTGGGGTCCCAGGCTGTATAAAAAAGGGAAAGATAGCTAAATGAACATTCCTCCCTCTCGGCTTCCTGGGTACACACTCGATGTGACCATCTGATTTCTGTTCCTGCCAACATCTCTCCCCTACCATGATGGACTGTGTTTCTTTCTTAGACTGTCTTGGACATGGGTTTTGCCACAACAAGAAATCCAATATGGAACCTCAATGTTTATTACAAATAGTGAAGAGAGTACTACAATTGTCCCCTTCAGTAGATAGGGACACTGATGTGGGGCCTAACCACCCAGATAAGGGCCCACCACTGAAAGTAACAGGGGTTGATTTCAGAGTCTGAACATAAATGGAGAATATCTGGTGTAGGGACGGCACATTCAAAAGCCCCGTACAGAGAATTTGAAAGAACAAAGCAATTTCAGGTAAAATACCTGGAGTGAAGAGAATCTGGATTCAAAAGCAAATTAGCAAATACAACACGCGCGCGCGCGCGCACACACACACACACACACACACACACACGTACACATACCACAGGCACCTCACAAAATAGTAAAAAATTCTGAGTCAGCCAACTCAAGACATGGGTCCTGGAGGCGTGTCTAGTGATATAGTCCTTGCTAACATGTGAGGTCCTGGGTTCAGTCCCCCACAACAAAAACAAAATGAATTGATACAAACAAAACCACCAAAAGACAACTGGGGACATTGGCATGGCCCATGAGGTTGCAACCTCTAATTTAGTTCAGGCTCCTTATCTTATTTATTTATTATTTGAGAAGACTTTTACTTCATAGCCTAGCCTGGCCTTGGCTGAACTACATTCCTCCTGTTTCAGCCTTCTGCATACTGGAATTCTAGGCATGAAACACCATGCCTGGCAACTTTCTCATTTGATGTTTTCTGTTTGTTTGAGACTAGGTCTCATTCTAAATCCTAGGCTAGTCTTATGGTGATCCTCCTGCTTCAGCCTCCTGAGTTCTGGGGTTATAAGCATGAGTCACCATGGTGGGTGGCCTCCTTATTTTAAAGAGAAACAGAGTCACAGAGGGGTGAGGCAAATTGTTCCGGTCCTCAACTTGGGAATGGCTGAGGAGATCAGGTGACAAGGGTTCCAAATAGCAAGGCCCACCTTCATAGTAAACTGGAGCTTCCTTAGTGCTGTGGATAGGGCCAGAGTCAGACCTAATGTATCAAGGTTGAACAAAGAGGAAATCATTTACTAAACAGGAACTGAATTGACCTGATAACTATTTTTTAAGGGACATATGAGGAAGGTGGGGATAAAGCCAAAGCATTCTGGGAAATCAGGACCCAGACAAGCTGCTTACCACAGTTCTGGCCTGGTGCCTCATGCCCTGGTGCTCTGCCTGGTAGAGAGAGCCACTAGAAGGCCATGAGAAGACCTGGATCTGGACCTGGCTTTGCCTCTGGCAGCCACTGCCCCTCTTTGAACTAACTTTAGTTTCCTGACTTGTAACCTGGAGCTGGTATACTTACCTTCCTCCATCATGAGGGTACTGGGAAAAAAAATGGAAACTTTGAGTAACATGGCTTTGCTAACTGTGGAGCATGCCTGTATATAAGTTGTTGCTTACCGTCTCTGGGCAGAGATCCCATGAGAGCCGGGGGCAGCAGCATGTGTGTACACGTATTCTCTTGACAAAGCCCGTGTCACCTTGAGGACATCTTGTTTCAAGTCTTCCCATAATTACACAGTAGTGTACATGGGGGTTGGTGCTATGCGTGTTGGACACCTAATAATTACAGAAGGAATAAGAGCCCTGGTATGATGGGCACCCGGGTCTGTTGCCCAGGGGCCTCCGTATGATCTGCTGTCATGTTGCTTTCCACTTAGATGAAGCAGGAGGGCTTGACTATATCAATTGGAAGCATGTGCTAGCTGAGAGCTATACAAGCCAGGTACGAGGACCTGCCTTCAAGTCTGTTGCAGTAGGGAATAACAGAAGTGACCGTGTAATTTGTTGTCTAGATTGGACATGTCTGAAAATGAAAAAAGGAAGAGGGAGTTGCAATAAGTATTCTGAGTGTAACCTGGGGTTGTTCCAGACCGGTTCTTGTATCCAGAAATAACATCTGGATAGCTATGTCCAGCTAGCTCCCCCACGTGACTGGCTATGTGATGGGTAGTGTGAGCCTCTAGCTTTGTATTCCTAAGGAGGCTCAGGACACTGGATAGCACCTTGAGTGGCACCAGAGCTCTTGAGTTCTGCCTTATTTCCTCTATTGTTTTTCTCTTCAGTGCCCTCCTGTCTGCCCTTCCTTCTTAAAGGCTCCTTCCATTAGAGTTTGGCCACCTGGCAGCCTCCATCCCAGTTGATAATTTGCAAATAAAATAAGCTTCTGAAAATATAGAGTTGGGAGGCTGAGGGGATAGCACAGTCAGTGAAGCGCTGGCCACAAAAGCATCAGGACTTGACATGGATTCTTAGCACTCATGGAAAAGCTGGACCCGGAGGACGGAGAAAGGTACAGTTCCAGAGCTGCCGTGCCAACCAGTCTAGCCAATCGGTGAGCTCTGGCTTCAGTGGGGCCAACCAGTCTAGCCAATCGGTGAGCTCTGGCTTCAGCGGGAGCGCCTTTCTCAAAAGATAAGTTAGAACCCCATAAAAGAAGACTCTGGAGTTGACCTTTGGCCTCTACAAGCATGTATATACATACGTGTACAAGCATATCTCACACACACACACACACACACACACACACACACACACACACACACACTGAGGGAAGGAGGGAGGAGGGAGGAGGAAGGGAGGGGAGGGAGGAAAAGGGAAGGGGAGACAGAGAGAGAGGGAGAGAGGGAGAGAGGGAGAGAGGGAGAGGGAGAGAGAGGGAGAAAGGGAGAGGGAGGGAGAGGGAGAGAGGGAGAGGGAGAGGGAGAGAGAGAGAGAGAGAGAGAGAGAGAGAGAGAGAGAGAGAGAGAGAGAGAGAGAGAGAACATTGGGAATTGAAACATTTAAGGACCAGCAGTCTAGAACTGTGTTGTTGTCTAGCCCTGCACTTCTCTTTTACAGTATGGAGATAACATGAACAACGTTACAACTTCACTGTGTAGGGCCAACAAAGAAGTTTATATGAGAATGACTCACAACTAATGAAGGGTTAATATAGAAACAAATGATTGTTCATAAGATTATAGAGGCATCTTAAGGAAAATAGCCCGAGTGACTTACAATGAGGACTTTGCTAGCCTTGGTGAGAGACTAAGTTTTGGGAGACTGATCTTTTCTGGGGGCCTTCAACTTGTATCTTGTTGGCAAGTTACTCATCATAAGAGTTGACTTTGAGGTACAGTGGATTGTGGAGGCAGACATACCCAAATTTGAAACTTTTTTCTGTTTAATTTCTATGACCTTGGGAGTTGGATTTTAACTCTCCCTTGAGTGTTGGCTTCACTGTTCTCTACAGCGGACAGCAGCCTTTGAGAGAATATTTACAAAACTGCAAATACAGTGCGTGACATACTCGGGCTGTTGACCCATTGGGCCTTTCTTTCTTTTGTGTTCCTCTGCCAAGGTCATTTGGTGAGAAAAATAGTAAGTTAGTGAGGATAGCCTTTAAGGAACTGTTTGTGTAGATGGCTTCTTTTATGGAACTATGGCCCTATGGTCTACAGATAATGAATGTTGGCATGGAGAATTTGAGAGTTCAAGCATAGGAAAGGAATAAACTAGACATTGGGCATGGTGGTGTGGTGGTATATACCTGTAATTCTGGCACCTAGGAGGCTGAGACAGAAGACTATTGGGAGTCTGAAGCCAGCCTGTGATGTACAGCAAGAGCCAGGCTGTCAGCACTATGTAACTCTGGTCTGTATCCCAGGGTTAGCTTTGAACTCACTGTGTAGCCCCAGCTGGCTTCAAATTCACAGCAGCCCCCAGCCTCAGCATCTTAGGTAGTGGAGTTACAGGCAAGTACACCACACCTGTTTGTAGCTGGGATTTCAGTGATGACTACATTTTCTCCAGTCCACTGATAATTCTCCAGATTGTGCAAAGACTGGGGCTGGGAACTATCCACACAGAGTCTTCTTTCTTTCATTTAGTTGAGAAAGAAAGATCATTTTAGGTGATGGGTGGCATCCAGTTACAAATCTGTGAGTGTAAAATAGAGGTATTCAGGAGGAGGAGGAGGAGCCTTCTGAAGGGGGCTGTGTGAGTTTTGAGGATCCTTCATGCAGAGGGTTGGGCAGGAGTGGTGCTTGGGCTGTCATGCCCACAACCTGAAATTTTGCAGGTGATCAGAGTCTGCAGCTACCATGGTCTGGGCCCTTGATCTAGAGATGAAGGTGAAAATGCTCAAATGGTTAGGATTCAATCTGGCATGGATGGTGCTTGATGGGATTAATGTAATTGCATTCTGAAGCCTTTATAAAAGGGAAAATTGGCCCATTGCCATGTGACCCCAGACCACTTTTCCTCCCTGTAATATAAGTTACTATAAACTTGCCCAGCTGGTCTCCCAATCCTGGCCTAAATGTATTTGTGTTTTCTTGTGTTTATCTCATTCTTGACCCAACTTGCTGGACTAATCTTCCCTTTTAGGGCCTCTCTCACCCAGCTGTGTTTATTCCAAAGCCTTTTATAATTTCCACAGCTATATCCATTTCTTTTGATGTTCATGTCCTGTACCGCCTGAAAGTTTCTGACCACAACTACTCATTGCACAGTGTGACTGTCTTTTCTTTTCTATGCTACTGTACATAATATGATATATAGCAAGTACAACTATACATTACATGTATATGTATATAAGTATGAATTTTAAATCCGAATTTCATACTATGTGTCTGGACGGTAAGCTTTTGCTTTCCAGTGCTTTTTATTTTTTTTTTATCCCCATTGTGAAATATTGGTTGATTTCCTATTTTAAGTGATATGCAGACAGATTTTGAAGAGTGGCTGGGTAGAGTCCATGAGCCTTCTGTTGCCCTGAAGCCCCGGAGTGAAAAGATTATAAGACTAGTAACATTGTGTTTGATGGAAATTATAAGAATGGAGCATGATATAAGAGCTGATGGGATGGCTCAGTAGTTAGGAGCATTTGCCTTTCTTGTACCCACATGGCAGCTCATAACTGCTTGTAACCCCAGCTCCAAGGGATCCAAAGCACCTGCCCTCTATAGGCACCCACACTCAAGGGCATAAATTTATGCATAGATACATGTAGCCATAATTAAAAATAAAGAAAATGTCTAAAAACATTTTTGGGGGATCCTGATAGCACGATTCTGAGTATTTATCCCTGCCTCTTAATGGATTTTATATTTCCTCAATGTTCTGCAGTGAACATATACTTTTCATTTTTTTTATTTTAGTTTGAGCGATGGGAAAGTTGCATGAGAATTCCTGGTCTGTCTCCATGGCGTGTTACTCACTGCAACTTTCCCTAGGGAGGAGGAGTCTCCTAACAACACTGCAGCATCCCAGGAATTCAAAGACAGAAGTGGTCAGAGCACCTTGGGTCAGTTGACAAGTGACAGGATGCCTGTGAGTTCTTCCCAGAACACAGGGACCTGTGTTTTGCACTGCTGACCCCAGTGTTGACTCATCTCTGGTGGTTTGTAGCTGTGAAAGGAGCTCCCCCATTCCCACCCTGGTTACTGTGCCACATTGTGTACTTAGGTTCTTTAGAGCCATGCCTCATAAATCAGCCCGCCTTCCTTCTCTGAGGTGGGAACAGCTTCCCACATTCCCTCACACAGACCCTTGGTTTCAGGTAATAACCCACTGAGACTAGAAAGCAACATAAGGCCAGGAGCATCTCAGCTCAATATTCCCGAACACTTATTTTTAAAAACAGAACCTAAGGATAGACTTGGGGATTGACTCTGGAGACCAGGGTCTTAGGAAGCCCAGTCCTCAACACTGCAGGGGTAAAGACAAGGTCACTGTTGAACTGCTTTCTGTGACTCTAACCCGAGTACTCTTCACTATGTGGTATCCTCTAGTTTTCCGAGAGTCCTGGAGTCACCTTGCATGGATCCAGCTCTAATGTAGATTTGAAAAAAGAGGTCACACAGTACCTTTACTTAGAGGACTCACAGTCCGGTGAGGCCACCTGGACTTGAACTTGGAAAAGGACCAGCAAGGGGCACTAGGCCGTACTTAACACTTTCCAAAAGAGAATAAACTCCCCCTTTGTGTATCTGGAGCAGTAGCTGATCCAGTCACGGTCCTCATTATCTTCCTTAGGACCCCTGACTTGTCTGACCTCCTCCCAGAGATTGGACTCTTGAGTCAGATCGTGAAGATGCTGGGCAGGGTGACAAGATAGTCTTCATAGTCTGATTCCATTACAGCTTAATTTTCTTCTGTGCAGAACACTGCAGTTTTTGTTCTGCTCTTTGAGTCTTTGGAGCCCTCAGGTGTAGGTTTTGAGCCTGAGTTACTGAGGCACTAAGGACAGAGGAGCGGGTGTGGGGGTGGTGCTTTCTCTCTGCTGACAGTGACTGTGGTGGTTGGACCGGGTCTACTCACTTGGTTTGTTCCATATGTAGTTCAGCTCTAGGCACTTGAACCTCTAGAGGAGAGATGCTGCCATTTCTCCCACAAGGCTTGCTGTCTATGGAGGCAGACAAACTATCAGGATTGCTACAAAACCCAGTCTCAGGGCCATTGATGATGTCTCTTTACTTATCAAGTAGAAAAGGAGAACACGTAGTTAGTAATTAAAAGTATATGCTCACGGTGAGGTTTTAGGAAAATAGGAAAATCACCTGTAGAGTAATGTAGAAAGTTCTATGGGCTTTCAATGGCTGTAAAAGGAGTCAGCAAAGAACAAGGGTGCTTTGATGAGCCCTCCCTGCCTCCCACGCCCACCGGGACAGTCAGGTGCGATTAGGGGCAAGAGTGGAGAAGCAGAGTCAATAGGTCACAATGAGAGTAACAAGCAATTGTACTTCCTCAAAGGACATGACATTTGGAGTGGACTGAAAAGATCGTCATAGAATAAAAAGACAAACGTTATAATAAGATGTATGTCTGATATAAAATTAGGATTCTTCTTTTAAAAAAGATTGGTTTATGAATGTATGAGTGTTTGTCTGCATGTCTGTATGGGCATCACATGTGTGAATGGTGCCCTTGGAGGTCAAAAGAGAGGTTTACAGGAAGTTGTGAGCTGCCATGTGGGTGCTCTGAATCCACTGTCCTCTGGAAGAGCAGCAAGTGCTCCTAACCACAGAACCACGTCTCCAGCCTCTACAATTAGGATTCTTTATTTTTCAGGGATAGATAGTCCAACTTAAACTGGATTTAGAATTCTGAAAACCGGAATGATGTCCTGAGGAATCTCTTGGCATGTTTAGTATCAACAGGCGACCCTAAAGTAACCCACACAGTAACCACACAGCCTGTTGTGTGGGTTCTTCCCAGAGTACCTGGTATCTGAGGGTGAGCATTTGAAGAGGCTCTTATGAGAAGTGCTTATAATGCAAACCCAGTTCACTAGCTGGCGTTGGGTATTGCTGTGTGAACAGTGAGGCCATTAGTAGCCCGTGGGGTCCTGTGAGCTCTCTACTGCCATGTAGTATATTAAAACAGTGAAAAAAGCGGAATTGAATGACATTTAAGATGGTCTCTAGCCACCCCAGCTCTTGAAAAATTTATTTGCTTTCTTTGCAGTGTTGTGGATGTATACTTTCGGCAGGGAGGAATTCTGGGTTTACGAGTCAGGCTCATGAGTAAGAGTGGGAGATGACAGGGACTTGTGATCTCTAGGTTTTAAGTCCAGGACCGCTCTCCAGAATTCGTGTTGGCGCTCCGTGGGCAACCTGACACGGGGCAACACTTCAGGTCACGCACTTAGACTGGAATTGCATCTGAGTTACAGTGTATCTGTCTTCTTTTTCCCAACTCTCAGTGGCTGACGGACAAAAAGGTACTCATAAAACCTTCACACAGAGCACAGGCCAGCAGAATAATTCAGACTTTATTTATTTATTTATTTGAGGATTTTGAATCTGAAACTAGAACTCTTAAGGAAGCGTGCTGAACTGTTCCCCCTATTTCCCCTTTAAGATTGTTACACACTTAGGTAATGGGGGCAAGTCAGATTTGAGGGAAAGATGTGTTAATGTGAGGTTAAAATATAGCTCAGAGTGTTTCTTTTTTCCTATAAACTTCAGAAAAAACAACAACAGGTTGTTCAAGGCCAAGTTCAGACCCCCAAATAAATAACATGCCTAAGTCCACCATGTGAAGATCTGGTTAAGTCTGGTATGGGGGAAAAACATGTAGCTTTGTAACAGAATCATTGCTATTTTTGACAAAAACATCCTTTTTTTTTTATTTTTTTAATTTACATTCCAAATCACTTCCCCTTTCCCGTTTCCTCCCTCCCCGAAAGTCCCATAAGCCCCCTTCCCTCCCTCTTTTCTCCATTCAACCCCCTCTCGTTACTCTGTCCTGGCGTTCCCCTACATCCAGGCTTTCCAGGACCAGGGGTCTCTCCTTCCATCTTTTTAGAAATCTATTGATATGCGGATTGTGTCTAGGGTATTCCGAGATTCTGGGTCAATATCCCCTTATCAGTGACTGCATACCATGTGTGTTCTTTTGTGATTGGGTTACCTCACTAAGGATGATATTTTCAAGATCTGACCATTTGCCTAGGAATTTCGTGAATTCATTGTTTTTAATTGCAGAGTAGTATTCCATTGTGTAGATATACCACATCTTCTGAATCCATTCCTCCGTTGAGGGACATCTGGGTTCTTTCCAGCTTCTGGCTATTATAAATAAGGCTGCTATGAACATAGTGGAGCATGTGTCCTTATTGCATGCAGGTAAAGTCTCTGGGTATATGCCCAGGAGTGGTATAGCCGGATCCTCCGGGAGTGTCATGCCCAGTTTTCTGAGGAACCGCCAGACTGCTTTCCAGAGTGGTTGTACCAGCTTGCAATTCCACCAGCAGTGGAGGAGTGTTCCTCTTTCTCCACATCCTCGCCAACAACTGCTGTCTCCTGTGTTTTTGATCTTAGCCATCCTGACTGGTGTGAGATGGAATCTCAGGGTTGTTTTAATTTGCATTTCCCTAATGACTAAGGATGATGAACATCTCTTTAGGTGCTTCTCAGCCATTAGATATTCTTCAGGTGAGAACTCTTTGTGTAGCTCTGTACCCCATTTTTTAATAGGGTTACTTGCCTCTCTGGAGTTTAACTTCTTGAGTTCTTTGTATATATTGGATATTAGCCCTCTGTCGGATGTATGGTTGGTAAAGATCATTTCCCAGTTAGTTGGTTGCCGCTTTGTCTTTTTGACAGTGTCTTTTGCCTTGCAAAAACTTTGTAATTTAATGAGGTCCCATTTGTCTATTCTTGATCTTAGAGCATAAGCTATTGGAGTTCTGTTCAGGAAATTCTCCCCTGTGCCCATATGTTCAAGGTTCTTCCCTAGTTTCCCTTCTATTAGTTTCAGTGTGTCTGGTTTTATGTGGAGATCTTTGATCCACTTAGAATTGAGCTTAGTGCAAGGAGATAAGGATGGGTCAATTTGCATTCTTCTGCATGTTGACCTCCAGCTGAGCCAGCACCATTTGTTGAAAAGGCTATCTTTTTTCCACTGGATGGTTTTAGCTCCTTTGTCAAAGATCAAGTGACCATAGGAGTGTGGATTCATTTCTGGGTCTTCAATTCTGTTCCATTGATCTACATGTCTGTTACTGTACCAATACCATGCAGTTTTTAACACTATTGCTCTGTAGTACAGCTTGAGGTCCGGGATACTGATTCCCCCAGAGGTTCTTTTACTCTTGAGAATAGTTTTAGCTATTCTGAGTTTTCTGTTATTCCAGATGAATTTTTGAATTGCTCTTTCTAACTCTATGAAGAATTGAGTTGGGATTTTGATGGGGATTGCATTGAATCTGTGTATTACTTTTGGTAAGATGCTCATTTTTACTATATTAATCCTGCCAATCCATGAGAATGGCAGATTTTTCCATCTTCTGAGGTCTTCTTCAATTTCTTTCTTCAGAGACTTGAAGTTCTTGTCATACAGATCTTTCACTTGTTTGGTTAGAGTCATGCCAAGATACTTTATATGGTTTGTGGCTATCGTGAAAGGTATTATTTCTCTTACTTCTTTCTCAGCCTGCTTATCCTTTGAGTATAGGAAGGCTTCTGACTTGCTTGAGTTGATTTTATATCCGGCCACTTTGCTGAAGTCGTTTATCAGCTGTAGGAGTTCTCTGGTGGAGTTCTTTGGGTCGCTTAAGTATACTATCATATCGTCTGCAAATAGTGATAGTTTGACTTCTTCCTTTCCAATTTGTATCCCTTTGATCTCTTTTTGTTGTCTAATTGCTCTAGCTAGAACTTCAAGTACTATATTGAAAAGATATGGAGAGAGAGGGCAGCCTTGTCTAGTCCCTGATCTTAGTGGGATTGCTTCAAGTTTCTCTCCATTTAGATTGATGCTGGCTACCGGTTTGCTGTAAATTGCTTTTACTATGTTTAGATATGGGCCTTGAATTCCTGATCTTTCCAAGACCTTTAGCATGAAAGGATGCTGAATTTTGTCAAATGCTTTCTCAGCATCTAATGAGATGACCGTGTGGTTTTTTTCTTTGAGATTGTTTATGTAGTGGATTCCATTGATGGATTTCCTTATATTGAACCATCCCTGCATCCCTGGGATGAAGCCTACTTGATCGTGGTGGAAGATCGTTTTGATGTGTTCTTGGATTCGGTTGGCAAGAATTTTATTGAGTATTTTTGCATCGATATTCATAAGAGAGATTGGCCTGAGATTCTCTTTCTTTGTCGGATCTTTGTGTGCTTTTGGTATTAGTGTAATTGTGGCTTCATAGAACGAGTTGGGTAGTGTTCCTTCTGTTTCTATTTTGTGGAACAGTTTGAAGAGTATTGGTGTTAGGTCTTCTTTGAAGGTCTAATAGAATTCTGCACTAAAACCATCTGGACCTGTGCTTTTTCTGGTTGGAAGACTTCCAATGACAACTTCTATTTCTTCAGGGGTTATAGGACGGTTTAGATGGTCTATTTGATCCTGATTTAATTTTGGTACTTGGTATCTGTCAAGGAAATTGTCCATTTCCTCAAGATTTTCTAGTTGTGTTGAATACAGGTTTTTGTAGTAGGATCTGATGATTTTTTGAATTTCCTCAGTTTCTGTTGTTATCTCTCCCTTTTCGTTTCTGATTTTATTAATTTGGATACTATCTCTGTGCTTTCTGGTTAGTCTGGCTAAGGGCTTATCTATCTTGTTGATTTTCTCAAAGAACCAACTCCTCGTTTTGTTGATTCTTTGTATGGTTTTATTTGTTTCTACTTGATTGATTTCAGCCCTGAGTTTGATGATTTCCTGCCTTCTAGTCCTCTTTGGTGTATTTGCTTCTTTTTGTTCCAGGGCTTTCAGGTGTGCCATTAAGCTGTTAGTGTATGCTGTCTCCCGTTTCTTTTTGGCGGCACTCAGGGCTATGAATTTTCCTCTTAGCACTGCTTTCATTGTGTCCCATAAATTAGGGTATGTTGTGCCTTCATTTTCATTAACTTTCAAAAAGTCTTTGATTTCTTTCTTTATTTCCACCTTGACCAAGTTATCATTGAGTAGAGCATTGTTCAGCCTCCATGTGTACGTGGGTTTTCTTTTGTTTTTGTTGCCATTGAAGACCACCCTTATTCCATAGTGATCTGATAGGAGGCATGGGATTATTTCTATCTTCTTGTATCTGTTGAGGTCTGATTTGTGACCAATTATATGGTCAATTTTGGAGAAGGTACCATGAGGAGCTGAGAAGAAGGTGTATTCTTTAGCTCTAGGATGAAATGTTCTATATATATCAGTTAGTTCCATTTGGTCCAAGGCTTCAATTAGATTCACTGTGTCCCTGTTTAGTTTCTGCTTTCCTGAACGATCCATTTCAGAGAGCGGGGTGTTGAAGTCACCCACTATTATTGTGTGCGGTGCGATGTGTGCTTTGAGTTTTAGTAAAGTTTCTTCTACGAATGAGGGTGCCCTTGCATTTGGAGCATAGATATTCAGAATTGAGAGTTCTTGATGGTGGATTTTTCCCTTGATCAGTATGTAGTGTCCTTCTGTGTCTTTTTTGATGACTTTAGGTTGAAAATCAATTTTATCCGATATTAGGATGGCTACTCCACCTCGTTTCTTGGGGCCATTTGCTTGTAAAATTGTTTTCCAGCCTTTTACTCTGAGGTAGTGTTTGTCTTTGACACTGAGGTGCGTTTCCTGCATGCAGCAAAATGCTGGGTCCTGTTTACGTATCCAGTCTGCTAGTCTATGTCTTTTAATTGGGGAATTGAGACCATTGATATTAAGAGAGATTAAGGCATAGTGATTATTGCCATCTGCCATTCTTGATGCTATCTTTATGTTTGAGTGGTTATCTACTTTTGGGTTTGATTCAAGAAGGTTATTATCTCATTTTTTCCAGGGTGTTGTTTCTCTCCCTGTATTGGAGGTTTCCACCTATTATCCATTGCAGGGCTGGATTTGTGGAAAGATATTGTGAAAATTTGGTTTTATCATGGAATATCTTGGTCTCTCCATCTATGGTGATTGAGAGTTTTGCTGGGTATAGTAGTCTAGGCTGGCATTTGTGCTGTCTTAGTGTCTGCATGAGATCTGCCCAGGATCTTCTGGCTTTCATAGTCTCTGGTGAGAAGTCTGATGTGATTCGGATAGGTCTTCCTTTGTATGTTACTTGGCCCTTTTCTCTTACTGCTTTTAGTATTCTTTCTTTGTTTAGAACATTCGGTGTTTTGATTATTATGTGACGGGAGGTATTTCTGTTCTGGTCCAGTCTGTTTGGAGTTCTGTAGGCTTCTTGTACGTTCATCGGCATCTCTCTCTTTAAGTTAGGGAAGTTTTCCTCCATAATTTTGTTGAAGATGTTTACTGGCCCTTTAAGTTGCAAATCTTCACTCTCATCTATATCTATAATCCTTATGTTTGGTCTTCTCATTGTGTCCTGGATTTCCTGGATGTTTTGGGTTACACGTTTTTTGCATTTTGCATTTTCTTTGACTGTTGAGTCGATGCTTTCTATGGAGTCTTCAGCACCTGAGATTCTTTCTTCCATCTCTTGTATTCTATTGTTTATGTTTGCATCTATGACTCCTGATTTCTTCCCAAGGTTTTCTATCTCCAAAGTTGTCTCCCTTTGTGATTTCTTAGTTGTTTCTACTTCCTTTTTTAGTTCCTGGATGGATTTGCTGAGATCCTTCACTTGTTTGTTTGTATTTTCCTGTATTTCTTTAAGGTATTTTTGCATTGCCTCTTTCAGGATTTCTTCCTGATGACCCACGTTCTCCTGCATTTCTCTGAGTGATTTTTATGTTTCCTCCTCATGGGAATCCATCTGTTGATCCATTGTCTCCTGCATTTCTTTAAGCAGTTCTCGTGTTTCCTTTGTAAGGGCATCTAACCGTTGATTCATTTCTTTAAGCAATTTTTGTGTTGCCTCCTTATGGGCATCCATCTGTTGACCCATATTCTTCTGCATTTCTTTATGCCAATTTTGTGATTCCTTTGTGAGTGCATCTACCCGTTGATTCATCTCGTTAAGCGATTTTTGTGTTGTCTCCTTGTGCGCCTCCATCTTTTGATCCATGTTCTCCCGCATTTCTCTAAGCGATTTTTGTGTTTCCTTTGTAAGGGCTTCTAACCGTTGATTCATGGTCTCCTGTAACTCTTTATGAGATTTATTTGTGTCCTTCTTGTGATCCTCTAATAGCATCATGAGAAGTGATTTTAAATCCAGATCTTGTCTTTCGGGTGTCGTGGGGTATCCAGGACTTGCTGCTGTTGGAGAGTTGGGTTCGGATGGTCCCACATTACTTTGATTTCTGTTAGAAACATTCCTACGTTTGCCTTTTGCCATCTGGATACCTCTGGTGTTAGTTGGTCCTGCTGCCACTGGCTGTTGGTTGGACCTCCTGTGAGCCTGCAAAGCTATTTCTGCCCCCCCTGGATTGCCAGGATTCCCCTGGCACCGATTTCTGGGGCCTGCCTGCTCCTGAGTGACTTTGGAGCCCTAATGTGCCTTGCCCCAAGTGATCTTATATTGGGGAGGCCTTGCACCTCCAAAGGCTCAGCCTAGTGGATTCCTGGAGCAGAGGTCGCCAAAGGGAGGCTGGTAGGCTCCTGCCCTGTGCAGGGGTGAGTGATCTCTCCTGGGGGGGAGGGGGCGTCCCTCTGCCAGGCAGAAGTCCCACAGCAGATCTGGCGCGCTGGTTACTGCAGATCCGCCCCGCACTTGGGAGCCGCATACACACAAGCCGCCCGAGACCCAAGCGATATTATGCCTGTCTGTCTCAGAACCTGGCTGTCCCAACTTCCCAGTCACTGGAGCAAAGATGGCGGAGTGCAATCTGCACACTCTCCGTGGCACCGCTCACCTGCAGACGCGATGGCCTGCCGATCTGGCACCCAGACGACCACAGCGCTGACCCGTTCTCGGGCACAGACGGAAGCCCCAACAGGCAGTGTCCCAAGTGATGTTATATTGGGGATAGGGAGCTTGGGGTACCTGTCACTTCAGCGCAGTCTGCGGGAACAGAGGTCGCGGAAGGAAAACATCCTTTTTTTTAAATTAGAGATTTACTGCCATGTAATTAAAATGTTTATTTCATGGTTGTGTGTATAGATGATGGGTGTAGAATATGCGCCAT